>OW569404.1:122251767-122940411 GCA_937654795.1 Cistogaster globosa
TTAAAGCAGGGAACTGCGATACAAAAAAAAAATGGTTTATTATTTACCTATTAAGTTTGCAAGTGTTGTGCTACTTACTGTCAAAATAATTTTGATCCAGAATATAATTGTCGAAACATTTTTCACTCATTAAAAACAGGGCACCCTTCTTGATAATTTCCATTTCGTATTTTTATTTTTTTACTACAAATTTATGAAGAATAAAATATTTTTTGTACTTTCTAATCAGCCGGTTTGACAACTTTCTTTATGCCACTAGTTTGATTTTCTGTTATTCAATAGAAGTTAATTTATAGTGGCGTTTTTCTTTAGTCATTTAATGATTAAATAATATACATACTTTTCTAATTCTTTGTTAATTTAAATTATTCTTTTGAATTTATAAATTAACGCATCTACTAAAGCGTACACGTAATTGTTATCGTACCACTAAATTTTGTTCCTAATCAATTAAATAGAAGCAAAACCAACAACATTTACAATTTTGAATAAAAAGCCGCATATGACAGCTGATGAATTATAAAAAATAAAAAAGCAAAATAAAGAGAAATTTTGATAAGAATGATGGTTAAAGAGAACGTTTAACACAGAGTTGTAAAATTGAAAATTAGTGCAGATGCCATATTTTTTAATAAGTTACGTAAAAATCGTTTATTTATTTTAAATTCAAATTTTAAACATGCTGCTTAAGCCCTTATGACACTTTATTTTTTAAGTTTTGAAGAAAAGTGCAAGTATTATATAATAAAAAAATTGACTAGATGCAAAGAGTTCAGCTATATTAATATAAATACCAGGTTTGTTCCAAATACATTTTTTTATGTAGTCCGGACTTTTGAGAGTAAAAAGGAAATTACTCTCTAAATGTGACAAACTGCCATCCCTAAATTAGCGCGTAAAGCACAAGATATCTGTCAAAATTTCTCATGTACATACAAAATGTATGAAGCTCCCTATAATAATATTATAATAATAATTATATAATATATAATAATAATAGCACAGCGTCAACGCTTAGCAATTGGAAAATCCAATTTTGACAGCGCGTAAGGTAAAGCTGTTGTCTGCAAGCTACTGTTGTTTACATATTTTTGTAGTATTTAAGGGCGGTTTAGACGGTACGACTTTACGTTCGTAAAATCCAAGAGAAAATAATATGAAAATCCGTCCGTATTTGAAAAAATGAGAGTAAAAATCTCACGACAGAATTACACAATTGGTATACACAGGTTTTTGGGCGGTTTGCAGAAAAATGCATCCCTGATCTAATGATTCGTAATTGTGTTTTGAAAATTTTCAGAAAACTTAGAGAGCCATACGACTGTCAAATTTTCATCCGTAATTTCTCTCAATTTGCGCAGATTCATTACATATTTGGTTTAGACGATCCCACTGGTACTATTCTGCACAAAAATTTGACATGTCGTAAGACTTCTATGACCATGTAAACCGCCCTTTAGAGAGCGTTAGAAAACAGTAATGATATTTTAGCTTTTTTCGGGTTTATCTAGCGTTTTTATCACTGTTTTGCATTTTATTTTATAGGGTTTTATTAAAAATGATAAGTTAACATTACTGTTCACAACAAAACGTTGAGCTTTTATTTAGGTATGTCATTTCAGCGTAAAAGCCATGCGTTATTTTGTGTCACGTCATACGCGCTAACTTAGGTATGGCTGAAAGTAGTCCGAAATTGCTAGAATGCAAAAAACCACAATTTAACATCCTAAAATACTAATGGTGCTGACTAAATAAATAAATTTTGTTTAAGTGATTTTAGACGCTTAAAATGAAAAATATTTTAAAAACAAAGCATTTGCAGCATTGTATTAAGACATCACATCTTCTAAAAATTTATTAATGCTGTTTCTTTTTTCTACTTCGAAAGCAGCAAGAAAAATTGTTATCTGGAACGCTTTTGGACTAATTTGTACTAGTTCGGCCTGTTTTGTTATGCATCTGGAACAGACCTACCATACCGTCGAAATGTTTAGTACGTAATCGATAAAAAATGAATGCCTGTCAAAAAAAAGTTAAAGTGACGTTTTCAACTTAATACCTTTACCAGGTGGTGGCAGTGGCGAATTTATTCATTTTCGCCGTTGCAGAAAACGTCAAACTCCATATATAAAAAATCAGCGAAAATTTTTTTTATATGAAGTTTGAAATTTTCTGCAACGGCGAAAATGAATGAAATTCGCCACTGCCACCACCTGGTAAATTATTTCGCCAAGCCTTAAACATATTGCTTATTTATCGTTTAAAATATTAATTTTGCGATTCAGCGTTTTTATAAATAAAAAAAGAGGCAACTAACAATATAAAAACAAAGGTACTACACCCAATATAACATTTGCAAAAACAACATGGCATTTAATTGTTGCTTTGTGCGTGGAAATGTCAGAATAAATAAGAGAAAATAAAAGATAAATGCTCTTGTTGTTGATATTTTTTTTAATTTGTAGTAAAATGTAAACAACTTTTGACATGTCCAAGTACAAACCAGCTGGGCGGACGACACTACCTAGTAAAATAAATATACCTTGACACAAAAACAAAGAGTTTATTTCTAACTTTTAATTAACTAAAATAAATAAAGTGGGGGACATTATTACAGGTTTCGCTTTATTTTTGTACCATTTTTTAAATGACTAAGTAAAATTTCCTTTTAAATTATTTTTATTCGTTACTGTTTCTGTTTTGAGTAGACAAATTTAGAAAAAAGTTTGTTTACGTTTTTCTATTGATTCTTTCTTTTATCTTTCTTTCAATCCCATAACAATACTATGAATAAAAAATTCATTGTCAAAGGTAAAGGTCGATATGCGAATTCTGAAGGAGTCGAAAACTGATGTATAATAACTTGTGGGATACCCTGTCGCTTTTGTTGTATACCTACTCGTATTTTATTTTTAGAATCCAAAAAGAATAAAATCAAAAATTTAGGGGTTTCACCAATTAAGACCTACAACCAAATGAAAATATTTTATCAATTTAATTATTAAAATTGAATCCTTTTCAGAGTTTTCAAAGGAACTATGTGGCTATAAGGTTTTTATTTAAGGACTCCTCCATGTACTCAGTTTTTGTTAAAAAACAATTCTTTTAACGCATTGATTAAGATAGTGATGGGCTAAGAAAAGTAAGAGATTTCTATGATTAAAAAATTTTCCGATTTAAGTTTCTGATTCTGTGCAAAATAAATATGATTAAAAAAGAAGCCAAAAGTTAAAAAATATTTACATAAATTTATAATTATATAACCCGGCTAAAGTTCAAATCAAATTCTATATTTCAATTATGTTTAAATCTAAAAGAATATTAAAATATTATGTTTACTACATCGTATGAAACAATTGTAATAAAAAAAAAGAAACAACTTAACAATGCACAATGATATTATTGATATTATGATGGTTTTACCTTGTTGCATTAAAAACTATGAAGGCATAGGAAAGTCAATATTATTTTCTATTTTTATACTTATTATAATCATTCTGATAGGATTGCATTTTGTTTTGCTATTTTTACTGAAAAATAAACGCAAGAAAGAATATATATTGTGTTCTCCAACAGTAAAATATAGAAATTTATGATTCTGCTACAATTATATACACAGGTATTGAAAAATAGGTGTTATTTAATTTTTAACAAGAGGTTGTAACAGTTTTTAATAATTTTCCTTTTTTTATTTTTAAGCTTTTTATATGAAGTTTTTTAAATTTATAATATTTTAGTATTTTTGATTTTTTTGTTAAAAGAATTTATAAACAGGAAAATGTTAAAAAAATCTATGACGCATAAAACTTTTGTCGTAAAATCGCTAAAAAAGGGGACGTTCATATAAAATCGAAGTTTCTTGAACAAATTGAAATGTTAACCACCATGGTGAAATCATATACCAGGTGGTGGCTGCGGCGAATTTAATCATTTTCGCCGTAACACTATATGTCAAACTCTATACATAAAAAATCAGCGCCATTTTTTTTATTTGAAGTTTGGCATTTTCTGCTACGGCGGAAATAAATGAATTCACCACTGCCACCACCTAGTACATAATTTCGCCATGTAAATCACAAAATCGCAATTTTATTAACAAATCAGAAAGTTAAAAGAATTAGAATTTAGAAGACAAAATATAAAATATTTTAAATTGAATGTGGTCAAATTATTTATAAAATAATTTTATACATACTGAACCTAAATTCTTAAATAAATTAAATAAATTCTTTTTAAAATTTAAAACTTGCAATAAAATTAAAAAAAAAATTACAAAATAGATTTAAATCCCTTAAAACTCTTATGTTAAATAAATGAAAAAAGCTAAATATTAACCAAAAAACTAATTTGTTGTTAAAAATCGAAACTTTAAGATATAAAAATTAAAAAAACTATCAGAATCTTTAAAACAAAATTTTCAAATCTAAAAAATCTAATGGCTCATAATCATAGAAACAAACTAAAGTCGGTTTCTTTTAGAAAGTACTTAATATTAAAATTTGTGCATTGATACTATAGTCAAAAATAAAGTAGATTTTAAGTTGAACCGACTTTAACTTAAAGTCGGTACTAAAGTACACTTTATTTGGGACTATAATTATGAGCCAATATTTTTTAAATTTCTGAAAACATCAAAATATCAGCCTTTAAAATTTAATTTTAAGTGGTTTATTGCTTCGTAACTTTACAAAAAGGTGTAGCTTTTACTCAATTTTTACAGAGTCACTTTTAAAAAATAAAAATAAATGATTTAGAAAAGAAAAGCGTAAAAGAAAAATAGGTACATAAACTTTTTCTAATTACTTTTTTGTAATTTTTTAAATTAAAATTTAAATAAATAACAAAAACAAGGTACATTTATTTTATTAGGTAATAGCGGCTCTACAACAAATACAACATTTGTAAAAACAACATGGCATTTTATTGTTGCTTTGTGAGTGGGAATGTCAAAAATAGTAAAATAAATTAAAAGAGAATTGGTCTAAAAACAAACGCTCTCTTTGTTCTACATATGCTTGTTGTTAGTGTTTTTTGAAATTCGTAAACAAAAGTAGGAAAATATAAACAACTTTTGACATCTCCACCTACAAACCAGCTGGGCGGACAACACTACCTAGTAAAATAAATTTACCTTGAACAAAAACATTAGAAAAATTAAAAAAAAAATATTGTACTCAAAGATAATTAATAATTTTTATGTTTCACAATGAACACTTTTTGACATTAAAGAAATAAAAATCTCCTTGTAAAACATCCTGTCCAATGAAAGTTGAAATATAACAAGTAAAAGTGCTGTATTCGGCTATACCGAATCTAATTTACCCTTTTTCATATATAAAATTCTAGTTGAGTTAAGTAACTTCAATAAATTTAAAAATGTCATCTTAATGGGTTAAGCATTTTTTTTTTAAATTTTAGAAATTCCTAAAAGACCTCTTCAAAAGCTTTTAAATGAGACTCCTATTTATATTTTAACAAATATGGTAAAGAATTGCACTTTTCTATAAAATGTTTAAAGGCCCATAACTCGGAAAATATAAGCGAGCGTCAATTTTTTCTCTTAATGTATTTTTAGTTTTTAATTCCTTATCGCCCCAAATATTTTTTTTATTGGAGTTACCTCACTCAACTAGTTTTGTTCCAAATTATATGAAAAAGGTAGAGGCAGACGTGGTGTTTCGCCGGCTTCCTCGAAGGACATGGACCGATCTTGCTGATCTCCAATAGCAAAATTTTCGAAACTATGTCTGATCAAATGGCGTGTTGGAATGTTCTCTAGCTCTTCTTGTGCCTTTTTAAAGTTGATTTTAATCCGAATACGGACGGACAGACAGGTAGACCTAGAACCATCGTCTTAGCTAAGCATAAAGAGTCAGAGTTTATATAATTTATGGGATTGGAAGTGGATATTGTAGAAATTACAAACGGAAGGACAAACTCAAATTTATATTTTTCTACCTGTAGTGAAGGGTTTAAAAATACAATAGAAAAAATAATAAAATTGCTGTTGCATTCAACAATAATATCAGCAACAAATGACAGCAAAATCTATAGTTGCAGTATTTATTTCAATCAGTCATTCTGAAATCATATTTATAAGAATAACAAATTATTTTATATGAAATGATGGTCTTATTTTAATGCAGGTAGAATTACTTTAATGTACAATGAAAAATTAAAAGAGAAAAAGAAAATTTATAATAAAAAAAATTATAATTTTGTGATCAAATAAAAAGCATTGTTACATGGAGAATCGAAAAATCTGAATTTAAATCATCTTTTACGTCTTTATGGTGTCTTTTGATTACAAATAGCAGCATGATATTTTTTATTTGTCTCTTCTATTTTTAGTCTCTTGTTTTGACAGAGTGCATTTAGTTGTTTTTAATTTCCCGTATTTTAATTTTAACTTGTATGTCATTATTTATTTATTGATTTTTGTAATTTACGAAGAACTTGCTATTTTAGCGTATACTGGACTTTTGTTAGCGATTTTATGAATACGGTGTATAAAAGTACTTATTGAAGGGTTTATCATTAAAGGCTTTCCAATTTTCACGCTACATCTTTTGAATACTCGTATCTAATTAACAGATTTGTGTTTCCAGTAAGAAGGGGGCACCCAAGATCACATCATGCGTTATTGTTGTGCAGTGTAAATTTTCAGTGCATTAAAATTTTTTTTAGATTTTTAGTGATGATAGCACGACTTCTTGAAAAATTTCTATTATTTTTTTTAAAGATGGCCTTGTATTGTATTCAAGATTTTATATAGAAAGAATTTAATTTTTAAAACTTCTCTGCTGATTTGTTTACTAGAACTATAAATCATAAATCTCTGTTTTTTGTTTTTCTTAAGGATCTTGTGAAACGAACCCCAGGGGGGTTACTCTGTATTTCGATTCGAAAAGAATCGAAAGTGTTTTCTTTCGAATTGAAATACAGAGTAATCCCCCAGCTCTCTTTCGACTTGAAAAACAATACAGAAAACTAGAGTAATCCCCCAGCTCTCTTTCGACTTGAAAAACAACACAGAAAACTAGTGCCTAGCCACAAGGTAGATACAACCAGAGAACGTTGAGCGTTTAACGTAAAGAAACAAAATCTTCTGATCGTAATTTAGTTTTGTCTTTTGAAAAGTTTAAATCGTGAATCTAGTTATAATCCTGGGGATTTACCCCCTCGTGATCTTGTTTTGCTTTTAAAAATGTTTAAATCATAAAACCATTTATAGTCCTGGGGATGAACCTCATTCATGAAGCGCTAACTTTTAAGCACTTTTTAAAAAATGTCTGAATTTTGTAAAAATAAGTAAAAAAAAAAAATTCAAGACAAAAATACACAAATTTTTAAATCAAAAAATATTTTTTTCACAATAATTTTAAAAACCTTTTAATTAATTAAAACAAAAAATAGGAAAATGTTTTATGGAATAAACACAACTGGGACGAACGACGAATTTCGCACAACACTAAGATTTCATCATCAAAAAATGTATTGACTAAAACTTAATGAGGACGGAAAAATTAATTTTATTTATTTGAGCCAGTTATTAGAGTGACCATTGAAGTAAGTAAATAACAAAAAGCATTGAAGATGCGTATTCATATTTACTATAAAAAAGAAAACAAATCTTAAAGTAAAAAAAAAATTAAAAAAAAACTTAAATAGAACGAGTAAGAGCTATTCGGCTGTCCCGAATCTTATAAATCCTTCACTAAAAGATTTTTTTTTGCGAATGTGATGATTTTTTAGAAAACTTTTAAATGACTGATAGTTTTTAATGCTTTTTTCTTGTACATTTTCGGTTTTAAATGAAATTAAAAATTTTTTTTGCTAGTAATTTTTTTTTTTTGCAATTTTAAAATTTTTAAAGAAATTTTCGTGAAAATAAATGTTTTGGTAAAATTTAAATCAATTAATAAAATACCAATTTATTTGCTAATTTAGAACTTTTTTCGGATTTTTTCCAATCAAAAACATATGAACTTAAAGGAATCGAAAATAAATATTGTAGAAATTAAAAAAGGAATGAAGTGAAGGGCATAAAAAGGGTTACTCTACACAAAACTATTTATCGTTTGTCAACATAAAAAATAGAAATGAACATATTGCAGATATCGTTATGCATGACGAATTTTGTTTGAAGCTTTATTTCTGGACACGACAATTTGTAACGAAAATTTCGTTCCACGTCCCAATTATATTTATTTTATTTTTATACGTAGCACAATAGAAGAAAAAATGATTAATTTTAAATTTTAATTAAAAACTCACAAAAAATTTTTTTCTAGAAAAAATCGTAATTAGCACGATTTAAACTTCTATAAAAAGTTTGAATAAAATCAAATGGGGAGCTCTATAAGCTCCATAGAGAATCGCGTTTTATTTTGTGTACTTCCAAGTTCCATTCGCTTTATTTTAAAGCTTATTTATGACAAAAATTGGTAGGTTTATTAGTGTTTATTTTATAATCCATCATCGCCAAACATACCCGCTCGGCCTCATGTACACAATACAACCACCAAAAAAAAAAACTCTCAACAAAGAGAGTAAACAAAATCGCGCACACACAGCGATGCCAGAATGAAGTTTTTAATTTAATTTTAAAGATTTTTTTTATTAAAATGAGATTTGAAGATCTTTTTCCCAAAAAAATTTTTTTTTCCTAAATTAAGATTTATTTTTCGATAAAAAAAGATTTTTCTATGAAAACTTCTGGCACCCCTGCGCACATATGCTACCTCTTAACAAAAAAGGCTTTTTTCAAAGAAATGTATACTGATGTTTTTTTAATTTAACAACTATAAAAACATTAATTTAATTATTCAGTAGCTCATTAATTAAAATAATTTTTATAAATTTTTTAAGTGACGCAGAATATTTTTTTCGTTGCTAAATAACTAATACAATCACATTTAAAGCACATTCTCTTTATGGCGACCTCTGGTTATAATAGACATGTAGAATGCTTTCAATTATACTGAATAATAATACAGATATCAATGTTTTGTTGACCTTTATAATTTCTTTTATAATTTTTTAAGCATTAGGTAAGATCTTAAAATAAAAATATAGTTTTGTTTATTTCTTCATTATTTCGCCGCACCGTTGGGTGGCATCTTTAGGAAACAGGAAGCAAATTTCAATTTAATTTATTTTTCTTTTTATTAAAAAAAATATTTTAAATACTTTTGTTTCCTGTTTTCTGAAGATCCCATCCAACGGTGTGGCAAAATAAAATAATAATAAACTTTATCTAGTGCTTAAAAAATTAGAGAAGAAAATTAATAATAATATAGTCGAACCATATTTATTACATTAAATTATATTTGGTAAAAAATAACAGAAAATTTTTAAATAATTGATAGTTTTCTTAGTTTTGTTTTATTTTTTTAACATTATTATTATTTCCGATGTTGCACTTTCAGTGTACGTAAATAACAAGCAAAACAGTAAGAGTGGTATGTTCGGCTATGCCGAATTTTAGATACCCCTATCATACCCTTACCATATATGTTAAAATAAAAATTAAATAAAAAAAAATTTTGTTCAAAAAGGCTTTTTCCCCCGAAAATTGTTAGTTTTGCTTACAGTTGTTGTCCCAGCTTAATTGTTTATTTCTAGTTAACCAAAAGCAACAACCACCTGCAAAAATAAAAATGAAATTTGAAAAAAAAAGATGTGGAAAAAAATTATTGACAGGCGTGCCGCTGCCATGGATCAAAATTGTTGCTTCTCAATAGCAAAATTGTCGAAACTATGTCTACGTCATATATATTGCCTTGGCAATATATGAATATGCCTTATAGGATCGGAAATGGATATTGTAGAAATTACAAATGGAATGACAAACTCAAATATACCCTTTTCCGCCTGTGATGAAGGGTAAAAAAAGAAAGAACTTTTCTTTTAACATACAGGTCCTCATGTGTGCATGTGTGTGTAAAAGCAAGTAAAAGTGCTATATTCGGCTGTGCCGAATCCTTTATGCCCCGCATTAGGTATGTAAATCTAGTTTAGTAAAGTAACTACAATAAAAAAACAAAACTATATTGGGGTGACAGAGAACTAAAAATTAAGAGAAATTTGAAAAAAACTTTAGCATTTCCTGAACGATCTCTTCAAAAGCTTTTAAATGACACCCATATTGATATCTTAAAAAATTTGGTGCACAATCGTTATTTTTTATGAAGTGTTCAGAGGCCCATAACTCGGAAAATATGAGCGAGCGCCAATTTCTTCACTCGATGTTTTTTTTTTCTTATTTTTTATTTATCTACCGCCCTATAAATATGTTTTTTTGATAAGAGTTACTGCACTGAATTGGATTTGTTTCAAATGTTACGGAAAAATTAGAGACATGTATGGTGCTTTGCCCTCTGTCTCTAAGGACATGGACCGCTCTGGCTCATTTTCAATAAAAAATTTTTCGAAACTATGACTGATCGATTGGCGTATCTAAATTTTCTTTAGCTCATCTAGTGCTTTGGCAAAGCTGATTTCAACCAGAATACAAACGGACAGACGGACATGGCTTAATCAATTTCGTTATGCATTAGAACTTCGAATATATGTATTTTATGTGTTCGAAAATGGATATTGTAGAAATTACAAACGGAATGATAAACTTAAATTTAACCTCTTTCCACCTTCGCTGAAGGGTATAATAAACAATCAGCTTTTTTTTAACATGCAGGTGCTCATATGTGCATGTGTGTGTAAAACTAAGTTAAACAAGTATGTGTGTTTGCGAATGCAATCATTTGGGAAAACATGGATATAAATTTCAATTTACTGCACTTCACAAAAAATTTATTTTTTCGGTTACAAAAACAAAACACATTTATGTACAACCATATAAAAAAAGATAATAATATTTTTCCTTTTAAATAGTAAAAGAAAAAGCAGTATCAGCAGAGACAGTGGCATTGGCGGTAGCATCCAAAGTAATACCAATTACAAACTACATTTAAACCCACAACAACAACCTTCTACATCATATGAAGAGAACTATGAACATTTTATTAAGAATACTGACGCAGGTTGTGGCAACTCGTGAAAAAGAAAATAAGAAGTAGAGAGGTAAGAAAATAGTGCGTTACGGATGTTTACAAAAAACATAATACCTCAAGTAATGGGTATTTTTTTTAAGCCCGATAGAACTATTACAAGAATTAAAGGCTAAATTGTCTGCCAAACGAACTGTTATACCTTCTAACATTTACGATGAGGAGCTTAAAAGTTTTCGAGATTGATTTCTAAAATCAGCCCTCAAATTAAGTTGACCAATCATTCAATCAATTTACTGCAAATTGCTCTACATCGAGGGGCCTTATTTTTGGCTCAAGGAGTTTTTTAATAAAAAAAATTACTGCACAAAAAATCCTATATCCGTTTTACAATAATTGCTCCTCAGTTTTTCAAAAATAAAGACGGACGATGAAAATCATAATCAATAAAATTTTGTTCGAAAATATGGATGACTTTGAACTGGGCGACATGTGGTGACTGCATCTATCGACATATTGAAATCAAAATTTAACGATAAGTTAATATCAAGTCAAATGGCCTTTAAAATTCCTGAAAAATCTTGATAACTTTCTGAAAACCAGGTAAAACTACTGCGTTATGCTAATAAATCATTATTTATGTTGTCGTGACAATCGTCCATTAATGCTCAAGAAAATGGCTCGAATTTGTTTTTTTTCTTATTGAAGTTCTATCGGGCTTAAAAAAACACCCATATGTATTTTAACTGCAATTGATGTAGTATTTCAGAATGTAGTGGCGTTTCATTATTCTTTATAAAATTTACTTCATTTTAATTTTCTTAGAATTTGTTCAATGTTTATTTCAACTCCTTAAAATGATTCTTGATACCTGACAAAGGTGGCAGTGTATGTTATTAGAAAACCTTTTTTTCTTAATTAACTTTCAAGTATTTTGTTTTTTCTTTTCTTTGACACTTTTAGCAGAGTCGATGTCAGTGGCAATGATAATATATGAAGGTGGTCAATATATCAAGAGTGTGTGGCTATATAAAGCATTGCCAATCGTTATTATCTTCTTAGGAAGATTAAGTGCTTCATTATGGAATGGCAATGTTATTTGCAGATGTTTTAATTAAAGTGCAATCAATTGAGTAATTTGTAATAATGTAGTGTTGATCAATTAGAAAGCCAATTTTAATTATTTTTATTATAAAGAAAATATTAATTTTTTTATTGGAAGTTATAATTTTAACATTTATTACAGAATTATAATTAACACTTGCTTGCAATATAATTAATGTTTAATAAAAAGGATGTTATGCTTAGGGATTCCAATTATAGCTTTTATATGTCTCTTCGAATTCTACAAACATAACAAATTTTGAAGGTTTCTATCAAATATGTGATGGCATTTGATCGTTTTTAAAAGGTGCGATGACCTTCGATTGATTACAAAACACAAACGAAAAATAAAATTTTTTCAAATGTATGAAAATAAATTTAAAAAAAAGAAGGTAAATTAAAAATTTATACCTCTATGTTTGTGTGTTTGTTGCTCAATCACAACTAAACGGAGGAACTGTTTTTAATGCCGCTTCGATAACAGATAGACTTTTATGTGGATTAGCTCAGAGGGTACGGTCTTTGTACAATTTGAATAAGTAGAAGGCCAAAATGGGTAATCAGTCAGAAACAATTAATCGAAAAACTTAGCAAAAATTATTTGTTTTGTGTTAATTATTGATTTAATTGTAATTGTAATAATTAGCCGAAATTTTTTTCCTGCTGACGTTGTTGTCGAAATCCTAGCATATTTAAAATCAACTCAATTATAAATATTCTTACAAAATAAATAAATAAAAAGTTTAAAATAAAAACAAGTAAGAGTGTCATAGTGAATTAGCTTCAGTCAAAACAGCAAATATTGGGGAGACAGAGAAATAAATAAAAAAAAAAAAAAATCAATAAAAATGTAACCATGTAAGAAAGATCTCTTCAAAAGCTTTTAAATGATATTCATGTTGATATCTTAAAAATTATGAAAAGTTCAGAGACCTATAAATTGTAAAATATGGGCGAACGTCAATTTTTTCCTTTAAACTTTAAAATCATGCTGATTATCCCGGCCGAATTATGAAAATCACCGATATTGACTATTGAAGATAAAAGCATGTTTCGATGGACATTTTGCTACCTTTCATTTAGCTTTTCAGGAAACTTCTCACTTACATTACAAATGAACTAGAGTAAAACCAAAAATCAAAGTTTAAGCAAAAACAACAATAATCAAAATTGATTTAATTTGTATACGGCTGACTTTTTTCGGCTCAATTTTTTCGGCTCAATTTTTTCTTTTGATGTCTTTTTTCTTATTTTTTAATTGTTTATGGCCCCACAAATATTTTTTTTGTTTGTAGTTACTTTATTGTTTCAAATGTTATGAAAATATTAGAGGCAGGCAAGGCCCGATCTATCTGATTTTTAATAGCATCTCTTTTGGCACTATGTCTGATTGATTGGCGTATTTAAAATTTTTCTAGCTGGTCTGGGGCCTCGGCAAACTTGATTTCAACACTAACGACGGACTTCGCTCAATCGACTTCGCTGTGCATAAGAAGTCAGAATAAATACACTTTACGGGGTCGGTAATGGATATTGTAGATATTAAAAACGGAATGACAAACTTAGTTATACCAATTTTCAACTTTTTATGGTGAAGGGTATAATAAACATTTTTTTCTAGTTTAATCTCATCGTTTTCTTTGTTACGCAAAATTAATTGGAGTACCTGTATCATCATTAAAACGGTTTTGGCTACATATTAAGGAATAACTATTTGCAATTAATTGCAGTTAATAATTTCTTTTTCAGTTTATCACGTAATTCATTAATTGATTAATCATTTTTAACCAACACTAGGCTCAAGCTTTCATATATGATTAATTGCAAAGAGTCAGTCCCCCCATTCAAAAAATTTCTAAAGTTTCTGGAGTAAAGTTTTTAGTGGAGTAAAGTGCTTAAATGAGATAGGAAATGTTTGGTACGCTTTAATTAAAAAAAAATCTACAAAATACTCAATTTTAACTGACTAATCAAAAGGAAAAATTTTGTATGAACCAAGCTGTCCGCTGAGAAAAAAATTTATTGGGGCATAGATTTTGGACTTTGTAAAAAATGTTCTTTATTAGCAAGTTTTCTTAGAATAAAATTGGGTCAGGCTTTAAAAATTTTTAAAATCAAAATCTGAGAATGGTTTAGGCCTTCCCAGACACGCCTATCTACGTTTTCTACGGTTTCTGTAAAAAGCAATAAACTTTTTTTGAGATCAGTGACTGTATTTTTAAATAATGTGTCACACAGAGCGTATGATTATTTAAAAGACATTTTTAAAATACTCATACGCTCCTGCACTGTTTTACACACAAACAAATTTAATTAAATTAAGTGTTAAAAACAAAAGTAAAAATAAACATAAGAAAATCGAAAATCACAGACTTTACAATAAATCCTACTTTTAAATGTTTTAAATAAATTCTTGTAAATTTTTTGAAAGTTGAATAAAATTCCCAAGAAACATTTGTTTAAAGTATTTATGAGTAAATCAAATTCAAAAATAAAAAAACAATTACTCTAATAAAATCTAATTTTTAAATCCTTTTCCTTTTTATACATTGATTCTTCTTTTTTTCATTTTATCAATATACTACGATTTTTATCTTTTTTTTCTATTTGAAAATTAAAAATGATAACAACAACAAGCAGAAAAAAAAACAAATGATAACAATAAATTAAAAAACAAAGTTACTTTGTGCAAAAATACCCACATTTATTGCACATGTCCATTTGATGGCTTTAATGTTCATTGGAAATAATCTAGAAAACATTTGAAAACACAAGAACACAAACACACGCGCACACAGAAAAAATAATAATGTTGAACAAATTTTTACAAGAAATGAACAGCAGCAACAACAACTACAATAGTAGCTGAACAGTGTTATTGTATATTATTTTTTTTTCTCTACTTTTCAATTGGTATCTCATGTTAGTTAGTGTGAGTTAGTGAGTTGGGTTTCTGTAAAATAAAAAACACTTGTGATTTTACGCGCATTAAACTGATAAGGTAACTTACTTTAACTTAGTTTTGATTTAGCCAAAAAGCTTACAGTTTTGCTTTAGATGATATTCCATTTATAAAAAAAAATTTTGAAAAAAATCAGTTTTTACGAAATCGTTACTTTTGAAAGTATTTCCAATCGCATATTCATTTTGAAAACAAAGCAGATAAAACAGATTTTGATATGCAGAATGCCGGATGTCATTTAAAACATTGAGGAAGTTATTATAATCTTTATCAGCGTAAAAAATCAAATAATTTAAATTTTCTTGCCTTGTTGAACGTCAACATGGTAAACAGTGGGCCATAAATGGTATGGAACACCTTGTGCATAAATTCAGCTATTATTTAGTTGATTTATTTAGCAAAAAAAAAAACTTAAATTTAAAATTTTATTAACCTCATAACTTAAAAGTAAAAATTTTTTAAGTTCGAAAATTCGAAATTAAGTTCGAAATTTCGGCGTTCGATTTAAAAAGAAAATATATAGATATTTTTATAGTAGTTATTCTATAAATTATGTATATTTATCCTTTTTTACATATTCAAAATTAAGTTCGAATTAGGATAGGGAGGGTATTATTTACATATATTTTTTGAAAAGCACAAAAGTTATTGAAAACTAATTAATTGACGGTTGCTTGTTATGTATAACACAATTTTTCTGGCAGTTTCGAACAATAAATTGTGTTTTAAATTTTTTTTTACAAATGCCGAAACTCTTTTGCTTTTTTTGCAACAAAAAACTTGATATCTTCAATAAGTTTAAATATTAAGCCAGAAATTCTTAACATATTTAAAAAAATTATGGCAATTTACATTTTCGAACTTATTCGCAGAAGCTAAATTGTTAATTCGAACTTTCAAACAGGAATATAGAATAACTTTTTTATAATCTTAAAATAAAAATATTAAAAGCGTAACAATTTTTCTATATTAAGTCCATTAAAAAAACTTCTATCTTACTCCGGGATTAAGTTCGAATTCAAACTTTTTTTTTTTAATTTAGCTTTTTGATTTTGTTCTTAAGTTTGAGAATACACATTTTTCTGATTTCAAATTTTTCGAAAACTATTCTTTTGTGCCAACTTTTCTGGCTTCAGCGGAACAAAAGCTAGATAACCTTATTAAATTGACGTATACTTTATATGTTTGTGAATTTATGTGCATTTATGTTTCCTCCTTTTTGCATTAAATAAATGTGTGTGTGCTTGTGTGTTTGTAAGCGTATATGTACACTCATGTTGTTTATACCTTTTGGCTAAAAACAACATCATAAATTTTACATGGTAAACCATTGATATAAATGTAAGTTCGGTTGTGTTGCTATGTGTGAGTGTTATGTATCTCTTTGCATGTATATAATGCAAACACAAACACATACATGTTTACCTGCTTGTAAATTCTTTACTTTTGCTTCGGGTAAGCAATATCTTTTACTTAACACAAAACAATATACACAAATCGAAAAAAACATAAACAAGAATTTGTTCCGTTTATTTTTTGTTTTTCATTAACAGAACTTAAAAGAATTAAAAACTACAACACGATTTTCTAAATGAAATTTTTAATACAAGGGCACCTGAATAAGACCATTACAGACTTTCTAAACGAAACAGGGGTTTTAGGATAAATAATCAATTAAGTTTTTTATTATATTTCTCATTAAACTCTAGAAACCTTATTTTTAACGTATTTTCTGTTTTAATTCCCTCCAAACAATAAGATTTATCGACTTCTTTAAAATTGGTATTTGTTTGTGAGTTGGTTCCATTGTAGGAGTCAAACTTTTTTTCGCCGTTCAATTTTTTCTGTATTGAAAACAAGAAATAGTTACGTGAACATAATTTCTATTCTCCGGATTTATCCCCGCTAAAAAGATAACAGTTTGTACCCAGATGCATGAAATTTTGCCGTGGAGATTGCTTTCTTTTTGGTCAAATACTGTTTCCAATTAATCAACTCAATAAGTTGACATAATATTCGCCATTAATTGTTTAACCCATTTTGAAGGTAAACAATATAAATTAAACTAAATGCATCATCAACAAAAAAACTGTCATTACGAAATTTTTGGTAAATCCACATTGTTCATTTTCTACTGTTTTGACTGTTGTTTAGTGTCTAATGTGTTGTGGTGGAAAAGTTACGAAATTACGCAAAATCTCTTATTCACATTTCTGTTAAATAGTGACAAATACTTCTGCAAAATTGACACATTATTTCGTTTGTGGTCGATTGTAAGCAATCGTAGCACTCATCTTGTGGCAACACTATTCTTATGGCTTCTACAATCTTCTCTGTCGGCCAATCGCCAACACCATATCGTAAATATTTTCAATTATTTCGGGAGTAGAGTTCTCAACTGGCCATCCAGAATCTTCGGGTTTATACAATCACAACTAAATTCAGAAAAACCTATTTTTACAATTAAAATTGTTTGTTATCATGCTAAGTTATCATATGAACATTTTTTTAAAAACCTGTAAAAAATTTAAAAAATTTTAATTGCAAAAAAAAAAAAATTATATCTTATTGTAGATGTCCTTCCTTAAGATATTAGAATAGCGTCACCCTGTAGTATGTTAAATGCAAATAATAAAGTATATATCTATTTCTATTTACTTATGTCACATTACCCACTGTGCAGTGTTTCATCACTGGCATTAAAACTAAGAATTTCCTTCAAAATCTTTGATTTCCAACGGGATTCCTTTTACCAAGAACTTTTAGCAGTTGTTCTTGTTAAATCAAATTAGTTTAAATAAAAAAATTTACTTTTCTGAAGATTTTTTTTTCCCTCTCTAGTTTCAGGCTTCAGAAAAAAATCGAATATTAAGAAACTGTCTTGATTTATCTATCTATTTGATTCAATTTCTATTAATTAAAGTGGGCGTAAATAAATCATTTCATACCTTTAACATTCTGTTTATTTTATCTTTAAAGACTGAAAAATACTCACTGATATTGAACATCAATATGTCTGTTGTTAATTTTGTATGTGAAATTCAAACAACACACAAACGCATACAAGCGTTTGTTAAAACCAGTCAGAAGTGGAACAGACAAAAAGGCTGGCTCATTGTTTTTACCTTGAATTACAAAAGCTTGCTTGTTTTAAAGTATCTATAGAAAATATAAAAGAAGCGACTACAAATATACTTTTGTTATTTAATTTGCTCTAGTAGCTGATTGTAGGTGAGACAAGATATCAGTGGCTTCAAAAATGATACTAGAATTTATGTCAATTTCCTTGAAGTGTTTCCTAAGATAGAATTGAATAAAGTATTATTACCTTTTTTTAAGAACAATTTTTAAGGGTTCTATTCACAAAGTTCAAAAAAGTATTATAAAATTATTTGGTTCAATTTAGGAAAAAAACATGATTTTAATATAAGCTTGTCATTGGCGAGATATTAGGAAAGCAGCTTAGCATTTAAATGAATGATACGCCTTTTCATTGATTTTAATTTTTTATAATTTCTCTTTTCATGAACTTTCATGAGTTTTCTATGAGTTCAAAAGTAATTATTAAACTAAAATAAACGAAATTATTAAAAATGCATTATAGAAAATAAGTTCAAAAGATTAAATAAAAATAACCATAACTTTTGATCTGCCATTTTTGCTTGTTTCGTGACAATGTCTGTCCGCCTGTCACAGCGGTCCATCTCTGAAATTTTCACAGAATATGTATTACTATAGCCCCTATAACAACAAATACCGAAAAAAAGGTATTAATCAGAGGCAGAGGTCGTTAATGACATAAAGGGAGCAGTTGTTAATAGCCCACTAATTAGATTTCATAACGCCAAATTGCTTTTGTACTTGATTTGTAAAAAAAGTCAAATTAAACTAAGGGTACATTTTTGGCCAATAAGCCAGCCTTAATTTTATCTGCGTAGTAATTTGGGGGGAAAGATACGCTAGATATTGTCGATCCATTCTTTTTGTTTAACTTTAACTTTTTCAACAATTTCTATAGCTGAAGCAAAAGGCCTTAAATTTTCGGTATACGTTAAAAAGGGACCAAAAGTACTTTTGTTTAAAAAAAGTACTTTTGTCCAAAAAAATTTTTTTAATAAAAAATCCTCGTACGTTCTTTAATTTTTTTTAAAACGTCCTTTTTAAAAAAGTTAAGGTTAATAAATAGTTACTTTCCAGGTAGTTTGTGTATTTAGTGTAATTGTACTTTTACAGTATTTTGTTAGTGTAAAGGTACTTTTTTTTAAAGTTTAGAAATATCTTCCTTTGCGTTACAGGTATAAACTAAAGTGTACTTTTTGCTGAAGACACGTATTTAGAAGGTAATGGTAACCTTAAGGGAAAAAGGTACTTTTTGTTTGGAAACCAACTTTTTTTACAGGCAGTTATGCTTTAAAGAGCTTTTATATGATACGAGGGAAAAATAATATTATAAGCTCACACAAGCAGCACAAATAAGTTAAAACAAAAGTTAAAGCAAATGTAAAGCAAAGGCTTAAATCCTTCAGTCAGCGATAATCATCATTGTTGAGATTAAAAGGTCATTAGTTTTCGGAATACTAAGAAATAAACTTAAGTAGGTTTAAAAATAAAACCCATAAATTCAATGGAAAAAGTAATCATATCGTTAAAAAAATTATACAATTTGTGCTATGAATTGAAGTCGAGGAAAATTTTCATTTAAAGAAATGGTTCCCCGGAGTTAGCTTTCAATTCAACAAGAAAAATAATTTGAAAGAAGCTTTTTTTTTAATGAAATGTAATTATTTTACCGCAATGTTTAGCTATTACGTATTGAAACATACTTTTTGTTAAAAAGTACATTTTGCTTAAAGGTACTAATTGCTTAAAATATACTTTACATCATACTTGGGTTTTTATTACATTTGGAATTTCATTGGCATTGTTTGAAATAATGGCATAAAAAATTTTAACTACCATTTAATGCTAATGATTTTATCTTGATTATAATTGTTTTTCTAATGATAATGAAATTAAAATGAAACTGTTTAATTACTAATTACGATTGGAAAAAATTATTTGTATGAAAAACAAATTAAAGCTTTAGAAAGAACACTGCATTTAATTAATAAATAAAGGGTGAACCTTTTTGTAGATGGATTGTTATTTGAAAATTTACCAATTTATCAATTATTAATGAGATTGGTATAAAACTTGAGGCAAAGTGATCTAAGACTCCAACAAGCAGGTAATACTGCTTAAACGACAATAAATATAAGTTTCATAAAGTGTCGCATTTTTTATATAAATTTTAAAAATTATTTATTTCATCGATTCCTTATTATAAAAATGTCATTTGAAACAATGTTCTATTTTAATTGTGACGTTAAGTAGTGGTAATGCTTTGACACCAATTAATCATTAGTCCATAATAATGATTTTGTTTTTCAACTAATTAATAAAGGAACTTTTTCATTAAAAAGCATTAGCATTAGTGAAAATAATTATTATGCTTTAAATATCATTAGCATTATTTATCATTTAATGCTAAAAAAATTATCAATTAATTGGTTCTCCTAATTGATTTCTCCTACATTTTTTGTTAGTATTAAGGAAGGCTTAGTTGCCACAAAACGTTATTTATGGACATTCTTATTTAGTGATATTTACAGATGTTAATATCAAATTATTTTCTGATTGGAGTGGTTATAGTTGAAATTGCACACGTCTAAAATTCACATTTATTGTTTTTTTTTTAAATCTGATATCGGTCGACTTAGTTAGTTAGTTAGTTAGGAGTGGCAGCCTCTCAAGGCGAAGCTTACTTGAGCGCAACTGTATGTCCCGTTGTGATACCCCAAGGAAGGCGGCGCGACTCCCCCTACTTAATTGAGAAACATGAAGAATCCCGGATGAACGCTATGTCCCCTTAGAAAGAGATGATAGCTCCGTAAGAGTCTTGCAAAAAGGAGAGCCCGAAATTCTAAATCTTCTTCGAGCTGGGGATGGGCAATAGCACAGGAGGTGCAGAACGGTCTATTCCTCATCCTCCCAACTACAGCTGCGACAGAAATTATTATAGGGCAAACCCAGTCTTTCAGCATGCCTGCCTATTAGACAGTGACCAGTAAGTACCGAGACCGTAACACTTATGGATTTCCTGTCCAGTCTGAGCAGTTGCTTGGTTCGCCTGAGGTCCAGTGTAGTCTACAGTTATCTGGAGATACAGCAGGAACTTTCTTCCACCCATATTCTGCGAGCCAAATTGACGTAGTGGCTTAATCGTTGCCAGATCAGTCGACTTAATCGGTAGATAAAGGCCTGGCTCGCTTTTCCTATACTGCACTACTACCAAACCTAAAGCTTGTTGCGTCATACGGAAATTGCGAAGAAACTCCTTAACTTTTATTGAAAAACATTGAATTTTTAAAACTCGGTAGCCTCTATTAGCAATAGCAATAACGCAAAACTGTTCTGTCCTTTTTTATAGGAATTCCAAAATTGCATTAAAGTAATTTGTATTAAAATCCTTTCAAAATCAGCCACTTGCTGTGAATGTCTACCAGTTCTGTACCTTAGAGTAGATATTAATGTTTTTTATATGTTTTTTTTTGAACCTCAGGTGCTTCTTTAGTTAAGATTTTGTACTCGATTCTTATTGATACTTATGTGTTGTTACCAGGAAACAAATACCAATTTATTACATTCAATCGCTATTGCATACATACAGGCTCAACACTTATGCGCACACACAGACATAAATGCAATTTATTTATTTTATCATAGATTTCAGACATAAATTGGTCTCGGTATTTACGCACATAACGAACAATAACTGAAATACACTTAAAGAAATTGCATAAGGAATTTAAGCAAAACAATTTTTAATTAAAACTCTGATTTAAAAGATTTAGTTTTTTTGTAAATATTTTAAATATTTTGGATTAGTTTTTGTAATTTTCCCCCTAACTTAAGATTAACTTGAAATATTTGTGTTATTTTTTTTTTCTAAGTGTATTCTCTCAACCTGTAAGTGAGCATTATATTTTTTATGCGTGTAGCAGATTAAAAAGATTAAAAAAACATTAAACCTTTCATGTGCCATTATTTTTTTGTTTTTTGTTTTTATGAAATGTTTACATTCAAGAATTTTTTAAATGTATTTTTTTGCAGGAGTAAAACAGAGCAAGAGGAAAAATGGTTTGATTCCTTGTTATGAATGTGTGCCCATGATAGATTTTCTCACAACACGAAGAGAAGTCTAAGGATATTAAATTAGTCAAAGGTTTTATATTGATTTAATTGAAGGGAAAAAATTTATAAGTACAAAATATTGCTCAACGAAGCGCCTTAATGTCTTCGAATTTTATTGAGCAAATCGGTCATTAATTTTTATGGTAAAATAAAAAACAAAAAACTACAATTCAAAAAAGGATTTAGCTACAATTTACTAAAAGAAAAGGAATTTACGAGGACAGAATTTTTAGAATCGCTGTTTACATAACCTAAAATATACACCCCCGGAATAGTAGTTATTGTAAAACTTTCATAAACTCTACCTTGTGTTTTTAGCTAATTTGCTCAAATAGACTTTTTATTTATAAAAACTAAAAAGCAAATACTTTATAAAATTTATGTGTTTGGTGGAATTTTATGTTAAAAAAAAAACAATATGTTGACGAACGATTAATACGTTGAATTTTTAACTTTAAGTGGCCGATTTATTTGTGCGATTTTGCTCCTTTACATTATTATAACCTTCAGCATAGATAGATCTCATAAAGTAAAAATATTCTGAGTTCTTATTAATAGCGAAATTGATTCGTTCTCGTGTTGAAATCAACTTTGTCAAGGCACTAGATGAGCTAGAGAAAATTTAAATCCTTTAGACATAGTTTGCTATTAAATATCAGCAAGATAGGTCTATGTCCCTTAAGCCAGCGGGAAAAATATCACGCCTGCCTCTAATTTTTCCACATGTTTGGCTATTTTTTTATGATAAAAGGTAAGAATACTTGGTAGCACTTACAAAGGTGGTTGTTTATGTTAAAAAATTAATTAAATAAAGTTGGGACAACAACCCTAAGCAAGACCTACAATTTTCGGAAAAGACTTTTTTTTAATAAAAAAATTGGTGTCATGTCATAATGTCCAATGACAAAATGTCCATGAACGTAGAGTCATAATGTCCATAGGTATATTTCTTCTTATTCGAGGAGAAAGATGCAATATTTATATAAATTGGAAAGCAAAGCCGTTGTTTTTCTAAGTGCGGACATTATAATACTTTCATAAGTGACACTATGTCCATACTAAAAACAGCCCAATATCACTTTGAAGTGCGATATAAAGTCCATGGAAATTATGTCTTGGACACTATGACATACCACCGAAAAACTTAATTGAAGGAAAGAATTTCTTATGCCGATATTTGTTTAAATTATTCAATGGAAAATCTGCAGTATGGTACTTTTTGGTGAAGGATATATAAGATTCGGCATAGCTGAAGGTTATTATTTTACTTTAAAGCATTCTCAAATTAGTTTTTTAAATTTAGTTGACAATAAATATTTGAAAACACATTAAAAAAACTAAAAAATTAAACGATGACGTAGTCGTGAGTAATGCTGGTAAATAATAAAACAAAACTATGTGGCTTGCGTCACAAAATAGAATTCCCCCAAGTATGAGTTGGACTCACTTGTTACAGCGGGTAAAGTAAAACATAGTTTGGAAAATACTTAACTATTTATTTGACCTGTTTAATGAGAAGTTCAGTTTCAATTGTTCAATTTTAATATTAAAAATAAACGAATTCTTAAATGTTTTTTTTTTTTTTTTGGTGTCAGTTGTGGCTCAGTGGACCGCATATACAGTTTTTTAATCAATAATCTTTCGTTTTGTTATAAAATTAAGCTCTGATAAAGTTACATGAATTTTGTAGTAAAATACTAGCAACTAAAGAATAAAATCAAATAACTGAACTCGAGCCAGAATTATTTCTAATTTCAAATATAGTTTGGCTTAGTTTAAAATAAAGACCTTTAAAAATGTCGTAACTATAAATGCACCTTTTAATTTTAATTCTTTATACTTTTAGGCGACTTAGTAATAAACAGCCTGCGTAAATTAATAGCTTTAAGCTATTCGGTTCGGAAAAATTAGGCCACATACAAAAAAAAAAAAAAAAAAAAAATACTTTACATTCGGGACACCCTTTATTTTATTATTATCTTTCTTATAGCAGATATAGTAGTACATCTTCTGAATAAATTTAAGGCGTCTGCCTATAACGGCTTAAGAGATAGTGTCATATTCGCAAATTAACGGCCTTTTGGAAACACCTTTTAATTTCTAGACTAAATGTTTACAGCTTATTTTTATAGCGAACATATTTGTACATACACTTTGTGAATACTAAATTTCTGCCAACCACAGTAGAAAAACTTAAGCCATATGCGTGAAAATGAATTCAATATTGGGACACCCTTTGAAGTTTAAATTTTTTAACTTATTAGGAAAATAATAATTTTAAGTATTTGTTGTCAAACCTTTTGGTGAAGACTGTCGTCACTGGCTGTATATTTGGTGAGTTTGGCGAACACTTTCGATGTTAGAACAATATTTCATAATTTCATCACATCGAAAGCGCTCGCCAAACGTACTAAATAAACAGCCAGTGACGACGGTCTTCGACGAAAGGTATGACAACAGTATTATATTTACTGGCGAAAAAAATCCCAATAATTTAGTATTTGTGTTTATAGCAGCCTTTGGTGAAAATGAATCTGCTTATTACGGCTCGAGAGATAAAGGGCTGTGTCAGATGGACGGACGGACAGACATTGTGACAAAAACAAATTGGTTATGTTTTTACACTTTTCGTACGGTACCATAAAAATTATAAGGATTTTAAAAGGAGTGTTTTAAAGTTGTTTTAAAGTTTTGGAGTGTTCGTGACGGACTATTTTATCGAGTGAGAATATGTGAGCGTGTGTAACAAAAAAAATTTGTTATCGTGAAAGTACGTGCAAAAGTCTTAGGAAATTTAGAGAAGACTGCTAAATATTAAATACGAGGGCTGCTCTATATATTTCTGGCCTAATATTGAAAATGCGAATATTTATAATCAAAAATGGTTCTATTGTTTTTCAAAGTATTCTCCAGCATGATTTATACACTTTTGCATGCGCTCAAACCAGTTGTCGAAGCACTTTTTCCACTCCGATTGAGACACCTCTAAAACATTGATTTTGAACACTTCAACAGCTTCTTCTGGCGACGAAAATCGTTGACCACGCATTTTTTTCTTGATATGCGGAAACAAGAAGAAGTCATTAGGTGCCAAGTCAGGGCTGTACGGCGGATGACCCATTAATTCGACGTTTTGGCCGGTAAAAAACGCTCTGGTTTGAGCCGATGTGTGAGAGCTCGCATTGTCATGGTGAACAATGATTCGTCTTCTCTTGTTGGTTTTTCGAATTTCTCCGATGACTTCAGGCAAACAAATTGCAGTGTACCACTCAGAAGTGACTGTCCTACGTTGCTCAAGCGGAACAGTCGCCACATGACCAGTTTTGCCGAAGAAACAGGCGACCATTTGCTTCGAAGTGCTTCTTTCACGAACAAATTTCGTTGGATTTTGCCCGTCTTTGAAGACCCACACGGTCGATTGTTGTTTCGTTTCGGGCTCATACGCATAGATCCATTATTCGTCACCTATGACCATCTTACAAACGTCTTTTGAAGCACCGCAATCCTATTTTTTGCAACATTTCTTAGCACCAATCGACACGAGCCTTTTTTTGAGCGACTTTCAAATTGTGCGGGATCCAACGAGAACAAACCTTTTTCGCGTCCAGGTGTTCATGCAGTATCGAATGTTTGCTGGTGGAAGAAATGTCCAAGGATGTCTCTATCTCTCGGTATGTCGCATGTCGATCTTGCATTATGAGTTCACGCACGTCATCAATGTTCTCTGGCACAGCAGCCGTTTTTGGACGACCTTCACGGAATTCGTCTTTGAGCGAGCTTCGGCCACGATTAAATTCATTATACCAATTTTTCACAGTGCTATAGGATGGTGCTTCATCGCCATACAAAGATTTAATTTCATCAATGCACTCTTGTCGAGATAATCCACGTCGAAAGTTGTGAAAAATGATGGTACGAAAATGTTCACGAGTTAATTCCATTTTTTTTCTATATTAATTTTTTCAAGTCACTGTAAGCAACAGAAATAATGGTCGTACGTCAAAACGTTTTGAGTACGATTATGCTTAAAAATGACAAACTTTCCAATGGAAATGTCAGATTGCACTTGGCAGCACTCACTGTTGCCAGGCCAGAAATATATATGGCAGCCCTCGTAACAAAATACGAAAATTGGTTTAATCGTTTGGCTGATATTAATTTTGAAGAAATAACGGTCAAATTTCTTTAAGTTCATTCGACAAAAGTTTACTTCTTCAAAATACCTTTTTTTAATAAACAATTTCTGTGCTTAAAGATAAATAGAAACATATTTTTAAATATCAATATTTGCATCAACTGTATTCGCAACTGTTTATACAGTCTTTTTATTTTCAGAACAATATTTCAATTTTCTGTTTTTTTATTGTGAATTTTTAAAATGAGCTCAGCAAATGTCAACTACAAAAAAAAAAAAAAAAAAATAAACTCTTCAACCAAAAACCACTTAAATACGGTTGAAAATGAAGTGGGAAATCATTAAAGAGTCAACACTAGCGACAAATATCAACTTGTAACTGATTTGAGTACTTATTTGTCGCATTAAGTAGTTGCCAATAAGATGCAGAATATGAAAAAATTAAAAATGAAAAATATTTTTAAATGGCAAAAGTACAATATGAAATGATAAACAAAAACAAAAAAAGTGGCTAATGGAAATTACAAACAGATACGGATAACATAACATTTATGTATGGTATGGGTATTTGTAAATTTTGCCTGCAATATAGTTCGTCTTCATAAGAAAAGTTTTTTTTATCTTTATAACAAAACGAAATAATTTAGGCTTTTGTATTTTAATTTATACATGTGACAGTTTTCCATCTCTGATGTTAATATTGCAGTTAGGTTTTATTTATCTCATATGTGTACACACACACACACACATTAATATTTATTCCTGTTTGTGTGCTTTGAACTGTGGCAAGTAGACAAGCAAGCAAATAAACAAGATGTCCTGATTATGCATGCAAAAGTATGAATGAACATGCAAGTTTTTAAGAGATTTGTAAATATTTATGAACACAATCGTTTTTTTCTTGTTTTTTTTTTCAGATTTCATACACTCGATAGAGATTAGAGCACGAAAAGTGTATTATTTGCACTTTTATTATTTTTATTTTTATCTTTTATTGAATATTAGAGAACATTATTTAAAAATAATCGAGTCATGATTAGTTAAATTTTTATGACAGATTAATTCTAAAAGAAAATATATTTTATTTTAAATATTAAAAGTTAAAGCTTAAGAATAGAACTTTGAATTGTTTTACGGATCAAAATAAAAATTAATGCAGAAAAGCGATTTATAGAACGTTATGCTACGTTATGCTCAACTGGGAGGTTTAAATTCAATATTTTAATAAATTTTAGTTCGCCTTAGGTTTAGGTATATTTTAATTTTATTATGATACTAGAACGAAGAAATAAGAACGAAGAAATAAGAAGGAAAAAAAATAAATTTGCATTTTTTTGCTAAGCCAGCCGCTAGCGGAAAGTAAGAAGCAAAATATGTGACGCTTAACTAAGTGAACAAAGAAAAAAGCTTTGTTTTGTGTATGGACTTCGTCTAACCAAATAAATATTAATTGATTATGAATTATCTATTGTATTTAATAAAATGAGTATAACCTGGGGTAAATTACCTGGGGTAAATAGATGTAAAGAAAGCTGATGATGCATGTAGCGATCCAGAAAATAATGCATTACATTCTGCTAAGGCCAAATCTATCGTATTTTTTTTTTCTTTTACAAAAAACATTTGGAAATAATTTTTCTTTTTCCATTAAATTCGAAGTGAAAATACATGTGAACCTAAGACTTACTAAAATAAATTATTTAATTTAATAAATACTTGCATTGTATTTTTTACGAATTCTATCAAAGTATCGGTTTATCAATCGATTAAATACACTTTATTTTCTAAAACTCAACATAAAATACTAATTATTGATGAGTTTGCAAGCATTTGTTTCACAAATCGTTTCTAATTTATGCTGAATTAAAAACAAAAAATACTTCATATTTTTATTATTGACAATACAAAAGACAACGTTAAAAATTATTATCCACAAAGCAAATACCCAACCACCCAAAGGTACACTTTTTCCGGTATGTGTTCGTACTGCATACAGTACTCACACACTCATACATACACATACATCAATACTTAAAATGCATGTATGCATGTTGAATTATAATTTTGATATGAGAATTGTGCGGTAAAAAATAATCACTTAGTAAAATTAAAACGCTCGCAAATCTCTTCTTTTGTTTTCAATTTCTTGTTTTTTTTCCAGCTTTTGTTTTAATTTTATATAAAATATTTTTATGGTAACTTGACATTATTTTGTTTAGTGATTTTATTTCAATTTTGTTACATTTTAAATGTGATTGCTTTGGCAATACCCCAAAGATTCTTCTTAGTTGTTATTTTATATAGAATTTTGCTAAATAAAATAAAGTGAACATACAACTTTTTATATGTTTTGCCAAAAGGAAATAAATTGCAATTATAAATACTGTTGTAGGATTAACACACTGCGAAAATTTATAACAAAAAAAAAAAAAAAAAAGATACATTTATTGAACTTAATTAACTACACTCAATGTTTACAGCAAAGTAGCTGATACCTTTAGGAATTTGCTTGCCAAAAATATGTTATGTGTTTAAAAACATAATATTGCTTCAAACCTTTAAGTTAAGGGGTATGGGTAAGTTGAGAAAAGATAAGAATATTGTGATTTAAAATATGCAAAACCGGTTCATAATTAAAAAAAATATTTTATGATCTTTATTTTATGCTAAAAATTAAAATTAACAAAATATCCACTATTGAAAGAAAATTTTGAAATTTTATTATATAAAAATATTAAAAAAAATCTAAATTATACAATTAAAAATCCATAATAAAAGCTGTTAAAAAATTAAATAAAAAAGAAAGTAAAATAAAATGAAAAATTTTATTTCGACAAACAAAAGATAGCATATAAATAAAAATTAAGAATAACCAAATATAATTAAACAAGTCTCAAAAAATATTAATTTAAATTATCAAATTAGTAAAACAAAACAAAAAAAAGGAAAAAGGAAAACAATAAAAAATACAAAGAAATTAAAATAGACACACAGGAATAAAAATTGTGTAAAAAACAAAAAAAAATTTAAATTTATCATAAAAGAAAATTCTTAGAAAATTAAAAAATATCAATAATCATGATTTAATAAATGTATAAAAAATGCCCAAATAGAAAGTTTTGAAATTTTTTAAAAAAATACAAACATTTTCAAAATTAAAACAGGTATTCAACTAAAATTCTTAAATAAATTAAATTTTTTATTTAATTTTTTTACTCATTTACTTATCGATATGTCAAAAAAGTCAACATTAAATAAAAAAATTTTAAATTTGCTATCGATTTAATTTTTAAAATTCCGATAGTTCTTTTTAGTAAATAATAAATTAACAAAAAGAAGCTTTTATTAATTTTTTTATACAGTCCATTAATCGAGATGAACTGCATTTAATATTCATTAATATTGTTTTTAAAAAAAACTAAATAAAATTTACGTTAGAATATATAATAAAAATAATTTTTTATTTTAAAAGGAATAAATAAGACGAGTTAATAATAAATTACTGATAAATAATTAACAAAGAGTGAAAAGCGAGTATTGAAATTCACGAAATAAAACTTTTAAAATAAAAAAAAAAATCCTAAATTTGTCAACAAATTTCAGTTCTAGCAATAATTCGTACTTTGTGATCATTTAAAATTTAAAAAAAAAGTTTAAAACAGAAATGTATAAAATATAAAATTTTACCAAAAATCAAAATTCAAATCAAAATCAAAATTAAATTTGCACCAAAAACTGGATGTTCATAGATTTTCTTAGATTGCACATTTTTAAGAAGCCAGCTTTCCAAAATTAATATTTTTAGATTTCTGCTGTGATGTAAAAGAAAAAGAAAATTGACGATTATCAGAAATAAAAAAGTAATATAAGTGACGATTAATAAAGAGAACAACGAAAAAAGCCCTAAGTTGTGTGTGTATTTCGTCTCACCAGATTCATATTGATTTATTATTGACTATTCATTATATTTTAATTTATTCAAATAATTGATCGAATAGAAGATGTTTACTTTGTACACAACCTAAAATAGAAAAATGCTAATAATGCTAATGATGGAATAAGCGAACCCGAAAAAGTTGCATTACTGGTGTCTAATATTTCCAGTTTTATTTTAAAAAAAATAACACAAAAATTTGTAAAAAAATTTTCTTTTTTAGTAAATTTAAAAATTAATATTTAATTGAAGTTTAATTAAATTTTTAATTAAATTTACTATATAATTAATAGAAAAATTAATTTAAAATTTTCTATTTAAATAACTAGTTGAATTAATTGTATATTTTATTACAAAAAGAAAATAAGTATTTGATTCAAAACTTTATAAAATTTCAATATTACAATAAGAAAAATGTTTTTTTTTTGTGAAATATCGCTTCCTCATCGAATTTATCAGTATTAATAATCTATTTATTTGATCTCGGATAGCCAGGACGTATTAAGAAGACTAAACTTTATTTGAGCTCAGTTAAGAGTTATCATGAAGTGTGTGGCATCTATAAATGAACTACTTAGGGTCCCAACAGCAGGCTTTGGCTTTGTTAGGTACCTTGCTAGAGGAACCAAATTGGAAATTAAAAAGATAATTGCCCGTCCAAACGATTTTTTTAGGAGCAGGTACCTTATTTGGTACACCAAAAGACGAGGGGTTTCTGTGCAGCTCCAACTGGGCTCATGCCCGCTAAGCTATACTCTCTCTGGATAAGCATTTCTGGATAGTTTTGGGATAAGTATATCAGGCATTGCGGTGTGAGGTAGACGTTATATTTAATTGAGAATATGCGGAATAGGTAGTGCAGACTTTGTGATCTCCATGATATAACCTCAAAGCATTTCTTTGCAAATGGACTGCCGTGAGGTCTGATAGAAATATGTTCTCAAATTGTTATAATTTTAACATAAAACTTGAAGGGCTAAACAGAAAATCATCTTAACCATCCAATTTGAAGCCTGATAGAAACATTTATTATTTATAATTATCTATTTGCGGTGCGCTTCGCTTCCCCAATGGCAATAATTGTACCACGACCACTCTTTCAATACAGCCAGTTTTTTATTTGATTGTGTTCATTAATATGATAAATACTTACGAAATTTAAGGACGCTTTTTCCAGTTCCTTAGATAAACGACAGTAACTTTTTACCTTGTATGGGAGACACTACGCCCACTGTTCCAATCCATTTCATATTACGTTAGATTATGCATATTATTAAGGAACTTTCTAGTTCAAAAATTCAAGGCTTTGAGTATTATAATTTTCTAGAAATTCAATGATAATTTTTCATTTCGTATGGGAGGTACCACGCCTACTGTTCCAATTCATACATGTTCTTCTTCAACTATGCATATTAATAGAATACTTCCTTTTTTTTAAAAAGAGAAGTATCACTTCAGGCAATAATGCCTATTTAGTTATTTTCGTAATCGTGCCACATTGTTTAGGAAAGAGATATATGAGAGATAAGACAGGTGGTGAAAAGAGAATGATAATAGCCATCTAATTAGTTATTTTACTTCGTCGGCGAATATGGCTATGCAGAAGTACGAAGAAGCAGGCTGCATGTTTAATGTTAATTCTGAATATGTATTATACCATTAAACAGAAAAAAAAATTGTATGTTTTGGTTGCCGCAGGGGTTGAACAATGGGCAACCAGGTTTGTAGTCAGCGTGTTTACCACTTTGACTACAGCAGCATTGTGCGAATTTCAAGGAACCACCTATTGAAATTTTTTAGGTACACGGTAAAAATTTTTCACTTTGTATGGGAGGTGCCACGCCTATTATTTCCATGCAGCCAATATTTCGCTACATTTTGCATATTAAAAAGATAGTTACTTGGAGAACATGTTAAGGTGATAACTATTACGTAACCAAGTAATGCGATGATAAACATTTACTTTGTTTGGGAAGTGCCACGCCCACTTGAAATAACAAAAAATTAGTACGCTATTATACTAACAGCTTATCTGATAAGTAACGGTAAAAACTTTAGAACCATCGGTCCACAGGAGCTGTAACTTTCCAGGCAACAAACAAACAAAAACTTTTTGTGCTTTTGGAGAAGTGAGCTCGTTTCTGTGGATATTTCGATGATTGGTAAATTCAGCTTGGCCTTTTTTAATCAGTATCCGGTTATTCGGTTGCTGTTGATGTATAAAAACCTAAATTGAAAAATAGTTTTCGTAACAATTTTTTTTTATTTGAATAGCAATCTTAATTTTAATTTATCTTCTGCATCTCTGCGAATGTAAAAACTTGTAAAAATGTGTTTATAATTACCTAAAGTACATAAGTTTGCATTAACTAAAATAACACCATAAAATTCTTTTGTTAAGTTTACATTAGTGAATTGAACGTAGTTTATTAATTTCTAAAATTTAATTTAACAGGTACAAGTTAAACCCAAATGTGCATTGATGCCAACTGGGATTTGAGTTAATGGGGTGTAAATATTTGTATCTATTTTAATTAATAAATATTTTAATAATATATTTTTTCTAAATGGGAATAAAAATTATTTTTATGTTTTGCCTTTAACTTTTCACGCCTGATCACAGTGTGGTAGCCACAGACTTTCAACATTGGCCCGCCTTGAATGAAATATACATTTTTTTTAATGTTTAACTACTTTAATTTTCTTATCTTTAAATTTCCTTTCGAATTAAATACAACTCTCAAGTAGTTGTATTTATTTTTCTATTTCTTTCCAATTTCTATCAAAAGCAAACTCTTCAAAGCTTCTTAAAATTGATCACAAAACATCATTACTTTAATAATTGCGACATTAGAAATAATTTTTGTCACCCTTAAGGATTCAGTATTGTAACACACAGTGGGGAATTTAAAAAAAAATTAAAGTTACACTTTTCAAATAGTTTATTTTAAATAAAATTTCCTGGATAGATTACAATAGAGTAAGGACTTTATAGTCTTAAAAAGAAGGCACATCAACACCATCATGTGGTACTCTTTTGACATGCGAAATATAAAAACTGCTATTTATTTTTTTTTTCACATGAATTAAAGGTTTTGTATTTTATTCTTCTTCAGACCTTGGAAAAATATTGTGAAGCATATTATTACCAAACTACAATTAGATCAATAACTTAAATTGATTTGGTAAAAGATTAAATTTGCAACGTATAGAATCAAAGTTATACAAATATGAAAAATGCTAATGCCCGATGTAGCGATCGATTAAACGCTGCATTACATTTTTCTAGTGCATAATTTTTCCTCTTTTTTTATTATTTTTATTTATTAAATTTAGAAATTGAAATAAACATGAATTTAAACCGAACTTAAATTATTCATTTTGTAATAATAATAAAATAGTTTGATTTAAAATTATTTTAAAAATTAAAAAAAAGGAAATTACATTTTTGTGTAAATTGCCCACTGTGCAACATAACAAATAAATCCTTAAAAATCTTGTTTAGAAATTCAAGTTGTGCAGTACAAACACTCAACATTTCATGCTAAAGTGTGTGTGTGTGTGTGTGAGCACAAATACTACTGCAGTTATATTCGCAAAAATCTTTCAATCTATTGTAATCATGATGACTGTTTTTATTTGTTTCAGCGCCAACACTTACGGACAGACTGCGCAACACTCGATACAAGAGTATCAATGCGACAAAACTAAAATTGCATGAAAAAAATACAGATACACGACAACAATAGTAAAGAAGATCCATTGGATTTATAAAAAAAACAAAATACAATAAAACCAACAACAAAATAGAGTGTGTGGAGTAACTACGATAAGAACGAATTGTACAGCAGAAACAGCATTTTTAAAATAAAATCTATTGAAACTTCAATTTATTTTTTGTTTTTAATTTAAGTTTTTAAGGACAAGTACTTGTTTTTACATTGTCTATGTTGCAGATAATTGTAATTTGAACAGTTAATGCATCAAAAAAAAAAAGGATAAAGGGATAAATTTTAAACATTAAAGAAAGACATGAACAAAGTTCAACTTGCGCTGAATCTGCCTTATCAGGTGTAGCAAAAACGTCAACTGGTATCAAGGTGTTCCACTTACGAGAGGAGAAGCTTTGTATCCCTTTAAAATAAGTGGTATAGAAATTTTAATTATTTAAAAATTAAACTATTTTTATCTCATCTTAAATAAAAATATTTTTTGTGAAATAAATAATTTTTCATTAATTTTTTTTCTATAATATTGATAAATTGTTTTGTCAAATCAAAGAACATTTTAATACAGCAAGAAAAAAAAAATCAAAACAAGAATAACATTTTTAATCGATTCTGTTTTTTTCAATATTTATTTTTATTTGGATGAACATTTTGTATTAAATAATTCCTTTTATTTAATGAATAAATTTTTAGCAATTTAGTTATTATTATTTGTCAGTATGATGTGACAATTTATTAAAAAAAAATAACAAACAGCTAACAAACATTTTATTTAGTATAACAAAACTCTTTGTAGGCAGGAAATTGTGTAATTTATTATTTAGATCTGAATCTTTTTTCAGTCAAATAAAATTTTTTTTTCTTTCCGTGTACATATAACAGCATTTTGGAAGTAAACTTGCAAGTTTTATTTCAGATGAGTTTGACTTGCCTTTTATTTAAATTCAAGAATATAAATCAAAATTGATGTTAAAATAGCTTTTTAAGGCAGAAAAGAAAAAAAAATTGATTTGATATCGAGGCACATAAAGCAAAAGTGATTGATTTCGATTGGTGCATAACTTAAGTCTTAATTTATGGTACGTGTCATGACATATGGTTAACCACCAAAAGTTGCGGCACAAATAAAATTCAATTTTATATAGGGATTAAACAATAAACATAACCAGGTCATTGTTTTTATTTTTAAATTAAATTCAAATTAATCTTTATTCAGATGTTATTTAGTATTGATGATGTCCAAATATATTTTTTGTCATAACATATCACAAGTTTGCATAAATTCTTGGTCAGAGGAGTAACAATTCTCAGTTTCTTTTCAAGAATAAAAAGTAGCGTAAACTATTTGGTTAATGTTGTTTAATGTTGATGATGTCAAGAGATATAATATTATCATAACATTTTTTTACTTTATTAAGAATATAAATTAAAATAAACCAAAAATCTAGTTTATGTCATAACATGAGGCTAACATAAAAATATTGTTAACAGTTTTTAATGCCTTTAAATAAAACTTCTGCATGGGTTGAATTTTTATGAGTAAAAGATAAGTTTCTATGTTTAAGACAAAAAAAAAAAAAAAAAAAAAACAAAATAGACGAGGAGCATTATTTAATTAAAATTCGGGAAATAATTTTTTTTTTTTAAAGAGAAGTAGCTTTTCAGGCAATTATGCCTATTTAGTTATTTTCGTAACCGTGCTACATACTTTTAGGAAAGGGATAGATGAGAGATAAGACAGGTGGCGAAAAAGTAAGATAGATAGACCCATTTTATTAGTTATTTTACTTCGCCGGCGAATATGCTATGAAGAAGTACCGACGAAGGAGGCTGCATGTTTTATGTTAATTCTGAATATGTATTTATACCATTAAACAGAAAAAAACATTTTTATGTTTTGGTTGCCGCAGGGGTTGAACCCTGGTCAACCACGTTTGTAGCCATCGTGTTTACCACTTCGACTACAGCAGCCTCACAAAAGGCTATTTTCTTGTTTATAAAGGCAGTGGTATTTCATTCGAGAAACAAAAAAATTATGGGCATACGAATTGAATTCTAAAAGCCGATTTTGCATTTGGGAAATACATGCTGCCTTAATGCTACAAAAAAGTGTTCACCTGATTTTGGCAAGCATAAATGTCATCATTCATTTGTCAGTCCATAATTGGATAAAATTTCTTTGATGCCTTTCTAGCCTCAAAGGAACAGCCGTGCTTTTGGTCTCGAATTCAACTGGAAAGAAAGTTGTGATAATTTCATTATTTTCCAAATAACATCTTTCTGTCTTGCAAATATTTTCGTGTAGATTGCTTATGCAACATTTCTTCTATTTTATTAAAAAGAATAATGCAGTATAATAAGACAAATATGCTTTATAATGATATTATGTTTTTTTTTTTCTAGAAAATAAAATTCTTTTAGTCATTTAAATGGAATGGTTGTTTTGTAAATTTTCCCCTTTTTATCTGCAATTTATTTTTATAAAATAAACACGAGGGAATCGCTAAAATTTTCAAACATTTTGACAATAGATGCTGCTTGAAGCTTGTGAGTTTAGTACCCGTGTGTCTGTTGTTTGGTTAATTTTTGTCCATGTTTTGTGTCTTATTGATTAATGTGAAGAAAAATAAAGAAATTTGTAGCTTGAAAAAGTTATTTGTTTTTAAGAAAAGGGTGATATATTTTTCCTTTAATAGATTAAGTGACAAAAGGAAAGTCAATTACGCTGTCCGTATGGCACCAAAAAAAAAAATACTTTTGAGTTGTTCTCAAGCTGTTGTTAAAAACAAGAAACTACAGCGAATATGCTGAATTTATCGGTCTGTTGGTAACAACGGAAATTATTATTAAAGTGAACAACGAAAACAGCTTTAGGTTGTAAGTAGACTTCGCTTGACCAGTTTAATAGTGATACCTCTTATTCAATTTTCTTAAATTGTTTAAGTAAATAGATGATGTTTACAACGTAATAAACTTAAGATAAGTAAATGCGAAGAATGCTGAAGAGAGAGATAGTTTTAAAGAAAAAACTTTTATCTGGACAGAGGTTTAACCCCTGCCGCAGATACACGTACTACTATGAAAGCATTTCCGATCGTCAGCATGTTAGTCGTAATTTCTAATAGTGTTAGCTGACGGCTTTGGGATTCAAATTTACTATCTTCTATCTACCAGTCATTCAAAAATTGATGTATTATTGATTCAAAAGGAGGACGAAAAAAACAAAAAAAAAAAATTAATATTCAACTATTCATTCTTAGCGGAAATTCATTAAGCAAAAATGGAAAAACAAGAGCAATTAAATGTCTTCGGAAATCGTCATTCGTTTTATTTTTTATCATTAATTGATGTTTTCCACACATTTTGCTTTAGGAATGAATAAATTGCTGCTACGTTTATAGTGACAATTTTTGTTGCTTTTTTCTGTTATTGCTATCAATCTTCCTCAAGCCCTTTCAATATTCTTTTATTCAACAGGCTTTGCCTGCAATGAATCAAACAAATATTATTTTTTTTTTTAATATTTTTAAGTCAACATTTTGTTCATTTGTTTAATACAACTTCTTCTTCTACTCCTTTAGTGTTCTACTCTTGTGTACTCCACTCCACTCCACTTGCTGCTTCATTCGACTCTTTTCTATTTGAATTTATCTTATCGTTGTTTCAATAAAAGCTTAATGAAGCATTCATGGCATAATAAAAAACTTTTAGTGGCTAGTTAAGTTGGTAAGCATTTGTAACAATTTAAAGTGGTTACTGGGTTTACTGAATGCAAAAATGAAAACAAAAAAGAAAGAAAAAAAAAAAAATGACAGAAAAACACAATATGCCATGATTCATTTAGTCAGTTACTCAGTTAGTCAATCAGTCAGTCAATGAACCAACTAACAAATCAGTCATTCATCTGGTAACTCATGTAATGATAATGATTAAATAGTTTAATGACTGACACGTGTGTACTGTGCACTCGTGTATAAAAAGATTTAAATACTGTTTTTGTTAAGTAAAATGAAAGTAATTAAATTAAAAAAACAGACTTTTTGGTTTTTAAATAAATAATTTATTACGCAAAATATTTAATTTTAGTTTCGCATTTTTTTTTTCTTTTTTAATCAGATTAGAAAAATATTTATTGAGATTTCATACCCAAAAGGTAAAAATGTAATTCTATTGTTCTGGCTACAATATCTGTTTTTCTATCTGTCTGTTACTGCCCTCCATGTTTGCAATTTAAATACGTATATTTTTTACATTTTTACATATAAGAAGAAAGTCTAAAAACTAAAGGGGGTTCCAAAGTCACACGGTATTAAACAAAAATGTCATTATTTTCAAACTGAAATAGTAAATTTATGTCCGCTATAGCATTTAATACAAAAAAAAATTAGGATAAAAATTTAAACTTAATGGAGTCAACAAAGTGTTGTGATACAATAGTACCATGACTCTCACATTATTGGGGTGAAAAAAAATTAAAAATAAAAAAAAAAAAATAAGTAGAATATATAATTTTCATAAAACTGTAACCGACTCTTAATCGGTTTAGCATTTTTAAAAATTTTCCTAAAATCTTTTTTTGAAAATGGTACCCATATTGATATTTAAAAAAAATTGTGCAGAATCGTACTTTTCTATAAAAAGTTCAAAGGCCTATAACTTGGAATATATTTTTCTTTTTGATTGTATTAACTGCTTTAAACTGGATTTGTTCTAAATCAGAGCTATTTAGTCTTTTTGGTTCGCGTACCACCAAATAAATTTTATGTGTATAAACAAGTATGGGCTTAATAAATAACCAAACAAATTTTAAAATATTTACTCGCCCTCTTGAGAATGATTCTCACACATACTATCAAAAGCAAGACAGAGCTAGATCAGTTGTTGTTGCTTACGAAATTGAGAGCAACCAATAGCGCATAATACATTTTTTATAAATGCTAAAACTTTCGAAGATTTGCGTGCCACCTGGGAAAGTTTCGCGTACCCCAAGTGGCACGCGTACCACAGGTTGAAAAGCTATGTTCTAAATGATATGGACAAATTATAGACAGGCGTGGTGTGCTGATTTTCAATTACAAAATTTTCGAAACTATGTATGATCGATTGGCGAACTTAAATTTTTCAAGCTCATTTATTGCCACGGCAGAGTTTATTTCACCCTTTACACGGACGACTTCACCATGCATTAGGGTACATAGGTATTAATTTCTGAATTTTTTGCTGTTACCTTTGGTAAATTTTTTTCGTTTTCAATTTTTTTTTGTGGTAAAATTGGAGAAATTCTGACTCTTTCAAAAATTTTACTTTGCTGAATTGTTTTTTGATGTTTTATGAAATATCGTACATAAGTTATATTAAATAAATTTTTAGTTTTATTGCAAAATATCAAGAATAAATAAACTAATTTTTTAGCTAACAGAGTTCTTTATTAATTTAAAAAATTGCAAATATTTTTTAATTTATTTTTCAATATTTCGGTACTCCTCTGTGTACCATCTTTAGGAATTAAAATGTTTTTACATGTATATAAAAAATTTTTGAACAAAAAACAAAATTTGAAAACATGAAATATTCAAAAATAAATTTAAAAATATTTGCAATTTTTTAAATTAATAAGGGACTCTGTTAGCTAAAAAATTAGTTTATTTACTCTTGATATTTTGCAATAAAACTAAAAATTTATTTAATATAACTTATGTACGATATTTCATAAAACATCAAAAAACAATTCAGCAAAGTAAAATTTTTGAAAAAAAATTGTTATTTTAATGCAAAATATCAAGTTTTTAAAAAAATTTCAATTTTTTTGTTAATTATCGATACTTTAGTAAAATGTAGAATTCTTAAAATTTTTTAGCAAACGAATATTTATTTAAAAAAATGCCAAGTCATTTTAAAATATCACTTGTAAAATATCAAAATATTTCAGTTGAGTTTTTATTAAAATAACACTACATAGTGGGCAGAATCAAAGTAGTTTGGAAATAACTCAGCCATTTGTAAGGCGCTGGGCCGATTGATCCGAGATTTGGTATGAGCATAGTAGAGGAGTACTCGAGCTTAATTTTTGAAGCTGGGTACTGTTCGCTTTCCAGGAATGGAATTATATGGTCTTAAAAAAGGATACCTCGCAACTGAAAATATTTTTTCAATTTTTATGTTTAAAAATGATCGAGTTGCAAGCATTTTAAAATTTAAATATTTCTCATTTCTTGATACCCTGGTCCAGTTTTTAAAAAATACTGGATACAATTTTCAGCAAATTTATTTAAATTTTTTCCCATAGTTAGAGAGCAAAATTAAAAATATTTTGGAAAAAATTAAAGATTATATTTTTACAGGCTTAAAAATTATACGATTTTCAGTTAAAAATCTAAAGTTATTGCATTTTTGTATATTTTAACCTAAAAATGGCCTTCAATTGAATTTTTTTAAAAGAAATAAAATTTCCTGAAAAAATATTTTTTTTTGTTTGTTAAAGCTAAAATTTCGTATTAAATTGATCAGTCTTGATGATGTTTTTTAATTTGACCTATTTTACATCGAAATTTTGAATTTACTCAATATTTCTTAAAATCCCAAAACTGGGATCGGAAAGAACGACTACTATATAAAAGCTTTATATACTTCGAATTGTTGCTGAAAGTATTTTATGAGCCCTAGTCTTATGCCTTATGGGCAAAACAGCAAAAATTCCAATTTTGGGATTTTTAGTCTTTATTTTAAGAATTGCGGGATTTTCTTTACCTCAATGTTGACCAACCACACATGCACAGGCAATATTATTTGATTTACCTTACATATTTATTACATATTTAATATTTTTTTATAATGACTTGGCTGGTGAGTAATAGTTTCTTTTAATATGAAGTTTTTATGAAACTCTGATTTTGTGGTGATAAACCATTTTGTGATGAAACTACGGTGATTTTAGAGAAATTTGATACGATTCTTTGGTTATATTTTATGAATAATAAACCACAAAAGTTTAGGCTTTTAACGTTATAATTTTCCATCTTATTATTGTCTTCTTCACAAAATGGCATCACGACATTACAAACCATTGCTTTGTTTATTTTACGTATTTTTTTTTTTTTTTTGCTTATGATTAGACAATATTAGATTTTCAGTTTATTAATGTTCTGCCATTTCAGTAATTTTTTTTGCATATGTTGTATTCTCTTCCCTTTTTTCATTTGAATTTCAAGGTTCCCAACCAGAACAACATACTTATATCAATTTAGCATATTGAAATTATTAACTTTAAAATTGTAATATTTTTTACATTTAACATAATTACGCAAATGCAAATAAAAAAAAAAAAAACAATTTGTTAGCAATTAGTACAAAGTGCCTTATAATTAAATACAGTTAAGTTTAAGTATATTTTCCCACAGTTATTTCAAATTCATAATGTAAATAGAATAAACGAAGAACATTCATACCACATCAGCCACCACAGAACATGTGATTTAAAATCCACAAATCAATATGGAAAATGTAATTTGAAATTTTTTTTAAATAATTGTAAACATATGAAAAATAGCAACAACATAGAAAAATGCTTTTGTTAAGAATGATAAAGTAGTTGAACATCGAAATGACCAACCACATCCGATGAATGAATGTATTGTTTTTGTAGAGATATTAAACAAAATGCACACATACTGTGGAAACTTGGTTATCAAGTAGTAGTAAGTAAAAATATAGCACAATTGAAAATTAAAAGCGAGAAATAGAAATCCCTTAAATAATCCCTTAAACCACATAGTGCTGTTTTCTTCTAAAATAAAGTCAAACTTTTTTTTTAATTTAATAGTAAGTTCACATAATGTTGCTCTATTTTTATTTAACACTGTGTGCACACATTCCAATCTACTGGTTTTAACAACTGACCATTCAATGAACAATTATTTGCTTCGAAAAAATTTTTCCTAAAAACAATAGACGATAAACACATACACAGTTATTTACGAGTATATGTGTGAGCTGATGATTATACAAACTGTAAATATGTTAAAGGAACAGAGACTTGTTAATATAAAAGACTATTTACAAAAATTAGAACACTAAATCCATATGGGTGTTTCCATGATAAAAATTATACAAGAAAAACCCGACAGTAGTTTTAAAGTTTTATTTTGGCGAGATTTTTTTTTATAAATAACAGACATTCATAATGTCTAATATCTTTAAAAAATTATCCAAATTGCAGTACAAAGAAGAAAGAGGAAGCATTGCTTATGAACATTAAATTGAAAGAAAGAAATTGAAAGGGGAACATAATCTTTCATATGTGCAAGCCATCCATCGCACTATGGTCCATTCATTGTTATCCTATAAAAGGGGGAGATAAGATAGATATCCATATAGCCACTTTGTGCTATCCTCTACAGGCTTTTAGTGGATCTAATGGCCAGGAGACTGGCGGCCAGAACGGCGGTCACATTAAACCCCATTGGTATATGACACCATACTTAATGAGATGATGCTGGTATATTGAGGGATTGCCGTTTCATACCTCCGAGAACACTGCACTCCCAAGCTTTTCTTCATGATACTCTTTATCTACACGCATGGTTTAAAAAGGGAGTTGATAGCTCTTGTCTATATAAAGGAGTTAAGGGATAAAAATAACCCTCAGATTCGCAAATGGATGTAGCATTCTTCTAACAAAAATTTCTGCTATCAAGTGAACTGCAAATTGACTGGCGCACCGTTCGGTATGGTTTACACCCTATCGGCATCAATGGATTGTACTTCATTAAGAAATATGGATGACGCTAGTCCGGGGGAGATATACTTTCAACAGGATTGCACTGCGTTTTATGCTACCACCGCAACCATTAATTTATTGAAATAAAAATTTGCCAATAATTTGACTTCAAGAAATAGATCTGTCGATTGGCTTCCAAGGCCAGGCGATTTGATACCTCTCTATTATTTCCTATAGCACCACGTAATATCACTGTTTTATGCTGATAAATCAGCAGCAATTGACGATTGAGAGGTCAATATCTACGGTCAGCAATGCTCAAAAAGGCCGCCAAAAATTAAATGCCCAGAATAAAATAAGCTTTTTCAAAAACAACCAAGGTGGCCATATGCCCGAAATAATTTTTAAATATTAATGTTATGGATTGATTTTTCGAATAAGTTTTAATACCTACTAACTACAAGAATTAGAAAAAGGGTATAACTAAGTTTGTCGTTCTGTTTGTAATTTCTATAATATCTATTTCCAAACCCATAAAATGTATATTATGACTTCTTTTGCATAGCGAAGTCGATAGTGCAATGTTCGTCTGTTTGTGTAAGTGTGGAAATCAAGTTTTCCGAGGTACTAGATCAGCTAAAAAAAATTTAAATACGTCAATCGACCAGACATGGTGTCGAAAGAGATGCTATTAGAAATCAGCATAATTGGTTCATGTCCTTTGAGGCAGCAGGCAAAACAGCACGCCTACAAATGAATAAAAACAAATATATGGGGCGATAGAGAATGAAGAAATAAGAAAAAAGCATTAAGTGAAAAATTGGCACTCGCCCATATTTTTTTTTTTGATTTTTTTTCTTATTTTTTAGTTCTCTGTCATCCCAATTATAGCTTTTGTGATTGGAGTTACTTCACTAAGCTAGATGGTGGGGGATATATAAGATTCCGCATAGCCGAATATGTCACTTTTACTTGGTTTCTTACTTAGTTTACTTCGTTTCTTTTCACAATTTTAAGTCTTATCGAGTGTAAAAAACGCTTTTTAGAAGGGAACTAAAGAAGCAACGATCTGCTTTACTTTAATATTGGCCACATTATATTTGCAGTTTATATGACCATCATGGCAGCTAAGCAGCGATTGCATCCGAGGAAAGTCTTCGACATTTTAAGAGGTGTAAAAGCCGCTGTGAGACTCTGGCTCCCAGTAAATCATCTCCAAAAGGTTTTCTGTAGTCATTATAAAAAAAAAAACAGAATCTGATTTCATATAAAGTAGGATATAATGAAATAACATAAATATCTAGATTTTAATTAGATAATTTTTAAACTTAAGCCAACACTGCATGTCACAAATGCAACTTGTGTTGCCTGGTCTTCCTGGTCTTCTTTCTCCTCTTCACTTTTGTTTGTGTTTTTTTTTTTTTTAAACTCTGTTGTTTACGAATAGCAGCTGAAGAGTAAGTTTTAAATGCATTCAAATACTGACATTTAAACTGTGTGTCTCTGAAAATTTGAATGAAATGTATGCTGACCATGCCCGTGCGAGTGTGAAAAATCGTAATGTATTCCAAGTATTTGTGGAATGATTGATATGCCTAACGTAAGTAGAGTGATGTTTTAAACATCAGCATCACCATTACCAACATCATCATCATCATCATCATTATTGCTTAAATCAGCAGCCATAGCAGTTAAAATTGTATTTTAATCTTCATTTAAACAACTTAAGCAGCATCAAGCAATTGTGTCAATTTTTTTTTATTCCATCAATTGTGCCGAATGTGCACTTTTCAGGATTGCTTTCAATGGTTTTTGTTCATCAGCGTTCACATATAAAAAGTGGTTGCATGTGTGTTGATGCAACTACTTGTCCTGAAACAAGCCCACCACATTGTGATTGTGGCATTTTTGTTTTCTGTTCTTATTTATTTTTTTTTTTGTGTTTTACGCAACTCTGATGGTTATTTTATGGTAAAGCCTGGAATGGCAGGGATACTGTTTTGCAGCAAAATGTTGTTTAGTTTCATCAGCTTCATCATCGGCATTATTATCATCTATTGTGTGAATAGTGCTTTGTTCGTTAGTATTTTGCTTAACAATTTGTTTTAAACTTAATTTTATTTTCGATTAGTTAATTTGTCAAGTAATTTTTTTTGTTTTTAGAAATTTTTAAAGTTCAAACAATGATGCGATTCATGTTAAACTAATCTGTGGTAAATGTTAAGGCAGTATTTTTAACAAAATTTTGTTGTAGCTATTGCAGCTCAGTTTTTTATATTGGATTTTTTAATTGATTTTTTTTAGTCCCAATAAATGTTAAATTAAAATCCTATGGAACATGATATGGAAGATGGAATACATTGACCAGAAGGTGCTCAAACAAATAATCAGTTACAAACCAAAGTCTTCAACTGTTTCTTCGCGGCAACATCAGGAAGTAAGCAACTTATAGAATTTGTTAATCGTGTATAAAACTACGATTAAAACGCTTTCGTGAATAAATTAAATTTAAAAACCTACGAAATTCATAATTTTCAGATCACAATTTGTAATTGAAAATGGTTCTTGTCTGGTCAAAAATTGTAAGTGCAACAGTGTCGTGTCCTGCACAAAACTTGCTATAACAATAACACTCAGGCAAAATTGCCTACAAACAAATTGTATGTACTTTTTTATTTATATTAGCAACGCTGTACTTAAACTTTCTCCCAATAAATTTGCATGAGAAAGAGTATTTGTTTAAAGTATTTTTTTTTTTAATTTACTTCTTCGAATGGTATGAAAGAAATTATAATTATAATAAATGAATAACTTAGCTCGGCTTAAGTTGTCATATATTTTAATTTCTCAATTAATTAAGAAAAAAAATTGCTTATAAATTGTTAAGTATTAATATTTTAAAGAACACAGAAACAATTAGATAGCACTGCAGCATTTTCTCTATCGGTACATTCATCGTCAGCATTCTTTGCTTTTATTTACCTTAAGTGTTATTCCTCTCTTTGCACATCTGTATTTACATAATTTATTACCTTTCGAGCAAAAAATGTTTCTCAGTTAGTGATTACTAATTGTGTGAGAGCGCTGCCTACCCAGAGGGTATAAAAGGCTGCAGCATCTGTCCATCTTTGACAGGCCTCTAAATTTTTAATTCCTAACCTTTGAACTTTACTCAGATTAAGTAGCACTAAGTTCGGGAAAGCAATGTGGATGAAAAAAAAACTAAAACTTAAAGGGTGACGACAAAGTTTACATAATCTTAAAAAATTTATTTTTATATTTTAGGTTGCAGCAAACAGACACCTAAAACGTCAAACCACAAGTTATAAAAAAAAATATTTAAAGGGTTACCCTTAGGACGAGTGATTTATACGAATAAAGTCCTATTTTTCACATTGCAAATAGAACAATTAAATTTAAAGAGATGAAGTTTTATTAACAAAAAAGTAAAAAAAATTATCAGTAAAAGAATGTCAAAGTTGCGAAATGGAATCACAAGAAAAAGTAACGTCCACGTATAATATTTTTTTTTAATATTTTTTTTGTTAAAACTTTAAAATGTCTGCCTGTTATCTTACTATTAAAAGGATGCAACAATCTACGTGAAAATCACGTTCCTATTGGGCCACCCTTTATTAAATTTATTTTTCTTAATTTCCTTTTAAAAAGACGTGGCAATACATATTCTGTTCAAATTTCAAGCGTCTGATTATAACAGCTTGAAAAAAAATGCCTTATACGTAAAAATCACGAACTCTATGGAAACACCCTTTAATTTAAAATTTTTATACACCCTTATTTTAATAGCTGACTTGTTTTTATATACTTTGTGTTAATTCTTTATGTCTTTCTGCTACAGTTTAAAAAAACTAAAGCCATAAGCGTTAAAGTCACATTAATATAGGAACACCCTTTATATTAAAGTTCTATGTTTACATTTTTGTACTTGTGCTTATAGCAGACTCGAGAACACTTGAACTTAAAATGTCTGCCTACTATGGTTCGTACGTAAACATAATTTACTTTGGGGCACCCTTTATGTTTTAGTTTAATTATGAATTTTTTTTATTTGTTTTTAAAGCGAATATAAAAATAACTAAAATATCTGTTGTGGTTCAGAAACATGGCCACTGACGTCAGAATTACGTTAATTTTGGAACACCCTTTAATTTTTATTTTGTGTTCGTTGCTACAGCAAAGACAGTTATACATACACTGTGCTTATGACAGTTCAAAAAACAGCAATAATTTTTTTAATACAACGTCACCATCGCAACACCCTTTAATAATTTAATAAATTTAAGAACTTTATATATTAAATGCCGTCACTAAAAATGACATGGCTTTTATGACTAGATGCTTAAAAAATGCAAAAATTGAACATAAAGTAACACTAAAAATTATAGGGTGCTCCACATTAGATATGATTTCAGGAATTTCATATCTAAATGGCAAAAACATTGAGGGGTATTAATGATCTATTTTGTGTGTTGGTTTCTAACTCGCCTTTAGTTGATTTATTATACCAAAGAAATATTTTGCTTGTAAAATAACAAAAATATGCTGCCTCACATCATGAGTAAATTTAGAGAAAATTACTTATTTCAACAATATTGTCTAAAATTACATTCTTACAGCAGATAAAAGATACAATCCATACGATCATACAAACTTTTTTTCTAATAATACGAACGAGTTTATTTCTTAAGTTCGTTCAAACAACAATGGAAGGAGTTAATTCATATGTAAAATAATAAAGTTTACAATTTGTTAACATATCCAGCTTAAAGGATACGCATAATTGCAAGTGGAAAAAAAGAAAAAAAGGAAATACATTTGCTATAAAGAAGCCACAATAAACTGAAGGTTTCTGTTGGTATGCAAAACTAATAAATTCTTAGCTGTTTGCTTTATTGGCAGAAAAGAAATGTTAAAACTCTTCTTTACCACAAGGATTCTAATTCAAATTCAAATAAATTTCATTATTGTACTTAAAGTTACCCAGTGTTGAATTAACAAATAGACACTGCTAAAGAATGAAACTAAGACGTAAAAGAAGTAGCGTAGCGTAGAGTAGAGTAGTAGAGGGAATTGAAAATAGAAAGAAATATACATGAAATTTTGCACATATGTAATCCATACAATAGCGACAAATGATGTTGACAATGGCGCCATTGTAACGACATTTTATTTTCTTTTATATTTTATGAAACACGCATATGCATAAGCATGCTTAATGCAACCAACTGGATAGTGTATGTATGTGTGAGTGTATACAAAAGCCAACATTGACGTTCAGCTTGTTTGTTGCTAAAGGTTGAATGTTGTTGTTAGTGATGGAAATCCTTAAAAGACATAAGTGAATAAATGTATGCAAAAGGACAAAAAACTTTATATCTTCAAAATGAAATGCATTTATATACAAATAGTTACACACGTACACACACAAAGAGTTGTAGTTATTACAAAGTTGCTTACACATCCGTTTATGTTTTACAATCCCTGGTGGCAAAACAAAAGTAATTTGCTTAAAAATGAAACCCTAACACACATCCTTTATCGCTTTTCGCTTTTGCTTTTGCCCCGAGTAAAAGTTAGTTGCACCAAAGATGCGTGTTAAAGTTTGAGCTAAAGGCAAGAAAAAAAAAGGAAACCAAAAATAACTAACAGAAGAAGCAAAACAGCAATAACGCATAAAAGAAAACACGAATAATGTTATTTGGTTAACTTGGTAAACAGGAAAAGTTTTCTAGTGGTTCATTTATTTCTTTTAAATATAAAAACTTTTACTCGCACAACAAACTCTTTCTTATAAATGATTAAAGGGTGATCTGAAAAGAAGTAAAGATTTGATATCATTTTGGATGACAAACTATTGCAAACTAAGTAAAAAACTGGCTAAATACAAGCCATTTAAATAACAATATCAAATAAGCTGTCTAAAGCTGGTGTTGTCTAAAAATCTGTGCTTTATTTGCTTAAAGACCAATTAAGACACTAATGAAGGTCACAAAACTAGCAAAGAGAACTTGTTGAATTGACCATGAAATATCAACAGAAGAATTCTGATGTTAAACCGAGTTAAGTTTTTTTATTCTTAAGGCTGACTATCATAAGCAATCCTACGATTTAATAACACAAAGATCTAACTAAATTCTGTCCTGTCTGGTTTCATAGTTACCAGACTATTACACAAAAAAGTTGCAAAAAGAATATGGTTTTAATTTTTTTCTGTTTTTTTTTCTCCCCATCTCAAAAAAATCAACTCTGACCGCACAGAGAAAAACATTTCAGGAATAATTTTCAAGATTATAAAGTCGTACAGATCTGGGAAATGTCTGTCTACACTATAATACTTTTCGAGAAGCACACATGTGATTTTTTGTAGATGGTAGTGAATCACGGCAAAAAGCTCAATTTCACGATGATAATTTAAATAAGTGGCATGTCATAGTGTCCGCTTACGTAATGTCGCACTCAAAGGTGACATTATGCGCATGGACATTATGACGCTCTGTGTTGCTTTTAGTGGGGACATAGTGTTACTTGTGAAAGTGTGATAATGTTCAGACTTAAACAAAAACGGCTGCGTTTACAAAAGATTTCTTGCATAGCCAGCCTTTGGCCGGGCTCAAGGATGTTCTCCTCTATAATATAACTAACACCGGCTTCACTTAACGAAGTTTTTTTGCAAGTCGGTTTATAAAAACGTTAGATCTTTCTCATATAGAATACCACAATAATATCCATGGACACTATGACTCTTCTTCGATGGACTCTGTATCACTTTCTTGGATATTATGACATGCCGCCATTGCACAAATATAGCGTTGATATTGGGAAATCATAAACCGGAGAAAATCCGAAAATCGGGTTATTTGCGTTAATTTTTGCATCAGGAAGAAGGGAATTGTAAATAAAAAAATTATTAATTGTCTTTAAAAAAAATAATAATAAAAAAAAACGTTTTTATTGTTCACAAAAATAGCTGATTTTTCCCAATCGTGCAAAGAAATCAGTAATTCCATTTAAACGAAAATTAGATTTACTATGAATGGAAACAAAAAGCATTGCTGAAGTATGAGCCAATTTTCTATTAAACAGTATATGTAAATTTCCATCAAAGCCGCAAAAAGTTGGCGGAGTCGTTCCTTATTAAAGAATGAGTTGGTTTATCTTAGAGTTCTATTAATTAAAAGACATTAAGGAGAAGTGAGCACACTTAAGGAATTGGGCTTGGAAGGATCCTCTACAACAGCAAAAACTGCAAATCGTAGCCATTTATAGACGAAATAGAAAATGATGTTAAGACCATAAACTTTCAAGGAGGTGTCTATCCGAATCAATAAATTCATAAGCGATTTTACTGAAACGGCGAACTTATAAGTAAAAATACTCGGAGTTCAAACAGGATTCAGCAACGTAAGCATCATTGTATAGGTCCTAGTCAATCAGGTAGACAACCCGAAAATGAGGTCTTAAGTCATTGACAGAAATCTACACATACTGCGATTAAAACTGACAGACTTTTTATCGCGGGAGTAAAGCGAGGTGAGGTAGAATGGTGCGAAAAGTTTTACAATGATAAATCCCATAGTTCTAAAAATTTAGCGATACAAAGTAAGTTGAGATAACGCATTTCGTGTTGGAATATCTATCATTGTCTAGTTGTAGAATAATAATTACGTACATATAAAATTTTATTGGGTGTAGATGCAATAATGACCTCTCGATAAAACTGTAGCCTAAATATTTAGCACTTTTACTATTAAGTATATGACTGTTTGGGTTCTTTAGTTTCATATTTCAAAATTCAACACACTAAACAAATATTATAATACGGCTACTTAATACTAGAGGCGCTGCCATACTGCTTTAAAAATAAACGTTTGGCGCTGTTTCGGGGTGGGGGTATATAAGATTATTTAATGATTAATTACTCTTCTCTTAAATTCTCTTCTATTTGGTTTTTTCTTTTTATCTTACCTTTCCTTATCATTTTTTCTTCTTTTTTCTATATTTTTCTTCTCCTCAAAAATATTCTTTTTCAAAGAAAGTGAAACAAATTATCGGAAGATATACATAGTTGCCAGAATGTTATTTCTCCTAAGAAAAATACGCTCGATTTTGTATTGAAAAGGGAAATTGACAATTATTCGTCAAAAACAGAAAGTAATGTTATTAATTTTATTTCAATATTGTGTTAATTTTGGAATACTCTTTATATGAATCTTTAGTTTTTTTCGTACAAACTTTTATGCAGCCAAATAAAGAACAAAAGAGCTTGATGAGAAACAATGAATTACTTTTGTTAACCAAACAAAATTTATTAACCCACAAATAACATGCAGCTATAATCCACCAGATCAGTCTAGAACAAAAGGTAAATTGGACAGGGTATTAAATATCAATTTGTGTTCAAGTTTTTATTGTTCAGAAAAAAAGAATTTTATTCGTGTGGTTGTGGCAAAAAGAAGGTTTAAAATAGTGGGAAACAATGAAGTTAAGCAAAATTTTCCTTTGAAAAGTTTTATCCATTAGGAATTTATTTATTTCTGGTAAATTGGAAAGCCTAGTCTGGGAATGAAATAAAATGGTGCTCGTTTAAAAATATTTAGTTAATGTTGTTCATAAGAATAATTAGACTAAATTGTCACAGAAAATTTTTTTGTATTTAAGCCTGCCGAATAAGCGTAATTTAAATTAAAAAAAACGGAGTTTTTTCGTTCCTTTAACGCAAAAAACTGATTTATTTTTGAACTTATTCTAACTTTACTAAAAGGTGATGCTTATAGATTTGCCTTACTTTCAAATATCATATTTTAAACATCCCTATACAATACACATCATTTTTAACATGACTATTGACCCTCCATAACGGAAAAATTAGCCAAGTTAATATCACTATATCTCCGCATAACAGAAACTTATAGAAAAATAAATATTATAATTATAGGGTGTTCCCATAGTTAAGTTAATTTTATTAATATGGCCCTAAAGGGTGTTCCCATAGGTGAACATATAAGACGTTTTACAGAAACACTTAAAATTTACACAGAATGTGAACTTTTATTTCTATTTAAGCAACAAGTGTAATTTTCAAAACTAGAAATCAAAGGGTGTGCCCATAAGTGAATTAATATAATTTATATAGTCCTACCTTTTGGACAGTTTTGGTCAAACATTGGAAAGTGTGAACTTTTATGTCCACTAAAAAACATGTGTAATTATACAAAAGTTGCAACAAAAGGGTGTCCCCATAGATGATGTAACCCGATGTCTTATATTTCAAATCGTTGTAGAGCAGATAGTTGAAATTTTGCGTAAATTTAAAATTAAAGGGTGTCGCAATATGTGAGGTTATTTAATATTAAACATTCCTTCCTTTTAATTTTTTTTAACAAAGATTACTCTTTTAAAAATATATTTTTTTTAACAATATCTTGCAAAAACCTAATTCGAAACAATTTATGTAAGAGATATCAAAATTGCTTTATGATCTATTAGATTTTGCTTTAATGTAACTTCTTCAATTTAGAAAAATAATTTTCGTTTTAAAGGGTTAAAACAATAAAATTTGAAAAATGCCGGCATTTTGTTGTTGTGTTTTATGCATAAAAAGTTTTCTATTTTTTGTTTTTCGACCGCGCATTTCTTAACTGACATTTGCCGCAGTGTCTATTCCTTTCCATTAAAACGCATCCTCTTGTAATCAAATGCTTAGAAAATTTTAACTTGAAATCACATTATAAAAAAAAAAAAAAGAAAAAACAAACAACAAATTCCAACAAATATACTTTCCTGGATTAAATATTAAGATTTTGAGACAACGAGTGGTGTTAGAGATCAAATCAGTTTATATGAATCTAGAGCGACCAAAGCCACTACAGTATCAGCAACCCACCAATTTATGTTTTTTTGGTCATTAAAAGTAACAAATTCATGTTCATTTTATACATTTTAACAAAAACACACAACCATATTTATTTAGTTTTGTTATTTGTTTTAACACAAAATCCAACACTCTGCTTTGGTTTATTTGTTTCCTCTTTAGGCAGGCAGCAAGCATTCAAAGCTTAAAATTCGAAATTCAACATTCAGTCCTCAGTAATCTGTCTGTGTGAGGTTTAAGGTTTATTACAAGACAATAGCAACCAACTTCAAAGAATTACGAAACTAACTTAAGTTGTTTCAAGTTTTCCTTTTAATGCACACATTATTATCACCGGTTTCCATCCGACCATCCAACCATCTAAAACGTAGTTATTTTTTTATTATTTTTTCTCCCTTTCAACTTTGTCGTTTTTGGCCCCAGCAATAAAATGTATTCATGTGTCAAATGAAAGCTGTGATAAACTTTCGGAAGTTTTTGTTATTGTTCCTGCCTTGTTGATGCGCTATGCAAAAATGTTGTTACCAGCGCACTCACTATATGAAAATGATATTGGCATAGTCCTTTTGGGAGACTATTCTATTCTTGTCACATAAGTTTTTGTGGTTTAGAAAAGTTTTGTGGTAAACTTTTACGCGTTTATTTAAAGCATATTCTAGGGAATAAGAAAATTGTTTAAAACATTTTTAAATAGAATTTTCGTGTTTTTGTTGTTTGTGAACACAAAAAAAAAAAAAAAATTTTGAAATTGAAATTGAAATTACAAAAGTTTTTATTTTTGGAGGCATCAATTTTAATTCAGTTAAATCAGAGTTGTTTATTGGGTTGTTATTGACACTTTTTCTGATATTGATACAAAGTTTTATTTTTTTCTTTAAGAATGAGTTTTCAATAAGATAAAAAGCACAAAAAAGAGATTTTTTAGGATACAATTAAACTGAAATTATTATAGACAATGTGTTACCTGAAAATTTTTTTTAGATAAAAATAAAAAAATAATTTTCTATAGACAAATTTTTTGAAATTTTTTTTAAACGAAATTTCTATAGAGAATATTAAAACTAAATGCAAAATAAAAGCTTCAGGAATATATTAGCATATTTTTTTTAAAATCAAAAAAATTTGTGCGAAGAATTTTTTGACAGATGTGGCGATCGAGAAAATCGAACCTTTTGTTCTGTTCAATTAAATTTTTCTGTTTTTTTCAAAAAATTAACACAGAAATATCTAAAACATTTTTTTTTATAAATTTAGAAAATAAAATATACGTGAACTTAAGCCGAACAATTATTCTTTAATTACAGTACTAAAGAGTTTGCTAAAAAATAAAAAAATAATAATTTATTAAAAAAATTTATAAAATTAAAAGTTTTATAAGAATAACTCGCGTAGTAAGGATAATCGGTTCCACCATTTTGCCGTACTGTTTGAATCTGGACTAATCACGACGTTCTGGCGCTGTACGCCTATTTACAAAATTGTTGTTGTTTTACATATTATTTTTTTTCTTCTGCATAAACTACAATTTACATGTTTAACGTATCGGATACATTAGCGGCCGCATGCCGCATGTTTTTATATTAACATTTTCATAATAAAAGGAAATTATCGAAAATCTCATGTTATCATAGAAAAGGGTAAAAACTATAAATTTAATGTTTTTATATATAATAAAATGAAAAAAAAAAATAATAATAAAAAAATTAAAAAAAAAAATATTATAAAGTTTAACTTTATTATTTATTTCTTAGAAAAAATTTTTTAAAAACAATTTTTTTAATAATATCATTACTGTACTAGCAAAATTTGAAAATTTTTCATAAAAAAAAGAAAAAGAAAAAAAAATTAAAACAAATAATAAATAAATAAATAAAACAAATAAATATAAGTAAATAAATAAAATAAATTAAGTAATGGATTAAAATAAATATAAATAAAAGCTTTAAGAATTCGCCTATAGAATTTTTCGCAATCTCGACAATGAACGATTAAAAATCCATTTAAATATTTTAACAAAAAAAAAAAAAAAAAGAAAAAGAAATTACAAAAAAAAAAAAATAAATAAATAAAACAAATAAATATAAATAAATAAATAAATTAATTAAGTAATAGATTAAAATAAATATAAATAAAAGCTTTAAAAATTTTTCTATAGAATTTTTCTGCAATCATTAAAGAAAACGCGTAAAAACCATTTAAATATTTTAACAAAAAAAAAAAAACTTTTAAGAATTATTTTATTATTAATATTTTAATTATAATGTCTTTTAATCTGTAAAACGATTTATAATTTCTTTGATTAAATTGAAGTTCAATAAATTTACTGGCTGGGAAAAATTTTCAATTAAAAATTATAAATATTCAATAACATTATGCAACAAGCAAAAAAACATTGAACAACCACTATATTTTTTTGATGCGTTATGGTTGCCTAACTGCAAAAGTCATCAGTATTTCAAAATGTTTGCAAACATTTAAAAAATTTTTTTTTTTTAAATTGCAGATTTTTGAGAAGGGAGCTTTGCACATGTTATCATAACTTTAAAACCACGCATTCGATTTTGTTGGATAGTACACGAAAACATTCTAAATTAGTTCAGCAATAACCGGTTCTTAGATAATTTTTTAGTATAATCATTACTTTCCCAGTTATTGGGAGAGAAGTGGAAAAATAAATTTGTTTTCCCTAAAAAATTCTAAATTTTCGATTTCTAAAAGCTTGCAAAAATTAGAAATCCTCAAATATTTTCCACTTTTATTACAAATGCATAAAGATACATATAATACAAACAAAACAAACCATGATTCATGAACATCCATGGAAAAATACTAAATTTATTCCACAAAAAGTAAAAGTACCCAATTTTGGATAAAACATACTTTTTGCTGTGACTGCCTTCTTCAGCCTTTATTTTTCTTAAAAAGGAAATATTATTCAAATATTATTTTAACCCAATTAAAATCGTTACAAAATTTGAAATTCAAATTCATTTTTAATTCAGTTTGCAATTAAAGCGATAATCACTTTATAATCTTTAGATTTTCTATTGTTATGTTGGTTTTAGGAACGTAAAACATTTAAAATTATATTTAAAAACTTGTAAAGTTACTTTGTTGTTATAATTTGTTTAATAATAAAATTTCTTTAAATTTGAAAACAATCCTTTGATTTCATCTTAACAAGCAACAACTCAAACAATGAGAAGTTTTGTTATTAGTTTGTGTGTGTGTGTGTATGTTTGGAGATGAAATAAACTTTACAGTTACTTTTTTGTTTATGTGCAGATAAAATGTGTTTGTGTAATTGCAAAAGTATTAAATTCATTATCATTCAACAATTTAATCTGAAACTGGCTGGTATTTTACCTTGAAAGATTTTTCTGAACGCCGCATACTGTATTAAAATGTGATGACTTTTACTTTGTTTTTTTTTTTTGTTAAAAGGTCCATTTTGAAAATTTAATTTTTGTTTTTGCTTTTCTCTGACAAATCATTTGTTTCAATGAAGTGTAGATGGGTTTTGTGTAACAGAATGAAAAAACAATAATTGCTTTTATGTTGTTTTATTTATTTTTTCTATTTTCTTGTTTTTGTGAGTTTTTAATCTGATTTTTGCTAAATTAGGTTTGAAATTAACTTTTTCAGTTGTACTACAATTGTGTGAGTGTATTTATTTTATACTTTTTTTGTTTGATGTATAAGTTTATCTATTTCTTCTTTTGCTGTTTATCACAAGGACAAACTTTAATTTCATTTACGTAAATTACAAATAAAGCAACAACAATAACAAAAGTTAAGTTAAATTAGAAAAGAAATATAAACAACCAACAACTATTGGTTAAACTTTTAATACATTAAGTGCTTTGAAATGGCATCAGATAAAAAACAGGGGTTATATTTGGCCTTTTTTATCTAAAACGTGGATACCTGCCTTGGTTTTTTATCAAAGAAATAGGGATTTGACCAACCTTTCTTTAATGATACCTTTTCATTGTTTAGTTTAAAAAAATTTTAGAACAATTTTTACACTATTTTAGTTATTTATGCCATTGAAATACTATTATTCCTTCTATAACTTGATATTAGATTCTTTTAGTTCACTGCTTAAGGTCTTATCTACATATAAAGCCAAAAGCCTTAATAATTGGGAGTCAGTCTAATGCCATTTAGAAATTTCTATCAGTTAAATCTTATCCCCGGGCACTCGTAAAGTGAATGTTTATATCAATAATCGGACTGTTCGCAAACCAAATTTATCACCCCATAAGTATTTTAAAAATACTCTTTCTGAGATTCAAGAGCTTTTACTTTTCTTCGCGATATCTTAACAAAACACAGTGCTCGCCTAAGATGTTGTATGCAAAATGGCTTCTAGATAATGGATTGGGAGAGTCTTAATTATCTCAGACATTATTGTTTATCACCATGGGTTCCCAGCAAAAAATTAGACATTAACTTAAAAAGTACTTGCCATATAATGACTTACTATTGTGATTGCCAAATTTTGTTACTCGCTTACAAAACACATTACATTAGTTCGCAAGTTAAGAAAGCTGTAATTCAACTAGTTCTTTAAGTTAAAAAAGAATACCTTAAAATACATACTAATGAACATTATTATTTCCTGCAATTGTCAATATAATCAATTCTCAATAATTGATTAAAAAAGTCTCATGCCTTGTTAAAATCATTAAGTTGGTAGTCTAGTTGGAAAGTCCTGCCACCAAAAATGCTTAATTCCATACTCGATTACCTTTTTTTAACTTTTTTGCTGGGGTCTACTTTACACTCTCCTTCCTTAAAGAATCTTTTGCAATATAAACGCAAAAAGTTTCATACAGTTTCATATTTATTATCCAAAAAATCTTAACAAACAAAAACAAAGAAATAACAAAAAACAACAAATTCATATAAAAAATAAAAAAATGAATAAAAAATTAAAATAAAATTAAGCTATTTGGCGCTGATATCTGGTCCTAAATAGGGCCTCAAGCCGAGGTTAGCAAACAAAATCATTCTCTCCCATCTCCTTAGCTTTTCCACTTGGTAAGAAAAAATCCCAAGCCAAGTGGGAAAATCGTAGGAGATGGCAGGAGGGATAATCTAGCGGTAGACGAAAAGAATCACTTTGCTATCATGACGCATAAGAGCTCCCTGATATACGGAGTAAATTCTCTTACTTCTCTCTAGAATATCGTTAATGTGCCGAATGCTTTCTCCCAATCAGGTGTTGTCCAATATTCAGAGATAAATTTAAAAAAATATATTTGCGTGTTTCTTTATAGATTACGACCATGGTCTTCGCAACGTTTGCGGTAAGTCCCCAATTCGTACAATAGTTCGTCAGTACTGTCAAGTAATAAATATTCCTTGCTCTAGAACCTGAAGAGGTAATACATAAGTTAAATTTACTCCCGTTGTGGCTTATTTTGTCGAAACCAAAGATACTGTAAAGCACTGGGGCCAGTACCTAGCACTGTGGCACTCCTCGCTGAAGGGAATAATTTTCAAGATGTCCGATATCTGGTGTTCAGCTTCACTTCTGCATTTATATTATAAAAGAATTACTCAGTAGTGTAATTTTAAAATTTTTTTTTTTGGGAAAGTGCAGTTTTTTTTCGGAAAATTTTAAATTGTTAATAGTTTTTAGTTGTTTTTGTCTACATGTCCGGTTGTAAAAGATTTTTCCAATTTTTTATGGTGAAATTTTCGTGTGAATGAATAAATACTTTGAGGAAATTTCAATCGTTTAGGGAAAATCCAATTTTTAGCCAATCTATAGTTTATTTTTTTTACTGAATTATCAGTTTTTCGTGAAATATAAAATTTTTATTGCAAAAATGATTTTTAGCAAAGTTTGATATTCTTAGTGAAATATTGATAAAAATGTTATATTTTTATGAAATTTAGATGATCTAGTGAAACTGCAATTATCTGGTAATTTATGTTGTTTTTTTTTTTTTTTTTTTATAAAATGTCGTTTTTAATAAAGCGAATCAAAAAATAAAAATTACAAAAAAAAAAAACACAATTAAATCTGAACATATTTTTAAAATTTATGCACCGGTGTTGGTAAATTTTAATAAAATCATTTTGAAACTTTATGTGAGAGAAGAAAAAAATTTCTTTAAGAGCCTTCTCATATGCATTCTTGCATGTTTAACGATTTCGGATTTAATCAATTATTTATGTACCAAGAGCTGCGGTATTTTTTTTATTAAAGCAGAGGCTTTTCCCTTTATTGTACAATAGAGCCCTGAATTGCGTCGTCCCAATTTGCGCCGTTTCAATTTCCGTCGCTTTTTTTAAACTGAAAAAATTTGATTTGTGTCGTTGCAATTTCAATATACGTTGTTTTTACCCCGAACGTTTCAAATCCGGTTTCAGTGGTTAGATTGCAGCTATGTTGAGTTCGAAGAGCTCTGAGTATTAGCAAAGTTCTGAGTAGTAGCAACTATTAAAAAAAAAAATTGAGAGAAACAATATGTTTATAAATTTTCTTTTTATGAGAGAAAGATTGATTTGTAAACAAAATTATTATCTTACTTCCAGTTGAATTGCATATTTTTAAACACTAGTTACTGGAGGCAAATTAAAAAGAACTTGCAACATTTTAAAAAATGTCTAAACTTTTGAATAAATAAGATGCGTTTTTATGAAATTAAAAATTTGCACATTGAAATTTTAATAAATTAATCATTACTGACGATAACTTTAGAGTTTTTACTTCATTTTGAAAGTCTTACTTAGCTGAGAGTATATATTTTTTTATTTTATTTGTATAGGGTTTCTCGGATTCAAAACCCTTGAATTCTTTTCTGAAAATATCATATGAAATTTTGTTTTAATTAGCCCAACTGTCTAGAAACCGGTAATTTCATCTAAAATAAAACTCAACAACCCTTAAAGATAACGTTGTCTGCACTGTATCTTAGCTAAGACAGAATACTGCTTAACTAGATGTTACTTTCACAACTAATAAGAACGACGTATTTGAACGTAACAAAATAAAATGTTATGAAAAACGCCTTGAGGAACTGTAATGATTGTTCGGTCATCAACATTTCGAAAAATAATAAATGCGGTTCAAGCCTTTTGGAGGCTCTTATTAAAATCGAGGAAATCGAGATCTTAAACTCAACGGAGAATCAGTTAGTTAGTTGGTAAAAAGGGAACGTGAATTCGAATCTGGCCACAGCGGATTAAAGGCATATGTTTGCTTAACAGGACATAAGTTAATTGGAGTTTTATCCGGGTTGGGTCAGTACAAATAATACCAAAACACTACCGCCGGCTTAACGTAAAATAAAATAAATCCCTTAGGTGCGAGTTGGACTTAAAAAGAAAGGGTTATGTACCATGTCACAAAAATTTAAAGTTTCTGCCTGTTTTAGTTTTTAAACGAGGCGTGTAAAATTCAGTTTTTATAAAAAATTATATTCACTAACATAAAAAAAATCGCTTAGAGGCCAGAAGTCGCCAATTTGACTACAACAATAATTGAAACTCCAAAAAAATTATAAAGCAAATTACACAAATTTAAAGGGTACAAAAGATTCGTTGAACACAGCACTCTGTTTCTACATTGTCTTATTATTCATTAAAACAAAAAATAAAAAAAACTCCTTTTTATTTACTAAATGAAGTGCCTTTTAATCTGTATAAAAAAAGAATAAAATTTATGTCTCACACACAATTAAATTTATTGCTTAACTTCTTCATTCAATTTGAACAACAACAAGAACTAACAACATTATTATCGTTATTATTGTGCGAAAGTATATTATGTGCAATTTTAATCCTGTTGTTTACTCAAACACAAACGCAAACAAAAGTCAAGAAAGAAATGCGACAAATGATAATGACAATAAAAAGAAAATTTTCCAAATGACAATCATTTGGCGTTCATAATCCAACTAGGAAAACAAATAAAGAAAATTCTTTAAAAAAAGTACAACACGAAAATGGAATCTAGTCAGTCATCACTACAAGTGTCAGGAGACTTATAATCGTTATAAAAAAAAAAAAATTTGTATTTTTTTATTGTAAAAGTTTTCTTTTTAAAACTAAAATTATGGAAAAGAGTTTTGTAGCAGATAATTTATTTAGTTTCGTCAAGATGGTTTTATTGAATTGGAAAAAAGTTTATTATTAAATGAGTTAAAAAAGGGTGCCTTAAAAATGTATAAAAAGTAAAAATTAAGTAACAACCCAACCTTTTTCAAGTGAATTTTTTTAATTAAAACAAAAGGAGAAAGAGCTTGAAGTAAATATTACACCTAAATTTTTTTTTTTTAATTTTCCATCAATATTTTGTTTTATAAACTTGTACGACTGTTACTTATGTAGGGTAATGTATAGTAGTCGTATAAATCAAAATGGTTTGTATAGAAAAGAGAATACCTTTTTAAAGAACTCTTCAGAGAAAAATCAGCTAAAATTCCTCTTAGCGCTTTGTGGTTGATATTGCACCAATAACAATTGATCAGTCGCTCTTAAATAAACGAGTGTTCTCATGTGGAAGCGTTATTTGACAAACTCAAATTAAGAAATCAGGGCCAAAATTAGCTTCATCTCTGACGTCACATTTATTTGATGTTAGATGGCCTATTTAATAAATATCCTTAAATAAAATTAATTTGACCATAATGTAAAAGGCAGGGATGCCAGGCGTGATCGATTTTAAAATAGCCGCGATTTTAGTGATTTTTTTAATTTACAATGTCTTGGGCTCCTGGCAAAATAATTTCAAGAAATATTTCAAGAAAATTAGGATTATTTCAAAAAATTTAAATTTATGTGGAATTTTAAAATTTGAAGCAAATTCCAGTCGACTCATGCAGTCTTTATGAAAATTTAATCAGCTTTTGTAACGCTCCTTAATTAATTATTTTAAATATTTATACTTTTTGTTATACAAAGTTGTGGAAATTGTGTCTAATTTTCAAGCGTTTGCCTTATAACGGTTCAAAAGATATGCTTATATAAGTCAATTTTCGTCACCTTTGGGTATACCCTTTAATGTTTATATTTATTTTTGTATAAATTTTGCTACTAGGAGTTATTGTGATACGCAGTTTTTTTAAGTTTTTAATTGTTGAACTTTAGGGTGTATGAATACGTAAAAAATGTATGTTTCATTGGGACTTGAATCGGTAACGTCCTCTTCTTTTAGAAGTCGGTTGAATCTAATTTTTACACCCTTCACCACAAAAAGTGGGAAAAGAATGTAACTAATTTTGTCATTCCGTTTGTTTTTTTTACAATATCCATTTCCGGCCCCATAAAGTGAATATATCCTGAGTTCTTATGCATAGCGAAGTCGATTGTGCGATGTCCGTCTGTCCGTCCATGACAGTGTTGAAATCAAGTTTGCCGAGGCACTAGATCAGTTAGAAAAAATTTAAACACGCCAGTCGATCAGACATAGTTTCGAAAATTTTGCTATTGATAATGAGTCAGAGCGGTCCATGTCCTTCGAGGCAGCGAGCAAAGCACCAAGCCTACCTCTAAATTTTTTATATAATTTACACAGTAAAGTAACTCAATATAAAACAAATATAAACAAATATATAAGGCGATAGAAAATTAAAAAATAAGAAAAATGATTGTGTGTAAATAATTGTGAAGAGAATAGAAAAGTAAAATACCAACATGAAATACGCTCTCTGGATTGATACAACCGTTTTAGTGTTTTGAATATTTTTGTAAAAGTTTATCAACTGTAAACTATTTTAAATTAACAACTATTTAGAAGAAATAATTTTGTCTTAATATTTAATATTTGAAAATTTCATTTCTCTATAAAGTCATTATTAATATAACTGATTTACTCTAATCTACTGTACGACTACAATTACTGGTAATTTAAACTGTGAAAATAATGCAGATAATGGGTCTTTACTTATTTCTAGCAGCATATTTTTAACGATATTTTTGCTGTCTTTTCATTTTGAATCACGTCGGGAACCTTTTTTAAATTTTTTGCGTCAACCATCTTATGATTCTGAAAATAGATCTAAAAAGACGAAGTTATAAATTCTTAAATTAGTTTTTAATTTTTTTCCCCAGCCAGGGATTTGAACCGTTTTCATAAATCAACTAAAATTTACTTTTTCAGGTTTTGGTTCATTTTTTAATTTAATTTTTATAAATAAAAATTATATTTAAATGTTCATGTGTTTTATTTTGAAAACGTCCGCATACATTTAAAAATAATTTTTCTCTGTAAAAATTAAATGAAGAAATAAACCAAAGCCGAAAAAGTAAAATTTTTATTGAGATATAAATTCTTTTTATTTTTTTTATTATAATTTGGAACAAACCATAATTCAATAATTTGAAATTTTATTTGATTTACCGCTTGAATATTTTTTACCTTTTATTTTTTTTACCAGTATTTTAAACCGTTTAAGAAACTGCGCATGACTGATTAAAATTTAAGAGAGTTTTTTATGTAAAATTAAGAGGGAAATATTAAAAAAGATTTTAAATATTAATCATGTTTTTATTAAGTAAATTATTGAAAAATTTGGGTCACTTAAACATTTTTATTAGTCTCCACAAATAAAATTGGCTGGTTAGATGAGCTGAACATAAGTTACTGACTGAATACAATGAAAAAATTAATTTAAATATTCTGTTTATTAAAAAAAGCAAATCTTCATGATAGAAAATTTACTGTAGATGTGGCACTAAGCACGTTAACTACAAATCAGGTTGGCAACCAACAAAGAATAATTTGTTTTTTTTTTTTCTGTTTAATGATATAAATACTTATTCAGAATTTAACAATATATTACGCAGCCTCTGTCGCGGGTACTTCTAAATAGCGAATTCGACGCGAATTAAAGTAATCATATCATGTGATATCTCTTTCCATTTCATAAAGAATGTAGCACGGTTACTGGTTTAATAGGAATGTTACCTGAAGTGCTACTTCTTTTTATAAAAAACATCTAGTTCTTAAAAGGAAACAATTACAGTTATTGCCTGATCGAAAGTTATTTTAAGGAATTTAAATATTCAAATTGTGGTTTGAGTTTTTCTTGGGTCCCACTCAAATTGTCAAAATCGAAATTTGACAAAATACCTGTTTTTAAAAAAAAAAAAAATCTCAATTCATCAAAAAGCCATGTAGACAGTCTTAAAGCAAGTTGGAGGACAAAAATAAAACAAAGAGACTTTAAAGGTGTTTGAAGCTGGCACAGCCAGTTTTTAATTTTCTTCTTCATCAACATTTTAATATTGTAGAAAATATAGGCAAAGGAGTCCAATGTAGTGTGTACCGGTATGAAAAACCTGAATAAGAACGTAACAGAATTATTAATATTGTTAAAATTAGCTGAAGCTGGGATGTGAACCAAGGTCACTGATTCAATTAATGGCACAGCATTATTAACGAGGTATTTAATTAAATTTGTTTTGGACGACCTTTCATTACGCCAACTAAGTTACTTATGTACTCGTACATGTGAAGGACGAAAAGAATTTTAAATTCCATATTTTCTAATTTTAAAGTTTTTATTGAAAATAAAATGATATTTAAAGCCAAATTTAAAGAAGTTATTTATTATTCCCCAATAAGCAAATTCTGTCGTGTTTACGTTGTACAAAATATCGAATAAAAATAAAAATAAACGAATCAGGCAAGTATGAGCATTCCGTACCAATAATGGGCCACCCTTTAATTGTAAATTAAATTAATCGTTTTCAAATTTTTGGTTATTGTAAAATTTAAGAGTTTTATTGCAAATGATAATACAATAAATATATGTCAAAACCAGGATTTCTTTTGGAACACCCTTTTTAAATAAATTTTGATTTTATATTTGTTATATATTGTTCACTTACTATTCTGTGCGAATATCTTATGTGCGCTAATAACTGTATTAAAGATAAGCTCACATACGTCTTTAAGGGGACACCCTTTAATATTAATTTTTCATACTTTCTGCTATAGCAGCTAAAATGATATACAATCTGTATTAATTTCCAATGTCTGCCTATAGGAATTTGACAGATGGCACCATATATGTGAAAATCACCTCCTTAAAGGGACATCCTTTAATTAACGATTTTATATTAGTATTTGTTGTTATAGTGGCCATCGTACACCTTTGGGCAAATTCGCAGTCTCATTATTAGACATCCAAAGGTTAAGAACTGCAACAAACGGATAGACATTCTAGCGGTGACATAGGGTTGCCATTTTAATTTGCTATAAATGTTATCACTACTTTAAACATTTGGGTATCATTTAATTTTTTGTATATTTTTCAACTTCAATAGTTTTTTCTTTCAGTGTATAGATTTATCATCTATTCTTACATTAATATCTTAACCACAAAAATTATAAAGCAAACGTTTTATCAAGAAATTTAAATATTTCCAAATGATGAATAAAACTTAATAATGTCTTCAACATTCAAGATTTAAATTAGTTACTGTGACAGCTGCCAATTAATAAGATATTAAATCTTAGAAATTGTTGCAACAATTTTCTTTGCCGCATTTATTAAATGTGGTTTTCAAAATTAATTTCCTTTCTCTAAAACACACGACTTTAGTATTTTACTCCTACTTACCATGTACGTGTATTATAAATTTAATTAATTTCTGATTTTAAAATCAATATTAATTGAAAGGAAATTGAAAAAAAAAAGAAAATGAATCAACTTTGTATAAAAGCGAAGATATAAAGCAAAAAGTAAATAAGAAAAAAAACGCATCATCGACAAAAAGATGAGAGTGTTTGTGGAAAATCTATGCATTTGCGAATAGTGGAATTTGAAAGCTGAAAAAAAAAATTACAAAAATACAAAAAACCCAAGAAAATTTTCAAAGGCAGTTGAAAGAGACTGAAAGGAAGCTGTATATTAAAAAAATTTGAAGAAAATCCTTCAGTTAAAATTAATTAGGTAGTTCAAAAAATGACAGGCATTTTTTAGAAAGAAAAAAAGGATGATTTAATTTTAATATAAATTTTTTTTTAAATATTTTGTTTTGTTTTTTGATAGTTTTGCTTACTGTAGCGTATTTAAAGACTGCGAAAAAAACAATGAATTTTACTTGCAATTATTGACAGTGAAAAATACTTGTAACCAAACAAACAAATACTGACACAAATGTTGCAATATAAAGCAGCCAAGCAATGAATGTGTAACCTGACAATATCCGCAAACTAAAGGGTCATCCAAATGTGACGCCTAGATGTCAGCACTATATAATTTTTACACGTGACATCTTTTCAAATGACATAAGCCATTTTGTTTTATTAGAAGGTAGTACAGTTTTAACCATGAACAGGTACACATTTCAACAACGCGTTTACATCATTCAAAGTTATTATGAAAATGGGCGTTCTTTGAAAAATACCCATCGCAAAATTTTGTTTAGTGACGAAGCTCATTCAGAATGGATGGATTCGTCAATAAGCAAAATTGTCGTATCTGGGGTGATGAAAAATCTCTACACCCACAAAAAGTTACTGTTTGGTGTGCATTTTGGACAAATGGAATCATTGGGCCATTTTTCTTCGAAGATGATGCTGGAAATGCTGTTACTATGAATGCTGAGCGATACCAATCAATGTTGAGAGACTTTTTATGGACACAGTTGAATCATATTGATGATCTCGAGAAAACATTACGCTTTTGCGATCAAAATTTCCTCAACGTGTAATTTCACGAAATGCAGATTTCAATTGGCCTCCAAGGTCATGTGATCTAACACCATTAGATTTTTTTGTGGGTTTTTTTGAAAAGTCGAGTGTATGCTAACAAGCCACAAACAATTAATGATCTAAAGAACAACATTCAAGCTGCAATTCGTGAAATAACACCAGCAATATGTCGAAAAGTCATTCAAAATTTCGAAATTCGGATTGATGTCTGCAGACGCAGTCATGGTGGACATTTGAATGATATTCTATTCCACTTATAATTGTAATGGATCATATTTTTAATAAAAAAAAAACAGCTTGAAAAACTGCAAATAGTTTGTGTTTTATTTCAAAAAAACATGTAGGCACGTTTTTTGGATGACCCTTTATAACTTGTTTAGTGCACTATAGGACGTCACAAAATAAGCTCCATCAAATAGATTTTTAAGCAATACCGCTCTACTGTTACTTAAAAAAGTATTTTTTGAATAATAAATGAAATATCGACTAAATCGGAGAAAATTTATAAAGAGAAATTTTATGAAGACAGAGGTAAAAATTATTTTAATTGACAACTTTACACTTTAGCAGTTCACTAGGCCAACCAGATTTACACTTGCAAATCTTAAAAAGAAAATGGTTCCAGGCATCTTGAAAGTGAGGGATTTATTTAGGTGGGTTAAACCTACTAAGAAAATTGGCAATTGTGGTATTTTCAAATTATGTTTTTTAAATTCAGTTTATAATTTATAACTCAAAAATAAAATCCTCTTTAAAACCAACACTATGTTTCAGTGTTATTTAAAAATTAAAAGTGCTTCTAAAGGCCTGCTTAAGCGCTCTTGAGTGTCCATGACCACATATTCTCTTTAGTAAAAATGCGCGAGTTTGCGTGACCACAATTTTTCTTCGTGAGAATGCGTGAGTGTGTGTGACTAAATGTTTTTCGTGAGATTACGTAATAAAAAAAATTAAAGAACATAAGAGGAAGAGCACCAATTATTAAATAAAAAAATATGAAATCCAGTAGTTTAGCTTTAATTAATTTTGATCAAAAGAATGTTAAAGTTTACTATAGTGTATTGTCTTTAAAAATTTAATGGAAAATAAAAGGTTGTCGTTGTATTTGTAACACACAGAAATGTAAAATTAAAATCCTTGTACCTAAATTTTGCTTCAAAGTTTTCTTGTGTATGTCTGTAGCTCTGCTTGACTGTCTAATTATCTGCAAATATACTTAGATCTAGTGGCTATTTAATACCTAGCCAAACTGTCTGATATTAGCACCTTTTTTGTTAGTCTTTCCTTTGAGTGCTTCAGTGGTGGAGAATATGTTCCTAATAAATACTTGGATGTTTTTAAAGAAGGTTTTCTTATCTTAGATCATATATTCATCTAAAGAATAAAGTATGTGATTTAAATTTATCCTTAAAGGTGGGGACTTGCAGTTTTCGATTAAAGTATTTATTTTTGATGTCGTAATGGCAAATTCGACTTGTTGTAATGCCTCTCTTGTAGGAAAAAATAAAACAGATTTTAAGTATAACATAATTTTAATTATTTTATGTTATTTAAAGGCTCCGTAAAAGTTGGAATAAACTCCTTGTATCTGTAGCTTCTCTGGAAGATGTCCGAGAATTATAAACTTTTTGTCGAAATATTTACCCTTAGAAAGCTTGAAGATATTTTAGTAAAATAAATGTATCAGGTTTAAACAAATGCCACATTACTTAATATTAGAGACTTTAAAGAAGTGTTTTAAAAATGTTGATACCGAACAGGGTTGTCACAAATGAAAGTTTCTTTCAAACTTCGTTACCAGCTGTCTCCCCGACTTTAAAATGTTTGATCTCCTTTAAGGAGGTGAACCAACATGTTAAAAATTACAATCACCTTTTTTTGTTTGCAATTGAATTACTTATAATTTTTTAACACACCTCGTATAAATATAGAAACACAGTAAAAACCCACCGCTTTTGGAATTGCATTATTTTGAAAAAAGAATTCATTTCTCTATTCTTCTGATTAAAAGTGAAGCCTACTTTTAGGCATATCAAAAATAATGAATTTTAAAATGATTACAATTACAGGATATTTAAGATTCGGCACAACCGATTTCAATATTTTAACTTGTATATGGCTGCTTATTGTTGAATCATTCTCAGTCTACTAATTTATTTGTGCTTTAATGTCTGTCAGTATTTTTGTCTTTCTTTCACTCTGTCTGAATAAAGTCTGTAATTTAAAAAAGTGGTAAAGATAATAGAGTAATGTTTGAATGTATGTGCTTACATTTGCTTAAGTATATGTGCAGTTTTTTAGTTTTCAGTAAATAAGTGTGTGAGCATGGATGTGTAAAATTATGCCTGCATTTTATTTCAGTTATAAACGAACGATAAGAATATTTCGTCTACATTGCAGACATATAAAGAGATACATACATAGACTAAAAGTAGAAGTTTAAGGTTTTCCAATAGGTTCATGAAGTGTTTGATAATTTTCGTTAGTTTTAGTTTTTATAAACAAACGCTTTAAATTTTGAAGACCCCTACCGTTTAATAATCATATTTTTCATAAAACACTTTCAAGTATTTGGTAGCCAAATTCAAGTCGATCGTGTCAATAATGTTAACAAATATAGGGCTTGGCTACTCATCTTCCACTACCGTTAGAATATGTGAAAGAACTCAAATTAAACAGATATAAATTTAAAATGGAATTAATTTGTCGGCTAAAGCATCAAGCATCAAAAAGCTGATTATAGAATGTGATCGACTATAATCTCTAAGAATCCAAGTGGCCATATTATTGACGAAAATTCAGCCTGGTCTCAATACCAGAGTATAGAAAAACTCACTTTTAGTTAGGCGATTTTTCACCAACAGGCCTTGAAGGTAAAAAAAGTAATTTATACTTTGCCCATTTACCCGCTTCTATTGCAACACTCTCTACACATTTTAAGCCTACAACAACAACAACTTAATGCTGGGGGCATAACGAGTAAGTGAAGAAGTATAAAAACATCATTTAATATCTCTACGTGATAATGATGAGACAGATGAAACTCTAAAAGTAACAACGGAGCAAATAACGCAATGCCACAGAAACTAGGAATAGAATAAAAAAGCAAAGAATAGAACAGCAGCAACTGCATACTGCAAAGATTCTAATTAATTTAATGTCAATTATTTTCATTGTGAAAATGTACGACAGGTGGGTGTTTATCAATATTAAACTGAATATTAAATACAACACACCACTAAACACTTACATCGAGCCATTATAGAGGCAAAATAACATTTCGAGTACATTTTTTATTCATACAACTACAACAAATATTAATGTGTGGAATTTGTGGGTAATAACAAAAAGAAAAAAAAGATCATACTTCTTTTAACATTTCAATGTCAATTAGTACAACTTTGTAAATTAATTTTGTTGTTGTTGTTGCTGGATGAAGATGCATCAGTTCAATTTCATCATGTTTTTCCCAAAGTGTTGTTTTGTCTTCACTACTTTTGCTACTTTTAAGACTTTTGCTGCATGAAACTTTTGTCTTCTTTTGTAATTTTGTTATTGTTGTTTTTTAATTTAGGCTCAAGAAAAGTCGTTAGTATAATTTAGAATGATGTCAAGGCCGAAGGATATGTATATGAAAAATAGCTTAAAAGGATAATATTTCTTAAAAGTTTTTGGACTTTTTGAAATAAAATATTTGACTGCACTTAGTTTGAAAAATTATGCTTTTGCTTTCAGAAGAAAGCGAAAACTTAAAGAGATCGGAAGCTAAAGTAGTGTCCTTTACGGTTGATAATACACGTAAAAAGGATGTATGTTGTATAGGGACACCCTTTAATTTTTAAAATAAAAATTCGTTTTAAAACAAGAGCAATCTGTAAGCATAAGCTTTTTAATAAAGAAAAAAATATCAGAATCGGTTCACAAATGTCTTTGTCATGGACACAAACATTGAAGAAAAGCAACGTTTTCTTGAAGTCGGGTAAAAAGAGTAGTCCTATCAGTCCAGTTGTTATTTTGTTTTTCAATTTGTGTATTTGCAAAAAATTATTTCGTTATTTTCCCATGTTAAAGCCATTTAAATAACTAACAAATTTCTATGAGTGCCTTTGACTTTATTAGAAAGTACAAATTTCACTTTTGCTATTTATAGCTTTTTTACAATAAAATTATATTAGAAACCTGTTTAGTGAAAATTTCAATAACATTAAAATGTTGGTAAAATTTTTGTTAATGTCTATTTTCTTAACAAAAGAAAAATAACTTTTCGACATGATGACATTTCTAAGAAAATTAATTTCCACTCATAATGAAATGAAATTTGAAAATTAGTTAAGAAAACATTTCAAGAGTCACGGAAGAATACATGCATTTTATATTTGAACAAAAAAAGTTATTTATTACATTAAAATGAAAATTTTAATTAGTTTCCATTAAATTAGAAAAACACTATACGTAAAATGCATAAAACGAGTGAAGGTTAATATAAAGTTTTTTTTTTTGTAATGAATGTTGAGGTTGGGTTGTTTAGAATGTAGAATGAAAACCAGAGTTCAGAATTTGTCATTTATGAGCACTCAGTTTTAAACGTTTTTGATATTTTTTGTAAATAAGATTTCTACGGTTTTTTGTTTATTTTTCACGTTGATAAACGAGCTTCAACAAATTTTTTGCCTCCGGTCACATATAAATGTGTCTGTTTCTTTCGTTTTTAAGCATTCATATATGAAAAATGAATATCAAAAATATCTTTGTTATTCGTATGTGATAAGCGATGAATAATATCATTCTCATTAATGCTGATTTTATAAAAAAAAATTGAAGTTGAAAAAATTTTCATTTATGAGAATTTATAGATGAGATTTATGAAATTTTTTATAAATGAAAAAAAAAATTTATTTCATTATGACGGTCATTAACGAATTGTTTTTCTTTTAAAAAAACTTATATAAAAAACTTTTTAAAGTTCTAAATGGATTCGAAGTAGTAAATTAAAATAACTAAGAAGTAAAATTTGTTCACCAACATATAAACATGCGTTTTCCACTAACAATTAAGAACAATAACAAAGTGTTATTGCATACGACCGCAGTTGAGGGAAAAACAGATCAGTTTAAAATGTACATACTCAAACATGATTAAGAAATGAAAGCTTAATGAAAAAATTTTTCTACGGCCTTTTTATTTATAAAAAACTATCAAAATTTTAAATTCTCATAAATGAGCACTGGCCCGAAAAAAAAATATTTTATCATTTTTTCAATTTTGAATAGAAAAAAAAAAATAAATAAATCATCCCTTTCATGAATGAAAAACCCAAAATATTTTCTAGCCTCCCACGCATTTATGAAAAGAAGCAACAAAAACTAAAATGTCTCACTGCTCTCTCATATGTGAGAAGTGAGAGAGTATTTCAGTACTCTGGTGAAAACTAAAAAGGATTTTTGATAACTTTATTAATTGAATAATAAATTAAACTTTCGCTTATGAAATACAATAAAAAATAAAATCTTCCTGATATGATTCGATTAACATATCATGAATAAGCAGAAATTCGAATAATTTAATGTTTAGCTTTTTTTTAGCTGTTAAAGAAACAACTTTGACATGTTCTGACATAAACTTTAAAAATACCAGAGCCCATTAAAGCCAACCAATATATCTGTGGCCACAAGGAATAACAGCTAAAGTCGAGTTTAGAAAAAATTGAGTTATTTCTAATATTATTTCTGACACTCGAATCTGTAATGCAAGTCAAATTTCAGGTTTGTAGTTTAAAAACTAAGTATTTTTACCTTAAAATCTAAACAGCTAAGGTCGATATTCCCTGATTTAACGCAACAATATTAAAATTAAAAATGCTGTTGAAAACGTTAAAAAAACGAGTTTAGCTGTTATTCCTTGTGGCCACAGATATCAGTTCTGTAATTAACTGTGAACTACTGTGAAATATTGTGAATTTTTAACATGTAAAATGTTAAGAGTCCAGCGGTACACTTAGCCAATAATATTAATTTGAAGCTTTCATCAAACATTCAATGAGAGCTTGGTAAACAGTTATTCTTGTATCTTATACAATTTCTTATTGATACTTTTAAGTCTGCAATATTTTGTCGAGGCAGAATGTTTTTAGTGTGACGAATTGACAGTCTCCTTTTTTAATTTTTTTAAATTTTTTTTCCAACCGGGATTTGAACTGTGGATATTATACATGGACTAAAAATTTTACTTTTTGGGCTTAAGGTTCATTTTCAAATTTAATTGTATGCGTCCTTAATCTGAAAAAGAAAAATTTTAGTTCATTTATAATCTCCTTCTTTTCTTAAAATTAGTTAAAAATCGCGTTGCTTTAAAGTGGAAAGAAAAAGGATAATTTTTTGCCTCATTAAAGAGCTTTGGATTAGTTTATCTTCAATAAAATTATCTATTGATAAATTAAAACTTTTAGATTTCTATATACAATGAATCTTATAACTTTTCCACGTCTAAGTCTGTATGACAATGCCCATGATTTAAGTTGAATTGTCACGTTTCATTTACTTATAGGGTTCTTTCAATTGGAGATTTGTTTATTTTTTTTGTAAAACTCTGTAGAGTTTTGTTTTTTTTTTTCAGCTGAGTAAAGGTATTAAATTTACGGCTGTAAAAATTTTATAAATACATGTGTCCGATTGAGGAGGGTGTACAACTCGTGTTAATGAAACTCATCCTTAAAATGCAATTTTGAAGATTTTCACCCCTCAGCTGCATACAGAAAAAACTATAGATTGTCAGCAGGCGATTTTTTAGCTTTATACTTTCTTAAAAATTTTAATAACATTTTAATCGTTTTGTGCTTATCCCTAAAGAACTTTTTTTGCGTGTAAGCAACTGATTAATTCTAGGCTTTTACTCCGAGCAAACCCGTGCATAAAATTAAATTTATATTAAATTATATTTTTGTATGTTACAAATACTCTACTCATTTATTTAAAAATATCTTTCAAGCATTTTGACAACCTTTCAAAAATAGTCTAATTATTTAATTTAAATGAAATGATATTTAAAACAATACTTTGGCAAATATTCATTCTACATTTTTGGTAAACTTTTCATTTATGCAAATTATTGTTGAAATGACAAGTGACAGGTATTTTGTGTTTAAAGTCAGTTATTGAAATTGAATATAAAGTATTTTATAATGCCAAAATGATTTTCAAGTCATATAAAAAAAAATCATAATAAAATAAATAAAACAATGGAACACATTATTATCAATGCGTTTGAATACAATAAGTGAGAAAAAAGAAAAAAAATAATTATTGCAAAAATAAATAATAAAAAGACTAAAAAATTGGTAGACGGCCACGCGGCTTCGAATCTACAAATAAAAAGGGCACCCATTTGATAGCAACACAGTTTAGAAATACACACTTTGTAAAAAAAACTGACCTGTGCGGTTCTAAAGGTATTTCTATAATTTTGGAAAGTGCTCTAGCGATTTAATAGTTGAGCCCGTATTCTTTAATATCACGTTGTTCAAGAGGTATCTTTTAAATGTTATTTTCTGTTTTTAAGACTTTTTGCCGAAGCGCCCATAGTAAGACTCGCTCTATGTAAATTTCCATTGGCTGTCTATGGCGGCGCAAAAAATAGACATGTGAATGTCACGTTTTTACGAAGCACCATTGACATTTAATTTTGATAATTTTAAATTTTTATGATATTGCGGTCGAAGAAATATTCAAATGCGTTATACATCTATTAGCCTTAGACTGAAAGTGGTCCTACAGTGAAGTAAAACTAACGTGAGCTTAATGCTCGTGGCGTACTACTTGGTAATACCATGCAATTTTTCTCGTTGAGAAAATGAATAAGTGAATTCATGTCATGCTATCGGCGGCCCCTATTTTAATACAAGCGGTCATAAAATGCATTCACAGCTTGGGTCTTATTAACAACTATTACACGAACTCTGGGTTATTGCTCTTTGTGGTATCAATTTCAAGTTTACAAGTCCCACCGACATTAAGAGTTATGAACTACAAAAATTTTTCTAACAATACAGAGGGTAAGGAATTTTTCGGGAGATTAAGTTTTTAGATAATATGAAAACTAGTTTTAAAACCTCTGTAAGAAAGCTAAAAGACAATGCTGTCTATAAAAAAAGAACGGAACAAGTTGTTAAATTTACCTCCAATTATTATGTTGTGTGTGAATATAATAAGATGAGAACAGCCGCAGCAGCTGTATCGATAAAGCTGTCTAATTGTTTGTTAAACACAGCTAATGAGCATGAGTTTAAATCCCAACAGCGCCTTAAATGTAAGGAAATATATTGCTTGTTAAGCATCTAAAATCACGATTATAAAACTAGAACAATTATTGCAGATAGTCAAGACGCCTGTGTAGTAAAAATAAGGAAATCATGGCTCAGACCTCGAGGGACTCTAAGTTAGGGAGAAAAGTAACAAAAAGGAAGTAAGAGTGCTACACTCGGCTATGCCAAATCCTATATACCTTTAAACATGTATGTGGATCTAGTTTAGTGAAGTAAATTCAACAAAAAAAAAAAAAAATATCGCGGTTATAGAGAATTAAGAAATAACAAAAAAAAAAAAAAAAAATACAATTAAGTACTATAAAATTTTACATAAAAATATTAGCGGCTCCTAATGGGTTAAGCATTTTTAAAAAACTTTATATTTCCCGAAAGATCACTTCAAAAGATTTTAAATGATAATCATATTGACCATATTCACAATCGGAATTTTTTAAGTAAATTTCGGAGGCCCAAAACTCGGTAGATATGGGCGAGCGTTGATTTTTTAATATTATGTTTTTTTCTTATTTTTTTTTCTCTTTCGCCCTATATATTTGATTTTTTTTGATTGGAGTAACTTTAGTAAGCTAGATTTTTTTTAAATTATATGGAAAAGTTAGGCGTACTGTTTTGCCCACTGTCTTGAGAGACATGCACCGAACTTGCTGACGGATAGACGGAAATCACCCAACTGATTTCGCTATGCATAAGGACTCAGAACGACAAGCTTAGATCGCATTTTCTACTTTTTGTGGTGATGGATACAACAAGAGTGTACGACAGTCGTAGCTGCGCCACTTTGAGTTTGAGTCTCACACTGAAGTCACAGAATATTGTAATGTGGTTGACAGAATACATTTTTTTGTATGATTAGTAAACTAAATATCATTAAATAACCTTAATTCGCCCTAAAATCAGTATAGAGAAAACAATATTAAAATCAATTTTATTTTAAATAGAAAAATAATTAAATGCATGTAGTTTATAAAATAAATAATTTTTAATATTTAAATTAATAAAATGCAATTTAAATTTACATGTAACAACCATGTAAATTTTAATAATAAACAGCGTATAAAATACACACAAATATAATTCACCTAAATAATTTTAAACACGATTAAATATTTAAAAATTTAAGTGAAAATAATACTAAATATAGAAAACAATTGTAATAAATATAATTTAATATGCGTGCAAGTATTTGTTGGTGCATTAGATAAAAAATAATATTCTGCAATTATATTCGATGTTTGGTATATAAATATAATTGAATACAAAAAGAAATATATTATGTATTATTTAATATGTAAATGTGTGTGTGTATGTTAGTGTGCAAAAGCATAAAATATATTTTCATTTTTGATTTCCTGCAAACAATGACAGCTAAACATATAAACTTAATAAAATGAAATTTATGTAATGTATGTATGCATGCATGTAAGTCTGTATGTACATATAGACATATGTATCTACATATGTGCATACATTTATATGTTTGGTATGTATGAATTCTTGCTGCTGTTACTATAAATAATTGAAATAATTTAGTTGTATGCAGATAAAAGTATCTGTGTGCGTATAATTGTTTCATATCAAAATTTAAAAGGAAAATTATCAAATGAATTTATGGATTCATAATAACTAAATCAATTAACGAAACTTTAGATATTCTCACTTTTAATTAACTTCATTATCTGCAATATTTAAATCATTATGATTAAAAAACAAAATCTTGTTTGTTGTCAAATTTTTTAAATGATTTAGTAAGAATGCATACGCAAGTATAAATAAATAAAAAAAAATCATTCAAATTTTCTTACCAAGAACATTAATTTTGAGATCTGTCCAATTCAGTTTGATTATTTTAGCTTCAAACTACCCTTTCGAAATTATAAAGACCGTGTTATTTCTTGTATTCTAATTTCTTAGATTGGTTGGTTTAAAAATGCTGTTCACATCGAAGATAGATTCAAAGAATGCTGACGGCGAATGCAACGATTCATGAAATGCTGTCTTACATTTAACTAGTATCTATTTTCATTGTTATTGAACGATGTCTGGCTGCACGTCCGTTTTCGGGTTGAATTCAACTTTGCCAAGGCATTACGTGGCCTAGAAAATATTTTAATACGAGAATCAATCAGATATAGTTTCAAAAATGTTGCTATAGAAAATTAGCAAGATCGGTCCATGCCCTTTCAGGCAGCGCCTGTCTCTAATTTTTCCATATCATTTAAAAAAAATCTAGTTTAGTGAAGTAACTCCAATAAAAAAAAAAAAAAACAAATATATGGAACAATAGAGAATTAAGAAACAGGAAAAAAACATCAACTGGAAAAATTGTCAGGCGGCCATATTTTCCGAGTTATGGTTCTCTAAATTTTCATAAAAAGTACGATTGCGCATATTTTTCTAAAATTTCAATATTGATATCATTTTAAAGCTTTTGACGAGATTTTTAAGGAACTACTAATTCAACAGAAATGCTTAACCCATTAAGAGCCAATTAAATTTTTATGTAAAATCGTATAAAGTACTTAATTTTTTTTCTTATATTTTTAATTTGTTGGTCCTCACTTTTGTTTAAATTGAACTTAAGCCAGATTTAATTTTTGTATATTGCGTAAGTTAAACTTTAATTTAATTTACATTTCATTTTTTGTGTCAGTTTCATCTAGAATAACATCTTATCACAATATTGAAATAAAATTTAGTTTTGGTTGAATTTAAGTAAATAAAAGTTGTTACTTTGAATACGAATACAATATTTTTAATATTTCAGTTTAGACTGCCCAAAATATTTTTTGTATTTCTTCAATTCACAATCCCCTGTTATCTTGTTTTAGGATTTCACTTAAGATCATGTTAAAATAGCTTACGCTTGCTGTTGGTAATTTTCATTAAAAAAATTTAATAAATATAAAATTTAATTTCATATTTTTTGCAAATATTTTATCGAGAATATACCTGTGACTTCTTTATTTATTGGAATAACTTAGAAGCTTAACATATAAAACGAGTTGAATAAGAATTGAACTCACAATGCGATTATCCTACGAGTTTACAGATTTCAAAATTTCAAATTTTTTTCAAATTTTATGTTGTCTAAATAATAGTTTTACATTGTTATCAGATAAAAGTTTTCATGCCTGATTTAATTTTATTTTTTAAATATTAACAAAATTAATTCGATTGTTTTTGCCTTCACTGGAAATTTTAAACTTCATTTTAAGAAATTAGAATTTGCCACTGTCACCAGCCTGGTGCATGGTTTCGTTATAGTTCACAACCACATAAGATGAGCTTTTGAGTTAAGCAATTAATTTTGTTTTTACTTTACTACATTTGATTTAAATTTCTTCCCTAAAAGTTTGAAATTATAATCTCTTATAGATTGGTATTAATTATTATTTTGTTTTAAATATTTTGCTTTGTTTATTCATAATATGAGTAAGAACTATTATCTGTATTACGGTGTCATTAATCGAGCCCTTTTCATAATTTTCCAATAAACTTCAATTTACTTAAGTTGAGTCTTAGCGAATTATAAAGAGAGATTTTAATCGATTTTGTTTTCGCAAACTTTCTGTAAATTAAATATTATAATTTGAAAAATATGGCAACGCCACAACAAAAACTGATTACGTTGAAAGTAAATTTTATTAAATAAAAAGAAACATGATATGCATTTAACATCTTTAATCATAATCAACAAATTAGTCACTTGACTAAACGTTTTATTTAGGGACTGAGAATCAAAAAAAGCACATTTCAGCTCACTTTTTGCTTCGAATTATTTTAATATATTTGCAAGTTTTTAAATTTATAGCGGCTAAAATATGGCAACACCAAATAAATAAATCTTACGCAGAGATGCCAGATGATTTAAATAAAAAATCGGCATGTTTGCAAGTAACAATCGGCTTTATTGAAGTCTTAAGAGTTTTTCAAAAAAATCGGCATATCGGCACTTTGATAGTTTTGAGACAAAAAATGGGCAAAATGCCGACAATTTGGCAAATATGGCAGGCCTGACCTAACATTAAATATTAAGACTTTTAGTTAAAAGTTTGCAATAATAAAAACGTGTTAATCTGTCTGATAAAAACTTATCTTTAGTAAATGAAGCGGTTCTATGCTTTTCTAAAAATGTGGTTAAAGGGCTCCTGAAGATTTGGCTTAAGAAACCATCGAAATTCGCTTGCAGTCTATAGATTTTTTCCCAATAAGCCAATTCATATGTGCTGCGTTATTCTTCGTCTGCGTCAGCAGTGCTGCTACATGTCTTTACAAAACTACACGCTTATTCTAAGGTATTTATTTTTCGAGTGTTGGGGTACTATTTTGTTATATATCTTTCAGTCAAGATATATATTCTTGCAAATATCCAAATTTTAAATGGGCATTTTATTAAATTTTTCATTTGTAAAATCTTTTGAAGCCAGCAACGTGACCTGTTATTCTTTATATTGCTTCAGTTTCAGTTTCAATATCCATTTTTCACTTTAAAGCACTTATGCCCCAAAAGGCTTAAATTTAATTTAAAAAAGATTTAATCTTTAAATCTATTGTTGCTGCTTTAATAAATTATTCAAATGATGCCATTATCATAATTAACAGCTAAATATTAAGAGAAATATTGACCATATTTAAATTAAAATAAACACTACTTGGCAAATAGACACACTAACATAAATACACAAATATGCACGCACACACACACACACATGCATATGTGCAATGAAACCTTGTACAATTGTATTTGTAAATTAAATATAAATTGCAGTTCATTCATTAACTCAATTATTAAAATCAACAATTATAATAATGAAGAAGAAAATGATGTGACTTACTATTGGCAGTATAATGATGATAAAGATCATAAAGATGATGATGGCAACTTTGATTGCAACAATTAAGTTGAGCCATTACAGAAACGATTGATAATCTCTGCAAAATTTTTCAATTAATTCTAAAATTTATTTCGAAGTTTGTTTATAATGTTTATGTAACCATAGCATTTCATTGTGTTCGGTTATTAACAAGATATTTTACAAACTATTTACTATTGTATTACAAATTCATTTCATAAATTGAAATGCATCAATAATAATTATTTTAATAAACATGTATGTTTGTGTGTTATTTATTTAGTATTAAGATGAACAGTGTTGTGCGTAGTATAAAGTGAAATGTGTGTTTCTAAAGGCTTTGTTTAGTAACTGAAAATTATTGAGATTTTTTTAAGTTGGAATAACCGCTGATTTAAGTTTTTCCTCACATATTTCACATAGCAGTAATATTTTCGGGTACTTCCTTTAGAAAGCTGAGCTAAGATAGCACAGAATGTGGCCATGTTATATTTAATAGCCTTCGGTTCAATATGTGAATAGAAATAAAAGGAACTTTTCAAGATTGCTGGCCTCGATAACGCTTCACAGAGTCATCGGTAAAAATGCTAATAGGCTGAGACTTGCCTGTAGTACGCACTACCAAGGCAGCCTGGTACAGGGCAAGACGTAAATTTTTTGTGGCGGATATAATGGATGACCTATGTGAGATATCAAAAACCAGGACGGGTCTAATAGTCTACTATAATCCACATATCGATCGGCTTTATTTTTAGGATGTATGGGGTGGTATAAAAATGGAATCAATTGTTTCTACTCGATAGCTGGCGTCGCAGCTTTTCAAACGAACAAAGAAAATCGTCATTAAAACTGCTGTGAGATAGAAGCTAATTTACTTTGAACACGATTTTTCTTGTTCTCCCATTTTGTCACAACATTCTCTAAAGAATGTAAAAGTTTCACATTAAAAAGAAATAAAAACAGAAAAACTAGGAAAATGTTACTGGGGCAGCGTTTTATTTATGGGCCTCGTTCTTTTCTGCCATCAGTTGCATTTCAAGTTGTGGTCTTTTTCCCTTTCGTCACTTATGGTTGTAAAAGGGGGGACGAATATATATATACTTTATTATAAACGCTTAAAATGAATTTAAATGGAAAAGCCATTCTCCAAAATAATTCAAGCATTTTTGAGACAGATTATTGAATAAAGTCCTCTACCATTACGAAATTTTTTTTAGTTTTTCATTTTTGTTAAAAGCCAAATTCGCTTTCGCAATAGTGAGGATGTATTTCTGAACTGATAAACATTATTTTTCAATTGAATATTTTTTTGTTTGTTTTTGAATATTGTATTAATTCCTGATGATATTACATAATAAGAATGCGAACTAAAAGCGAAAGTAAAAAGTTTTAGTTTTGAATTGGGTCAAAAAGTACTCTGGTACAAATTCACATCTTTAATATTGCTCATTTTACTTTATATAATTTTGAGTTTTTCAAAATAATTAGTTGAACCGTTTTGTATTGCAATAAATATAATAATTTAATTCACGGTAATTTAAGCTCTTTATACTTTGGCCCCAAATTTCAACTGAATGTTAGGAAATCTCTGATTTCCTTTTTAAGTCTCCTTTATAATTTTCACTTTGTATTGTTTATATGTTATCCATTATTACTAAGGGAATTAATGTTATAATAGAAATTTCAATATTTAAGTACGGAAATGAAGCACAAACGAAAATATGTAAAATATATTATTAACAAATAAATATAAGTTTACACATACACCTACGCATACACATGTATTTTGCTTAATTTGGAAAAGTGTAACGAATACAAGTAATAACAATTTGAAAATTCATTGGCAACATACTTTAGGCAACATAAAATTATTAAACAATGAAATATTAATGATTGTCCGTAATATCTTGGCAAACGTACGACAGTAATCTCTAAATATGTTTAAAGAAACAAAGTTTATTTAGCAGAACTGCTTCAAACTGAGAACTGAAACTAGGAAATTAGGTTGTGAGACAGAGGATAAAACGATATGAATCTTTGAACATTTAAAGTGACTGGAAAGATTACTACAAGGATTTTATTTCACATACAAACTGTTCGGTTAATGAACAAATTTTTACTTTAACGTGTAGTGCCCTTCACTCACCAATCGACCACAAAGTAGTGACTTTGTGTCAGTCAAAAATGCATTTTAAATTAAGGACGTTTAAATGTGATAAGATAAGATTAGAGTGTAAAAAGGAAACTCGCGTGTTATACGTAACGTAACAATTGCAAGCAAAGCAATGGTAACATGGTTGCGGTAACCAATTATGATTATATTATATGACTTTAGTTAATCATATTATGATAAAATAGAGTACTGTACTTTAAGATTATAATGGTTAACCATAATAATGTTTATTTATAAAAATAATTAATTAAATGATTTTCCAATATTATTAGAAATGTGAGCGTTTGCTGTAAGAAAGTCATAATTCCAAACTTTTTGTGTCTTGTATAAGAACCCAGATTTTATATTTCATTGTGTTAGTTCTATGAATAAAAATGTCTCTCTTTACCCTTAAAGGGTCAGTTTGTCATTTCGAGCTTTTTGTAGCAGTTCATTAGAAAACTTATTCTTAAAAAAATCTTAAATTTCTATTGTTTTTTTTTCTATTAATCAGAAGATACTGATTAAAAAAAAAATTTATTTCTTTAAAGAAACCATTTTTTTATATTTCTCTATAAAGCGTCATAAAAGTTTAAAATATTGTTCAAATATCATAAATTATATTTCGTTTCAAAGGCTAAAAAATTTGGCATAGAATAATCGCTTAATTGATTTAATCGCCTAACAAAATTGTAGTGATGGAACTAAATTGCATTTTCATTAAATATGTAAAATTTTTTACTGATTGTTATCATTTTAGAAACTATATTTTGTAATAAATTAAAGAAAAATCTATAGTTTTATAATTTTTTTAATTACGCAATTTGTTTTAAAATTTTTAATATATTTTGCAACGTTATAAAAAAAATAAAAGTGCTCTTGTTGCATTTTTGTGCGTAATAACCAGTTAATAATTCAGTTTTGACAACAATTTCTTTATATTGAATAAATTATTTTTGAAAAACAACTATTAGTTAATCTCCGCAACCATATAATTGTGCAGAGAACATAGTATAGTTCTTATGACCATACCACAGCTTTGGTTTTTTCTCTCCATGTGGGCTTGGAATACAGTAAAAGCATTGTTATTATATCAAAAACGGCAGAGGACTTTCTACATGTATTTAAACCTGCTAAAAAATTTTCTTTCTTCTTAACCAACCATTAAGTTAGTTTTAGGTTTGTCCTCGTAAATTGTAAAATAATATTTCTATGTATTTGAAATCAATATTATTATTTATCAACTTCTTAAGAAAACAATTTTTAAACGTTTTTAGTATTTTGTTTTAAGCTGCTTGAACTTCTTAATATTAAATTGGAAACAGATAAAAAAAAAATAAAATAATAAACACTAGTGTATTAAAACTAATTTATTTTGTGACATAGTTTTATCCAAATGAATCAATTAATAAAACTTAATATTAAATTAAGCTGAAGTGAAAAATTTTCTATTAAAAAGGAAATTTAGAATTTCTTTTTTAAGCTCTAATGACTTGTAAACCAGATAGTTTGTGTAAAGTTTAAAGGCAAAATTAAATTAAAATGAAGCCAGAGTATTAAGAAACCTAGTAAATTTATTTAATTCTTAATTAGTTGTATGTTATTTTATTAGATTTATAACAAATATGATACAACAAGTTTTTGTGCTTTTTTTTGTTTCAAAAGTCTTAAAGAATTTTTTGCAAAAGATTTATTTTATCAAACTTTTCCCAGAAAGAAGATTGTATTTTTCTTTCATTATATAAATGATAAATTACCATTTTTTTGAAAAATACAAGTAAATCTTTACAGCTTTTAAATTTATAAAATTTTTGAAACCCACAAAATTCTTTAAAATCAATTTTTGTGTGATTGTTTGCGGTTGTGTTCGTGTTATTGGCAATTTAATCTACTGTTCTTTTATTCTACTTTTTTATTTTTTTTATTCTTCTTTTTTTCAAATAGATTAAAAAAAAAATTGTTTAAATTTAGTTAATTTGTTGTGACAGTTGTTATTGTGCAACGTGAAATGATAAACAAGACTTCAACATCCATTATCGTTCAAAATACAGCTATTTTATGGCAAAAAACATCGCGTGCATCAAATTAAACCCAAAAAAAAAAAAAAAACTTTGAAATAAAATCAAATGAATAAAAAACTCAATAAAATAAAAATAAATACGAAAAAAAAAATATTAAATCGAATGTACAAAAGTTGTTTTCTTTACGTAAAAGCTAATAATATGGCACAATAATGTTAACTACTTTTACTCTGTTGGCTTGTGATTTCAGCCATGTTTTAAGGTTCAATGCCCAAAGTCTAAGAATATACCCTATGTGTTACGCTGCAATGTATGTCAGTCTGTCATAATTTTCTGGAACCGTAATATGTACTTTTGAAATTTTCAACAAATACCTAATATAACAGGGTGTTCCGAAAGTGACATAATATACAAAAATTCGTCCTTTTTGATAACGTCAAACTCCCATTGCGTAGAGTGGTATTGAATTTTATATCCTCGAATATCATGCTGAATGAACGGACATTCTCGGCATTAAAAAAAATTTGTAAAAGTAGCTCATTTTTAATGTCTGCTCCCTAAAATTTTCATTTACTTTTATTTAGTATTTTTCATTTAGTTCTAAAACTGATTGGCTGTATATGTGTGTAACTTGTACTATTACAATACTACTATTGTATTGTTTTGTTGTTTTTGTAATTTTAACAATAAAATTCATTTGCTGTTAAACTCTCAATTTTAAGTTTTTTTTTCGTTACTGCTGCTGTTGCTGTTGCTGTTTCTGATTTATATTATTAAAATTTACCAAAATGAATTTCAACAGTCCCGTTTAAATATTTTGAATGCTTAATAGCAGTTTTATTTTTATTTCACATGTTATTTTCATTTCGATATTTTAGTTATTTTGACAATCGAATGAAAATGACATGTTTGGGTTTTTTTACTCCGGATATTGAATGTAAAGGCGAAATTAGATTTTTTTTAATGTTACCATTAAGTTAATGAAATAATAAGTTTGGGGATTTATTTTGTTTTAAAAAAATTTAATTAATAAATGTCAATAACAAGTTGAGATCAGTTTGAACGTAGAATTAGCTTTAACTTTTCGTACCGTGGTGAATATCTGTTCATAGTTTTTTTACTTTGAATTTCTGTGCCGTTCAAAAGAGTAGAAAATATAATTCAACGTTAAGTTACTAAAATTGTTTGGTAGCGTGAGTGCAAAAACGTAAACTAACCCATTTTCTAAATGTTAAAATTAAATTTTTGTTTAATTCACATAAAAAAAAATATAAAAAGTGAATGACGATTTAATTTCTGGTACACCTTGCATATATAAAAAAATTATCTTTATTCATTTCAACAGCTGATATATTGCTACCGAAAAACTAAACAAAATAATTAAGTAAAACAGGGTGGTATGAGGCCTTTAATGAAATTGGCAAGAAAAATTAAAGAAGAAAGATTCGGTTGTATTTTATATTTAAAAATATCTTCGCAGCAAACATTTAGATAAATGAAATTTAAAATATTCAAAATTTGTATAAATATTTAACTGAAGAAAGTCTTTCGCTCTTTTCATTGGAAAAATAATAAGCTTTCTTTAAGGTAACGTCAAGGTCCGTACTTCCACGAGTTGTAGAACCATCCACTTAAGGATTCAAGTCTTGTCTCTTAGCGCAATTACCAAATTGGAAGAAAAGTCTCGACGTAAAATTTTGGATTACAAAGAGATCGCTTCGGCCTAAAAACCTTCCAAAATAATTAATTGAAAGAATTTAGTGAGTAAAAATTTTATTCTGCTACTTTTAGCTGTAAATGTAAAATATTCAAAATTAGTATAAATATTTAAGAGAAGAAAATCTTTTGCTCCTTTCGATTAAAAAATAATGACCTTTCTTTAAGGTAAAGTCAAGGTCAGTACTTGTACGATTTGTAGAACCATCCATTTAAGTCTTCAAGTCTTTTCTCTTAGCGCAATTACCGAATTGGAAAAAAAGTCTCGACACAAAATTTTGGATTACAAAGAGGTCGCTTCGGCCTAAAAACTCTCCAAGATAATTAATTGAAAGAATTTAGTGAGAACAAATTTTAGGCTGCTACTTTCTGCCCGATGTTGTGAAAAACAGCCGGTTGAAATTATTTGCTGTGCAGCTTCTTTATTATATTTTTCGTAATAAATAAAAAATAAACTTTATTGTTCTATCCCTAAACGTTTATAACGACTTGTCTAAGGCAGTGGTCAAAGAAAAGAGAGAATTGTATCCATAATATCACATCTGTAATGTTACATCCTTTTAGATTGTAAGCTTAACTAATTGTATTTTGTTTTTCTTTCGATGTATTACCACTCTTTTAACTATATTTTTTTTTTAGTTTGATTTTCTTATTTTCTTACCAAAAAAAAAAAAAAAAAAAATATTAAAAAATTTCTGTAAATTAAAAAAAAAAAAAATTGTTTATTTGAATAAAACATGTAAAGATTTAAATAAAAATTTACTTGATTTCATTATTTTTATCGTTAAGGTTTTAATCATTGCTTCATTATTTATATCAACTTCGTAATCCATTTAGTATGAATGGCGACCACTGCTTTAGAAAAAGATTTAAAAGTTGTTCTCATTTGTGACAAAATTTAAGCAGAATTTAATTACTTACTAACATACTCTACACATGTATGTACATATATACTTAAAAAAGGTTCGGCTTAGTAGTTATTTTAAAACAAATTTGGTCTCTAATATTTTATTTTTAACAACATGTGTTTGTAAGTTAAATAACCGCTCCTGCCTTATTTGTATTAAGTTGGTTAAAAATTATTTACTCTTCTTGTTTCTAAATAAACTACTCAAGTTAATGTGTTTTTCTTGTGTAAAGGAATAACAAAAAAGAGACTAAAAAACCAAAAAACAAAAAAAATTATAAATGGGTAGAAGAGGGTGGATTTAATTATGTCAAGTATTATTGTCTCTACTTAAGCTATTAGGACAGTGAGAGGGATAGAAAATAAAAGAAGTCAGAAAATTGTCACTCATATGATTATTTATAATTAGATACCTTTATAATAATGAACATAATAACGTGTATTATGTATTGAATTCAACAACTCAAAATAAAAAGTTTACCGCGGGGGTAAAAATTAGGATCTTAATTAGTTTTTGGTTATTAACGTTTTGGCTAGAAATAAAGAAATTATCGCAAAAAACTAAAAAATTATTTTATTCACAAATTTTTTATAAATTAAAGAATTTAAAAAAATTTAAGTTTTACTGTCGAATTGCAATTGCGTCAAAAGTAGTTTTAGAAAAATAATTATTCAATATTCGAGAAATTACAAAAAACCACAATTTCAGTTAAGACTTTCAAAATTCTTTACAAAAGCCGAAACTATCCTAGATGCCAAATTTTTCGCTTAAAAAAATAACTTTTCTAAAAGTCAGCTTTATAAAAAAATCATTAGCAAAATCTAAAGCAATAATTTTTGTAATTTCAGTACCTGTGTAAAATTATGTCGGTTGTTACTTTTAGCCCGATGGAACGAATAGATTGACCAAAATATTTAAATTTATTTTAAAATTCGTTATCTACTTTCCCAAATTTATTGGCCTAAAATAATGTTTGGCTATGACGCTGCTTTTTTGGGATTTGTTAATAAATACAATTTCAGCATACGCAGTGAAAGTAATTCACAATAAACTCTACAATCTCCTTCACATACAGAAAAATGCAGGTGGCGTCATAAGACCTTATTTCTTCAAAAATGACGGTAAGGCTCACCGTAATATCTATGAATAATATATATGAATAATGACTATTTGTTTATAAAACATAAAGAATATTAATCGGAAAAAGATGTGGCTTAAGCAAAGGGGCGTTGTGTGCCATCGACTTTTTGTAATAAAAATTTTACAATAAATTGTTTTTTTTAAATGAATCTGTAAAATGATTTCCAAGGAAATTACACCTCTCGGCTCATATATTAGCAACAAATATTGTCCTGAGGGGTAACATTGTGTTATTCGTTACGTACGTTGAGCAATGCTCGAAAAATTAGCCCAAAGTTGAACGTCTGAAATTTTATTCGTCAGAAACAATTGCTGTGGCCACGTGCCCGAAATGTTTATCAATTTGTTATGCGATAAATTGATCTTCCCATTACAAAATTGTTTTTGGTGAATATTTTATTTTCTTTTTAAATTTTTGTAAAAATTCTTTAAAAAAAAGATTTTAAAGAATTTTTTTTTGGTTAGGTCTTTATTAATAAAGAGCTCATAGAAGGAGGCATGTAAAGTCGTCATAATCTTAACGGTCAAAAATGGACTTACATCGCTTTTAAAGGATACGGTTCATTTGAAAGTTTATTAGGAAATAATATTAATATTTTTTGAACAGTATTTCTTTCTAACTAACTCAAGATTTTTTAGATTTCCTCTAGATCGTTTCATTTTTTCACAGTGATCAAAAATCTATAGGAGTAAAATTTCTTTAACTTAATTTTTATTATTCATTTCATCAAATAAAGAAACGGCCAACTAAAGTCGATTATCCGAATAAAAAAATTCAAAAGCTCCTAAGCGATTAAAACAAAACTAAAATAAATGACAACGCTACTTTTGCATGTGCATGTGTTTATTTAAGCAAATATTTTTGTACAAGCTCATAAACTTGCAGATAATTGTAAAAATATATAGATTTTTTTGTCTTTTCTATGTTTACACAATGAAGGTAGAAAACATACAATTTCGTATGTTTTTGGGATGAATGATATCATTTCAAATGTGGGTGTGTGTTATTATAAAAACACTTGACATACAAAGAATTCCTTCTCTCACACGCAGACACTGATATACACACCCATCACATTAAAACTATAAAAATGTTCAAATAATGATGAGCAGCACAACGTTTGACAGAAGGAACAAAAAAAAAAAAAAAAAAAAAATAAACATAAATTTTGTTTGGATTTAGTTCTGTTGTTCATTCTTTTTCCTTTTGATAGATAAATATTTGAACTATTTATATAAATATACATTTACACTAACAGTCACATGAATAGGGAATTAAATAAGACAAACTTTAAGCACATCTTTCTTCTTAATTTTAAAATGAAGTTGCAAATATGTTCAAAATATTTTAATTTACAATAAGAGTTACATCAGTTAAAGAAATCTATAAGTGTCTCTATCGTAATGATGTGCACGTGATGTATAAATGTTAATTTTTTTCTCTATGGTTTTGTCTTTTGTTTTATTCATACACAAATATAAACAAAGAATCATTGAGATGTAAACGTACTCTTGCATTTTATTTCTACTTCTTTTATTTGTCTATTGCATGCACTTTTTACATATTTGTATATGTAAATAAAAATTGACAAATACATACAAAGCCAAATGTATGCAAATGATTTTAATGTAAAAATTATTTTTGTTTGTATAAAATGCTAATAAAAAAAATAAAAAAAAAAATGGGAAACCTAGAAACCGTAAATGAAGTTTTTATTTTTTTAAATGAATATTTCTACGAGAGTTTGAATGGTTTAGTTGTTAAAAATGTAAATTTCAATTCACATTTATAGATCTGTTTGGCAAGTGTTTGTGTTGGACTAAAGTAGCTATTGCTAGAAGGTTGATTTTTTTGTTGGATTGAAAAATTTGTATTTTTGAAGCTTGAAGACACATTTCGTAGGTTGCCAGAGTTACTTTGACTACAAACACGTTTGAAGTTTGCTGAAGGAAAACATGGGGGGAATGATTTTTCTCTTACTTCTTATTTTTTTCAACTATACTGCAGCTGACATATTAATAGTGGCGATAAATACTGTCTAAAGGATACCTCTGAGGCAGCAATATTAACTAAATAAACCAGAAGGAAGGAAAGAAACTTAAAAAGCATAAAACTTCAATTTACACTGGGCCTAGTTGGTGGATTCCAGATAAACATGGAAATCCATTATCTACTCAATATACAACTTTACAACTTTATTCACTCTCGTTTAAGCCGAGAGAGTCTAGCGGCTTAAGTCTCTCTATTATTAAAGGAAATGAGAGTTAACAAGATAATAAACTGGCGGTGGAAAATTTAGTTTCGGGAAAAGCTTCAGATAAGCGAGGGCACTTCTAGTAAAGTTGTTTACGAATACAAAATGTGAGTAGAAACAATCTCAAGGAGTATGAAAGGCCTTAAGGTAAAAATATTTAAATAGAAATGATTAAAAAAAAAAAAATAGAGAAAAATAGAGAAAATACAAATGATTTTGGTTCTTTACAAATTAAGGCGTGCTTTACCTTAAAAAACTAACGAAACTTAAGATATTCGACCAACCTGAGCTTTAGAACTGACGTTATGGAGTGTTTGAATTAGCAACCTGTTTTAAAAGAATTACATTACAGGAACAATAATTTTAACTTTTGTAAAGAACGCATTGCATTGATTTAAGAGCTATCAATTTTTGGAAATCACTTCCACTTTCAGGACACTGCCATTTCTTTCTTACGTTGCTTCTGGTCATCGTATCCTTTGCCTGTATTAAGGTGTCCCATCTGTGCAGCAAAACATCGATTTCGGCTCAATTAAATTCATGGTGTCGGAGTATTTTTTTTCTTATTCAAAAGACGTCAGAGTGCTTTGCTATAACATGGTTTTTGAAACATTTAGCATTCTCTTTTAAATATCTGCCTGATTATTGTATAACGACCATGATTTGTAAGCGTCTTTGGTTTTGCTTTTAAAACATTTTTTGATAACTGGCATTTGCTAAAGCCCTTGTTCGTGCAGATTGGCTATGACTATCCCAGCTAAAAATATCATCATACAAGGTGGGGCAAAATTAATCATTTTATTGGAAGTTGTAAAATTATTTTTGCAAATAACACCGCATAGTTTTGGCGTAGATTTCCTATTTGAACGGCACCTACTAAGCTAACATTTCTATTCTTAGCAACTCGATTCATATAGACTGGAAACACAAAAAGTTTGCAGGCATAGTTTGCAGGCATAACTTCTACCAGACTGGTTGTTCTAATTAAAATATCGCTGATATAAATTGTTATCGGTTAACGCTACAGGACCATAATAACGACTTGTTGCTGCCGAACATGACTGAATAGGGCTTAGTAAACATTTGGTTTCAAAGAGACAGTGCAATCGCATTCATAGTAGGAGTCTCAATGAAATTGTGAAGGTAGCTGTTCTTAGTAGTGTTACCTCCCTTTTTGGTGGGTTGTCTTGGCCAGCTAGATCAGCCCCTATTTCTTTTTCTGAAGCTGCTTGAAGTCATGAACTTATAACAAGAGGCCTCAGACAATTGCAGAATTTAGGAAGAATATTCGTCTGGAATGCAAATACATATCATTGAAGAGCTTAAGAGAATTTCTGGGAAATGAAAAAAAAAAGAAAACGATCATGAAGCAGCCACTTGATGGATATCATCTTTTTAACTTAATAGCTAATATTTTAAAGGCTTAAACAGAAACTTATATAACACGAAATCATGTGTTATGTTTTGTAAGAAACATTTTTTATAAACAAAATTGAATGCCTAAATTTGCGCCATTTAAATTTGTTCGTTTTACAGATGTAATTTAATGTGTGACTGTTTCATTCAGTACTGCCAGTCGAGTTTTGGATTTTTTCTCATCCTTATATGCTTAGTGACTCAAGCAGTTATTTACTGCGAAGGAGAACCATAAAAACAAACCTGCTGAGATACTAAAAGAAACCTCTATGAATAATAATAGTAAAAATTATAATGTGTCTTATTTGTGGTAAAGAGGTACCACGTTTACTTACGATTGTCATTATATGAGGGTGTAAATGGCTTACTGATCGTGTAGGGTACCGACAACAAAATCTCTTGTTATATGTAGGGAATGATATCAACCCCGAAATAGCTTTTGCATTACTTTGAAATGGTTTCATGCGTAGTCTCCTCCCATCACTTCCTAGTCTTGCGTCTAGGCTTCGCAATTGTTGAGCAAGATATCGGCAAGATACAGCGTACCAAGTAATTGCAGTTTTATAACATAACTAATGTTTTTTTTTTTTATATTTTCTATTAGCCATTTATTTTTTTTTTTTAATGGAGTGAAGTTACTTTACTAAACTAAATTTCTTTCAAACGCTACCTAGAAGGTCATGAATCGATCTTGCTGATTTGCAATAGCAAAATTTTTTAAAATATATCTGATCGATTGGCGTGTTTTAATATTATTTAAATCATCTTGTGCCTAGGCAAAGTTTAGCTCTACTTGAACTCTGGCCCACAGACGGACATCGACTTCTCTATGTTTAAGAACTCAGAATGTGTATACTTTATGGGTTCGGAAATGGATATTGCAGATATGGAATGACAAACTTAGATACACTCTTTTTCCGCCAGTGATGAGGGTATTAAAAATACATTTTATTTATAATTCGATTTTAGTTTCTTTTAATACTTAGCAAAAAAGACAACTACATTGTTCCAAAAACTGCAAGTTATACAAAAATAAGGGACAATAACTACAAGGCACTTGCTTTTAATGTTTTGCGTATGAGTAATATAAAACCTCCATGCTACGTATACGTAACGTTGAACAATATACTTTTAAATTATTTTAACTTAAGGTACATTTCGCTGGCACACACATCCATACAAACATTTATAAGAGACTCTGACACACAAACTATTAAAGCAGAAGCATTTGTGCATTTAAACCCTGCCATTGTTGCCATAGCATTATGTGCATAAAATTAAGAATTTTTCAATATTTTTACTGTCAATTAAGTGGGTGTGTTTGTCTGTTTGTTTGGTTGTTTGCTTGAAAACTTTTCATATTTTGTTGTTTAAAATTGGTTAAGAAATTGTACTCCCCTAGAGCGTAAGTTATATACACTTCATTGTGTTAGTTAGTGTCACTGTAATTATAGAGACTTTTGTTGTATCTAACTTTGTTGCAATTGTTGCAAAATACATTTTAAGTTGGTTTCCGTGAATGAATTTTCACCTAAATTCATATTGTTGCATCTGTCCGTGTACGTTGTTGGTGTTTGTGCTTTGGTTTCAACCCGTTTTTTGTTTGTTTGTATTGCAGTTGTAATTTATGCACGTGAGCTAGATAACGTTTTTTTTTCTGTAACATTTCTACTGTTTATTTAATACTAAACCACCTGGTGACTAAGTGACTATAACTGTGACTATGTGTAGTGGTAGCTGGGTTTGTGTGTGTGCATGTGTGTGTCTGTCTGTTTGTTTGTGTTAATGGAACACTCTCAGTTAACTAATTTTAAACATTTATACAACCAACCTACAAAGTAGATGACATATTGTAACCAAAATGTTGCTCCCACTATTTTTATGCCCGCTCTTTTTCTTACTTTCCGTTTTAATTTAAAAACATCATTAGCATTTGGGTTTTAGGCTATTTTAGTTATAAAATCACTAAAACAGGTTAGTAGCAGTTGACTATTAAAAGTGAAATTTTATATTCTTTTTTGTTCATCGTTTTATTATCTTTTTGTTGCTGCTATTTAAAACGTATGTTTTAGGGTAAACTTTGACAAGTGGGTTTTGTTGGTCTACGTTGGCCTTAGGTAGAAGATATTTTCCTCTGTACCCTTAAATTGTTTGCTGGTCTTTGCTCTAAATTCTGGTTTTTATCAGCGCTTATTTTTGAGTAAATTAAAGGTTTTTTCTGTGTGAAAAGAAAAAGGACGTGAGCATTTTTTGATAGTGTTTTTAGTTCATTTGTTTTGTGGTGCTTATTGACTAAAAAGTTGCCAATTTTATTTTTTGTGAGAGCATTGCAATGAAGGTAATATTTAAGAATCACAATCGGAGTTGGAGAGTGTTGATTAAGAGTTGAGAATATGTTGAAATTTCATCAGATGAAGCGCAAAATTGGTTCAGTTTTAAGATTGATAATTTATAATTTTCGTGCTAAAAAACTGTTAATAATTTTTGATCCACTGGACAAGCTCTTCTTATATCAGCTCTAGTGTTACGAATTGTGTTTATCGGGCTATACCGGCAGGCAAAATTCGGGTTACAGTTAGAGACTTAGAGGTTTCTCTTGTGAATTTTCGCCCAGTCCATCAGGCTTAGCTTTAAAACTGAAATGATAGAATTAATTTATTTTCAATGGCTTTAGTTTTTAGAGAAAATGTCTAGTGGCAAAATATTTTATTGTCTTTCTTTATACTCTTTATGGTTGTGTTAATGTCGTGATGACTTTCTTAGTTCTAAAAAACCAAAGCAGATACAATTTTTTATTAAATTTTTGATTTATTAAAATATTTGTTTAATTATTTTTTGATTAATTATTTCATCGAAAGCTTTTTTAAGTTTTTTGTAAAATTAATTATTTAGTAGATTCAATTAACATTTTAATTAAATTTTAATTTGAAAATTATAACAACTATATGAAAATTAAATCTGTTGTTATAACTTTGCCATAAATTGCCGGTATCTTCTGGACACTCTTGATTTTCTGCTTACCTAACATCTTCCCTAGATTCACAATTTTTTTTTTTTGGTAAAAATGAGTAACCACTTACAAATTTGGGAGCTCATATTATTTTGAATAAATTTACTTAAATAATAAACTAAAGTTTTAGCAACCCAATTGCGATCGAATTAAAACAAATAAAACATCTAAAATTGCCAAAGTTGCTTTATAATATATATGCGGCTATTTATAAATTTTAAATTGCTTAAATTAAAGTGGCTAGTCAGTACCTAGCCCTACAGTTCTACAAATATTGAGCTTTAGCGCAGCAAAACAGAAATTAATTTTTGTTGCTTACTTTAGTCACTTTACTTTGGAACTGTCTATGAAGTGACTGCTTTTTATAAAAATCAAGGATCACGAGTCTTAAGTTCAAATCCCATCAGCGCTATTAATATAAAGAAAAATAATTGCTGTTGAGTAACTATAGGGGATAACTTGATAAAAATACAACGAAATAGAAAACAGCTGTGAAAGATTAAAATTATGTTTTTGTAGCCACATTAGACAAATTAGTGGAGGCGCCTGTTTGTGTATTGAAATGGTGGCAGCCTTTACCGGGAGCTTTAATTAGCTAGGAAAGTAACAACATTATAAAATTTTATGGCAGACGGTATTGGGTTACTTAAACGATCATGGTTATTAAAAAGGGGCTCCTTAGTTCAGGCCTCGCCGGAGCCAGAGCGTATTGCGATCTGGCTACCGCAGTTAACTGAGCATATTTGCTTAGCAGTCAAAAGCGACTATTTTGAGTTTTGCTGGTCAAACAAAGTGTTGTTGCATGGACGGCTGTTAAACTTCATTCTTTTTTAATCTAGACAGAGTCAGAGTGTAAAAAAATAGAAAAATAGATAAAATGCCAGAGAAGCCCAAGAAAATTGACATGGCAAAGCGTTACAGTTCTTTATTTTTATCAACCAGCATTGGTAATACCATTAAAGTCTTTAAGAACATGTGATATGACTAGGCCCTAATCCAACAATTATCTAAATATAAATAGGCAAGCAAAAAACTTCGGGATCTGTTTTCTCTTCTGTTTGCTAACCGATTTTTACATGTTTGTAGATATTGTCGAGCGTTAGTGCACCGTCTTTATCTCATTTAAGTCGGGTTAGTATTAAAGAAATAAATAAACTTAAGTTGCTACACATGCACTACACATGCAAAAAATGCAAATATATTCAAAACATGAGTGTGTTTTTAGAAAAAACAAAGAAAAGGCCAACTTTAGTCTTTACAGAAAAAGAGTTGTGAAAAATCACAGTCTAATAATATATTTCTATAATTACTACGGTAAATACTATTTAAATTTCTCCACGACACAACATATTATTTCTTTTTTACTTAAACTTTACTTTTTCTTGTTTGTAAATATTTATAGCATTTTTATATTTTCTTAAATTTATATGTAAGTTTATTTTTAAGAAATATGTTAATGCAAACAACTCGCTAAATATCTACATAAAACAACCCCGAAATATGGATGCATTTGTTTATTAAATCCACAAAAATGTTAATATTTGTGTTATTATTTGCAAGAAATAAAAAACTATTAAAGAAGAACAAAATAAAAAAGAAAAAAAACCCTTTGAAATCCTCAACCACAAAAACCGAAATTATTAATCATCCGTTAAGTTTTGTTGGTTTTCTGTCTGTCTGTCTGCCTGTCTCTCTGCCGGCAACGGTTAAATGCCTTTTGAATTTCACTGTTTAACATGAAACTCGTAGATTACAGTAGTGACCCATACAAAATAATAACCATAAAATAAAATAAATGCAGAAAAAAATATATGAAAAAAAAATATATATAAAAGAAAGGAAGAACATAAAAAATAAGTATCAAATAAAAAAGTTGAAGATAAAAAAATTACAAAAATCCAAGGTTGTATTATTTCCTTTCACATATTAAAAACAACGTAGTTTTTATATGATTATTATTGTTGAAGTCCTTTTTTGTTTTGTTAGTTGCAGTGGTGGTTGTAGTTGTTACAGTTTTTGGTTTTCGCAAAACTTATATGGCGTTAAGGACTTTAGTGAATAATTTATGTATGAGCTCACATATGACTTTTTGAATATGTGAATGTGTGAAAATTATTGACCGGAAACTTGTTTTTCTTTTTGGTTTGTTTTTATTGATTCTATTACAAAATTCTTGTTTATTCTTCTTAGATAGTTTTTTTGTTTGTTTTATTTGTGTAATGAAGTTGAAGAGTAGAATAAATTACATTGTAAATAGGAGAATATTAGACAATAAAATTGTGGTCATAATTCAAGCAAAGGAGAAAAAAATTGAAAAGTTTTCAAAAGAATAATTTTTTGCTGACAGAACAAATTATTTTTCAAGCTTTGTGTTCTCAATTTCTGTCAAAATCCATTAAATAATTTATAATTGGGTAACCCAAGTTTAAATAAATTTAAAAATTTTTTAACAATATTAATATTTAATTTTATGTCTTATTGAACCGTTTTTTGTTATTGTTTATTTTTAGGACTTTGTATCCAAAGTGTATAATTGCAACTGTATTTGTTTATGTTACAATGCCTGTCCCTCTTTTTTCACTCGTGATATTATCTTGATACTTTCATAGAAGTTTTACATAAAGTTAAGTTAAAGGATTTACAGAAGGTGGAAAACAACTATTGTTATGAACTGTTATAGGTAGACAGCGGTGTATAAAATTTCGTCTAATGCATTAAAACTAAGCTGTAGCTCAAGTCGAATCCATTTTATATTAACTCAAGCATATCGCCCTGCGCTCCCGTTTAATTTTTTATGCAAAAAAAAAATGAGTTTAAACAATCAAGTTGAACTTTGGGCAACTGAAATAGAACTCCAGTGTTTGATCAGTTTCACTTATGAGTTAAAGTGAAAGCGAGGGTATTTTTACAGCCAATTTATATGCACGTGATCGTTTGTGCATTTTTCTAGTTACATATTAAAAAAAATTTTATTAGATAAAAGGCAATTGCCAACTATAAAAAATAAGAAAAGGAAGTATCAAATTTAAAATGATTTTAAAGAAGAAAGTGGAATTTAAATTAACGAAAAAAATTTATTTAAGAAAATACGCAACATGAAGTGTAAAGTAAAAAAGAAATGCGACAAAAATAAAATTGAAAAAAAACTAATGGTAAAGAAATGGAAGTCCGAATTATTAGATTTACTCTGTTCAGATTCTAATCCAGCTGTAAATAAAATTCCAAGTAAGTGGGTGCTCTGTTTTTTATTATGATGTGTGTGCAATCTACAACACCAATTGCAAAGGGAAACAATTCTTTACTTGCCATTGCCTTTATGCACATTTTATTTGATCTACAGCGTTTGAATATTTTATCCGCTCACATGCCTTTCAAAATATTACATGAGCCATTTTGGAGATCGTTCTAAAAACTGTTGAATGATGAACTTCGATGTCTTCAGCTATACCATTTAGTAATCTTGGATCAGCGCATTACCTTTAAAACAAATGCATTTTTTGATCGTTAGTTAAAGCACCACCTCGTGTTTCATAATTTTTTCCAAGAAAATAATTTGCCAGCCAATTTATATATTTAAAATGGTATACATTTTTGTCTTTCACTTTCAGACTAATTTTTGTATTTTTTAAAATAAATAAAAGCCGTAATTTTGAAGAACATTCTAATAAAACGTTATAAATAGCGAAATTTTCAATGACAAACAAGAACATTAAAAAGTTGAAAATAAAAATTAGTCCATATATTGTACGCAACTCTTCTCGTGTAAGTCAATCTCGCAATCTTGTTACATTGCATTACTGTGGCACTTTATTTATCCTCTATTTTTGAGTCTGTGGCTCTGCTTAACTTGTTCTCATGAACTCTTGTTTACTTTACATTCACTTCTCAAGCATCTGAGCCACAGTACATCATGGCACCATCTACTCTTTTACCAACCAGTCCATTTCAAGCTATTAGACACGACTGCCTTGATATTTGGATAGCTTTTCGAGTTATTTGTTTCGTGGACTTGATGGTAGTTGAACTTATGAATCGTGATGTCCTGCTTAATGCAGTCATGATGATTCCCCAGCATTTATTTGCTATTTTTACCTCGTTGTCTTTTTATACACATCACCTTTAAAGTGGTGTTGTTCTTAACAGTTAATTTAGTTGAGAAAAAAATCTAACAGACCTTTGACGTTAACTAGTCCAAAAAAAAAAAAACATTACCGTTTAACGAGACGCAAAAATTTAAACAAAAGTCAACACTTGTCAAGACCGAATATATAAAAATTGCATTTTTACTAAATTCATCAACACTGAAATACAAAAAGACTTTTTTTCAACCGTAGATGGGCGGGCAACTTGAAGTACTAGAAAGAGTGCAGCAACCAGTAAATATTTATTGATACTGATATTTAACTTTCATCACCAATTTATTTTTAATGGAAATCTATCTATTTATTTTTTAGTTTTTGTATTTTAGGTGAATTAAAACTCGTTTTGGAATTAAAAATTTGCAAAAATAAAGATTTTAATTATTTTTAATTTAATTGAAAAATCAAAATTTAACTCTCAATCGAAAAAAGTTATCTAAAATTACTTATTACAATTTTAATCCAGAAACAATAAATAATCGATTATTTTGTTGAAATTAAGGATTCAATTGGATTGAAAAATCTTTTTAGTAGTAAAGCAATTAAATTCGATAACGTAACGTTTTTGTTTTATTATTAAGATATTTTCATCGGTGCAAATTTATACAAATTTTATGTTAATACATTGTTACGAAAATAAAATCTGGCAACACTTATTGTTGTTGTCCGTATGTGCATGGTAACAAAACAGAGGTGAATTAGTTACTTCCACCACCATCAACAATCAGCTAACATAGGTCGAACAGCCTCAATGGCAATTGAAATTTAAGAAACAGAAGACAAACCTCCCAGAAAGGAAACGACAATTATTGTGTGAAGCCATGGCCAGATAATGAAAAAAAGATGCCAATTCAATGCAAGAGTAGCAGATAATTGTCATGGCGACCCTTATAATAAACGAAAAAGAAGCGTAGGGGAGTGATGGCATAATAACTATGTACGCTGTTGGATTGAAGACTATGCATGAATCGTTTAGGTTACTAAACAAATGCATCAAGTATTTCATGTCTCGCTAGAGCAGGGATTCCCATCAAATTCCTGCTCACGGACCCCTAGTAATCTAACTTTTTTTCGCGGACCCCTCTGAAGCCCAAGTTCAAAATAAAACTTATTTTCGAAAACACTGCTTTTTCGGTTCCTTATGCGGACCCCTTGGATGGTTGCTACGGACCCCCATTTGAGAATTGTTGCGCTAGATTAACACAGTAGTAGCGTGGATGGCTGCGCTGTAATATAGCGCATATTTAGTAAATACGAAACCATTGAATTCATGAGACCGCAGGATCAAAAACTATAGCCAGATAGTGCTAGTGGTATTTCCAATCAAAAGAATAAGTCAGTTTATGTGCAAAAGGAAAAATGTATCAGTATTTAGTCTGAGATTTTTAGAAATCTCTTTATCCGAAAGTAGGTGATAATGGCTGATTACGATTCAGTGATTGGTACCGCTATTTTAATTCTACAGATGTTTAAATAATTTCCAAAAACTAAAAAAAAAGATAAATTATAAAATAATTTAAAGTTTTTTTTTTAAACGAGTTCTGCAAGTTTCAAAAGAAATCGTTATCCCATCAGCTGCATAAATTCAAATATCTGTAATAAATATTCAAAACTTAAATGTTGGTTACAATATTCAAGTCTTCTGTCTCCAAACTTTTTTTGAAGTGCGAAAGAAAACTTTTTCATTTAAAATAAGAACATTTTGTTGCAACATAAATTTCGCTTGAAACTTTTAAATTTCATTTGGTTGCTTTTTGTTTTCGCAATTTCTACTTTGCTCAGTTTATGGCGTCTAGTCTAATCTTTTAAGCTGACAATATGCTGCAGTATATTTTTCCTTTTCATGCAGTCTTTTGCTTAAAATGTACATTTTTTTTTCATTTGTATTTTGCCCTCTTGAATTTAATAAGTCGGTTTTTTCTACAAACTTAAATTTAGTCAGCTGGCTTTGAAATAGTCTATTTGTTTTTGAAGTATTTTTTCTTGTAATTTTATAAACGAAAATGGCTGTCGGTCTAGTTGTCCTTTTTACTGTTTTAAAGACAGCATGTGTGTGCGTATGCCTGTCAAAGTGTTTTTGATTTGACTTCGATGTTGTTTTTTTTGTTTGTGTGCGTGTTCGTCAGAAAATGAAAAATATGTATGTGACAGATGTGACAGCTGTATTATTGACCTGTCGAATGGTTAAGTACTGTTTGCGTACAGGAGTTGTCAAAAATTCAAAATGATAAAAGTTAAACTGTGAAAGTGTGTTGAATGAAATAAAATCATATGCGTAGTAATTAATTAAAGTTAAATGTTTTTAAGCAGAGATAATCTAAATTGTGTTAAAATGCTTGAGCTTTAAAAAAACGATGCTCTATAAGCATAAGCAGTTCTCTGCTTCGTTAATTCCAAACGGCATCTGACTATACTTTAATTTAATTTAATTTTTTGTTCATTTTGAGAATAAAATTTAATATTTTTTATTATTTTACTTATAAAAGTACTTAGATTTTGAAAACTAATTTTTCTAATTAAATAATTGATTGTATCCATTTTATATTTAACTAAAAAAAAAAAATAATTTTCAAATTAAATAAATGATTGAATCAGTTAAACATCTTATTAATTTTCCATCGAAAAATTAATAAAATTTTTTTTCTCTAAATAAAAAAGCTTAATATTTCCATTAATGACAATGTTATAGCGGACACTGTAGCTTCTTATTTCTTAGTTTTGTTTTCAGAAATAAGTTTTAATTAAAATTTTAATAAACTCAACTATATAATTAATTGGAAAATAAATTTAAAATTTTCTAATTATATAATTAATTGGATCAATTATATATTTAATTAAAAGAAACGGAAAATAAATTTTGTTATTAGGAAATAATTGAAACAATTAAACATTTAATTATACTTTAATTGTAAAAAAAGCAAACCATTTTTTATGTAAATAAATTATGTAAATAAATTAGAAGTTTTTCTTCTTATTCGCCCTGTACAAAAAAAAAACAAATTTAAGCTCATGGTTTTAAATTTATATTAAATTTATATTTAATTAAAATATAAATTAAATTTTTTTAATTAAATAATTAATTAAATAAATTATGTGTTTCGTTAAAGAAGAAGGATTTTGTTATAAAAAAAAAAAATTATTTCAGATAAACATTTTTATAGAAATTCAACGGGAAAAAAATAAATCTTTTAATACGTAAATAAAATAGTTTTATATTTTTATTACTGGCAATGTTAAAGCTTATGCTGTAGTCTAAAAGGTCCTCAAACTTTCATTATATAGCTGTTTCTTTTTCCATTTAATAAAATTTTTATTAAGTTAAATATATATGTAATTAAAAAATAATTAAATAATTAATTGAATCAATTATACATTTAATTAAATATAAATCAAAAATTAAATTTTTGATGGGTAAAATAACTTTTATGTTAATTATATTTAAAGCTTGTCCGCTTACTCGCGCAGTACACAAAAAAAATTTTGTGTCTATTAAGGTTTTCTTTATTTTTATACGGAAATTAATTTAAATTTTTCACAGAATTGTATATTTATTTGAAAAATAATTTTAAAATTCTTTTACTAAATAATTAATTAAACCAATTATATATATAATTAAAAAGAAGAAAAATTATTAAAAAAATTTATTAATTAAAACTTAAATAAAATATCAATCTAATAAAAAAAAATTTTGATTTGTGCAAAAAAAAATTTTGTTTTTGTTACTTAAATAAAATAGTTCCTATAACTTTCATTGGTGGCAATATTATAGCTCATGCTGCTGCTAAAGAAATTCTAAACCAGTGTTTGTGCAGTAGTCAAATCGCCATGAAATAAGACCATGCTAGCAGAAGACGAATAAAATAGTTAAACCTTACAAAGACATGACAAGGGTTCCTTATATGGCTCCTTTTTTTCATAATTATCCCCAAGTCGTATTTTTGTAAAATAGATACTCGTCTGCGATCTTACAATAAATAAATAAGAAAAAGTGTGCAGCTAAAACTCCTACTTGTTGTGTCGTTCTTTACAGGTTGCGATTAATACACGAGTGGCAATTTTTAGCGAGGTTTTTATGAAACAAAAAATTAGTAGCAGGGTGTTAATAAAAGAATGTAAAAATTTTTTATGAACCCTGCTTTTAAGATTTTTAAAGCGAATGTTTTAAAATAACTACATTTCCTTTTTTAGTTAAAGGTCTAATAAATAAAGATATTTTCTTTTCCTGCTGTGACTGAGAATAATATAGATATTCTTTTATTACTCGTATTAAGTTATGTTTCTAAGACTTAAGATAAGAATTTTTATTATTATTTTTTTTAACAAACGCTCTTATTTAATTATGGCAATTTTAATATTACAAACAGTTTATTTTTATTTTCATTTATTTTTAGTTTTTTTTACAAACAGAGTCAGATATTTTAGTGAACTATCTTTTTCTTGTATCTAGTGCATAATTAATCAAGCCCTGTCAAATATTTCAACCGCAGGTAAAACATTTTCGTACGCCATCTGGCAAAATTGGTGAGGAAGCAAAATAATTTTTTTAACATTTTACAAACATTTTGTTTTTATAAACGCGACTTCCTTAACAACTATAATTTATAAATATTTTTTTTTAATATACATTTGTTGTTGCTTTTTTGTGTGTTTATCTCTACATTATTCCAACAGTTGCCGACGACATTGAAGAACATTTTTGTTTATGAGAAACATTTCATTATGGTTCATTTGGAAAATTGCATCTTTTTGCATGTGTTTCTGTGTACACTGGCGCGGGATGATATAATTTTTTTTGTGATAAAACCATGTTGCTTGTTGTTTATTTTTTGTTTTAACAAATTTTTGGATAATTTATATGTTTTCATAAACATACAAGTGCTCGATCTCCTAACAGTTTCCTGCTTTTTGTTAATTTTTTATTACACAAATGTAAAGTTTTTATTAAAAGTAAGAGAGGAAGTTTTGTAATTATTTTAATTTTTTTCTTTCTACTTTCAACCTCATTCCTTCATTTGTATTTTATTGTATTGTCTATGGTTGATAGAAATGAAAATTTTATTTTTATACCAAAAAAAATATTTCGTTTATTTAAGACTCTTTTTGTCTAGACATATGAACGTGAATAATTACTGATTCAAGGGTTTCTTAAGTATTTTACTAAAACAAAAAAAAAAGCCATCCTGGGTATCATAAATTTAGTTTATGTAATGACTGCTGAGTACATTTAACTTATTTTGTTTGTATATTTCTCTATTTCTCTACTATTTTCTAGGGATTATTTTCTTCTATTTTTTTATGCTGAAGTCTATAGGAAAAACCAAAAATCAGTTAAATTTTTGCAAGAAAACTAAAGGGAAAATAATGAAGGACAGACAGTTGAAAAAAAGTAAAAGTTACATTTAAAATACGTAATTACAACTGCAAAGACTGGGTGTGTACACTTTTTTAAAACTACACAAAGTGATCGTAAGTTGCCTTTCATTAAGTCATATATATGGACCACTTCCTTTATATTCACCTCTCATTTATGTTAAATTTATTTTGTTTATATTTAACAAAGTATTTGTTTAAATCACAAATCTCTTTACACACTCTTTATTTTAAATTTTATATAATTGTTTTTATAGCGAACTATTAGTTCATACTCTGCATAAATTATTAGTCTCAGTCTAATATGGTTAAATAAAAAAAAAAAACTATCGGAACACCCTTTTTCCTAATCTGTTTTTAACTTTATTGTACTTGACATATAAAGCAGACATATCAGTACGTACTCTGCGCAAATTTTGTACCGCATAATGGTTTAAAACATAAAGCCATACTCATCAAAATCACTTCCTTAGTGGCAACACCCTTTAATTTTTAAATTTATTGTTAATATTTATATTTATAGAAGCCATATTTGTAAATACTCTTTTTAAATTATAAATTTCGGCCCGCTAGAATCGAAAAATTAAAGCCGTACACGTTAAAGTCACGTCACTATAGGAAGACCCTTTATATATTTTAGTTTGAGTTTTATTTTAATTTTTTTTTATTATTGCGGTCATACAAATTTTTAAGCTTTAAGACACGTACCTTTAATCACATTGCTATTGGGGCACCCTTTAAATTAAATATTATTTTTTGTACTATCCGCTATAGCATGAATATCGTTTTTATATACTATACAAATTTGATGTATCTGCTTATCACATTTCAGAAATTAGCAATGCTTCTTTTGAATATCACGTTAGTTTCGAAACACTCGTTAATTTTTAGTACTGATTATTTTTATTGCAGCATATATACACATAAGAAAATTTCAAAAGTCTAAGTCTTACAGGTTGCAGAGATATAGGGCTGTTACAAATGGACAGTCGGATATACGAGGCGAAAGCAGTAAAGTTTAATTGTTATCCTTTAGATACGAAACTTTAAAAAATTAATGAATTTAATTTATTTATTTAAAATTTATTTACAAAAATGAAAATAATGCGAACGTTTTCCAAAGAAAGCAAGAAAAATTAGACGCTGGCAAAATGTACAAGACGTGTTGTAGAGAAAACAACAAAGAAATGCCTTGAGTTGTGTGTGAATTTCTTTCAACCAAATCAATATTGATTAGTTGGTTAAATGGATGATATTTACAACATACACAACTTAAGGCTGATGAATGCGAAAAATGCTGATGATGGATTTGGCGGTCCTGAAAATGCGGCATTACATTTGGCCAGCATCTAATTTTTCTTGTTTTTTTGGAAAACGTCCACATACATTTGAAAAATAATTTTTCTTTATAAAAGTTAAATTAAAAAATGAACCAAAGACGAAAAAGTAAACTTTAAATTAAATTATTGTAATTTGATGACATCACATCATACGCTTTTTAAATACAATTTCCAGCTTTAAATTAAACTACGATAAAAATTTCCAACTTAATTAATAATTTTTACGTTAAAAATAAAATGAAATATAAAAACTCCAACTTAACCATAACCCCTTTTTTGTTTTTAGGAAAACTTATAAAAGGTCTGTAAGCAAATTTAAGTCCCTCATAAGCATCAACACAGAAAAAACTTCACTTTTAATTGTAGACAATAGTCCAACACATGTTAACTTTAACTACACTTCACATACAAGAGTACTTAAAAACACATACACATAAACAATTTAACAGCATCGTACAGTATAAACCAAGCAACCAAGAAATAATAACCAGACTTGGTAACAACAATACAAATCTCGTTTTGACATTTTTATTTTTAATGCCACTTAATTATGTTCTTTTTGCTGGATCTTTTTTATGGCAGCTCGCTCCTACATAAAAAGTTGTTTGTATTATTTTATTTAAATTCTTGGTAACATTGTTTTGAAAGCATAATTTTTGATAGTAAATAATTAAGAGATAATTTTCCATAAATAAAATTAACAATCGACGATTACAGTAAATATGATCACATAATAATAATTTCTAAGAAATGAAGTTTTTTTTTGCTAATATGCTATTGAGACGATTCAACAATCGTGATATTAACAAAACGATCTTGTATATTTTGTTATAAATTAATTAGCTATTCCCAGTGCGCTTTGCTACCTTAATAAGAATAGTCGTGCTATGACTACTCTTCTAAGCTAATTTTATTTATCTTTATTTGATTATGCACATTAATATGGAAGTTAAAATAGATTACATTCTGCCTATTGGACCTTATGGATCAGGATTTGTTATTTGTTATTTGTTATTTATATTTTTTTTATTTCATTAAAATCGATTTACTATATTAAATCGGCACGGAAGCATTAAATTTTCCAAAAAGAAGTAAACTTTTATTTCCTCCTGATCCACTGTTTCAAAATATGAATACCCTATGGCATCGTGTGTGCAAATATCTACTCTTGTTTCAAACTTTACTGAAATCAGTTCAATCGTTTAGCCGTGATTGACGCACAAACAAACAATCTTCAAAAAGATTTTTAATATTTGATTAGATAACCAGAGTCCTTGACAAAATGTAGTGTCAACATAAATTTAAATAAAAAGCAGTTTAGTTTTATTAAATGATTTAGATTTAAGCAAAAATATGGTGTTATTTGTATAACAAAAATGTTCCTTCATATAGTACAAATCTGCAAATTATTCAAATAAATAATTTGACAGAATAAAATGAGTTTAAATAAAGAAAAACCCTGCCAAACTTTTTTAAAAGTGGTTTCTTCTCAATTATGAGTGTTCCTTAACATCGACGCCTTAGTTTACTTTTTTTTTGTAAATTTTGGCTTCCTACAGTGGCCTTTTTGGAACTTGTAGAACCAAAAAGATCCTCCGTTTTGACTATTTTCAGACTTCTGTTGTATTTTAATGGATCTCTGTGTTATTTTTTAAAAACAAATTGCATTCTCACAAAAAAAAATTTTCGCATCCATTAAAAGCTTTAATAATTTTCATATTAAAATTTAATAAAATTTTTAATTGATTCAATTATATAAATAATTGAAAACTAAATATAAAATTTTGCAGATATTTAAATAACTGAATAAACTAAAAAATTAATTAAAAAAGAAGGTAAGAAGTTTCTAATAAATAATTGAATTAATGAAAAATTTAATACAAGTTAAATCTGAAAACAACTTAATCAATTAAAAATTTAATAAAACTTTAATCTAAGAACAATTAAAAAATTTAATAGGTCCAAAAAAATTTGACTGTGTTAAAATGTGTTAAATGCTGGGAGAATAACAAGAGACCTTTCTACGAAATGCCTATACAAATCGCTTGACCTTATAAAACTACCCAAATTGATTTTCTATATTCAAGTTTTTAAAGTAACGCTTAGTTAGCGAGCAACTAACAAACCTGTTAGATTTTGGGATTCAAGCTTTTTCTATTAAATCAATATTTACTTAACAATTAGCTTCCTCTGTAATTTATTTCAAAATAAGAAATTGTTTTAATAACATCCAAATATTTAGAAAATTAATAAACAGCAAAATACAAAAAAAAAAAAAATAATGCTGAGAATTTTCTTTAAGTGTAGTACCTAAAATTGTCGACTTGTTTCCCAATTTTAAACTCGTCTACCCACTTTTTTAAAAATTATATACGCACCATTTGTTACTCCTGATATTTCGTACAATACAGCCGTTAAAATGTCAGCAACAGAGTGTCGCTAACGTTGTCATAATCGTTAGCATGTGTAAAGAATCTGGATTTTACCTTCACAACAACCAAATGGTATCTTGTATCTCGTATCTTATTTTTTTATAGGAAAATGTGGTACATATTTATTTATATGTTGAGTATATGAGTATAAAACATTGTCTGGTCTGTTCAAGTGGTAGAGCATGATGAACTTTGTTTAAGTATTTTGCATTTCATTATAATCCTCTTTTTCCGTTCATTTGGTCGTTTAGATGGCAACAATTGTTTGTCTTTTAACCGTGTGGCTTAAATTTATTAAGCCAACGTTGTTAACTGTTTATAAGTGTTGGTTGGCTTTTTTTCCTATTTTCTGTTTGTTTTTTTTTTTTTTTTTTTGTTTTAGTAAAGCATATTGTGTGTGATTACGTTGTCTCTTTTAATAGAGTCTGATGAAATACGTTAATTCTTTGTGGGGAAAGTAATTATTAGATGAAATAAATAGAAGTTAAGTGAAGGAAGGGAAGGAAGGTAAGTGAACAGTTGAAAATTATCATTAATATATTTATATTTAAGCAGGTTTGATTTATTGCTTTAATTTTATCAATTTAAGGTTTGATTTATTTGAAGCTGAACAAAAATTATAAATGTTTAAAACAACGGTATCTGTTGATCTGTTTATTTTAAAGTTTCTAATTAAAAAAATGAGAGTCTCTAAAAGAGACGAAATCAGTTTTTATTTTTGCTGTTAATATCAGTCTCTAAGTGTTGAAACTCTTATGGTATGGTCAAATTAATAAAATATTTAACCAAAAAGACGTAGCCACCAAGTTATACAAAAAAATGGTATTTAGGAAATGATATGGCAATTTTACTTTCAAAACATACTCGCATAAAAGCCAATCAAATCTTGAGAGCTTTTTAAATCACCAATTTTGTGTCAGTAGGCACAATCTAAGGCCAAACAATGACTATTACTGGTGTTCGATATTAAACAATTTATTTTTCCTTAAATTAGATAATTCTGTCGTTTAAACGAATAATGGCTTGCGTCGATTTAACTCGATTTAAGTCACTCTCATTAAATTGCTCTATTTTAAAATATTTTTACGAGGATCCAAAAATGTTCAAAAAATTAAAAATCGATTTTGCTATTGTCCTTTGTCCCAAAAACCAATTTTTGTAATAAAAACTCTAAAACTTAATTATCTTGTAAATTATAATTTGTGCAGCTTAAACAAAAAGTTTTTTAAACTTAAATTAAATCTGTTATAATCATTTTATCTTAAAGAAAAAGAACAAATATTAGAAAATATTTTCTTACATTTTGGTCCATACTATGAAGTGAAGCCATTCAATTACTGAATAAGACATTCTGAACACATGGACCGTGTTCGTCTTGTGATTTAAGATCGTTTGCAACTTCTAAATATTTGCAAATCACAAAACAAGTGTTAATACGTATAAAACTTTTAAACTGCTTAGATCGTCTATAACGGAGGGATAAAATTTTACAAAGATGCTTACATAGGCGCTAGAATAAAACAAAATGGATAATTTAGGGCCTAAATACTTTTTCCCTCTATCGTTTTTAAGAGTAAAAAATTATAATAATAAAAAATTTAAATTAAAGGCCTGAATACTTTAGAAATAGCGAACAAATTCGAGATAGATTCTTCAATAAATTAAAAAAAAATTTTTTAAATCTTTTTTTCGGGGATTATTTATTTATTAAAAATAATCTATTTAAGTAAAAGTTTATTTGTGTTTGTGTTCTTTAAATTGCTACAAAATATGTAAATATTTTAGAATTAAACAGAATTCCCCACAGACGTATAAATAAATTTTTGTAAGAACCATAATAATTAAATAATTAATTTTTAATTCCTTAAAATAAAATGTAAACTTTTTTTTCTTTCAATTTGATGTTAGAAATCTTCTTGACTTTATTACAATTTTCCTTTATTTATTTAGTAGTTTATTCATAAATTTACTTTGATATATTAACAGACATATAATTCACCATAATACCCATACTTTTACTAAAAGAAAAGGCAAAGAACATGATTAAAAGCTTAGTCTATTTTACACTCTAAAACAGGAAAAAATAAAAAATATAGAATAAAAACTAAACACAAGCAATTTTTATGCTGATGTTTGTATAAAAAAAATTAACATTCATTTATCTTGTGTTGGCAATTTCCTTTGTTGTGTTGCACTTCAGCAAAGCGGAAATTTCTTCGCTCATGTGTGTATTTTATATTAAAGAGTTTTTTTTTATAAAAAAATCAAAAAGTTTTTAGAAAAAAATAAATAAACTGATAAACAACTTGAATATTTTTAACATGTATTTATTAGCTTTTATAGTTAAATATATATTTAAATGCTTGACTGCTTAAGAGTGACACATTCATTTCTTAAAAAAAAAAAAACTGAATGTCTATTAGTGAAATATAAGTAAATCAAATGAAATGTTTCTGTAATCAGTTCTGTGGCATTTTGACAAAACATCTTAAGTCAGATTTAAAAAGTTGAAATTAATGTACTTAACCATACGAATTTTCATTCGAAAAACATTTTTGTTTACGTTTTTAAATTTTGGTATTATAAACATTATTTTTCTATAATTTTGGTTTATTTTATTATTTAATAAAAATAATTTTTTACCGATTTTTTTTTAATAACTTTTTTACTATCTTATCTCGACTTAAGATGATTTGTCAAAATGCCACAGAGTTCAAAAGAATATTATCAATATAAAATATAAATTAAATAGAAAATTAATCTTAAAAATTGCCATCATTTAGCATTGCGATACTTCGAAATAAGTGAAACGAGTGTTAATTTATTATTAAGTTGTCAGTTTTTTTTTTGTTTTTTTTATTATTACCATCTTCGTTCATAAAAAAATTCTTATGTACAAAATATTTTATTTTTACTAAAATTTTGTAGGAAAATCGCTTAAAAAAAAAAAAAAAAAAAATTAGAATTTTATTTATTTCAGATCTTAAATATTAATTAACGCGTTATAGTTTTGATTATTCGAATAAAAATAATTTTTTTCACTAATTTACATGAAAGTCTCAATATTTATAGAGTAACAAAAGTCTTCAAGTTTTAGTTAAGTATCGTATCAAATATATTTTTAAAAATATGTGTAGTTGATCACAAATCAAGCTTTTTATAGAGGTAATTTAAACTTGAAATTCTATGCTTTAGTTTTTGCTGCAAAAATCTTTTAAATGGCTCATATTTATCTGTAGTAAATTAAAGTGTAAAAGAAAAAACTAAAACAAAGTTGCCAGATTGTTCCATATTTAAAGAATTTAGACGATTTTAGTCGCCTATATGTATAAATCGCAGTTACAAGCTCTATGACAGTAATTATCTGTGTAAAGCTGTAGTGTTGTAAACAAAACTATACAGAGCTGTGTAAATACAGTTACAAAAAATTTCTTGTTCTGCAAGTAAAAGAACTCCACGATTTTTTAATCTAATTATTTTTAAAAACTTACAAATATTTTGTAGGAATACGAAATAGAAATACCTCTATATGGGTTAAATACAAAGAGTTTACACACTTTAGTATATTTTTTTAAAATAAAATTGCAGAAACCAAAAGCAAATTGAATTTTTGGCCAATTTTAGTAACTGTTTTTGTTTTTGTGTTAATTTTTATGGTTTAAGTATCTTTAAAAGTGCTTACTGAAATAAAGTAAAATTTTTTATTATTTTAGCATGCAAGTAAAAGTACAATATTTTTTACTTTAAATAAAATCAATGTGAATTGAATGTAAACCTGTATTAAGTTGCAGTATTATTCAAATGAAGCAGACCGTAATGATATTTAAAACTTTTTGCAATAGTGTGGTTTCGGTGTTATTTATGCTTGTGTTCTCGTATATTTAAAAAAATAAAAATAGAATTGAGGAAATTAAATCGATTTAAGTGAATTTAGTCATGCATTAATATACTTTTGATTAAAAACATATCAGTAGGTGAGTCATTTTGGAATTTTTTTTTAAATATATTTTTTTTACACATTTAAATTAAAAAATAAATAACAAATAAAGTGAAATTTTAAAGGCAGAATTTTAAAATTGTAGGTTGGCATATTATTTATTTTTGGTTATTAAGATTATGAAAAATACTACTTGTTCTCCATAAAGTTTTCTGCAGGAAGGCTGCCACGTTTGCTGCTTGTCTTGTTCCCTGGCATAGTTTTTTTCAACCCTAACACGGGCGCACGGAAGGTAAGACGGACATCGCTCAACGACTTCGCTTTATATAAGTTCTCGGAATATATCTTCTTTATTTGAAAAACTAAAAATGGAATTTCATATTTAGGTAAAAAAATATAAAAAAATGTAAAATCAGTTCTTGTTTAGTTTTGCGTAAAACAAAAATCTTTAAAATTTATGTTATTCTTGCATCTATTGTGAATAAAAAATATTTGTATTGTTACTGCTATTGTATTGATTATATTCTTTAACTATTGCATTTTTTCTGTTATGAACTTTATTTATTTTTTTATTTTTTTCAGCCAAGAGCAACTGTGGTACATTAAAACTATTAAGTTATTTTTGCTTGAAATACAAGTCTAGAAATTTATTTTTTCTTTGGTTCTTCTCAGAAAGTCTAAATAAACTTGTTTGTGTTTAAAGAAAAGGTAATAAATATTCGTATAAAAATTGTGTCTATAGTGAAAATAATTTAAAAAGGATTTCGAAAGTAGTTAAGAGCGATATTCAAGAGATTAGAATTTCAAGATGGAAAGTAACTTTCGTTCACGCTAGTAAAGGTAAAAAACCAATTTGGAAAATTTTCTTTTTATTGCAAAAAACTCTTATGTTTAAAGTAACTCCTATTTCAAACGACCACCTTATTGGCAGCTGCGCCATTAGATTTCTTACTCAAATTGGAATTGAAGTTGTGAAATAAATAAAAAAAAAAGAAAAAGAAAAAAGACAAAGTTAAAGTTAAACTTTTACGTTGATTCGATTTGTTGCATTTGTGATTTATTTTGCATGTGTTGTTAAAGTTTCTCCAAAAATATTTGTTTTATAGATAAAAATTTCTTTATTTTTATTTCGTTCCTGCTCTTGTTTCTTACTTCACGTAAAATCAACGTTTATCTTTTTGCGTTCAAGAATGTGTTGGTGAATCTGTTTTTTCTTTTTTTTTAGTTATTTGAAGTTATTTTGCATAGAAATGATAACACCAAGTAACAGTTGTACAAATAAACTTAAGAGAAACTTTTTGTGAAAAAAATCCCCCTCAAAAAAAAAAAAAAAAAAAAACTTCAAGACTTTCAAAAGAAATGTTTAAAATTTAAAAAATTTGGAGTTTGCTGGTGTCTTAGTAAAAACGTTTTGGTCATAAAATTTGACCAAAAAATTTCTTAGCATCAAGCACGTAACTTTAAAGTTTGAATAATTTCTTGAACGAAAGTTTTCTTTTCTGACTTATTTCCATTTCGGTTGATTGTTTATAACTTTTTATAAAATTAAGGACAAGAAGTCGATTGTTGTTAAGGATTTCTCATAAATGGTGTTACTTTTGTAGCTTTAATTCTCAACCTTGCGGGATTTTAATTTTGTACGAAAAGAAATAAAATAAAAAAAACAACAATTTTTTGTATAGAAAAAAAATAGAAAATTATTTTATGGAAAAGCAGGATAAAATTTTCTTTACAATAAATATCTTTTAAATCAAGACTTATAATTATCAATTGGCCAATAGAAAAAGTGTATTGTTTTATTGCCACGAGGATAAAATGTGATACAGGATTTCAACGTGACTGTATTTAGTACCTTTGAAGTGCCGCTTTCTTACTTAACAAGTTCATGTCACCTACCAGTGGTTTTTGGTCTTTTGTTTTAAAGTTACTTCCGCGAAATTAAAACTATTTACTTTTTCATTTCTCAAGCGATTCGCAGCTATCGACTGGAAGTTGCTGCTCTTATTACTGACGCTCCTATAATGACCAGTCACTGACATATAAATACTGACCAAATGCTGTTCTTACTGTTGATAAATTTGCCAAGCTTTTAAAAAAATCTAATTTGTAAATATTTTTTAGTTGTTGTTAAAATTTTAAAATAATATTTAAAAAATTAAATAATTTAAAACAGAAAAATTTTAAATTGTGAAGATAGAGGGATAAATTTTGGCTCTTGTTTACTTTTTATATATTTTTAATTAATTTATTTTAACTTTTATTAAGCTCAACAACCCCTTCTAAGGAAGTTTGTTTTACTTGCGGTTTAGACATTTCAAAAACTAGATGTATTTCTATGTTATTTAAGATGGACGTATTTAATTGGACTGAATGCTATTTGCAAGTTCAATATTTTGTTCATCTTAACTACTCAAAAAAAGTTTTCCAATGAAAATTTTAGCTCTAGAAAAAAATTAGGGTGAACAAAAATCTCATTCATTTTGCCATAATTTGTGTGGAAGAGAATTCGCACTACCAATAAGGAAGAAAATGTAAGGTTAGATTTCAGGTTCATTAAAATGGAACAAGAGATGAAGAAAAGTTGTCGCATTCGTTGCTGACTAACGTTTTCATCAAAAGTCTTACATAGAAAGAGGTTCCGGAAAAAATAAAAAATAGAGAGCCCCTATAGGACTTTTGCTTTATGTCACAAAATTATATGGATTGATAGGGACCGATATTGGATATTTCTGACCGATGCGTTTTCTCATTTGGATGTAAGTATTGTGTTCCTTAAATATTTAAAGCAATAGACTCGAACGTTTACTGAAGGAAACAGCGTTGAATTAAACAAATTTTTCCCATTAATAAATAGGTCTTGTGTACTTCATGTTAAACAACAAAATGATAAAAATAAATAATATTTTTAATTATTTGAAATTATTAGGCTGCTTCTGCTAAGCGCAATTGAAGCAAAAAAAAAAAAAATTAATAAAGGGCCTTCAGTTGTCATTTAGCGGAAGTGAGACCTATACCTGCCCGTGCATCTGCTAGAGTTACTAGAAAAAAGTAGTGTGAAAAGAAAGGGAATCTTTGTAATAACGACCTTCTTCATGTTGGCGTGTTCAATAGTTGAAAACCAAAAAAATAAAAAATAAATAAAAATTTAAACTGAAGGAATAATGGGCGGAGATGCACTGTTTCTGTGGAAATTCGACCTGATATCCACGGCTTAAATTTGAAGTTGAGATACAAAAGGCAAAATTAGGTAAAATAAAAAAAAAACTTTCAACTGGGTGCTCATTTGATTGAATAGATAAATCAGAAATAGTATTGTTCCGGCGAAATAACTCCAGCGAGCTTAAACCCGACTTAACTACGGACGAGTAAGTGTCGAGCATTCTAAATGATACTGAGAACAATAAAATGAAACTGAGGTTGGATTTTATATTCCTACCCGGAAAGTCAGACTACAATGAAGTGTTAAAAAGCATTGTGTGCAGTGTGTGCGAAAATCCAGTATTGGTCAGCATTAGTACTGCGATCTTGAGAAGCAGCATATTGGATGTGAGTGCCAAGAGTTACCTCTATCTAAAGAAAATGCTGGAAAAAGCACTGTCTCTGTTACGAGAAAAGTTGTTAAGAATTATAAGTTCGCTAGAAAAAAAAACAGAAAGGCCTGAAGCTGTAGAGAAAGCTCAAACTAATTGTTTATCATTTAATCCATAATATTTATAAATCAGTTTTAACTTTTAAATAAAATATAAAAATGTTTTGTAAATTAAACTTCTAATTAACTGAGTTTGATCTTAATTTATTAGAAACGATATAAATTTCTTTATTTATTGAAACCACCTTAAGTTTCAAAAGTATATTTGAAGTCGTTATTTTAAGTTATTAAGAAAAAAAGAAAAAATCAAAGAAATACAAGGGTCAAAAGTTTTTCATATAAATCAAAATTTTAATTAATTTTGACACAGATTTTTCTGTGAAATAGTTCTTGCTGCTGATGTAGCTGTAAATTTTCCTAAGTTTAACAAAAACTAAAGAATAACTTTAAGAATAATATTGAAAAATGAAAAACAACTTTTTTAAAAAAAGCAGTAATGAGAGTATATTTTTGACCAATGATCAAGATGATGAAATATAATTTGCAGAGCAGGTTTAAATTTTGTACATTTAAATGAAACAAAATTTATATCGAATGTATGCAAAAAATAATTTTTTATGAAAACCTTTTTTTAGATGGATATTTAAATGCAAAATAAAAATGTTTAAATCAGTTTTACCAGAGAAGCTTTAGCAGTTCAGTGATGCAGACAGTTTTGTAAAATTTCTGCCTGCTTATGTGCCAAATAAAAGAATTTTAAGCCTGAATATTTGCAAATAAGTTTACCATATAAAATGAAGTGCTAGAAAAGAGTCTAAAATCTTAAAAAATTTAAACTGCTGCAAATATTATGAACGACTTATTATAAATGTGGGATTGTGGCCTGGACGAACGACCAGATCTGGTAGGCACTTCTAGTATCATCACTAGCAGTGTTCTAACGTTTCTAACTGATGAGAGAGTGAAAACTATATAATTACTTGAGACGGAAGATTAAAAGAATAATAGGCTGAAAGTGATAAGCAAAAGTAGTTTTTATTTACAAAACAGTCGTCCAGTAACATTCAAGTTGAGTAGACATAAACCTTAAGTTAAAATGTGAACTTAGAACTTTATTTTTTTTCATCATAATTACTATGTAATCTAAATTAGAATGTGTAAATAAATTGAAAACTTTTTTCATTTAAAAAACTTTTTTAATTTGTGTTTTGTGTGAGCATGGAAAGAAATAATTCCACATAAATATCATATCCTTTATTAGTTAAGATTTCGACAAAGAAACTGTAAAAGTGAGGAGAATTTTTTCTTAATAAAAGTAGTACACTAGAAGTAAATTATATTAATGAAAGTTAGAATAAATAAAAATAAAATAAGAAAAAATCGATAGGTCAAACTTTAATTTGAAGGTGTTCTTAAAATTCCAGGTTAAAATATGCAACATTGAAATATTGGTTGTATTTAATGTTTGTGTCCCAACAAAATTTCAGACGGTAAAGAAATTGACCTTTAAAAGACAGTGGAAAAAATTTGTAAATTTTTATGCCAAGGCTTTATTAAACGATTTTTTAAAGTTTTCACTGCATCGATTATTCTTTTTGTTTTCTTTTCCAAAAAAATATTAACGTCGTATGATATTTTAAGGACTAAAACTTTATTGACCACGCAATCGATATTTAAAAAAAAGACTATGAAAGCGAAAGAACTAAAAAAAAAAATTGCCTGTTAGAAAGGTATAGAAGGAAATAAATTACTTCAGTAGGCTTAAGTTTATTATTAAAGGTAATTAATTGTTCAAAGAAAATAAGAAATAAAGCAGAGTAAAACGTATTTTATGCTTGTGGATATTATTTTGTATTTTCAAAAACAGAATGTAAAGATATTGTTGAAAATTAAACATACCTGATCGTTATTAAACTTGAACAGCTTTCCACATCGTAATACTTTGTGATTTCGGCGAGACCAAGCTACTTTCATGAACACTTCCATTAAGATCCCAATAGTAAGTATAAAGTATCTCAGATGTAGATGTTTTTGAAAAATTTTTATTGTCCAGTAATTATTTTAACTGCTGCTTTTGCATTACAGTTGTACAATTCGGGTGCTATATTTGGCATCTTGTATGCCGTTCGTTACATATGTAAATCCAGTTTAGCTAAGTAACTGCAATGAAAAAACATATATTGAGATGACAGAGAATGTAAAATAAAAAGAAAATTCTTTTATATAAAAATGTCATCAGCTCTTTATAGTTAGGACATTTTTAGAAATTATAGTATTTCCTGAAAGATCTCTTTAAAAGCTTTTAAATGATACCCATAAAGATGTCTTTAAAAATACTGTGCACAATCATACTTTTCTACAAAAAGTTTAGAGGCTCTTAGCTCGGGAAAAATAGGTATCGCCGACTTTTTTACTTAATGTTTTTTTCTTGTTTTTTTTTTAACTCTATCGCCCCATATATGTGTTTTTATTTGATTGGAGTTGTTTCACTAAACTAGATTTGTTCCATATAATATGGAAAAATTAGAGGCGGCTGTGGTATCTTACCCGTTGTACCGAAAGACCTGGACCGAACTTACTGATTTGCAAGAGAAATTTTTTTCGAAACTATGTCTGATAGAATGCCGAATTTAAATGTTCTCTAGCTCATCTACTGCCTTAGCAAAGTTAATTTCAATCCAAGCATAGACGGACAGATGGACATCGCTCAATCGATTCCGCTATGCATAAGGACTCAGAATATATATATTTAATCAGAATATATAGACTTTATATTTTGATATTTAATGTGGGCGTGGCACTTCCCATACGGAATAAATATTTATGCTCCTGTTGTTTGGTAACTGTAATAGGTTTGCTCAAATAACTCTCTCATTTAGGAACATGGCTGGATGGGAATGATGGGCATGGTACCTACAATGCAAAGTGAATAATTATTATAGTTTTTAAGTTTTTGAATAATTATCATCCATATTATGTAATAATTACCTCCAAAAGATATTAATGTTTTAAGAAACTTGTTTTTTTGTGATTTGTGCATCTTTTGTGGATAAATGAGAAAAGTTTTTTTATTGCTTCTTTATAAACACTTAAAAATTTACAATTGGATTTTAATAAACAGAATTTAGTTCAAGCAGTTTTGTAAACATTTTTTGTTTTATTTTATTTTATTTTTTATTTTATTTTATATTATTTTATTAAAACAAGTTCATCTTTCAGCAGCCAAAATTGAAAGGCTTAACACACTGTATTGTTAAATATACGATTATGTTGTTCTCGTTATTTTTTCCTTGTCTTCTTCTGTTGCTTTTTTTACTTTAATAATTTTTAAAAGCAAAGTGTCCAGGAAAGTGATGAATTTACTTCAAAAAATAAACAAATGTGAATGATGACCATTCATATTTTTAGTTTTTAATATTAATAAATGAAAAAGGAAACATCTAAGAATGAAATACTGAAAAGTGTGTAAAACTTTAAAAGAGAAATTAATTTGGTTTGTAGGAGTTCAATGTCGACGAATTTGTAACACAAATATATAAAGTTATCGTAAAAAATTTGATCTATTTAATATCCTTAAAATATAATAAAGGACCTTATCTTCACTAAAAATAATAATGAGATATAAAATCATTGTTATATAATATGAATTTTAAATTAATTTAATAAGATTTGCCTGCCAATCACACACTTCTTTAAATCTCTTAAATAGAGGGCTTACAAAATTCGTTGCCTTTTAACTCAAAGCTCTTTTAGTTTTTAGTTCAAATTTTTCAATTTATTTGTGATCATTATAAAACTATAAACTCATTTTTCTATGTGTTTGAAAACAAATTGTTACAAAATGTGTGTTCGCAAAAGCATTCATGGCGTCGCTGTCATAACATTTGATTGATGAAATCGTATATATTTGCACGAATTAGCAATTGTTTCTGGCAACAATTGAACCAAAGCAACAAGAGGAATAGAAAAAAAAATCTGTAAAAATTCTATAAAAATGTGATGTTATTATTTTTATTGTATGTGAAAATAAGAACTGCTTTAATAATAATAATTGTTCTGTTCCTCAGGCTTGTGCTCGAAAGTATGTGAAAAAAATTTTCATTTGAGATTGAACGAAAAAAAAAAAAATGAAAACAGATTAAAGTTAAATAAATTTGTAATAAATTTAAAAAATTTTAAGTCAAAAAGATAAAATCCTAGACAATAAACCTAAAGGATTCAGTTCAACGAGTATCATATCTTATACTCGTTGAACTGAATCCTTTACTGTAACATCAATTTTATAGCTGATGTTTCGTGGCATAAATTCTTGCCTGATTAACAAAAGGTAATAATGATGATTCTTAGGCTATTTCTTGTTAGCTAAACTCAGTTCACAATCTTTTTGATTGGGAAACAATTTACCAAGAACTGGATGAACGAAACTAATACAAACACAATTTCGCATAAGCACATTTGCAATCCCTTTATATTGAACAGGGTTGCTGTTGCAGTGCTTTTGTTTCTAAATTGGTTGTGAAAAAATCTGGTTCAAAGATCTGGCCAAATTTGTATGACTATTAATATTTTTGTAAGAAAGATTAGTAGTTTTTGAAAAGGAAGTCAGTGGCAACGCTGTTTGCTACAAAATTCACATGAATGCAAAAATGTCGGCCATGTTTTTCAGTTTCCCTTTAAAAATGTTTTATAATCTCTGCTCAAGTAATCCATTCAACCGATTATAAAACATTTTTAAAGGGAAATTGAAAAAAAATTACAGAAATTTGGGCAACACTGCTGTAGTAGAAAAGCAGGCATCTCACAAACGCGGGTGTTTGACATCGGTTTAATAAATTTCTATTTATACACACCACACTTTGTTCGTGGTGGAGGAAAAAATTTATTTCGTCTTTTTTTACTAACATTTAATTGTGATAGACATGTAAAGAGTTGCCATATTTAGTTTTCGGAAAAACGTTAAACCTGACATTTATGATATTTTTTATTCTGAGAAATTTTTTTTTTATTTAACTAATTTTTTAATTGAAGAAAAGCAAGAAATGGGCGACGGAAACTTATACATTAACAGTTATCTACTAATACATTTGTAGAAGTTTTGCTCTGAAATGGCGTTGCCGTTGTATGGCTTTTCGTATTACATTTATAATCTTTTTTTTTTGTTTTTGTTAAATAAATCTAAGTTTTAACTTGTGTTTTTACAAACTCGATTAGCAAAGTTCAAAATGCAGTTTACAAAAAGTTTTGTAATTTAATCTGATTTAAAGGTCTGGCAAAATTTTCAGTATATTTTTTATAAAAGTCACTGGCAACGCTGTTTGCTACAGACATCACACGTATACAAATGTTTACATAATTTTTTTCATTTTTGCATTAAGAAGGTAATAGAACCTTTGTTCTACGCAGTGATGGATATTTCCATCATTGGTAATAGTCATTTGGTGGTCCAAATAATGGCCACTGTTGTTGTAGGGAATAAAACGTTAAATCAGCAATAAATTTCGACTACAATAAGACGAAATTACCAAATAACTATTATTTTCCTATTATTTTTAACAAACAACTTATTTTATTAGAAAATAAAGAAAGAAAAAGACAAACTAAAATTGACGTAAATTTTAACAACCATTCATTTTGCTAATTGCATTTTATTATTGGCATTTTTCTTAACAACTTTAACAAGCCAATGTATGAACAAGAGCAAATAGCACACGAATGAATATAAATTTTGTGGTAATTGCCAAACTTTTAAGAGACTAAATAGTTATTTTTTTCCCTTGAAAAGTGGTTTCATTTTACCATTAGAAAAGAAACAAATTTAAGGGTCCTCCTACTCTATTTGCTGAGTTGTAACTCCTTAACATCTGGGTTAGCAATTTTAACACTTAATTGAAGAATTTTTTAAGAGTTAATTTTTTTATTTCTTATTTGTTAAAAACAGCTAAAAATAGTTGCAAAATTGCCATTACAGGAAAAAAAGGAAACCCAAAGCAAGAAAAATAAAATTATATTTTAAAAAGGTCTTTCTTCAATGAATAAATAAATGTGTAAAAAATGCAACTTCAGGTTTAGTTTAATTTAAAATTTAATTAGTTTCATTTTAATAGCAACTAGTATCTTTTTCTGTCTTTCTCTTTCTCTCTCTCTCTCTCACTCTCTCTTGCTTATCTGTTCCATTTTCTGTTTAAGTGTTAAAAGGATTTAAGGTATGAATGTTTCTGTTTCTTGAAAATGTCTCTAAGTGCGTGTTTGTGTGCTTCAAAAAATCTACTTTTGAAAGTGCTTATTTTGTAGGAAAATTGCTTTGGGGCATACTTACATTGAAAAGAAGAATATCATATCGAAAGCTTATAAGGTAATGCAAAAGTACAGTTATAATGCAAATTGGCTTTCATTTTATTAAAAATAAAAGACGGAAAGTTTATTTGTTGATGTAAAATTCATGATATGAAGTAAAGAAAATTATTTCGGCCAAAAAATTATCCACCGACTTGATGTATGTTTGTACTCTTTTTAAGGTATTTTGAATTATTGCCTGAAAAATTCCTGCAACAACTTGGTTAGTTCTTCTAGAATATTAACTCTCTAGGGTTGTGGTTTGTGGTAATTTCAAGGTTTGGAAAATATTGAAATCAAGAATTCAGTTGTCTTTAAAACTAATGATCTGCTTATGATGAACGACAAAGTTAAAGCGACTACAAAATTAACATTGCGCTAAAGCAACGTAACAAACCGAATATTGTTTAAATAACCGGTTAGTTTAATTCCATGTTGTTCAATTCTGCGACGCTCTATTTCTGCTGTGTCTACTAATGGACATAAAAGCAGACAATGAATTAAGACGCCACTTGAAAAAAATTGTAGCAAATGATTATTTCTTTTGCGCCACCCTGTGTAAGTGTAGCCAAAAAAAGTAAAAAATCAAATCCTGTACTCATAAGTACATCATTTCAATTCAGCTTACTTAAGCATTTTCATACTTTTGTTCGGTTAGATTTCGGTTAGATTGAAAAAAAAAGAAACAATTACTATCATGTGGCACTGGAACAGTGGCTTAAATTAAAATTCAAATATCATTCCTATATGTATTTAAAATGAAGCTGTGTTATTTTTTTTTGTTTGTGCCTTAATGGCGGAGTTCTTAAAAAAAGATAAGAGAAAAGAGAAAAAATGGAAGTAACAAAATAAGATGTTATACCTCAACATGTCTGTAACCACAAAATTTGAAACTAAAGTTATCTACTAAAAATGTATGTAAACTTTTACTTTTACCACTAAGAAGTGTGGTGGCACCGAACAGAACAAAAGTGATCTAATATATCTTGAGCAGATGCTGTGCTGATGTATTAGAAGACATGTCTAGTTGCTGGTAAAAATAAAAGATCATAAGTTCAAATCCCAGCAAATTACAAAATTGGTGGATATGATGATTAAAAGCGAATAAATGGCAAACACAAGTTTAAAACTCCGAGAGGCTCGAGAAAAAAAGTTTTTCTTTAAACACAAATGAGAATTTAATAGAGGATAATGTAGCGTGCGGCCGAAATGACAGACTTGCCTAAATGATACAAAAGACATACATCGTAAGTTTGAGTCTGAATGGAGTTAGAGAATATTGTCTTCTGGATACCTTCGTAAGATTGTTGGAGCACATGTTTAGTAAATAAGGAATCGTAAGGACAAGTTAAACCAGAGCCAGTGGGATCGAGGTGTTGGATGATTTAAAGTACATCATCGAGTAATTAGCTTCTCGCCAGAGTTACAAAGTAGTGTAATGTGCCTTTGTATGTTGAAAGTATACAAGGAGATCATGTAAGAACCAAAGAGTAAATTAATAAAATAAATGTAAGAAAACGGAGAAAAGAACAAAAACTAAAGTGCTGGTCTTTACAATCAAAAGAATAACCAAATAGATTTTTTAAGTACCAACTTCTCTATTAAAGTTGGCTTGATTTACAGAGATTGATCTTTAGTTAATTGAGTGCTTTAGCAGTACATGCGCTATACATAATTATGTGAAAACTCTTTATTTTTACTAATTTTAATTATTTAATCCAAAGGCCGGGCCCTATAAATGATCAAAATTTATTTATTTTTAATTTATAACTATTTTTGATAAAAAACTTCACAACACATCCCACCGTGCACTCTTATTGCCTTGTGCTCATCTGTGAATTTAAAATTATAAATGTATTGAATATCATACACAAGTACCATTTGCCGATAATGCTTAACAAATATACTTGCAACACACCTTAAAGTTTATTTAAGGATCTACGTTTATAAAAACCACACCAATGCAAACAACAAACAAAACATTGGAACAGAAATAAAAACTTGAACAGAGAATTTTTCAAGTATTTGAAAATCTATAAAAAATTATTTAACGTATGTGTGTGTGTATAGGAGCTTGTGTGTGAAAGTGTTAAAAGTTTCCATAAGTATGACCACAAAAGCATTCTCTATGGGACAGTTTCTATCAGGCATTTGGTTATTTGCCCTGCAGCAACATTATGCAAACGTGATTACATTATTTTTATGTATTTCTTTATTTGTTTTTCCGTTTGTTCATCACTTTGTTGTGCCATTTTGTTTTGTAATTTTTGTGGGGGTAAGTAATATTAAAATAAACATTTGTTTCAGTTTAATATGCGTTCTTTGCAGCTGTAGTTTTTGTTTTAGAAGCTTGTGTAATACAAACTTCTTTAAACTAATTTTTTTTTACATGTTGTTTTTACTACTTGTCCTTTTATGTGGCGTTCAAAAGAGTTTTGACTTGCTATATAAAGATTGCGTGAAGTGTCCATCTTGCAAATTTTAATAATTTTTTTTACTTCAGAATTTTACTTCTTATGCAGGCATTTTTGCCAGTCTTCTAATTTTAGCCTGAGAAAACTTTTTTAAAATTACTTTATATATTCTTGCTCTATATTGTTCATAAACTTAATAGATGCGATTAAAATGTTTTGAACTCTAAATACATATAAGTTGAACGACATTTTTTTTGTTGGCAAATAACGTTCTTCAGTAGTAAAATATATTTGTGTGTATGAGAATGCTCACAGTTAGTGAACTGAACGCAATTCTTTACGCGTTATGAAATTTGCGGTAGATTTACTTTTATTTTTTTAAGCAAATACGCGATGAAAGTTCCTATTGTAGAATGACCGTTTTTTAATTTAATTTTTTATTGTTTTATTACTTTTAACTTTAAGATTTGTGTTCATTTTATTTATAGATCTTTTTTTAAATATATAAGGTCTGTTTCTTTACTTTTTGGGTAAAATTCGTGAAAGTGAGAGCAAGAATTATTTCCTCTTATAAAGAGAAAAATTATATTGAAGTAAGGGTACACAAAATTTAAATTTTAAACACAAATCAAAAAGTCAAGGTGTTTTGACTGTTTCAATTAAGAAATCAATTCGAAAAAATTATAAACAACCAAAGAGGAACAACCGTTACACAAATTTGTTGCGTTTATCAGCTCGCAAGGAAGCATGTGTGGAACTTTCTGCAAATTTTGCGAATAAATTTAAATCTAATTCTCTCGATATGCGGAAGTGTTGTTTGAATTGGTATGTCTGCATATGATGAAATAATTTATTCAAATAATTTGGAATGCTGTTCCTCTTTTGGCGTTAAAAATTTTTAGAAAGATTCAACAAAAGTGATTCTTCTCAGTCGGCATCATGTTCTATAAGGTCTATGATGTCGTCACAATCACTGGAATAACTTGAACTTTCTACCAAACCTGCAATAATGTCTTTTAATTCGTTTTCATTTGCCATTACAAATTATCTTTTATATTAGAATAATTATTTTACTCTTTTGTAAATATTGCTAACGACTTTTTTTAATTTATTTTTATTTTGTTTATGTTTTACAGCTATTTCACAAATATAAATAACTTGCACGAAGAAAAAGTTTGTGCTGTTTCGTGCAAGATGAAGAAGAACTTTATTCTCTCAAAACCGCTCTCACTTATCCAATTTTTATGTACGTGAATGCTTTTCGTGCAAATTGAGATTCCAAGGGATTCCAAAGTAGAGTAAAGAAACTGATTTATAATCACTTTATCAACTGTCTCATACATAAATAAATAAAAATATATTTTTTATTCCATTATGTAATCAAATGTAATAATTTTGACATCCCCTTATTGAGTTTCAGTTGCCGAATTTACGAATAGATTTTAAGATGACGATTTCGTTTTGTACTGTGCGAGATCTTACCACTTGTGTTCATACCGTGAATCTACTTTTAGAATTTTTCTATTCTGTGTCCCCACTTCAAACAAACAATTTTAAAGATAAACATATAAGGGTCAATATGCGGCTATGTCATCGGCTCTAATAGTTAAAGCTTTTTAATTATACGCACATTGATATCTTAAAAATATTGTGAGTAATCGTACTTTTCTTTAAAAAGTTCAGAGGCCCATATCTCGGAAAATATGGCCGAGCACTAATTTCTTTACTTGTTGTTTTATATCTTTTTTTTTAATTCTCCATCGCTCCATATACTTGAAATGATATGGAAAATTTAGAGACAGGCGTGCTGTTTTGTCCGCTGCCACGAAGGACATGTATCAATCGTGCTAATTTTCAATAGAAAATTTTTTGAAAGTATTTTTAATCGATAAGCAGATTTAAATTTTTTCTAGTTTATCAATGCCTTGGCAAATATTATTTCAACACCAATATAGATAGACAGACGGATATTATCCCATCAACTTCGCTATGCATAAAAACTAAGAATATATATAATTTATGAAGTCTGAGTTGGATATTGTAGAAATTACAAACGGAGGTATGCCATTTTGTTATTTGTGTTGAAGGGTTAAAAATATTACACTCCTGATAAACAGCCCTGCCTATCAAATCTTACATGTCTGTGATAAAAGTACACAAAAAAATTGCGTTAAAATTTTTTGTGGCTACTCTTAGGGTTTTTCTCAATTAAAAAATGATACAACTAATTTTTTATTACAAATCCAAGTTTTGAAACCAGGCTTAACATAGTTATAAAATCGATTAAGCCGTATACAGTTGCTGGTTTCTCCACCTTATCACCCCTCTGTGACCAAGTTATTTGCTACTTCACCTTTTAGAAAAAAATCTAAATTTTTAATTTCTTTTAAAGAAATAAAATCTACAAAAATATTACAAGAATGTTACGATTTTTAAAATCCAAGTTGCTTATTTTTAATTGTTCTAAACCTTTGCCTCGTACCCGAGAAAAGGCGAAAACAAATATTTTTGGTTAAAGATTGAATAAAGAAAAATAAAAATAAAACTATTTTTTTAAAAATAGAAATTTTTAGTCATAAAATCAAAAACACAAAAATTTAACCTAATGAATTCTTTAGGTTAACAGGAATTATATATAAATTTACTTTAACTGGCGCAGTAAATAGTTGCTAAGCCTAGAAACAAGTTTTACTAATGATGTTTCATGGAACAAGATCTTTGGCCAATAAGCAAACGGTTACAATCCAATAAATTTTCTTTATATTCAAAGCTATTTTGGGATTTAAACTCATATTCATTATCTTCTCAATAAGAAAATAATCCAATAAGAATTAAATCATTGCAACTAATACATTCACAATTTTGCACCAATATATTTGCAATCTCTAAGAGCAAGTTTTAATTAAATATGTTGCTTAATGCAACTTTTAGATACGAATCTATATTTTAAAAGTCCTTTAAACCGGCTTAGCCGTAAATAATGTATAAACAAGCACAAAACCCTGCAAAGAAATTTGCAATAGGCATAAGATTTCTAGTTATTAAATATTAAAAACTGAATTGATTTGATTTGATTGAATTATTATTTTTAAATGAGACTTAAGTTCGTTATTAATTGCGATTAATTATAAAAAGCAACAATTCCAAAATTTAAATACCAGCGCAATTAAATGCTTTTTCTGCCTTGACAAGCTGTTACTTTCCTTTCTATCTAAATTATAAAATTTTTTACTAAAACAAACATTTATTGAACTTGATATTCATAATATTTATTTTGTTATACATTTTTTTTATTATCTTTATTTCAAATGCCTTAAAAATTTGTTTAAATTTTGTAAACTTTTAAAACATAACAAGCATTTTTTTATTGCAACAAGGAATGATAACAAATAGTTAAATATGTGTGTTTTATCGAAAAAGACAAAAATATTCCAAAATTGCATTTTCTTCTGCTGATTTTATTTTCCCTTTAATAATTTTTTATTTTATCTTTATAGTTATTTTGCAAGAGTATTTGTTTTTATAAGGTTTTATTGAGGCAATATTTGTAATGTTCTATTTTTATATTTATTTTTTACATTACATTACATTACTTACATTACTATCAATACATTTATGTGCTTGAGAATTTGGAATTTTTTATGACAGTAAACATGTATGCAAACATGATATGGTGCTTTTGCTTTTTCCCAGAAATATATGTTTTTAGGTTTTTGGAACAATACTTTTTTTATGTATAGAAAAACAATATAATGGTTTTTAATCGCATAACGTCATTAAGCAGCTCGTTGCACTAAAAAACTGCTTTAAAAAGTTTAGCAAATAAGTTTTGTTTTGGATTATTTTTTTAAAAAGCATTGATATTAAATTATAAGATTTTAAATAGCAGTAGCACTGAGGCAATAATGCCCACTGTGCATCTTTTGTAGAGAGCGATAAAGTACAGTAAATAGACAGCGAACAGAAAACTTCACTTTTCACAACCTTCAGAGCCTTTTAAAATATTTGCGGCTAAAAAATTAACCCTGCAGGCTAACAATGCAGTTGATTATTTTTTATTTTTCAAAAATTGTCTATACTTGAACGATGCTTATGTAGGGTGTATCACCAAAAGGGGTTATTCTTAAGAAAAGTTAAAAATATTATGAACTTATTAAAAAATTTTCAAAATCTATTTAAAATAAAGGGTCCGCCATCTGACGTCATCGTGCTTATTTCGTAAATGGTAACACTTAGCTCTTGTCTGATTTGACACATAATTAGTTTTATCCTTCCGCTGAACCAATAGAATTGTGTATACGCTTAAAGAACGCTGGGATATATTGCGACATTTCTTTGAAAATCATGGTGAGGAACGTGTGCGAAAATTACGTACGTGTTTTGAAAGAAGAGAAGCACCGTCAGCTCCGTATGTTCGTTATCTTGTGAAAAAAAGTGAAAGTAACTGGCATCCTCATCGATAAACCAAAGCGTGAAAAGTCAAAAAAACAGTGCGTACACCTGAGAATATTGCTGCTGTGGCAAAAAGTGTGCGTGAAGCGCCATCAACATTAATTTACCGTCGTTCTCAAAAATTGAACATTCCGAAAACATCATTGAGACGAATTTTGCATAAAGACCTTAATATGATGCCATACAAAGTCCAATTGGTTCAGGAGTTGAAGCCTACTGACTATTCAAAGCGTGTTCGCTTCGCTAAGTGGGCCTGCGATCAACTTACAGAAGATGCCGATTTTGCCAAAAAAAGAAATCATCTTTTCAGATGAAGCTCATTTTGATTTTGGCGGCTATGTAAACAAGCGAAATTGTCACATTTGGGGCACAGAAAACCCGCACGTAGACATTGAAAATCCGGTGCACCCAAAACGAGTCACTGTTTGGTGCGGATTTTGGTCCAGAGGCATAATTGGGCCATATTTCTTCGAAAAGGAGCAAGGAGTTGCCGTTACAGTCAATGGCGATTATTATCGAGCCACGTTGAACGAATTTTTGTTAACAAAAAATTAAGAGGAGGATATTGGCAACATTTGGTTTCAACAGGACGGCGCTACATGCCACACAGCCGAAGCTACACTTGATGTTTTGCGCCCTGTTTTTGAAAATCGTATTATCAGCCTCAGAGCTGATGTCGTTTCGCCACCTCGGACTTGCGATTTGACCCCGCTGGACTATTATTTGTGGGGTGCCGTCAAAGATAAGTGTTACGCCGACGAGCCAGAGACAACTGACGCTTTAAAGGACAATATTCATGAAGCCATTGGTGAAATACAGCTGCACACAATCGATAATGTACTTGAAAATTGCACCAATCGTGTAGGCTACTGCATGGCCAGCCGAGGCAACCACTGAAATGAAATTATTTTCCATTATTAAACGGAAGGATTGTACTTTCAAATAAAAAAAGGAATTTGAGAAAATTAGTAGTTTTTTTTATAGCATTAAAAAAAGTTATTTGGTTTTAAGGTTTCACTTTTCATTTCAAATCAAACAATTTTTTAACGGTAAACGGTCAAGCCAATTAAAAAAAATTATTGAATAACATAAATAATAAATTAGAAAAGCCATTAAAATAATTTTTTTTCACATGAAAAACAACAGCAGTAAATATCAGTTAAAGCTAAAATAAAATATTTTGAAACTTTTTGAGCATTCGTACTTCTTAAAAATTAAAAGATTAACACAGACAAAATCATGGTTGTTACCTTAATAAATATATATGTTCAATGATTTTCCAGATCTTGCCACACAAATGGTTTCAAATACAAATCTTGTGTAAATTTTGAAACTCAAAGAGCTGCTTCCAGTGAAACTGACTTCATAGTGATTTAATCGAAAATACATTTATCATACAGATGTTGGTCTGAAAGACAGACATGTAGTCGTCTTGTCTCATACTATTTTATTTTTTTCTTTTCTTTTAGTTCTCTTTCACTGTCTTACTTAATCTTAAGATTTTTTTATCTTTTCCAAACTACATTTTACTCCAAACTGCAAAATAATTTTTATTGACTTGCATTTATTTTTATGCATTTTTATATGTGTTTCAGATTACGACATTAGTTATTCATTTTTTATTCTACAAAATATAGTTTTGCTTGTAATAAATATATTTTTGATTACGATAAAGATTTTTTTGTAACTTTGGAAAAGTTGTTAAGAACTGAAATAAGAAAATAAGCTTAAGATGTATTTTATACAAAAAAATTGTGTTTAACTTATTTGCAAGTTGTTAACAATTGCATCATACAATCGGAGTTATCTGACATTTAATGAAAAATGTGAAAAATAAAAAAAATAATATCAACCAAGAAGGAATTTTGTTAGCTTATGGTTTACAAAAAAAAAAAAAATAACTAAATTTTTAAGGTTTGGAGTTTTTGGTAATTCTCGATTTTCTGATATTTTTTTTTGTGAATTTATTTTAATTAACATTTGATACGTTTCTTTAATTCCACATACAGATTCAAGCAGTTGAGACTGTGCTATTAACCCAAAGAGCAGACTCAGGTCCGTATTTTCAGAAATGCGAGCTTGAAAGAAAAAAAATTAAATAAACATAAGTTTTTTGTTTAGAAGAATACAACGCAAGCTTTAAGTAAGAGGCAGAATCTTAGGTAGCAGAAACATGAGTTTGTGTTCAAATGTCTAGCACTGGCGGCGTTAAAGCATGAGGTTCTTATTAATGCGCATAAAAAAGAAAAAAAAAAGAAAAAAAAATTGAAAATGACTTAATATATTCTCACAAAGAATGCTATTGTAAAGTGGCAAATCAATGCATGCATAATAAAATTAATTCCAGCTTAAGCTTGTCTTTATTTCTTTAAAGAAATCCTAAATGAGTTCAATATTTTATGTCTTTCAACTTTCGAATTTCTTTAACTTCTACTAATTTCTAATAACTAAAATGAAATATTTTTCCAGCTTAAGTTTTTTAAGAGCCCGGCAGATGATCAAATAAACAAGCCAAATTTTTACATCTGCTTTTATCTTTACTTTCAAGAAGCTGATAATTATTGATTTTGTTTGATAAAAAAGATTATTTTTACTTCCGCAAACAGCGACAATTCGTTACTCACAATGCAACTGGAAACGATCGGACTAACATTAGTGAATAGAAAAAATTAGAACATTTTAATTTCCATCAAACATAGCCAGTAATGTGCACAGCTAGAAGCAGGTCAAACAAAATAGACGAGTTTCAATTTTGTTTAAATAATTAATAAAATTTATTATCTATTTTTTAATTTAACTTTCATTTTAAATTTCTAATTTTCCAAAGTACTATTCGACCATACCGAATGTAACTTTGATTTTCTTCAATCTTTATGTGTTTATGTATTTTTTATTTTCTTTTCCTTTTTTGTTCAACTGTCGTAGTCATGTTGCAACTACATTTCTATGAAAATTTCAACATAACAAATTCATGCGATAAATATGTCATGTCAAAGGTTAAGAAACAGAAAATTTATCTTGTTTCTTGCCAATCGATAGAGAAAAATAAAAGTTAAAGGTAACCGCTGCTTTTATTGGTGACTGTAAAATTTAAAAGTTTTGATTAAAAAAAAATCTATTAAAAAAACAAGATACAAAGAAGTGATAAAAATGTTTAATATTTTCTAAATGTAAAGAAAAGCAGTAATTGACACTTAATTTTGATTTTTAATTTATTGGAAAATGTTTCCAGGCGAAGAAGCGAATGTATTTTATTTCGATTTGTGACTTAAGAATTTTTTTTTGTTATTCAACCGATTTTAAAATTTTTTTGTTGGAAAATTAATCCCTTGCCTTACGATTACTGCTTCTCTTTACATTAAGTCGAGATATTGATGCGTGTGACTTTTTATTTTATACCGTAATACACAGACATTTTAAATGAACACACAACATTTTTCATTGTATTTGCTATAAAAATAAGTAGAGGAAAAATAGGTGCGCCCTATTAATTAATACTGCAGTACTAGACTCTTGATAGACAGAATTTACGCAAAGTGAGTTACTATTTTTATATCAAAAAAAGTGTAGAAAATAAAATGTTTTAACTAAAGGTTGTTCCGATAGACATATGATAACACATTTTTGCGCCGTTTTAGACCGATGATTAAAAGTTGCACAATAAAAGAATAAACTTCTCTTAAAAAAAAGAAACATTTGATATATGGATGGCTTTGTATAAAAAAACTTAAAGTAAAATAGACGGACTAAACAAGCACAAACAATTTAAGGGTGACTTATGGATCTAATCTTTTGAACAATAAAAGACAGATTTTTAAAATTTACGTAAAAAGCACTAAGAACGTACCATACAATAGGCAGATACTTGAAACTTCATTCACTGCAACAAGCCTTAAAAAATAACTTTAATTTAAAGTGTTCCCTTTTTGTTGATGAGCTTTTCTATTAAACAGCAGGGAAAAAGATTTTGAAATTTAAAATATCATGGACGCTATGGGCTTACAAATTTATTGCATTTAATTATTTTCTATTAGACTCGACGATCGTCAAATTGTCTGTATGTTTTGAAGATCGGTTCCCTTTGCACGAATTACTAATTTTTAAAAGATGTATGAATATTCCGCTCCTGTTATCCCGATAGTAAGAGAATTGGGGATAAAATAAAATCAAATATAAATGACAAGCCCAACAGAAGAAAACTTCAATGGCTTAAGAAGGATTAAGAATAAATTTAATTATTAAAAAAATTTTAGTTCTTTTTTCCTATTTTCTTGAAGGAAAACCGCAATGTTTTTGCAGTTTTTAGAGTAGATAATTACGATTTCTCAGTCAAAAGTTAAATGTAAATACATTCCATAACGTGCCATATTGTACTGGGACCAGGTAGGATCAGTTGCATTTTGAGATGCGGTGGATGGACTTGTCCGTAATCGGAATTGTGACTCAGTCAATGGATTAAACGCACTCTTCGGCCAACTTGCCTTATATGGCGGGGTCTTCTTGGTTTTCTTTAACCCGACAGCTTTTGCTTTCTCTGTTCTTTCTCTGTTACTTATTCCTTATCTTTATTTCATCTCTTTTTTTACCTCTGATTTTCTTTTCTCCATCTGTTTCTTTTCCTCAGCAGGTGAAACAAAGGGACCGGTCTGTGGACCCAAATGGGCTGTGACAACAAAACTGCCTGGCTAACAGAACCTAACATTTTATAAAATAATTCAAATTGTAAGATTTTTTGTAAGATTTCTCGAAAAAATTATATTTTTTTCTTAGACATTCATCAAGTTATTGTCAAGAATGTAAAATTTTCTAATTTACTAATAAAGGGTTCGCCGCCAAATAACTTTTTTTTGAAAATGCTGTAAAAAACGCACTGGATGATCAGCTGGCTTCAACTCCTGAACCAATTGGACTTTGTATGGCGTCATGTTAAGGTCTTTATGCAAAACTCGTCTCAATGATATCTCCGAAATGTTCAATTGTTAGAAGGACGGTGAATTGATGTTGATGGCGCTTCACGCACTCTTTCTGCTACAGCACCAATATTCTCGGATGTACGCACTGTTTTTGGTTTTCCACGCTTTGGTTTATCGATGAGGATGCCAGTTTTTTTTCACTTTTTCACAAGATAACGAACATATGGGGCTGACGGTGCTGCTCTTCTTCCAAAATCTGTACGTAATTTTCGCACACATTCCACACCATGATTTTCAAAGTAATATCGCAATATTTCCCAGCGTTGTTCAAGCTTATACAACACCATATTCGTTTAACGGATAGATAAAACTAATTATCTGTCAAATCAGACAAGAATTAAGTGTTACCATTCACGAAATAAGCAGTAGTTGAAAAAAATGTTAGATGGCGGACCACTTAGTTATTTTTATGTTTGCAAGTTTGTTTTACTGCTAGAAAATAAAATCTTTTTCATGAGAATTTAAATCGCATGTTCTTTAATGGGTTAAAAGGATAAACATTTATTTTGAATGATCCATTACTTATTTTATTACTAAGCAGTTAAAATTTTTTTCCCAGCAAGAAGCCTCAAAGTTTTGGACATTTTTAATACCTTTTTGGCAATCCTTAGATATTTTTATTTTTTTTAACTTTGTACATTTAAAACATAAATTTAAAAAAATATAGTGACAAATTTCCATAAGAAATCAACTTAATTCGCACAAAAACTCAATTAATATCATTTCAGTAAAAAGTCATTTACCTAACTCGAAATTCATAAATTCAATTGAGAACTTAAGCTGGTGTTTACTTCTGCTACAACCATGTACAGTTTTATTTAATTCGGGCTTGTCAAATCCTTAACGGTGTGACGTTAGTTAAACATAGTTCGGTTGGACAGAGTGCTGTTTTTACAATCAACATAGCCCGTGTCTTTAGTAAAATCTATTCTAACCTACGAACCGGAGTTTTTAAAGACTTTAACTTTCACACGATTTCCTCCAAGCATCCTCCAATTTCTTTTAATATTTGACATATAATTTGTCTTATTAAAATTTTCTTCCTCTCATCCCTATTGAAAATCCTTTACAACAAATTTTGGGTATTTTATACTATTTATAACATCAAAAGGAATTTTTATAAAATTAACATGAACACAAAGAACCCAACTAATCACACAGTTTAGGTCCAAATACATACAGAAGTCAGACACACATACAAACACACACAATCAAGAACATGGTTGTAACATTAAAGCTGACATTTTGATTAATTTTCTAAATAAGCTGTCAGTTGGGCAGTTTATTTTACAACATTTTAAAATTAACTATAAACACACACACACACATTCCAAGTTATTGTTACATGATATTAAACATTTACGAAAATACCCCCCATCATCCATTATATTTTATAACCCCTGCTTGACTAACCATTGTATTTTAAGCTGGCTACAATCACTTCATATATATTTATTATTTTAATAATACCAAACAAAAGCATCATTTCAGAGAAAAGAACATGCCACAGAATTGGAGGTGCAAGTTGTAAATTTGTATGCGGTTTTAAGCGTTTTCCACGTCAGATTATGCTGTTGCCATGCAATTAAACACACTGAGTTTTTGATGTACTAATCAGGAAAAAATGTACATGAATATAAAATATATGTAGAACTTTTATTTTGCTCATATTAATTTGAGGAATATTAAAGCGAAATTACCCCGTAGAATATTCTAAAAAAAAGTTAAATGAAAAATCTATAAATTTTGCCAGTCAATAATATTTTTAAACGGTATTTATTATTGTAAGGTTAGTTGTGAGGAAATCGACTTTTGTAACTACACGGCAAAAGGGACCAAAAGAGATAAAAACGTTCTTCTGAAAATGTAGTATCTTCTTAAGCCCGATAGAATCTACGAAGTATTTAACTGTTAAAAAACTGTCACACTTTTGATATTTATGATCAATCTGCTATGCCATATAACCGCGAAAATATTGACGCTAACAAATTATACCTATAAACTTTAAAGAACAGTCATCAATAAGCGCCTCCGCTATGAGGTCAATTCTTCGCTTTTCGCGTTTCTTAATAAACAAAGTTGCCACATGTTATTATCAATAAAGACTCCATCACAACTAGAAAATATACAGCAACACATGCTGGTGGCATCATTACACCTTATTGTTTAAAAAATAAAGCTAGAGCTCGTGTTACGGATGATGGAGATCGTTAACGATATTTTGTTTGAAGATTTGGATGACATTAACTCAGACGAAATGTAGTATTGACAGGATGACACTTTTCAAATACTAGAATTTGTTACCTCTACATTATTTCCTGTAGGGCCAACTGAAGTCACTAATTTGTGCTTTCAAACCAGCAACAATTGATGCCTTAAAGGCATAAACTGTTCATGTTATTCGTAATATTGTCGCATATGCAGTGAAACCAATCCACAACAGATCCTAATGACTCAGATACATCCAAGAATATGCTCCTTTTTGGGCAGCTAACGCGCTTATTCATTTAAATAAGAAGCCAGAACTCGAGTTACTGTCGCCTCAACATGATAATTGATTATTGTCTCAAATATGGGTGACACTGTCGCTGGCGAGAGGCAGTTTAAACAGCATAACATAAAGTGCCATATGGTAACTAAAACCACCGTCTTATTAAAATCAAAATTTGATATATACTTCAAGAAAGGGACTACTTCCAAGGTCGTGCGATTTGACACCTCTTGGTTATTTTTGTCAAGATACATAAAGTCACTAGCTTATGCTGATAAACCAGCACAAATTGGTGCCGCGAATGAAACACTGTTTTTGGTATTCATAACATACGGCTAGTAATGCTCGAAAAATTGGACGTCCAGAATGCTCTTCGTCAAGAACGGCCGCTGTGGCCATACATATCATGTATTGGTCTTTCAAATAAAATTTATTAATTTTATATTTTATTCTTTAATTTTATTTTTTACAATTTAATATTCTTTGGGTTTAAAAACACACCATTTACCTAAGTCTAGCAGAGCCTGGTGAAGCAGTTCATAGTTCTTGAGTACAACATATTGGGGCTGTGGCAACAACTGAGCAAAGTAAGCCGCCTGCATTCTAGTTTTTTGATAAAATTCTTTATATCTTTTACTCAGAAAGCAAATTAATAAATTAAAAAATTTTAGCATGAGAGCTTATTACTCGAAATTTTTGTTTTTTAATTATATGAGAAATAATTTAAATTTTCAGTAATTTTTGTGTACAAAAAAGCATTACATTTTTTTTTATAAATTATTCGGGCTCAAAGTCAAAATTTTGTTTTGAAGTCAAAATTTTGTTATAAATGTATAATATTTTTATTTTCAATATTTTACTACATTTCTTCAGTTTATTAAACTACTTAAGTTTTGTAATGAAAATTATGATTTTGATTTATTTATTATGATTTTTGATGTATTAAAATTATGCTGAAAAAATTTTTACCGACAACGTGTTTGAAAATGTAGGTGTAAAAAATTGCTGAATGAATTTATCAAAACTAGAATAAAATTGTTGAACTCAGTAAATAAATTAATCCAGAATTCAAGGCCTTACAAGTACGTTTTCAGATTTAGAGTTTGCTACCTGACTAAAGAACATCCGAAATTACCGTGTCCGCAAAATTATATAAGAATTACTGACTACTGTTGTCTTACCTTTCGGTGAAGACCGTCGTCACTGGCTATTTATTTTGTACGTTTGGCGAGCGCTTTCGATGTCAGAACATTATTTTCAAGCCGCGTTTTGATAAGTATAATATATACTGGCGGAATAAATCCGATTAACTGAATTACTGATTGCTTAAAGTGTTTAAATTGTGAACTCAAACATGAATTATGAATGAGAAATTAAAAATTACAAAAATCACAAGATAGTTCTTTTTAAGACACCGCCTTCAGTTAGCAGATCTATAACTCTCATTCGTTTACAGAGAACTTTTCAATGTTTCTTTATAATACATTTTAGCACTTGGATATTATTATTTTTATTATTAAAAATTTCCAATAAGGTATTACTTCTTGTTATCAGCCCAATGAACCTGGCGAACACAATAAAAATAATATGTGAACATATAAAATCATTAATCATAATCACATTAGAAAATTAAATTAAATAAATGATTTTCACAAAGAAGGATGGGAGAACAAGGTAATGAATTGTAAAAAATGGCTTGTAGCTGTAAAGTAGTGCAACATAATTTATTAAAGTTTTAATCTGATGTTAGTACAAATTATAAATGACCAAAGGTAGACACAAAAGGAGAAAAAAAAAAAACAAAAAATAATAATAAATGACATTCCAAACTCAAGTGTGCTTGTAATTTATGAGCATTAATTAGAAAAGCTGATTATAATGTGAATGAGGAATTGCTTTTTTGTTTTTTGTTATGACTCCCTCCGAAGACAGGTAGATATTGTATGTACAGTTAACAAAAAGTTATATCCTAGATCGTAATAGTAAAAGAAAACTAAATTAATTAAATAAGTAATTGGTGAGTTTGTAAAATATTTTATATATTTTGAAATTTTAAAAATTATTACTTTTGTGAAGAAAAAATATTAAAAAAAAAAAAAAAAATAAAAAAAAAAAACGGTAAGCAGGAAGCAAACACAAGTGTATGTATGCGTCGATTAATAAAGAAAAAAATAAATAAGATCTTAGATTGTGCTTAGCCAAAGGTAGAGAGTCGCTTAGAAATGTAATTACGGATGTTTAACTTTTTAGTTTTCTATAAAAATTAACACAATAATTTCCAAATAATTTTTCTTTTTTAATGAGTTCATGAATTTAAATAAACATGAACTTAAGCCGAACTAAGATTTTTCATTTGATTATTTTTTAATTATATTTTCATCAGGCACTAAATTTGTTGATTCAGAAGGCTTTGATACAATCTTTAGATTAAAAATACAGTCAATTAGCCAATTCAGTAGTAGATCATCTACGTCCCTTGGGCTTAATAAAGCATCCTCTAGAAAATTATTCCTTTGAGACTTTGAGAGTTTCACAGTGAACATGCTTTCAGTTTTCTTCAGGCTAATTGTTGGTTTTGATTGCCTCATCTTTATTCACCTAATTTTTTATGATACTGCCAAAAGTGATAATATCCGTTGAAACATCCTTTAAGCAATTGTAAGTCACTCCCAATAACAAGATTTTAAGACTTTCCTCGTCATAGCGCAATAAAACGCTTAGCTTGTCTGCGATCAGTTAGCCTTGCAAAGTGTTCTTTAAATCTTAATTCGTTATAACTGCTGGGTCCTATTCAACTATGGTTGCTTACTGCATACTCCAACTACTGAACTCTTTCATTGCCAACATTGATTTCGTGAGCATGTGACTAGAAAAGCATTGGAATCTTGAGAACACCACTTTCATATTATAATTCGCACAGTCTGTTTGATTTCAGGAAAAAGACGATTGCATATGTCTCCGCCTTGAAGATTCTTGGAATTTTTTTATAAAATCTTGGAGTTGTCTCTACGTGCTCCAATGATGCCATTTTCCCATTTTAAGCCACAAGCCTGTTCGTGCCCCTCAATCTCATTTATTAGTTTGGCCGCAATGAACGTTCATCAGTATTTCTCCCATTTCTGTACATTTTTATATATTCGCCAAGGGCATGTTTAGCAAAAGTGATCTGAAAGGGTCCAATAAAAATTGTTGCCTGATTACTTTTTGCCTACTTCTCCAACGCAGAAGGAAACGATGAAGGTCTTATTATTATTTTCATTACTGGCTGAATGGATATATTTTGTCATAAAATAAAGGTCTTATACTAATTTTAACAAAATATTTAAATTGTCGATTAATTCACTATCTGTACTCCCGTAGAGGAAATATATAAAACCAACACGAAACTGGTCACTTAATATGAAAAAATTGTCACATTAACATGGCATTAACTTCAGAAGAAATCAGTTGGAACTATTTTGGTATTTTGTAACTGATCTTTAATAAAACCTTAACGAGCTTATTCTTTAAAGGATATTTGGAATTTAAAGAAGAATAACATTCGAAAATCTTTTTGGAGTAGATTTTAATTCATTTATTGAAGCAAGTCAGTGCTTAAAATTTTCCATAATTTCTCTATTTTCTAATATCGTTACGAAAATAAGATCTCGCAACCCCCACATATAATAAGTTATTGCCACCAGTAGTGCGTGTACAGAACAATACGACAGTTAGCTAACAGAATTTGAGCAACCTCAATGACTGTGTTAGTAAATGCGTGTGCATGCTCTAAAGCAGAAGATCACCAAGTTCATGAGTTCGAGCCCCACTATCGGACATGCGTGTGTACAAAGGAAAATAATAATTGTAAAGCAACTACAAGTATGAGAAGCAGCAGTATAATCCTAAAGAAAAGAAAACGCATTTACTGTATGAAGCCATATGGGCTAAAGATAATTAAGTGAAGACATGCATTTAATAAGAGAGCAGCAGATAATTGTTAAGGCGACCTTTGTAAAAAGAGAAGAAAGAGCTGTAGCTCTTCGCGCAAAAAAGTAACGGCATACAAAAGTGTATGACAGATGTGATGTGGATAAAACGGAATGACTGATTGGCTTAGAAATACAAAGAAAAGTGGCCTGTGAAGAGTTTTTAGTTAGTTAAACAAGTCAGCAAGTATTTCAGTAGTTCGTGTCTAGCCAGAGCAACAAAGTAGTGTATCGTAGATGGCTGCATTTAGAATAGCACATTAGCGAATTCAAAGATGGCCAAAGTATTGTATTTGTAACCAAATGAACCCGTACTTTCGTAAAAAAGGAAAACGTAACAATATTTTTAAAGCAGTGAGGTGATATATCCTCTTAACATCGATCAAAATTATTTACTTTCTGCGCCACTCCCTTTTTTACATGTAACAGGAAAAGTACGTTGAAAGCGATTGTCCCCAATTTCTCGCAGAGAATGTTAAACAAAGCTAAGAAAATGTGTTCTCCAATATTTGCCTTCATTATGAAATATGATTTTTAAAATACACATTAATTTATATAATCTTCTTTATTAAATTAAATCTAGAAAATATGAAAATTTTTGTAATTGAAGCATAAATAAATTGTTTTTGCCATGTGATTATCTGCAGTCACAACGTGATCCTTAGATTTTCATTTGCATAATTTTTTTATAATAACTACTTATTACCTTAATAAATAATAGAAAATGTATTATATTTTCCTGTTCCTAAAGAAATATTCATAAAATTTTATTTAATGATTATGTTCATCGCCAAAAAATAGCACATAAAAAATTTGTGAAAAGAAATTTCAATTTAACTAAATGTAAAGGAAGGTAACGACAATGTCCTTTAACATCCTTTTTTTTTTTTTGTTAAATATCATTCTATCTTGTTGACAATCTATTTAAAAAATGTGTTGAACTCTACACCCTCAGTTAAGGTTTCTTTATTATTTTTGTCTTTTCTTTGAGTGGAGCATACAAAATATTTAGTTTAGTTACTTTTAGGCAAAATAAGTGAGTGTTTGTGAGTATGTAGAATGTGCATAAGCATTTTTAGTTACATAATCTTAAAAATAACTTACTTTTTGCTGTTTTGTTTTTTGTTATGGAAAGACACCTTTATTAAGATAAAAATCTTATTACAAACCTGTGGCTGTTTGCCATCTTCATATTTTTATATACATTTTATTTACATATTAAGTTGATGTTAAGTGGTTTTTGTATCCTTGCAATACGTTCTCTTATGAAACTATTTAGTTGTGTATACAATATATTTAAATTTCTGTGACATGATTTTATAACGATGTAATATTGTCTCACTTCAGCTGTAAGCAGTAATTTTTTATAATTTTCTTTAAAATATGATTGCCATAAGAATGTTATATGAATATTTATATTCTTTTATGATTCAAAAAAAGCGTAAATATGATCCCTCCGACTAAGACAGGTATCGCAAAACAGCATTGAGTAAGAACTTACAAAAAAATCAACCATAAACTCTCTAACGGTTGTGTTTGCAGAAAATTATCATAAAAAATATTTTTATTTTTGTGAGTGTCCTACATCGAAATCAAGCTCGACTTACCCATTTTTGGGACTACTCACTAAACCACAACTTCAGACGTCTCCCAGTATACTCGACGACACTTCTGTAAAGTATTACTTCGTAACGGCAGGATAACAATCATTCTATTCGCTTATTTTGGTTTCCCCTAGTCTCTGCGCTGCTCAATCTTTCAGATTATTTAGATTTTTTATGCAAGATATCTTACAGTTTGCCAGTTTATTTCGTTTTGAAGCATATATTCGCCCATCCTCTTCGTTTCAGTAACCAAAACTCAGTAAGTCATTTTCGTGTCTTACGTGCGGTCAGAATTCACAATGATTTTTTTTCTTATTATCTTACAACAAAAAAAAAAAACTTTAACTTATCTAGCGGCGTCTTCAGATATCGTCTTGAAAATACTGCATATAGGATCACTAAGCACATGACCATCGAAATTATCCTCCTTCGTAAAGAAGTCATTTCTTCTGTGTTACGTAGCATCCTCGGTTGTGACCCGGGTTTTTATGCTTTCTTGCCTACACAGTTAATTTATTTTATAAAATTCATTCTGTTGTCGACTATTACGACTAGATATTTTGTTAAATGAGTTTATCATGTCGTTATCCATTTCGTTAATTTTTTAAATTTCAGTTAAAGCCAGTTCTAAACAAACAGCCGATAGTCACAATTTCTTCGTATTAAACGCTTTTAGTCTCTGGCGATATAGTTCAAAGATCTCGTTGTTCATTATGTTCTAAAGCATTGGATCGATTACCAAACCTTATGAGACTGCGGTTGTGATATTTAAATACTCTGTACTATTGTCATTTTCATAGATTAGTTTTATATTTTAACGACAGTCATGATTCGATCTACAGATTTTGAGGCTTCCATTTCTTATTGCATTCAATAAATTTACTGTTTCTGATGCAATTTTTATAGAATCTACTGTTAATCTAAAATTTCTTAAAGTCAATTATCGGTCTAACGGCTTTCGATATCTGCGTATTTGTGTCCAAAGTTTAAAAAAAAAATAATTCAGGGTGGCTGAATTAGTAAAGGTGTCTGTGTATTTATTAAAACGATGATGTCATTAGTTAAAATTCCAAGACACTAAAAAAAATTATGATTGCTTTGTGATTGTTCACAAAAAAGTAAGATAAGGAAAGATTTGTTAAAATTTTTAGTTTTATATGCAGTCATATAATTTTTAAACATTGTTTAGCAATAATCACCGGTTACTCGAACATGGAACATACTATTTGCACACTGACATAACTATCAAATATCAAAATTATATTTGTATTTTTCATACATGGGAGCAATAAATTAGATGGACCAATTAATTGCCAATTTCATTAATATTGAATAATAAGTAATGGCAATTTTTTATAACATTATCATTATTTTCACTTATGGTAATGCTGTCATAAAAAGAATTATTATTATTTTTTTTTAATTGTGACTAGCGTTTGAATAGATTCATTAAAATTTTATTACCATTTGTAAAAATAATTGTAATTAAAATAAAATCATTAGCATTAAATCGTGATTAAATTTTTTTGTCTTTGTCATTATTTTAAACAATGTCAAGGCAATTTCAATGGTAATGAAAAAAAAACCCAAATATTAAATTTTTAATGGTTAAGATTTTTATTTAACATAAAAATCATGTTTCCCTTAGTAATAAAAGCAGAGTAAGATAATGGCAATCATACAAAAAAAATCTCTGCAATATTTTTATTCTATGCGATCCTTTTGTTCTCCTCCCGGTTATTTTTAGTTGATAATATTAAACCACATTATTGTATACGTTAACACAAAAGCGAGCGCACATTAAAATTCAATGATACTTATGAGTGTTATTAAAATAAAATACCTTTACATCTACATCTACATACACACAAACAGAAATATATTTGTTTTGTAAATTTTTAAAGAAGAAACAAATACCTTGGTTTGTAATTTTTTATATTTTTATTTAAAGCTTTTTTTTTTTGCAATAAGAAAATCCCTGTCATAACACTTAAGTGAATGGCGTTCAATAAGCACAGCTGTTACTAATTGCATTTGGGCATTGGAGAATTTAAAGAAAAAGTTCCATTGAAGCATTTCTTATCATTCAACAAAACTCAAATAATAAATTTTATAAAAAAAAAAAAATCTTGTGTGGGCAAAGAATTGTCTTAATTTGAGGCAAACTAAGCGGTATGAAAAAGAACGGTTGAGAAGGGCCATGGTCAAGAGTTATAAAATGTAAGAAAAAATCTAAAATGAAAATAAATCACACATAAATTTTAAACTACTAAAAAGCAGCATTATTTTGACTTCAATGATTGGTTTAATGAAAATATCGCTGGTTTCACTTAATTATTATGGAGGCTGTGTTTTAGAATGCTTGCAGACGATATGTTTTTTATATATAAAATGTTAGTTTAAAAATACTTTCATGTCTGTTAAAATGGTTAATTTAATTAAATATGACATAATATTTTTGTAATGAAAACACCTGATGCCAAATACTTTTTTGTTTTTGGATCAGAGCAGAACGCGCACTACTTGATATTTTGTCAGACGACATAGTCAATGTTTTAATTTGTTTACATGACATGTGTCTGTTTTGTAGTGCGAAATATGACAGGTCATATGTAAAAAATATGTCATCTGAAATTAACTTAAGAAACATTTATTTTGTTTTATTAGAAACAGATTTCGCATAATTGTTAATTAAAATATTTTCAACTTACCGGTTTAGGTTGAGATGTTAATAATAATAATTACAATTATTCTGAGCTTTCAAACTTGTTAAATATTCCTGTTCTAACTAACGAACTTTAAAATTCGTAAGCATTTTGCTGATAAGTTGGTTGGTAAAAAGAACAAATAAATTTTTTTTTTCAAGAAAAAGTCCTTCAAAATATAATAAATGATCAAAAATATAAACTGTAGAATTAAGTCTGATAAAATTTTACTAAATTTAAATAATGATAGGTCTCTCTGTTAAACATCGAATCTGTAAAAAAAATGAAATGAAAACTCAGAAAACCAATAGTTTTTATTAAAATGCCGTCTATGATTCATATGCTAAGAACACATATGAGTATAAGACATGTATTTATTACATCCACTCGACAAAAAAATTTGGAAAAATAAATACGTAAAAAGCATGGTTGTCATATGGAAACCAGAAATATATTATGTTCTCTGTAGCCATATATGGTTGCAGTGAAAAAATTATAGTTACTTTAAAAAATATTTTTGAGACAATAAACAAGTTTTTGTTAATTTATGATTATTTAATGATTGCGAGGTACAAGGAAAGCAACACTATTATTTTAAACTAAATAATTTTTGCTAAAATTTTAACAACAACCATATTTTTTAACCATCCGAAGATACTATAACATTAAATTTTATATACGAATAATTAAATTATAATAAGAAATAGTTTTTTTTTTTTAATTTTGTTTCTGATAAAGAATACAAATAACCAATTTTTTGAATTTTTGTCTATCTGTCTGTTTGTTTTCGCATCACGTAAGAACTGCTGTATGGGTTTAAATTAAATTTTATTTGGTGGTCTCTTTGAACCTTTGTTCAAATATAAGATATTTTTTTTTTTCATAAAAATATGTCATTTCGTAGAGAAACTAAAGATACAAATATAAAAGTACCCAATTTTACCATTATAATGTACTAGAACAGCTGTCAGTACATTTTGTTTTTGTAGATAAATTGATTTTTAAAGTTTTAAATAAAATTAAAAAAATTTATTTGGTTTTTTATTAAAATAATTTAAATATAAGCTACAGGAATAGTAAATTAATTAATTAAATTTTTTTATCTCATTTAAAATTATTAAATAAACCGATATTAATTGTTGAGGATGAAAGCACTTATCGATGGTCACTTTGCTACCGCTTACTTTAGGGAACTTCTCACTAATATTTAAAATAAATATTTGTTTAAACAATAAAAACAAAAATAGAAAATAAACCGAAAACAAAAATAATTTATAAATGATTTTTTCATCATTCACTGTATAGGGCTGAGTTTTTTCGGCTCTTTTATGAAGTTAAAATATGATAAAAAATAAAATAAAAACAAGAAAGAGTGTTATATTCGGCTATGGCGAATTTTATTTACCCTTTAGCATGTATGTAAATTTTGTTTATTAATATAACTCCACTCCACACAAAAAAGCAAAAAATTGGGACAGAGAATTCAAAAAAAAAAAAATTTCAGCTACTTTTAACAGGCTAAGCCTTTTTAAAAAATTTTACCTTTTTATGAAAAATCGCTTCAAAAGCTTTTGAATGATACCCATATTGATTTCTTAAAAATATGGTGCAAAATCGGACTTTTCTATTTAAAGTGTAAAAGTCTATAACTCGGAAAACATAGACTGGCGCCAACTTTTTTACTTGACAATTTTATTCTTATTTTTAATTAACTATCGCTCCACATATTTGTTTTTTTATTGTAGTTATTTTCTTTTTTCAAATGATATGAAAATATTAGAAAGGACGTGGATCGATCTTGCTGACTTTCAATAGCAAAATTTTCGAAACTATGTCTGATCGATTGCCTTATTTAAATTTTCTGTAGCTAGCAAATTTGATTTCAATACTAACACGGACGGACATACGAACATCGCTCAATCGACTTCGCTATGCATAGGGACTTACTTTTTGGGATCGGAAATAGACATTGTAGAAACTACAAACGGAATGACAATCTTAGATATACCCTTTTTCCACTTTTTGTGGAGAACGGTATAACAACAAATAAAACATCACAAAGCACTACGATAACTTATTTTTGTTTAAGCAGGAACACATGCAATTTAATAAATAAATTTAAGCCATGGGAATATTAAATTAAAATTTAAAAATATCGTGCTAATTTTTTTCTTCTCTTAATTTGTTATTTGTTGTTTTTATTAACTGTTGCTTTACTATACAATAATTTTTGCAATTTTAAAAAAGAATATTTATTTTTAAGATATTGTTTTACATATAAAATTATATCTATGGAGCAGATGTCATCAGCAGTTACTAAGCACCACTTTATAACTCTGATGAAATTTTTAGAAAAAAATTTAATCGCATGTAAAAAGGAAGTAATAAAAAATATTGTAAATACAAACATACGTAAGGACATTTATACTTACATACATTCATGTACATATGAACGTGACGATGATAATGACAATTTCCAAATACTCACACATTTCTCCATTTTACTTCAACACCGAAGTGATGAAATTGACAATTCACTACAAAAAAAAATGTACATTTGATGTTGTTGTTTTTATTGTAACACAAAAGCACATAAACAATCATTGATTTGTATGCATAACTATGCATCAGTTTGCATGCATTTGTCTGAGTATGTTTTAAGACAAAATGTGTTGTTGCATGCAACAAATGCAATCAGTTAAATTGGTCTGATAAATGTCAACCAACATTTGCATACTCAGCAACAAAGATAAATGTCAGAAATGGTTTTTATTGTTGGAATATTGACATTGCAATACTATGAAGACTGAATATTCGTCATCATTACAGTTTGTATTGCGGTTTAAATTGATATTAATTTGAAAATTGAAAATTGTTTATTTGATAGAAGAAGGAAAAGTTATTTGGGGTAGTAAAATCTGGAAATGTACACAAAGAGAGAATAAAGTCAAGAATAATAAAAGTTATGCTTTAAATAATTAACAGTGAACTATTTTTCAGAATAAGACTTATTAAGATTTTTTTTATTTAATTCGATAAGTTATTCAATGTCACCGATATTTTGATTTAACGCAGTGTGTAAAGAAGTAACAATTGGTATTTGTTTTTTTTGGTCAATAAAAATTTCCTTAATGATCTTAGGAACATAAATGCGATGCATCTGTAACAGTGTTATAGCGATATATCATTAAAGTTGTTGGGTCAGGCACTTTAACTTACAAGCACATCAGAATGGTGTTGAAAAAGAATGGCGAATGTTGGACAAGCAGGAAAGACTGGCTGGCTTTTTTAGCGAATAAAATTTAAGAAGCATTGCAAGAGACTGTGAAAAAAAAAATTTTTTGTAACCATTATCCGAAAAGTAATTGCTTTTTCACAGAACATCAAAATTGTATGCAAGAAAATAAGAGGATACTTGACTCCTGCCAAGTATTAAATGTAATCATGGGGACCTACATTGCTACGAAATTCAAAAACTGCAATTTATTTCAACATCAGTAGATTCCAATTTTTATGCAGATCCTTTCAAAAAATATTCAATGGAATTTTTCGTAATATTTGCAAAATCGACATCAGCTACAGCACTTAGTACCCGGTCTATTGGTATGAAATACTAACTTATCGTGGTCCTTAATGAAGGGAGTTGAATCAAGTTACTTTTACTTAGAGAAATAAGGATTGAAAAACGATTGTTCCAATTGATAGCGTGGTACGTCTCAGTTTAGAAAAGTTGCCTCAGTGACGTTACCTAATATTTTTTAACTCCTTCCAATTTTATTTTTAGAACCGTCTAGTCGGTTTTTTGAACTCACTCAAGAAACAAGAAAAGTTGCTTAAGTGAGCTTCTGCAAAAGTTTGATAAAATAAGTTTCTGTTGTATTAAAAAACAAATTGTTAAGAAGTTGGGGGCAAAGAGATTAGTTAGCAATTGGAATTACAAAGAAAAATATGTTTTAAAATTGTGAACGGATCAATACTCATTTAAATAAACTAAGCTTGCTTAGTTGCAATATTAATGCAAGAAACAGGCTTTGGCCATACATCTTGAAATCTTCTTGAAAAAATTTTCCAGCAACCCCTAAAATCATAGATTTTTTGTTGTCTATCGATGTACATGACTAATTAGATGGTGTGAATATCTAGCTTTTGTTAACTTTACATCTCCGAGCTGGCAATATTGATTTGGCTGAGGAAAGTGTCGTTAACTGACAGTTGCTAATGAATGCAGTTTTTTGCGGGCAACACTTGCAATTTGTGGAAATTTTAAATTGATATAATTAGAAAACGTCGTTAACAACTTTGACATCCATAAAAGTCTATGTAGGCGCCACAAGCGAAAATCACCATATAAAAAAGGTATTTTCAAAATTTAGGGTCTATAAACATTATGTCACATTGAAAAACGTCACAATGTCCGCGGACATTGTTTCTCCTCTATGGTATAACAAACAACGGCTTCGTTTACTAAAGACTTTCTGCATAGCCGACCTACAGCCGGTAGCAAGTATTTTATCCTCTATGATATAACCAACACCGGCAGATTTTTTGCAAACCATTTTATAAAAACGTTGCATCTTTCTTACAAAGAATACCATTAAATGTACCTTAGTATCCATGTACGTTTTAATTCTACATTGACGGACATTATGTTGTATCGTAGAGTGAATAATGTTCATTGGTTATTCTCTCTCTCTCTCATAAGTGACACAATGTCCATACTAAAAACGACACAGTGTCCGTGACATTATAACCTTGGAAACTATGGCATGCCACCATCAACCTTGAAGTAATATTGTTGCGTTTGTTAGTGCTTAGGAAATGGTCGATGAAAAATTGTTATATGAAAGCGTTGAAAGCGGAGGAAATTATCTAAAAAATTTTATTAAAATTTTAATATCATAAAGTTTTATTTTTATTAAAAATTATGAACTTCTTTTTTACATTGGCGGCATTTTTTATAAACAGCATCATCCTAAGAACTAAAGCTTATTCCAGCTCGGTGCTAAAAAAATAAAATTAATCTTCGTATCGAAATTTAATTTTATGATTAAACAGAACACCTCCCAAAAGCAAAGAAAAAGACTTTAAAGTGCCAATGAAATGAGAATTGATGTGAATGTTTTATATCGTGTAATGAACCAAGACCTTTGTTCTGAGGCACTTTTTTGTAATAGAATTTCCAAACTTTGTTGAACATTTCAGCTTAATAAATGTATAAAAATACTTATTTTATAGTTTGAAAACAAAAAAAACAAAACACTCAAAAGTGATGCCTGTGCGAAAAACTCCAATTGCTGCCAATCAGTTTCTTTGCTCCTGTTTTTCCTTAACGGTTTAAAACCCACCTTTTTTTAATATTCTCATCGTTATCCAGCCCGTGGCTAATTTAAGTTATTCTTGTTGTGTGTTTTCTTTTTATGGATATTTTTTCTTTTTCTCTGCCCTGTCATTCACCCATTTTTTTTATTTATTCCAAGCACCACCATATGGCTTTTAGTTATTCTTTGGCAAATAATTTTATCAGGCTTAAAACTTTACAAAAAACTTTTAATTTTGGTTAAAGCAAAAAGGAAAAACAAAACACGATATTATGATGGTGTTGATGATGGCTTACGAAAAGTGCAAAACTTTTACTTTTTATTGTGTATTTCTGGTGAAGTATAAATGTGGGTGTTTGTTTAGTTGTTGCTTTTTACTATTGCTGTTGTTTCTTTATTATGTGGTGGTCATGTTTTTCTGGGCGCTCAAAATGCGTTAAGCAAACCTGATTTTTAGAAAATCACGAAGAGAAAGATTTACTCAATTAATATGGACCGCATATAAAAACACTTCAAACAATAAGGAAAGAAACAACAATAATACAAGCCAGCAATAAAAATAAAGAACATGAACATATTTTACAAGGAACACTTTTTGTTATCAGTATGAAAAGGCATGAGCATGATGCTTTTGTCTTTATATTTGTAACATTATTATTAAAATATTTTTTGAATCGTTTTAATTTTGCAGTCGGGATATTGCAAAGATTCTAAAAATTTAAAGTTGATTTTTGAAAGCTCTAAAATTTCTTAAGACTAAAATCAAGGAAAATTTATTTTTTTAGCTGAAGATCATATTTCATCTCCATTAAAAACGTTATCGTTCCAATTATAATTGATCTCTAATGTTCGTATTTCGTCGGAATTAGATTGTAATCATCGAATTTTTTTAGTTTTGCAAAAGCAAAAGGCACTTGAAAAAAATAAGTTCATTCTGCTGTAGTCTGCTATCAATGGCTCTCAAACAGAGAATAAGTGAAGTAGATTAGTTCAATTATGACAGGAGTTAAGTGACAGATGTCTATTAAAAAAAGCAGAATTGACATCTCACTTAGGAGACAGGAAATTAAAAAACTCACAAAATTAATAACTCGACTGTACCACATCCAGTGTTTTAATCCGATCAAAATTATTCACACAAAGTTCATGGACTCTCCTTAAAATGACATTCCATCCTTCAAATTTATTCAATTCATCTAAAGAATAAAGTAGCGTACATTATGACCGCATTTAAAAGACTCGAAATTAGTTGCTAACATCTTTTATTTTGATACGTGTGTAAGTAAATTCTCATGTTAATCTCTATCGTGTACATTTAACAATGGATGAATGTTTATTTTAGTAAAAGTTTTACAAACAAGTTGTTCACTTTTGTTGTTTGTTTTTTTTTTGTTGATCTTATTTTGTTTAAATTTTTATTAGAAAGAAAAAAGTAGATTTTACTTAAAGTGTTGTTTATTAGTTGTTAAATAAAAAACACACACATACAAACATCCCACACAATCATCCTAAAGATTTTACTCCTAGATTGTACCCTGATTCGTTTCTTAACAATTAACACGAACAGTTCGTGTGTAGAATCACCGTCCTTCAGAAGTTTTCCCTGTCATTTTTAATGTATGAAAATTCAAATCGAATTTCCACAAACACTACTCCCTCGATATTCCTTCCCATTTTATTTCCTTGTTCTGTCACAAAGCATTACTTGCGTAGGGGTCCTCCACTGAATGCTGCTGCGAGATATAAAAAAATGACGAAGGTGCAATCACTGGTTTTAAATGCAAGCTACTAGAGCCTATTGCAACAAAATATTTAATATTATGGAGTCAGATAAAAATAAAAAAGATTAGCAAATTTAAATTTGACTTCTATTTCTTAGTGAAATAATTACCTTGTTCTTGGTATTAAATAGTTCTGTTTAAAATAATAAGGAATAATAAAAAATATATTCTAATCCACGTTGAAAGATTAAAATGACACACAAGAAAAAATTCGTCCATCTTACACTGACTCTGTGCCTCGTTTCTGTAATTAAAGCTTACATTTTTACATAAAAATAAAAATATAACCATACTGTTTTAAACGGCAAAAGCTGAAGTTAATAATGTCTTTATAATATAAAATAATAATAAAATCCTAAATTAATCTACTTTACCATATAAAAAGTTTGATTACTAAAATATTTTCTCTAAAAAACTTTTCACTTTTCACTTTTGTTCTCCAATTTAAATATTAATTGTAAGTCCAGAAAAAAGTATAGACCAATACTAACCCATGCGCAATTTCTTACGAACATATTTTTAATAATTATTTAATGAACAGCGTTGCCAGTATAGCAAAATTGGTTTTAAATTGATATGAAAATTTTTTTAATACATTAAATCCAATTGTTGGTTTTTGTTTATAGATCTTTGCTTAGCAAATTTTAAAAGTGCAACTTGTAAAATAATTTGAAATTAAATCTGCCAAAAAATTAGCTTAAACTTAAAAAAAATTGGAGTGCATTATAAGGATTTTTGATAGTGAATAGAAAAAACTCAGGAGTAACGCTATTTGCAGACATCACATGCACACATCTTTCCGGTTGTTTTTCATTTCACTAACTCGTATTTCGATCAAAATTAACACTCAGTGTCTTAGTAGGGAGCATATTATTAAGCCCTAGAAAGGCAAACAATTTTGTCTTTTCTATGGATAAAAAGGCACTAAAGTGTTAGTGTTCATTTGTGAGGAAAGGTTGGGTAAACCCAACTAGTTTCAGGTAATGGACAAGCCATCTGCAAGAAAATGTTTTTATAGTGACAGATCTAAAAACCAGAGCAATTACGTCGAAACAGAAAAGTTTTATTCACAAGTAATAAAAACTCCTGATGAACTTTTCAATTAGCAGAAAAATGGCCATTTGGAAATATTATACTGTTTCATTTTCAAGAAAATTGTTTTATGAGCAGGTTTTTGACGAATATAACAAAATCGTCATTGGTCACTTAACCGCTTTGGTATTTAACATCTAAAAATATACAGAAAGCTAAAAAAAACTAATTTAGAGCAATATATGATATTCCTTAATTCTTGGATGAAATAACTTTCCCCTGCAAAAGCTTAAAATATTTTTAAACTCATCTAGCTTTTTTAAGTAATAAAATTTTTTTTAATTTAGTATGACAAGTGCTTAACGAAGAAAATATATATCTAATAGTGGCTGCAATTATTACGTTTTATTGCTCCTGTATTTCATTAAGAAAACAAGTTTACGCTTTCTTAATTGAATGTATCATTTTCAAAGACGTTATTAATATATTTCTCCTTCCAACTCGAAAGTAATTGTGATCATTTTATTTGTTCCGAGAATTTTTATGTGTTTCAAGTTTGTTTAAGTGATCTAACTGATGGTCTTTTTTAGGTCTTTGTAAAGTTTTGAATTTTTTCTGTACGGAGAAGCTGCAGTGATTATTTTTTAAATTTTATTTTGCTACCTCAGAATTTTTTCTAACAATAAAGCACAGGCAGAGTGGCGTAACTTTATTCTATAATATAATTTAACTAATTTGTACATGAAATATTTTTGTTTTTCTATGTTCGCATTACTTAAAATCTGCATACAATATTGTGAGGTTGTTCCGTGGAAGTTGATTCAAATATGGGATATATTTTTTCATATTTCGTTTTGTATAGAAAATAGAGATGCAGTTGTAAAAGCACTCAATTTTACCAGTATAAGGGTACTAAAACAGTTTTTAACTCATTTTTTTTGTGACAGTGTTTGCAGAACTCTACAATTTATTTAAAAAACAGTTTTTCTAAATTTGAATTTCAAGAAAATCAGAAATTACACGCTGACGAAGTGTTTTATTTAATATTTTTCTATTTTCCAACAATCCGAGTCATCTACTTGTTATCCAAAGATGTTGTTTATGTTCTTTTATTAACATTCATTAAAACATATTGTTATAAAAGTTGTTTTCAACTTAATTGAAATGGAAATGTATTGACAGCCAAACATGTTGTGTTCATGAAAAACATCGCACATATACATATATGAATAAATAAACAAAGTAACATGTGAAATGTTAGATTTTTTAACACGTTGAACAAATAAAGATGTTCCATTTGTTTTTGTAATTTTTACATTCTCCTTTCTTTTTAAGACTAAGGAAATTTAAAATATAAATAGGTAAATTTAGGGAGTGGCCATCTTTGCGAATGATTTTGTGAAAGTAGGACAATTGACTGTATGATGTATTTATTACAGATTCTTCTAGGGACAATTAATAAATAAAATTTAACTTCATTAGCAAAAAGAAAAGCAAAAAAATATTTGAAAGTCTATTGAGGATATCAATGCAAAAAGCCCGAATCGTCAATTCACATTTAAGCTTTCCAGTGGTGATTTGTTAGTTTTAAAAAGAGGTAAGAAACCGAAAGCAAGAAAAAGATAAAACGACTTATATCTATTGTATTCCCTTTTTAGCTCTAACAGCAGTACGATAAGCTATAAAGTAGAACGCTGATAATTCGTAAAAAACTAGCAGTTCCTGATCAGACCACAATATATTATAGAAATTCCAGAAAATTTGATGTCCCTGCTATTTCAATTTTTTCCGTGCAATTAATATAATTTTATAATTCGAAATGCAAAGAATAAGAAAAGTAAAAAATTTAAAAATTTATGCTCCAAGTTTAGGTTTTGTTTTTATTAAAAGAGTAAAAAAAAACTTTTTTATTGTTGTTTTTGTATTAAAAAATTGAAAAATCACCTCAACTCGTATATTTTTTATTTCAACGTTATTTTACCACAATACCAATATTGTCGAAATAAAAATTCGAAAAAAATGTATTGGTCCCTTGCGATTACTAATTATCAGAATTCTACTGCTAAAAGTTTTACGCTAGGAAAACAGCTGAAATAAATTAAAGAGTTCTATGAACAAGACGAGTTTGTGGGTAAAAATTAATTATGTAAATTTGTCGTATAAAGCACAATAACAACAAAGAAACCCAGTTGTTATAATTTTTCCAGTTTTCTACTATTTGTCCTGATGAAACGTTAACAAGAAAACTAAAATAACTAATAATTTGAGCAGTTATTAAAAATGTTAGAAAATAAAAAGAAATTAATTAAGTAAGTAAAAATATTTCTATTTTTCTTTCTAGCGTTTCTAGCGTTATTTCAAATTTTATTTGTTATTTTCGTACGAAAACTCTTCTTGAGTTGTTTTATTATTTTGTAAGCAAAAACCCGCTCTTAATATTTGTTCTTTCTGCTTTTTTTTATTACTTTAATTTGGAAGCTATGTTTTTTCAAGAAAGCATCTGTTATTACTCTAATCTATTTAAAACATTCTATTCAAATATAAACAGCTGCATGAAAATTATTAAAATTCTTGAAGAAAAAAAACAAAAACTCAAATGACAACACAGTTGGCTTAGGTACATATTAGACAAACAATGTTTAGAAGAAGAAGAAGAGAGAAATCCAAGCTATTTTATTCTTTTTAAAACTGTTTCCAGACATTCTTTTCCACTGATAGAATATAGAGATTTTACATCAGTTGATCTTTTTAAATCAGGCCTATTAGATTTTCCTCTTGAAACTGACTAAATTAGGAAAAAAAGAAATTTTTTTGAGAATAATTACTTACATTTTTTTATAGAAAAATTTTAAATTGATTGAAATAATTTTTTTTGCGTTAAAGGCCAAATCTATATTGTGAACGATTTGCTTACAAAATCTGTTTGTTATTAATTTTTGAAATTAGCTTTATATGCACTCGGCTGTAATAAACCTTTAAACGCTGCCTCAACTCTTACTATCAGCACAATTAATACTTGCAAAAGGTTTTTATGCAGAAATAACTTAAAGAAAGAGCAACTAAGCTTAAGTTGGCACTTTTAAAATGACAACTAATGCATTGTTTGCCTGAAAGTATTTAATTTTATTTTTTTTATAATGCACGCTACAACCTATTTTATAATTTGAGTTTTAAAAGTCGTTTGCATATTTAAGTAAAATATATAACAAATTGAACTAAAAGGCTCTTATTTAAAAGACACCTTAAGTTTTGTATTATTTTTCGTGTGAACATATAAAGTGAAAAAATTTCTGCGTTCAATCATGCCTTCTGTGTCGGATTGGCTCGAAATATTTTTTTTATGTTTTTAAGTTTTCTTTTATAAATTAAATGAATGTTTCCTTAAAGTATTAACTTGTTTTTTATTGGAGGACGCTTCATATTCTCATAATTTAAAGTTTGGTTGTTTTTTGTTTGCTGCAGCCTTCATGCATAAAACACAATTGGTTTTGTCAAATATGTCGAATAAGATTTACATACTAGAAATTTAGCACGAGGTTAATATGAGTTCTAGATTTGTAACAAAAAGTCTTTGTAAAGTGTAGTACTGAACTATAACTTCATGGTTATTTTTGGTTTCAAACTATTTGGGGAAGATTGATTAGTTTTGTCAGTCATGCATGTGGCTGCCAATGTCGAGACAGCATATGCCAATCTGTAAATAAACTTCTTAACAGTCAACAGGCAATATTTATATAAGATTTTTAAAGGCTGCTTTGTTAGCTCACTTAACTTTTTTACGATACCCGTTATAATGATGTAATGAGATTCTTAGGCTCGCTTGGACCAGAATTTAAAGGAATCTGATACTTTTTGAACATTTAGCAAAAACTTATTAAGTTTTTATAGGTTATCAGATTAAGGCTTAATTAAATCTTTTAGTGATTTAATTATCTATTTAATTAGAAAAATCGTTGCTTCGTTATATAACTGATTCGATTAATAATTTAATTTAAAAAAATTTAAATTTATTTTCAATTTAAAATATTGGTACGAACATATGATCTGTCAACGCCTGTTGTTGTTGTCCGTATGTGAGTGGTAAAGAAGAAGGGGAAGAAGTTATTTCCATTGGGTGTGTGTATAGAATAGAATAATACGAAAATTTGCTTACACAAATTGAGCAACCTCAATGCCTGCGTTCGTAGAGGTGTGTGGTGATAAACAGAAGATCGTGAGTTCGAGCCCATCTTCGGACATGCGTAGAAAGGAAGAGTAATAATTGTGTAAGGCAATTTAAAATTAAGAAACTGCAGTACAAGCCAGCCTCCCGGAAAGAGGAAGACATTTATTTTGCGAAGCAATGAGCAGATAAATAAATGAAGACGTCTATGTAATTCAAGAATAGCAGGTAATTGTCAATACGCCCTTTATAATAAAGAGAAGAGCTCTAGCTATTAGCGGAAGGCAGTAACAAAATGATTACATTCTACGGCAGATGTAAAGTTGTGGCTATTGGATTAATTGGGATGACTGGCTTGGATGTACAGCTAGATGGAGGGATCTGTGTATGGTTGAGGTTACTTAACAAGGCATCGAGTAGTTCATATCTCACCGGAGTGACACGGTACTGTAGCGTGGATGGCTGCGTTTGTAACAACGCATGTTTAGTAAATACGACACCATACGATCCTAGAAAGGGTGAGGATGAAGTATGTAGCCAGATAGGGCCAAAAGAAGTTAAGCAAATAGCGAATTTATAATGTGCCACAGTGATATTTGCAATCAATAGAATCCGTAAATGAGGCAATGACCACTGTAAAATGAAGGCCAGGTGTGTGGTTGCTTTACATTATCGGCACTTATATGGTCCAGAAACCATCGTCCGTAATAACACACCAGCAAGTTATTTACCTCAGAGTAGGAATTCTGTCTGGCGAAGCCTTTAAATAGGCTTTTGTTAAAGCTTTAACCTTTTTTTTTTGGGTGTCTATAATAACTCTCATGCTGGTTTTAAAGTTTTAAAATTTAAAGGAAAATATTTTTTTTTTGGTTTTAAGAAAATTTTTTTTTTGTTAAAATTAAACCGTCGAAAATTTCAAGTTTTGCTCAGGGTTGTTGTCCCATCATCTTTCGTTTGTGTTCCTACTGGTGGTTGTCTCTACTATTTAGTACAGTATTTAGCGCTTAGAAAAGACAACGACTACAGAAAATTATAACGAAAGTTTTTACTAAGCACTTAAAAATTAAGACAACAACCTGCATAAATTCAAATAAAATTAAAAAAAAAAATAGAAAAATAGAGGCAGACATGATGTTTTGCCCGCTGCTTCGAAATACATTGACCGATCTGGCTAATTTAAAATAAAACATTTTTTCGAAACTATGTCTAATTGATTGGTGTATTTAAATTTTCTCTAGCTCATCTGGTGACTTGGTAAAGTTAAATTCAACACGAACAGGGATGGACATCACTCAATGATCTTTTATCAGCAGGGGACTTATATAAATCTATAAAATATTTTATATCAGTTAATAATATTTCAATTATAAAGTAATAATTTTAATCCAACCATCTTGCCCATTTAGGTACAAATATGAGTTCCGAGTATTTTGCAATTTAGGGTACTTCTCCTGTAAACTTAACCCATATTTATTATCTTCTACTTTAGATTATACATTTTGATTTTTTATATTTTGTATTAGCAGTTGTGAAGAATAAAACAGTAAAATATAAAAAAAAACAGCAGGAGGAATAAAATTTTATGCCATCTAAGCAAAAATTTTTACTACAAGTTGTAAACTCTTCAACATTGAATTTTTGTTTGTTTTAATTTTATTCCTTCAACTAAAACATCAAGTCACTAAATACTTCAAACAATTCCCGGTAGTTGTTACTGCCACAGCTTCTACTCCAACAACAAAAATTTAACTATTTCACTAATACCTGCTCTGTAGAAAAAAAAATTATAGATTGAGGATAAAAGATGTTGCTTTTCAAGGGTGGAATTAAGCAGTACAAAATACATTTGTACTGTTTTGCTTAGGTAAACATCATCATAATCATCATCAGTTTCAATGTGGCAAGTTAGCAAAATGTGACTATTTGTTTCTATTGTTGCTTGTTATTTTAAGATGGCTTGCACAGTTGTTGTTTTATGTTTTTTGTTTTAAGTTGTTTTCATTACCTTCTCGTTAAGTTTGTTTCTTTATTTTACACTTTACATTTTATTGTGGTTGAACAAAGTAATGACGCAGCAGAAGCAAGCCGTTACCTCAGTTCGGCATTAAGAGCAGAAATATAAAATGTTTTTAATCCCGGCTTACCTCGTCTATGCCAAAAATTATGCTAAAGGGTGTGAGGCAAAATACCAGTTAAGTGCGATTTGCTGGTGTTAAAAAGTGTTGCGTGCGATTCTAAAGCAATAACAGCTGAATAAGAAAAAAAGAGGTAAAGTAATTAAAGCTTGGGACTTACTAAGAAAAAAAACAACTAAAAAAAATATATAATTGTTGATTAAATATATTCCTGTTTTGCTTAAATGTTAAAAATTTGTTTATTAAAATTTTTATTTTAATATGAAAATATAATAACACAATTTTCTTGATCACTGAGTTATTAAACTTTAAATTGTGGCCTGACAGATTTTAGGAATAATTTAAAGAAGGTTTTGTCGCCAATCCAAACGATTTTCTAATAAATTTTGTGTCAGGGCTCTTCCACACTGTGGAAAGCGGGTTTGGAACACTTCTAACGGTCTTTTTCAGTCTAGAAAATCCAATGTCTGAATGTTAGGAGAATCGGTTGTTGAATTTTTATTGTTGACTATAAAATGAAAATATTTAGTGAATACGCTTAATTAGAGCTGCCAGATTTGGAGGCGAAGTAAGCATTCCACATAACTATAACTGCTGAGGCTGGCATGAAAAAAAGAGCAGTTGAAGTTAACACATCTCTGCTGCTTGTGTTTTCTAACAGTAACAGTGGTGACTTAAATTAAGAGTTCTTGATGTCTAAGAAGGTCAACAATAATTTTACTATGGCTTTCAATAAGATAAAATCGATTATTACAGTTGCAACAAAATTTTATAAAATATTTTTTTACCTGATTTCGAAGTTCGAGGCCGAGTTTTACCGTGCAAATAAATGAAGGGCCTTGTCACTTGTTTGTTCCATACAGCTATCAAAAGAGTGGTTTATCCTAATCGTACTAAATGTGGAGCATTTCCTTGGAGCAATGGATACTGGTATTGATGTAACAGGCTATACCGACGATTTTTCGTGCTTCTTATTTCTTGTGTGTACGTGGTTCAGAAACGACTTCGTAGAAGCGGCCTCTCAACGTGTTATTAATTGAGTTTAGCTCGCTCCTGGCATTTCTGCTTGTAAGCAGAAAATAATTGTATCGACTATTCAATATTTTTTAATTTCATTTTTTGTCACATTTTCATAACTTTAACATTAAATGTTCCCTCCTGAACCTTGAATTATAGTATAAATTAGAATAACAAATTAGAATATTAAAAAAACAAACACAAAACAAAGAACTTTTTAAGGACTTTTGTAAAAAGACAGAAACTGCGGGTAAGACTTTTAGTTTGTTTTGGCTTTACATATTAGTCGGATAACTGACTCGACAATAAACTTGTTATTTTATACTGCAAATTTTAATCTCTTTGACTCCGGTTGAGTATCTACAGATTTGGTTATACATCAGGCAAAATGTACTTAAAGATATATCGCTCATTTTCTAGAACAACGTCATAACTCAAAAAATACAATTTTTTAGAAAATCATTCAAAATTATTCGCTATACAGTAATTCATATTGTAAAAAAAAAAAAAAATTCATATTATTATCTCTCCACATACAAACGAAAATACTGCCATGTCGTGCATAGGATCTACATACAAAACTAAACTTTGAACTCGTTGTTCCCGATATCAATTTATTGACAAAATTACTAGTTATGATACATTGAAACATAGACCCATTTCTTCTTTTTAAATCACTTACATAAACCTAAAGCACCTGATTAAACTTAATCTATCTTTTAGATTGTTTTAAACTTTGTAGCTTAAATATGAGAACGAAATATTTTTAAAGAAATTTTTTATTGTTTTACATAATAATCACGTAAAATGTGGAGTCAATTGTGATTATTTTCTTGCAACAGCGCTGATTTTACAACCACAACTATTTTTTTTTTTTGCTTGTGCTTAAAGAAGTTTTAATCGCCAGTTTGGTTTGGGTTTGTTTTTCTTTTGAATAAATTTTGCAACACTGCAATATTAATGACTTGAAATTGCCTTCTTTGTAATTATCTGCATTATGGGTAAAATAAAGTGGAAACTAAATGTTTTTGTTTAAATAAAAACTATTTGTGTTTCTAATTTTTAAGCGACTTAAAAAAAGAGGTCCAAATGTTGCTTTTTTCAATTTGTTGTTCCATAACTCAGTCGTTTCTGGATCGATTTTGAAATTTTTTATTAAAAGGTCATGCTTACAAATTGCTCCCGTTTTAAAAACAGTCCATAATTTTAAAATTAAAGGGTATCCCCATAGGTGACTGATGTGGGCTTATATATTTTAAACACTTGCCAATTAGACATAATATAAATTGCTATGAGTGTTACAGTTACTAGTATTAATATTCAAAATTATAAATGAAAGGGTTTTCCAATACTTTATTTGATTTGATGTATATGGTCATGGACAGACCTTTGAAATTTACAAGGAACCTGCATTGCTAAGTCCGTTATAAAAACAAGCATAAAATTTGGATTTAGATATTAAAGGGCATCACATTTATTAATGTAATTTAATGTATATGACGAAACTTTTGAACCGTCTTCGTCCCAAAGCTAAGATTAACAAGGATCATGTACTGTAAATCTGCTATAATAATTTTCCTTATATGGCCTTAAATTTTGTACCGTTAAATGGAAACACTAGAAAATTAGACAGAATATCCAATACTTTGCCTAATATAAGACTTGTAAAAATTTTAAATTATAAATTAAAGGGTTTTACAATAGTTAATTTAATGTGATGTATGTGACCAAGCAGTTGAACTGTTAAAGACAGACAGTGGAAATTTACGAGGAATTTAATTGCTGCAACAGAAAGTATAAAATTTGAGTTTGAAAATTAGAGGGTTCTTCTATAGAGTCTGTAATTTAATGTATATTGCTAAACTAATGAAATATTGTAGATACCCGGTTATAGTCAACAAGAAGCGGCAGTGTTAAGTCTGCTATAACATGTATAAAGTTTGGAGATCCCAATATTCAATTTGATGTACGTATGTGGCCATACTTTTGAAAATTCCAAGTTTTCTAATGATTTCGTCATTTTGCCTACAGTCGTGGCTTCAATGTCGCCCACTGCTTGTTGCCTTACTGAGAAAAAACATTTTTATGTCTAGATCATTTTTAAAGCTTAATCTATTATATCATAAGTATTTAGAATATGGTTACATAAAGTTATTATGAGAGTATACAAAATTCTAAGCTTTCTCCTGCCAACTTTCCTGTGATATATGTAGCCAAACTTTATTCAGAATCAAAGAACGTTACAGCAAATCTTTTTCTGCATCGTCTTTTTAGATTTATAGTTTTTTAGTTTTATTAAGAGATTTCTTGAAAATTTAAGCGTTGTGGCTTGTGCAATTTTTCAATTAGGATTGTTCTTAAAGTAAAAACAAACCTCTTAATTTAAGACGAACTCATTAAGCCCTGAATTATAACTTTATGTTCAAGGTTTTTGTTTTTAATAATAAATTCTTTTATTGTTTCTGATTTTTAAATTGCGTTCCATTCAAGCTGTTTTAAAAAATAAGTTATAAGTTTTTAGTAAGGTTTTAGTTCGTTCGCTTTAAAAATATGATATGAAAAGTAAATTTTTTATCTCATATCTTATTTCTTTTTAATAGTTTTAAAATATACAAATTTGCAGTTGATAACTGCTTTAAAGATAGATGCGTAGAGTGCTGGCTTAGTTTGTATCGTAACAGAAAGTGCATTTTATTGTGCTGGTATCTCACTCTTATTGTTTTCTTAACAAATTATCAAAATTAATTATGAACATACGCGTAACTGAAATAAAACATTCTTTTAATTATTCTAAAAATATTTTTTTTGCGTGCTCTAAAATTATTTAAATATTAATCGATTTCGCTTGAAAACAAGATTTTTGTTCTATTGTTCTTTCTTTATTAATTAAAAAATCTGTATCTTCTTGTTACGATTACCCTATACCGCTAACATCATATTATTTTTAACTGATGTCTTATAAAATTTTTTTCTAGTCCTTAGTTCTAAAACAGATTTCAGGAGATTAAGCAATTAATATCCATTTAGTCATTCTATTCTACGTAGAATAGAACTTCTTATCGCACGACATAGATTCTCAGAACTCTACTTAAAATTCTGCTGCAGGCAGCAATTTTATTGAGATAGAAAATAGTAATGAACAACGTTCTAAAATCTAGCCATTCACTACTCTTATAACTTATGAAATAAATTTTAAAACTCATATTTTTATTTTTGTATTACAATTTGTTCTCTGTTCAGACCTCTGCATTACCTGCCTTTTGTTAAATTCGTGAAAATATTTCCCGCATTTATATTTATCCCTGTCCAGCAGAAAAAATAAGCTTCTTGTCACTTAACTTTGAAAACTTTATTCTATAACTTGTATGTCATCTGTCCAGGGAATAATTAAAATTAAATACTCAAGAAGAAAACATTTACAATTTAATTTAAAAAAATAAATTAATGATTAATAATGGGTTCTTGCTTTAAATATTTTTTATCTTTCAAATTAAAATATGTTAAGCGCTGAGGTGTTAGATGAAAATAAATTTCTTATCAATCATGTAACTTAATCGTTGTTTAAGTTTTTTATTTTGTAAAGAATTTTACAATATTTAAATAAAATATTAATTTACTTTAGTTGTGCTTAATTTCTACAAATATAAATATTTCATGACATTCTGATGAAATATTAATTATTTAAAATTACAAAATGAAATGTATTACTGCGAGGAAAGCATATTCACATGGCCATGAAGGAATTAAGCACGACTAAAGTAAATTAAAATAAAAAAGAGTTTCCGAATAATTAATTTTCATATTAATATTTAAATAAAATGTTTAAATAAAATTTTATTAAATAATTTTACTACTGAATGTTGCCTTTTGCTTGTCATAATAAATATCAATTAATTCTTTAGCTTTATGTTACACAAGTTTCTTCCAAAAACATCTTTATATCAATTAATAACCGACATTGTGTAAAAACTATTATAAAAACTACGAATTTACTATAATTGAGTGATATTGATCGGTAACTAAAAATTATATAGAATTTCTATTTTTTTTTTTAAATAAATTTTAATAATAATTTTAAGTATAGCGTCCTGATTTTTTATTGAAAAACAAACGTCATACAATAACAATTTAAAATTTTTACTAATGACGACTACTCCAACAAATAGAACATTGGAAAAAGGCCAAATAATATTAAACTTTACACTACTGCAATGCAAAATAAAAAAATTTAAGTTTATGAAAAATTAGATCAAATTATTTTTGTAGCAAGAACGCTACAAAACTAAAAATAGTATTAAAATATTTTAGATTGACGGGTTACATCTCTATTTAGTGCAAAAATAACACATCTTTCAGAGAAGCTGTAGGATATTAATGTCTTCATATTTTTCATATTTTCTTCTCTTTTTTTTTTCAAATCTAATGATAACCTTGAATTCATTTTATTTGACTTAAGTTAAAAAATATTTAAAGGTTAAATAAAGGTTGAAGTTGCTTTTTATTGTAAAAAAATTAAAATATGGTAGAGAGTATGCTCTTGCATATAAGAATAAAGGCAAAAATAAATGTAAAAAATATTTTTTTTATAAAATAGTTTCTGTTTAAGTTGCTTTAAATAATTTATAAAATAAAATTAATATTCAATTACTTTTAAAACTCGTAAAATATAGAACTGGTTGTAGAAACAAAGTAAGGAATTGATCGCGCATTTACATAATTTTTTAGCGTGTAAAACCAAATCTCGTAAAAATTATCTTCTCTACACCCCCTATTTTTATAAAATATGTAACGTAAAAGTGCCACCACAAAAATATTCCTGGTCTCATTCTGTTAAGTTTCTGTTTAACTTTCAAGAAATTTTACTTGAATATTCCTTTTGAAGAAAATTTCTGCGGAAATCTGGGGTTGTGGTGGTGCCAATATGCAATTGCTCTCTTCTTAAGTTCCTAAGTAGCTCACTACTTCCGGTTATATATCAGTGATCTATGATAATGCCGGTTAGATATCCTTCTGTCGACAGCTAAGTTGAGAAGACTCACAACTAAGTAACGCAAATGACATGCTAACACTGATGCGTTTTAGGAAGTAGGTGACAAGCGCAACTAGTGATTGACCGCCCACTTGTTTAGAGGTGGTTAGCAGTCCCATCATTACGATCGTAAGAGAGAAGCAATCAGTCACTAGCTTCTGAAGATAAGGTGATTACTAAGACCACCACAAGTAATTTGTGTTTCTAACTAAAACCACAAAACATGAAATAATTAATTATTAAGGGCCTCCCGTGCCCTGGCTGTGGGCATTTGTCGTGAAAATTTAAGAGTAAAAATCAAAGCTATCTGTGAACATGATAGCAAGCCCGCATATTGGCCTGCCGTAAAGGTTGGAAGATAAGGTAATGGAGAGGTCTGGCACGTCCAAGACTCTTATGAAACAAATATTGGAATCAGGCAACAACTTCCCGACGTGAAGAAAACTATAGAATTCTTCAAAGAAAAAAAAAACATGAAAATTAGATGCCCTTCAAACTGAAGTTACTTGACGGTGAAAAACAATTTTGCATTTTTGAAGGCTTATAAAAATCGTATATAAGCGAAAAACAACAATAACATGCAATCAGGCATGAAACCACAATGATTTTGCTTGGCTTAAACTTCGCAGCCGCATCACTACTATCGGAAGAAAGAAGCAATCAGTCACTAGCTTCTAAAGACAAAGTAATTACCAAACCACGACAAGGAAAAAAAACAAAATTAGATGCCCTTTAAACTGAAGCCAAGTGACGGCGAAAAACAATTTTGTATTTTTAAAAGGCTTCAAAAATCGTATATAAAGCTCGGCCAGTCAAAATGGTCGATTACAGCGCCAAATATCTATTACAGAAAAGTACTGATCTATATTTGCAGGCGGTCAGCGTGATAAATAGCAAATGAAATAAGTGAAAAACGAAATAACATATGCAATCAGGCATGAAACCATAATGATTTGGCTTGGCTTCAACTGCGGTTTGCCAATTGGAATACGCTTCATAACAGAGCAAGTTACAAAGATATTCCTTAAAATGAGATGTGATTTTAAGAACGAGTCCATAAATTACTAGAAACTCATGAGTTAATGATAGTCGTCGTCCGGCAGTACTTTATCTTGAAATAAATAAAATAAATTCTTTAGAAGATTCGATATAAGATAAAGAAACTTAATATTAATAATTTTCAGATCTTGGGTCAGGAATGGGAATAAAATTAACCGTTTGTTTACATTTCAACTTATTTTGAGGCCAAAAAATACTCGAAAATAAATAATTAAACGATAACTTTATTATCTAAATTTATATTGATCTCTTCAATGCAACGTTTTCCACAGCTTTAGCCAATCTTCAAAGGACCTCTCATAAACACTGCCTTAGGTAGAGCTTTCTATGTCTAAATTATACTTTAATTCCATTCTCCTTTCGAAGTGATTATTTTAGTTCGAAAAAAAAAAATTAAGGGTCCGCCATCTAACGTTTTTTCTTCAACTAGTGCTTATTTCGTGAATGGTAACACTTAGCTTTTGTCTGATATGACAGATAATTTGTTTTATCGTTTCGCTGAACGAATATGTTTGTGCGTACGCTTGAGCAACGCTGGGAAATATTGCGACATTACTTTGAAAATCATGGTGTGGAATGTGTGCGAAAATTACGTACGTGTTTTGGAAGAAGAGAAGCATCGTCAGCTCCGTATGTTCGTTATCTTGTGAAAAAAAGTGAAAGAAACTGGCATCCTTATCGATGAACTAAAGCGTGAAAAGTCAAAAAAAGTGCGTACACGCGAGAATATTGCTGCTGTAGCCGAAAGATTGCGTGAAGCGTCATCAACATCAATTTACCGTCGTTCTTAATAATTGAACATTTTGGAGACATCACTGAGACGAATTTTACATAAAGACCTTGGTATGACGCCAACTGACCACCCAATACATTTTCGCTTCGCTAAGTGGGCCTGCGATCGACTTACAGAAGATGCCGATTTTGCCAAAAAAAATCATCTTTTCAGATGAAGCTCATTTTGATCTGGGCGGGGATGTAAACAATCAAAATTTTCCCTTTTGGGGCACAGAAAACCTGCACACATACATTGAAAAGCCGGTGCACCCAAAACGAGTCACTGTTTGGTGCGGATTTTGAACCAGAGGCATAATTGGGCCATTTTTCGTCAAAAGCTAGCAAGGATTGGCCTTTACAGTCAATGGCGATCGTTATAGGGCCATGTTGAACGAATCTTTGTTTACAAAAATTGAAGAGGAGGATATTGGCAACAATGGGTTTTAACAGGACGGCGCTATGTGCCACACAGCCGAAGCTACACTCGATGTTTTGCGCCCTGTTTTTGAAGATCACATTGTCAGCCGCAGAGCTGATGTCGTTTGTCCACCACGGAGCTGCGATTTGAGACCGTTGGACTATTAATTGTGGGGTGCCGTCAAAGATAAGTGTTACGCCGACAAGCTAGAGACATTTGACGCTTTAAAGGACAATATTCGTGAAGCCATTGGTGAAATACTGCTGCACACAATCGATAGTATGCTTAAAAATTGGACCGATCGTGTAGGCTACTGCATGGCCATTTGAATGAAATTATTTTCCATTATTAACCAGAAGGATTGTACTTTTAAATAAAAAAAGAAATTTGAGAAAATATTCAGTGTTTTTTTATAGCATTAAAAACAATTATTTGGCAGACCCTTTATAAAACAAAGGTATTACCGTAGGTGCGCTTAGTCCAATAAACGACGAGACAGAAAAAAATATTTTGGAAATATAACAATAATATTTTAGTGTTTAGATCGATCGTATCTAAGTTTTAGATCCTGGTAGAAGTGGGACTTTGGGTCTTTCTGCTTTTCAGATCTTCTGGTTTAGAAAAAAATTTACCTCAATAATATTAGAATATTTAAAAAAAGAAACATTCATTTGTCGCTGATTAAAAGAAAATTTCTAAAAAAGGCACCATGATAAAGATAAATGAATTTCAGTGTATTTGAGATATTTGACGCAAAATTTTTAGGTTTATCTAATGCTATAAATATAAAATTACATTCGCACAAAGTTGTAATAACTTTAATAATAAAAAATAATACTTGCAGTTCTCTCTATATAAAGAATTTTTTGAATTTAAAAATTATTATATGTCGAACTGCTTCAGTTAACTACATGACCTGTCCTTGCTATAGAGTAGTAGCTTCAGAGTAAGCTTTCAAAAGTGAGCATTTAGTAGGTAATTAGGCTTCAAATTTCACATCTTTTTAAAAAACTGAAACAAACATTTTCATACTGACGTAAATTGCAGCACGAAATATTCACATTTTCTTTTAATTGTATGATGTTTCTTAGTAGTCATAGCTTTTTCTAAAAATTTAAAAACTTTTTTTTTGAATAAGTAAAATTTTTTTGTCAAATGTAGGCAAAATTAAAGTGGATTTTCTACAGACAATTTCTCTTTTATATTCTGCTAAGCCATTTTCATAAGAGTATTTGAAAAGTTTTTCATATTTTTATGATTTTTTTTTTCTCTTTTTTGTCTTTAGTTCTTTTTCACAAAGGCCAGAAAGACAATACGGTTGAAATGCCAAAAATATACATATTTTAATTCAATTTTTAAATACTTCAAACACTCTTCAAGAATTTTTATTGTACTGAAAGCAAAAAAAAAAAAAAAAAAAAAAATGAAGCAAAAGAACCTCTTCTTGGAAACAATGACTTTGCAAATCGAATGTGTATCACAGGGTTGAAATAGACTTGAAGTTGTTCAAGTTTTATCCGTTTAAGTAATAATTTCTTTTTATTCAAGTTGTACCTTAATATGTACGTGTTTTTTTTTTTAAGTGGACACTCTAAAAGAATTTTTCATACAAAAGAAGAAGGGACATTCTTGTATGTTGTTGAGTACATTGTTGGAATATTTTGAATGGTTTTTTGTTATTCTTTTTTTTTTTGTTGCATTAAAGCAAATATTGTTTTATTGGTTTTGACAGTTTGCTTTCTTTAAGAATTTCTTCAAAATAATGCCTTTCTTTAGCAAACATCTTTATGTTTTGTTATATTTTTTTATCCTAATAAATAATTTTTATTGTATTTGTTATATGATATCCGATCGTAGGGGTTGACTTAATACCATAAACAAACAAAAAAGAGATTAATAAAGAATACTTTTTTATTGCAAAAAATTTGACTTTTTGCGAAAAATTGTATTTGTAAATGATATGTGTGGTACTATATCAATTTTATGAACATTTAGTTTAGGTTAAAAATTATACAGGATCACATACATATGTGAGTATTAACAAGACAAGTATTAAACCATAGTGATTCGTTGTTTCGAAAACAATCTTCTTTAGTAAGCTTTGTATATTTGAATTAAACATACGGTCTCCTGTATTTCAGCTCCGCACCATCTACAGTTATCATCAGAGCAAAGTTGATGGGATATCATCTTAATTCATAGTGTCCTAGCGAGAAGTATTTTTAAGGACTTTTTTTAAAATGATTTTTTTGGGAAATAAAAGTTAGAGGGATTGTTTTAGGAATAAAAAAAGAAATAATTATAAAAAATGGTATTGGTTGAACAATAAATTTTAAATATTAAAGTTTTTTTTTTAACTTTGCCACCTAAGGGTGTGGCGAAATATTGAAAAAATAAATAATATGTTTATTTGCAAAACTGACTTATTGCTTGAGTAATTCAAAAATGAAACAAGAAATTTTATAATGCGAAAATTATTTTTGCGAGGACATTAGATTAACTGTAAGCGACTTTGGTAAGATAAAAAAGTTTTTTTTTTTTCCAGAAGCTTATAAAAGTCCCATTGAAAAGGAAAGTGAAATTTTGAAAAAATATTTTGTATAAACCTTTTTTCCCAAAAATTGGTTTTTAGCAACACAGGTTTTTTTAAGTTAGTTTTTCTTTTTAAAGATATAACGTAAGAGTAGTTTTCTGCGGAAAGTTTAAAGCAGGTTTAAAATTTTTTTAAATGTTTTTTAAAAAAGAATTTTTTTTTGTAAAAAGTGTTTTTTTTGCAAATAAAGAAGTTTTGGTAAAAAATCAGATCTATTAAAAAAAAATATTATTTTTTGGGAAAGTAGAAATTTTTTAAAAACAACAATATGTTATAAAAATTTGTGTTAAAAAGTTCTTTTTTTTTTAAATAAAACTTAATTTTTGTAAGGAAAATGATTTTATGTAAGAAATCCTTTCGTTTAAATTTTGTTGTAAGCATGGCGAAATAATTTACCAGGTGGTGGCAGTGGCAGTGGCGAATTTCATTCATTTTCACCGTTGCAGAAAATTTCAAACTTCATATAAAAAAATTTTCGCTGATTTTTTATATATGGAGTTTGACATTTTATGCAACGGCGAAAATGAATAAGTTCGCCACTGCCACCACCTGGTAAATTATTTCGCCATGGTTGTAAGTTTACTGTCAATGTTGAAGGATCCACCCAGTCAAATTTAGCACAATTTAGAACGTACGTAATTTTTTGATTTCAAGTTAAACTCGTTTTTTCCAAAAAAAAAAAAAAAAAAAAAAAAAAACAGACTACTGCCTTTTTAGTTCTGACAACTCCTGAAGCTGGGTATAATATTTTTTAATTAAAACATACATTTTTTTTTATAAAAAACGCACTTTATGCAAGGCATTTTCGGGAACACAGAGTGCTTTTTAGCAAAAATAGCACTTTTTGTAAGAAGAAGTAATTTTTTTCTATAAAAATAATATTTTTTATAGAACATTTATGTAAGTATTAAAAAAATGAAATTCATATTGATTATTTATTTTTGATGAAATGAATCTCTCTAAATTTCTTTTTTGTTGTAAAAACTATATTTTCTTAAAGTAGGATGTTAATCCTAGCAAAACGGATGTATGCTCTTCAAACGGAAATACAATGTTCCAATTTTTACTGCACCTAAGCTGAACGGCACTGTGCTCATTGTTAGTAAAAGTGTGAAATACCTCAGGGTGATATTTTACCCCAAACTTCAATGGAAGGCGAAAATTGCCGAAAGAGCTCGAAAGGCGACTTGCACACTTTTTTTCTACCAGACAGATTTAGAAAATAGATGGGGACTTCAGCCTCGAATCACCTTCTGGCTCTATAAGGCAATCATCGAGCCGAATATTCTCTATGGTGCTGTTTTTTAGTGGCCTGCTTTCGAGAAAACGGTTAACCAAAAGCCTCTTGATAAAGTCAGGAGAACAGCCGCCATTTTGATTACTGGGACTCTCCGAACTACCTCGACAAAGGCCCTGTATGCCCTTCTCCACTGGTTACCTACCAAACTCCTGGTGTTGCAACGTCCCAAGTGCTGTGCAGCCAGACTTAATTCTCTCTTACGCTGGCTAAGGTCGGATGTGGGTCACTCTAAAATTATCGTTCGTGATGTGTCCATAACATCAATGGTAGACTACATCTCTTTTACACCTGCTCTGGACTACGGGTTTCAGATCCACCACCCAGTAGGTAGAAATGGGTCTCTTACGTTGTAATTGTGAGTAATACTGTTGAAATCTCGGATGGCGATCACAGATTGACCTGATTTGGGTCCCTGGTCACAGGGATATCCTGGGAAACTGTGAGACCGATGATTTCGCCAAACGGGGCACATTGCTTCCTAGCGTCTGCTCATTACCCGACGTTGGATTTCCTCTGGCAACGGTTAAGCTGGCCATAAGGAACCACTACCTCAATTCGGCTCGCAAATTATGGGTGGAGGAAAGTTCCTGCTGTATCTCCAGACAACTGTGGACTACACTAGACCTCAGCTGAACCAGGCAACTGCTCGGACTAGACAGGAAATCCATAAGAATTACGGTGTCGGTACTTACTGCTCACTCTCAAATAGGCAGGCATGCTGAAAGACTGGGATTGCCCTATAATGATTTTTGTCGCAGCTATGGCTCGGAGGATGAAGAAGAGACCGTTCTGCACCTCCTGTGCCATTGCCCATCCCGATTTTTAAGAAGATTAAGAATTCTGGGCTCTCCTTTTTTCAAGACTCCTTTTTTCAAGACTCTAACGGAGCTATCATCTCACTCTATAGGGAACATAGCGAATTTCATCCGCGAATCTTCATGGTTCTCAATTGAGTAGGAGGAGTCGCGCCGCCTTCCTTGTAGTATAACAACGGGCTTTACAAATGTGCTCAAGTGAGCTTGGTCGTGAGAGGTTGCCACTCCTAACTAACTAAAGTAGTATTATTATTATGGGCTAAAAATTGTTTTTTTGTAAATTTTTTGCTCTTAAGGATAAATTCGTTTAAACTTAGAAAAATATATTCCTTGAAACCTAAGTTAACTGTAATGTTTATTATAACTATTGTGAACATTTATAAAAATTAAAAGATATCTTTTATGTTGTCTATTTAAAGGCTTTACCTACCTTACTTACATTTAACTACTCTTTTATTGTAATAGTCCTTTATAAAACAAGAGCATTTTGGAATCGATTAATTAATTTAAAACACTGAACAGTAGGGAAGAATCAAAATATTTTGAAAATAACTCAGCCATTTGTGACTTGCTGTTCTTTTTTAAATAAGAAAAATAAGATAAATAACCTTTAGTTTTCTGTAACATCTAACAATTATGCTTTTTAATTACTTTTATTTTATTTTTTATTTCTAAATAACTTTGTTGATAGTACGAAATTGATGAAGTAAAATTACAACAATAAATAATTAACAATGAAATTTTTTTACAACAATACTTATATTTTAATCTGTTTTGAAACACCTTAGGCCAATAATAGTTTAACATAAAAAAGGATTTTGAGTGAAAACATTTTTCATAATAATACTTTAATGTTTGGGTAACCGTAAATTTTACAATAAATTAATAAATAAATAGATTTAACAATAAATTTGTAATAATAATAAATAAAATTTATATACTTACAACTAAAATTTTACAATATTAGTTTTTTCTTTAAAACTTTATTTAAATTTACAAATGTATAATCTTTTACAATACTAATATAATATATTCTAAAATTTCACAATATTTGTGTCTGCTTAGTATTGGCAGGATTTTTTTCGACCTTATCTGGTCTAGATCCATCATGTTCTGTTTGTTACAGTACCATCTCGATGTGGCTCTTCACCACGCATTATGGTCTTGAGCAGGGACAAGCTTTTATGATCGCTACACTTACCCCTGGATTATATCGTTTAATGTTTAATATGCTTTTTCACGATTTATAATCTTGGGTACCACAAATTTATGGTCACATCTTCGACCAGAGCTGGAAAATATAAAACAATTAAAATAATAATAATAATAATAATAATAATAATAATAATAATAATAATAATAATAATAATAATAATAATAATAATAATGATGATGATAACAATAATAATAAAAAGCAGTGCTATCAATACGGGAGTTAAAAACATTAAATAAATCATTAAACAATTTTAAATACTCAGACGTATTTAGAAAAGTTTATGCTTTTGATGTTTCCACTTTCCTTGATTGATAAAGAGCTCGCATTGCTGTAGAAACGGTATTACTTAAGGCGCTTTCACACTATAATACTGAGTCGTATGATTTTCATTTAAATTTCTCGTATGGGAATGATTTAGATTTCGAAAAATCTAACGTATCATTACAAAATGCTTTCACACTATCACACTTAAAACAGTTTATAGTTTCTCTGTAGTAAGCAAACAGCTGTTCTAAAGAAAAACATATGTATTAGAGAAGTACGATGCCTGTATGAAAAACTTTAAGCTGCCGGCGGATACTAGCCGATTGGGAACATGTGTAGAAAAGCTGTAACCCAGCGATTTTTATGAAATTTTTTTGCACAAAATTATGATCTATGTATATGACAATTTGTATAGAAAATCAAAAATACTGTTTCTTTCAGCCGTTTTTGCAAATATTGATTTTTTGCTGTTGAAAGCTTTAAGGCAAATTTGTATTATAAACTAACAAAAAGTTCAATAACAATACACATGCTGATTAATTAATTTTATTTAGTACACAAGTATAATTTTTAGTGTGTTTTTGGCAATACCGACAGTTTAAAGTAAATTGTAGAGACCGTAGAAAGATTTAAACAGTACATATTTAAAGCTTTCACTTAGCAAAAAACTCATTTGTTTTCCTAAACTGAGCGAAATTGTTAGGTTACTTATAAGAAAATTTGTAATTAATCAATGGATATGATTGAAATTGTTTTTGTTTAACATACATATCTGCACTGAATGTTTCGTATTAGCACATCGTTAAAATTAGTTTGAAAATAAGAAAAACATTTACAGTTCTTAATTACCTCTAAAAATCTGGTTGGTATTTTTAAGTCGGCGCAAGACAAAAATCAACCGCGGATAAGCTATGATTATGCAGCAATTGGCTTCGGTCTCTGAAAAGCAGCTCTTTGTTTAATTGGCTTCATTTTTTGTTGCAAAAAAACAACCCTGATAATATGAAATGTCTTAGCTTTTAGAAAAATTTCAAAAAATAGAGAGAGCCATCGGTGTGTCAAATTTTACTTCTCAATCTATGAGATTTTACTTAAGATCGCTTTCACACTATAAGATTTTTCATATTATTTCGAATTTTTGACAAATCTTAATACTCAGTCTTATAGTGTGAAAGCGCCTTTAATACTTGAGCCTAAAAACTTCAGCCACTGCGCGAGTTACGTATTGTACCCAACACTTACAACAACAAATTCCACCAGCTAAGCCAGAAAGAAGCAGGGAAATAAACCTAAATGACTAGAAGGAACGACCGGAGCAACAACAACAACGCATAAACACCTGAACTCAATTCAATGTAGAGTTCATTAAACTACTTTGCAATAATTTGTTTTTGTTAATTAATTTCAGTAAATCATCTTAGCTTGCATTTTTTACTAAAATGACATAATTTCGAGCTCATTAATTATTTTGCAACAATTTTATTTTGTCAATTATGCATTCTAAATTCAACACGATTTCAGTGCAATTCTTCTTCATCAAGCATTTTTAATTATCTCGCAATATTCTTATTATTAATTTTAATATATAAGAGAACATTGTTAACTTTAAGTTATTTCTTAATCTTCAGGCTTACAATAAATTGTATTTTTTTTACACGTTTTGTCTACCTAACGTAATTGGCGCAGTCGTACGGAGCGTCCAGTTAGGTTGTCGCGAATATCTTAAAAAGGATAACAAGGTTCCGCAATAAATAAAAAAATTGTATTTGAAAAGTTAACGCGAACAACTTAAAATATTTGGAAAAGTGACGCAAACTTATTTACACGTATATTGAATACGTAAAACTAACATAAACTGAAAAAGAATATACTTATACGGGTATATAAAAAAATTAAAAAAAAACAGAAAAAATTCTAATGCTAATTGCTTCGATAAGGATCCCAGTGACGGCATATTACTGTCGAGAGTATTATACTGAAGGAATATCAGTACAAAGAAATCGAGAGGAATCTTTAAGAAGCAGAAAGTCTCTTCAAGGCATATAAAACAAACAAAAATTAACATTTTATTAAGGAAGTGATGGAATATTACTATCCAAAGGTTATAAAATCAAATATCCAATTTAACTGAAAGCAATAAAGCAAGAAAAGTTGAAACAACTCTAAATCGATAAAAAATTACATCCCTAATAATTAGTGAAGGCACATCACCGAGCCAACACAAAAAGTTATCAACAATCAGTGAGGGTATATCACTAAAGAGATATCAAGCACCCTGCCAAAAGTATCAGCTTTGAAGGACATAGAACCTAGGGAGCAAAACGTTATCAACAACTAGCCTATAATGAACTCATCAGCTGCATTAATAATCGTTTTGTAAGTCAATCATAAATAATACATTATAATAAAATAAATAAATTTTGTGAAGTTAGGGAAGATGAAAATAATAAATTATAAATACATATGAAATTATTTGATTACAAAAAAATTGTTTGTTAATTAATTCCTTCAAATTATTTGGAAATTTGTATTTTAAAACTTAAGTTGCAAAATTTATACTTACATTGAAAAAAAATAATACTGGAATATGGATATTATTTATAAAATGAATTTTTATATAGTTTGAACAAAATATTAGAAAAACCGAGGCATATATACTTTTTGAGAAATAACCCATTACAGACAATTATAGAACACACAAACGAAGAACAAGTAATCATGACTGGAAACGGATAGAGTTCTACTCAAAACAATCCCGTTGACGTTTTCAAAACGTTAAATATCCCTGACGCGATAAAAGACCTACCAAAATTTGACAGAAACCCTCGTCTTCTGTATGAATTTATTGACAATGTAGAAAAAATTCTGTCCCTATAACAGCAGACTGACAACACCCCACAAGGAAGAATATTCTTAAAAACAATTAGGAATAAGATAGCAGGCGAGGCTAACGAAATATAAAATATGTATGGTACCCAACTGAATTGGGATGAAATTAAGGCAAACCTTATTCTCCACTATTCGGATAAGAGAACAGAAACCTCCCTTATTAGATACTTGCACCAATTGCAACAAAACAGGAAAAACGTTGAACACTTTTACAGTGAAATAATTGAGCTACAATCAGCTCTGATGAAGAACGTCAGAATTCATCAAGAAGACATGAACGTTATCTCATCAAAAAAAGAATTGTTTTCAGAAATGTGTCTTAATGCCTTCTTAAGTTGCCTTTCAGAACCTCTTGGATCTAACATTAGAGCTATGAGACCTAAATCCTTAGCCGAAGCCTTCAGCTTTTGCATTAAAGATTAAAATATTTCTTTACTCACGGCAAAATCCATACCATAAAAAATCTTGATTCCAAAATAACTAGCAAATAGCCAGTTAATGTAATCAAAATTTTGTAAAACAAGAAGCAAATTCATCGCAAACAAAAAGATCACAGCATTCGCAAACTTTTAAGAACAACAATTCGAGATCTCCGAATTTCAGAGATAAAGACTATAGCGGGACCCAAAACTTTAGAACAAACCGCTTTCATGCAAGTAAAAATTTTACTGAATCTAGCAACGTAAATACCTTCCAAGCCGATAATCGTTTCCAAAACCTAGACAAGTACCAAAATAATGGTCAGGATAGATTTGAAGAATTAACCAACATAGAAGACCCACAAAATTTTCGGTTACCTGCCTTGAGGAGCCGACCGGATTAGTTAACCTATATTCACATCTCTTCACCGTTTGGTAAACCACTTAAATTCTTAATTGACACTGGATCGTCCTCTTCATTTGTAGATCCAAAATTCATTACACCTAAGGACAGATTAAATTGTGCGTCCGTAACCATCAAAACGGTACTCAGCAAATACAATTTGAATCAAAAGGTAAATGTTTCGTGAATTCAATAAAAAAGGATACTTAGAATTTTTGCTTTTTAAATTCCACAGCTATTTTGACGGACTTTTAGGAATAAATGTCCTTACTCAAATCGGTTCTAACATCCATTTAGAGGACAAAGTTCTTAGAACAAAAAGCTGTACGATGGATCTTAAATATAAACTCAATTTATCTTCAGGCAAACATATTATACCAGGCAAATCAAAGAAAATAATTCGTCTTTCAGTAGACGTCGAAAATGGCGAAATTTCTATTGATGCAATAAATATTAACAATACTCTTATAATAACAGGAGGTATCTATGTCACGAAAGACTGGTACAGTCTCATAGAAGTAACGGAGACACATATAGAAGAAAAAACACTATTTTTTGAGCCCAAGCAAGCGAATCATTTAATTTCATTGAATTAAACTGCCTTGATATTAATACCCCACAACAACATACAGAATTAAGTAATATAAACACTGAAGATGATCAACACAAACAGAAAATCGATATAGCTAATTTGCTTAGATCGCAATACATAACACCGAGGAAAAAAACAAAAGTGCTTAAAATATGTAAGAAATACAAGCACATTTTTTAGAGAAGGTGAAAACCTTACCTTCACAAATGACGTCAAGCACAAAATAACCACAATTAACGATATTCCAATCTACAAAAAATTCTATAGATATCCGTACATTCATAAGGAAGAAGTTAGAAACCAAATAACAAGTATGTTAGAGCAGGGAATAATTCAGCATAGCTTTTCTCCATGGAGCTCTCCAGTTTGGATAGTTCCGAAAGAACTAAATGCAAGTGGAAAACAAAAATGGCGGCTTGTGGTAGATTTTAGAAAACTTAATGAAAAAACTATCTTAGACCGTTACCCTCTACCCAACATAAATGATATTCTCGACAAACTAGGCAAATGCATGTATTTTTCAACTTTAGATCTCGCAAGTGGATTCTATCAGATAGAGATGCATTCCAAAAACTAACTTCACAGTTAAGGAGGGCATTACGAATACATTAGACGGGATTAAAAAACAGTCCCTCTACTTTCCAAAGAGTTATGGATGTCTTAAAGGAACTAGTTTGGAAAGTTTGCCTGGTTTACTTAGATGACATAACCGTCTTCTCTACCTGCTTAGATGAACATATCTTAAATCTCAGATTAGTTTTTGAAAAATTGGACAAATACAATTTCAAAATACAACTCGATAAATCAGAATTCCTGAAAAAAGAAAAAAGCCTTTCTCGGAAATATTGTATCTACTGAAGGCGTTAAACCAAACCTAGCTAAAATCGATGCCACACAAAATTACCCAATCCCAAAAACTCAAAAGCAGATTAAAGGATTTAGGCCTTTTGGGATACTATAGAAAATATAGGACTTTGCTAAATTAACTAAACCCATAACAGAATGCTTAAAAAAAGGTAGAAAAGTAGAATTGAATTAAAACTATTCTACAATATCCAGACTTTTCAATTTCGTTTTGGGCGCAATTTTATCGCAAGGACGAATTGGAAGCGACATGCCAATCTGCTATGCTAGCCGAACCCTATCTGAATCAGAAACAAATTATTCCACAATTAAAAAGGAACTTCTTGCAATAGTATGGGCAACCAAATACTTTCGACCTTATCTCTATGGTCACAAATTTCCGATTGAACCTTAATTTCACAGAAGCTTAGCAAAGGAGTATTTGAACTTAACTTTTAAAGCTGGACACCATCGACTTCCCAAGGATGGCGCTGTGTGACCCTAAAATTGGGTACCTCTCATTTCTTCAACTTTTGTGTTTTTTTTTTTTTAATTATACATAGTCTTAAAGGCCTAGTCAATGCCTACATGTTTGTGTTTTAAAATGTTCAAGTTACAAGCAATTAAAATTTTTGGTTTCTCTATACCCTGGTCTTGTCTTTTCAAAATATTGGCTACATTTTTCATTCAATATTTTTTAAGTTTTTTATTGTAGTTAGCGAAAAAAAAAATAAAATATTTTTTTTTTTTAAATTATACGATTTTCAATTTAAAAATTTCAATATTATTGAATTTTTTTGTATTTTAGCCCAAACAATTTTGTATAAAGTTGATTATTGTTGCAGAAGATGGATGTCCTTCAATTTGACCTATTTTACATTGGGATTTTGATTTTAGCCTTTTTGTTCTAAAACCCCAAAGCTGGGATCAGAAAAAGGCTTCTTTTGTAAATTCTCTAAGAGTAAGAGTATTCGATTATATAATTGTTTTATTATGCCATAATATTTAATATACTGTTTGCATCATATCCCTCCATATTTATTTATGTCAGATTTTATTTCTAGTTATTTTTTCATTGGTATAAAACTAATTTTTTTCAAATAGAGTTTTATTAAAAAAAGTTAAAAATAAAAATTTCCTTTGCTTGTAATTTTTAAAAATATTTTCTTCTCGTATTTAGTACAAACCTTTTTAAGTTTCTGTTACTGATACTCTTTGAAAGCGATGAGGAGTTTATTTTATTATTTCTTTTTTGATCTACGAAATTTTACATCATTTAGTTAAGTACTTGTCCTCGTATTGTATTATTGTATTGTATTGTATTTGTATAAAAAGACAGAGTATGAAAGAAACCCTTGAAGCTAAAAATTTTAAGCAGCATGGACAAAACAAAAGCAATAATATGAAAACGTAAATAGTAACAGCGTACTGTACTATTATCAACATTCTCAGCAGCAGCATTACCGTTCAGTGTCATCATCAACATCAACACAAAATACGTGTCATCGTCCATCTAAAACATTAATTGTGTATTTTTGGTTTTCTATCCTTTTGGCATTAATAGACAAATAACAGCGATACAATGGACACTAAATCAACAACAAAAGCGTTAATGAAATTGAAATCAATTGTTAAACAAAGCATAAAAACATGACATTTTCTCTTAAGATTCTGCTCCACTCTACGCTGTTACTCTTGTTTAACATTAGAAAAGAAAAAACTACTTGTAAACTCCTTAATGTAAGCGATTGTATCTGTTGTTGTTGTTGTTGTTGTTGTTTGGGGATATACAATTTGAAGAGCCCTTTTGCTATTAAACAAAACAGTTTTGTATTTGAAAAGCATAACGAAACGTTGAAATAAATGAAATCTATAGAAAATGTTAAAGTTGAACTGCTGTCAGAAACTGAAGCTGGGCGTGGATATTAAATAACCTGGATAAATGCAGTTAATTAAACTTTAATATTGTATTTAATTATTTAAGATTCGTTATTTTATTACTTATCACATAAATATTAGTTTTCTTGGAATTTGATCTTGTTTTTGTTGTTTTATTTTAATGACGATATGATTTTTAGCAGAATATTGATTTTAAGCGACTTTTTATTTGATTTGAATACTTAAATTTTTTTAAATCCATTTTTAAAATTTTTTCCAAAACTTTTTAATTGCCGTAGTGCCGCTAAAACTAGTGATTAAGTTTGAAGTTCTTTTATTTAGAAAATTCTGTTGGATATAAAATTTCAAAAGAAAAAATTAATAATCTTAAAACGGCTTACGTTCATATATTTCTTTAATTTCTAAATTTATTAAGAAAGATTAACTTTTTGTTTATTGTTTGTTAATTTTTAAAGAAAATATGAAAATCTATACTAAAGCTAAATGTAATCTCGTATTTTCTGGATTGCTATATCCATCATTAGCATTCTAGGTGTCTACCTAACCACTTAATTGAATACGCAAGCCTATGTAGAATATTCATAATAAGTCAACATTAATTTATTGAAACGAAGTCATAATACAACCCAAAGGCTCTTCTTTTATTCTCTTTATAAATCTTCATATTTTTTTTTATTTTTTAATTTTAGTCCCAGCCAGGGGTTGTACCAGTGATCTTCATAAATCAATAAAAATTTTACTTCTTCGACTTTGGATCATTTTTAATTTAACTTTTTTTATTAAGAAAAATTATTTTTCAAATGTACGCGGACGTTTTCCAAAGAAAACAAGAAATATTAGACGCTGGCAGAATTTGAATGAATGAAAAATAATTTTTCTTAATAAAAATAGTTAAATTAAAAATGAACCAAAGCCGAAAAAGTAAAATTTTAACTGATTTATGAAGATCACTGGTTCAACCCCTAGCTGGGACTAAAATTAAAAAATAATATTTCCGTTTTTTATAAAATTACAATTTGTTAATCCGATTTTTTGACGAGAATTTATTGAAATGCGGTAAAGCTTTTTTTTAACCGGATTCAAAAATAAGAAGTTTATCGATTCGTCTTAATCTTTTATGTTTGAACCCACAGAAATTAGTCAGTTCTGTCTTCAGATTGGTTTCCTTTTAGAAAAAAGTTGTTAATAATTGAAGTTGTACCAATATTACACGCATCACAATAAGTCGTAACAGATTTGACAAAATTGGTATCTGGTCTGTTTGCTGTGTTTGTTTTTCTGACAAGAATTATTTTGGGATTTTATTTTCCTGAAACGTTTTTTTTTTATTTTTTATTTATTGTTTTTCAATACTTATAAATAGATTGCAAATAAATAAAGGAAATAAAAAATTTATTGTTTTGGTCTGGTTTTCGTGAGAATTAAGTTTTTTTTTTAAACTTAGAAAAAAAATTAAACTATTTTTGAAATTTTGGCGAAAGAAAATATTATCGAAGTAATTACATTCATTTGGTAATTTTTGATTCCTTCATTTTTTAGGTTGCTATATATTTTTCACAGCAACAAAGAGGGCAAAACTTGAAGGCAAAATAAGCACTCGTATATTTCGTCTTATAGTTACAACAGCAAATTTAGGAAACGGTCCTATTGTGATCTAGAGTCGTCGCAGAATCGATTGAGTTTTACGTCAAATATAAACAGCCAGGCAGAGATAATTAAATCTACTATAAAGGTTAGACAGTTTTAAATTTTATTTTTTAATTTTTTAGTTAATGCTAAAGATGGTACAGACGAACTGAATAATTTATAATTATTTGTACTTTAAATAATGATGCCGTGTAAAGGGGGTCAGTAAAAATATTTCAAAATGAAACAGCTTCTAAATTTTAAATGCTAAAATGTTGTGGGTAATATCTAGTGTTGAGTTAGAAAGTATATGACCTCAGTACTCCATTTCCCCATTTATATTAAATAACATGTTTTCATTCATATTTAAATAGTTTACCCCTTTTTATTATTTGTATTTTACCCTTTTTAATGAAAAATATGTTAAATATTATTTAAACTTTCTCTTTAATTGCGCTTTTTAAAGCTCATAGTTTACTTTAGAAAGTTTTTTTTTATGATATTAAAAAATTAATTATAATTTTTATTTGAACCCAATTTTTTTGTATAAAACTATTTGTCCATAACCACTTAAAACTTAAATAATTTTGATTTCCATTCTACCAGCTTCTTGTGAGTGCATAACGATAATTCTGGTTAGAAAAAAAAATATGAAAAACTTTTTACCATTTTTCTTGCACTCTCTGAAACTTTATAAGTTTGTTTTGCTTATAAAAATAATAGAATAAAACATAAATTTTCTACAATGCTTTTAATCACAATTGGTACCAAAACCAATAATCGCACACAAAACTTATTTCTTCATCTTAATATTTGATAGAAATTTTTTTGCATACAAAACTCTAAAGTAATATTATACAAACATTGATTTTTTAGTTTAACAGAAAATTAAAGGAATCATATCATTTAATAATAAAAATATGAACTTAAAGAGATATGTTCAAGCATTTTGTTTAAAAATAATTTTTTTTTTTAATTAGTTAGGCTGGCTTAGGACCGTATTTTTGTGCTAAACAATTATCTAAATTTTTAGATTATTGTTTGGCTATTTATATATTCTTTTAACACTCTGTTTTCAAATAAGATTGCTAACTGCTAGATTACGCATTGTTAAAACTTTGCAATTGTAAAAGTTGCACTTTAACAAAATTGTTGCAATTTTCTTTTGCAACAAACAATTTTCTCAAAGTTTTTCTTTCCACTTTCTATGCACAATTGTACAATAAGTTATGCAAACTTTATACTAACACTCGTATGCTGTAAAAACATATTAGCATACTTTTACATAAATGTATAAACGCACCTATTCGCATACTAACATAATCTATATTTCTAAAGATTTAGGAGTTTGTTTAAATAGTGTGATAAAGAATTATTGGTACTTTTGTTTTTTTTTCATATAAATAAATAGTGTAGAAAAGGATTAAAAGGTGTAGGTGTGGTGATACTTATTATGAAAATTCTAATTTCTATAGAAAAAGAAAGAATTAAAAATTTAGGTTTTACTATTTATCAGTTTTCAGCCTTCTACAGCAGTCACGAATAATATGAACAATGTTGGGCTCCAAACAACTCGAAATCAATTTCAAATTAATGATTTGAATATTTTGATGATTGCAATCGTCGTATAGCACGTAGCGCCATCCTGTTGAAGTCACATTTTGTCCGGAACAGTGTTATTCATATTAAAAAAAATTTCATGAATAATTATGCTGTTATGATCTCCATCGATCGCAACGCGACCTCCGGCTTCATTTGAAGAAATAGAAGGTCCAAAGACGGCTCCAAGGATTTTAAGAGAACCGGTATTAAAAAATTTTTTAATATAAGAATTTGCTAACAAATTTAATTTTTCATGCAACCGAGGTATTTTACTTTAAAGTAGTGCTGCGCCAGCTCTTTTCCACTGTGAAACACTAAAGTTGACTGTACCTGTAATCGAGCAGTTTCTTTATAATCAAATCCTCCACTGTGCAGCATTTAGGCTGCACGTTTCTGAATTATTTGGATCTTTTAGCGTCTGTTTTAAAATGTTTTCACTTCATATGAGCCAAAAACGAGCCTCAGCTCATTAATTTTTAAAGTAAATCTTGTGGAATTTGATAGCGCTGTTCAAACACTATTCTATTCACGATGATTTGCTTGTTCATAGATAGACACTTTGTTTGACAGTTAGTCCTTACATAACTTTAATGGGACCGTAAACACCCAAAAATATTGTTATGTGAGCTTAAAGTAACAGTGCGAAATATCTTATTTGAGAACTGACACTCAATATAATAGACATGTCATTTCATTTGGTTAGGAATCTGATTATAAATTCGTTTTTAAAAATACTGTAATATTTCTGGGTTGGAAAACGTTTAAAAACGTTAAAATGAAATTTAAATATGGACTTAATTTTATATAAAAATTGTTAAAATGCGTAAATAGAGATGAGAAATTTTTACCCATAAATTAAAATTGCACTTTTTTTCGAAGTTTAATTGACAAATAAAAAAAATTCTTATGTAAACTATAGAAAATGTATACAGTTGTTGTACAATTTGATGATATTACACAAGAATAAATTGTTTTTGGTACTCAAATGTTGCTCTGAATTGAATGAAACAAGTCCATGGTATAAGAAGTCCATTTATATTATAGAATGAAAACTTAAGTTCGCTGGAAAGTTAATCGTATCTTCACATGTGGTGACAATATTATGGATCTCCCACAGTTTGGTGCAAACAAAATGTTGTGATGTAAATGCGCCTTCATATTTTACTATGGCGTCAAATGTTTGGATTTATATCCACTTTCTAAACAGATTGCCCCGGTACCTACAGTACATGAAATTAATGCTGCTGGTAATACGAATGATTTTTGGTGTAATGTTTTAGCGCAGCGTGAGTATCAGCATCATAGAAATAGACTTCTTCCTCTCAGGTTTCTTGAATTGTCACGTTAACCACAACAGAGCATTCAGTTTGAATTAGGTTTTACAAATTTGTAGTCAGATGTTGAACGCAGTAGAAAAAAATCGGTGCTTCACAGTCTTATATCTCTGACATCCTCATAAGCAGACTGAATCGCTAAAACAACTACAAGAACATATACAAAATATTAAAGGGTGATATTCATAAAACTATTGTTAATCTTGAACAGTGATAGGCAGACACAGACAAAATGGGTGCCTCAACAGTGACGTAAATTTTTACGATATGGTTCATTTTTTAATGATAAATAGTTATGTCGCCTATAAAAAGAACAACAAAATATAAAGGGTCATCCAAATGCGACGCCTAAATGTCAGAATGGATGGATTCGTCAATAAGCAAAATTGTCGTATCTGGGGTGATGAAAATCCTCGTGTTATTCATTAAAAATCTCTACACCCACAAAAAGTTACTGTTTGGTGTGCATTTTGGGCAAATGGAATCATTGGGCCATTTTTCTTCGATGATGATGCTGGAAATGCTGTTACTGTGAATGCTGAGCGATACCAATCAATGTTGAGAGACTTTTTATGGACATAGTTGAATCATATTAATGGGTCTGACGTCTATTTCCAGCAAGACAGTGCTACATGTCACACAACTCGAGAAAACATTACGCTTCTGCGATCAAAATTTCCTCAACGTGTAATTTCACGAAATGCAGATATCAATTGCCCTCCAAGGTCATGTGATCTAACACCATTAGATTTTTTTGTGGGGTTTTTTGAATAGTCGAGTATATGCTAACAAGCCACAAAAATTAATGATCTAAAGAACAAAATTCAAGTTGCAATTCGTGAAATAACACCAGCAACATGTCGAAAAGTCATTGATAATTTCGATATTCGGATTGATGTCTGCAGACGCAGTCATGGTGGACATTTGAATGATATTCTATTCCACTTATAATTGTAATGGATCATACTTTTAATAAAAGAACAGCTTGAAAAAGTTGCAAATAGTCTGTGTTTTATTTCAAAGAAATATGTAGGCGTGTTTTTTGGATGACCCTATACAACTTAAATATAAAGAGTGATTCTAACGAGCTTCAACTGTTATAGGCAGAATTTATACAGAGTATGATCAAATAGGTTTGCTTTTAAAATGAATGTAAACAATAAATCTTAAAATGAGAGGCTGTTTACACAGACAACGTAATTTTGACGAACATGGCCTTAAGCCGCTTTTAAGCCGTTATAGGGAGACTTTCGAAACCTTTGAAGGTTTGCAGGAAAAAAAGTTCAAATAAATTTGATAATTAAAATGACTGAAAGTGTCCCTATAGTAACATTATTTTGACATATATGTTTCTATTTAAGCTGGCTTGTACATTGTACCCTTTGTTTGTGCATCGAGTTCAAAAAGCACTTGATGGGTTTTTATTTTAAAAAAGTTTAATTTTTCCCCCCTAACCATATAGCAGCCAAGCAGGCTATGAATCAACATTAATCTTGCACGTTTTATTAAATGCACATTAGGTGATTAGAGATATTTATTTAAAGAGTTGTAAATGAAAAGAAATGTTAAACATAATAAATACCCTAACAATTAAAGAATCTGAGTGCTTCTACATCACAATATAATGATGGGGGTAATGAAGTAAGCCGTTTGTTGATTAAAATTTTTTTTCCTTGATTGTTTCTAAATTTTCAAGTCCTACTGTCTATGCTCATGTGTCATAGAGGTTTATTTATAACGACTGTAAAAAATTTCAATGCATTTTTTCCTTCCTCTAGTAGGATTTTACCAGCAAAAACATTTGATCATTTGTATTATTTTTTATTTAAAATTTGGAAATGAAAATTGTAAATTCTAAATGTTTTTTTATTTTTTTGTTTTTTATTTAAACGTTAAATTTGATTTGGAATTAAGTATTTATGATAAAATTATGCTACAAGTTGGAGTTTCAAATTCACAATTTTTAAAAAAAATAAAATAGAATTAACAGACTTCAAACCAAAATATATTTAAATTTGTTTTCATTTAAAACCTTTAAGAAAGATTTATTATGATTTAATGACATGTTTGATACTTTAAATGTCCCTTATGATAAGATAAGGATAAAAAGGCACATTATTCTTTATCTTTCATAAGATCAGAAAAGCAAATCTTTTATAACAGTTTCCTTTATGACAGTTTTCTTTATATTATTTATACGTTTTTAATATTTTTTTTTTTGTAATTATCAGATTAATTCATCTTAATGTGGTTTAGTAAAAGACTTTTTTATATTCAAGTTATTGTGTAGCAGTTTAAATTCAAGCCTTTATAATTCAGCTTGCTGGCAGTTTAAGATATTTAATATACAATTTAAAGCGAAAATGATAATACTGTCATTAGTTATATATATATAAATATTTTTTTTGTGGTGATTTAAATCATTTTATTCTGTGCAAAAGATTCTCCTTTATATGTAAGAGGATCGCCGAATGCAGAATATGATCCAAGAGTAATGTTTTATAGTTGCAGTGGAATTTTATTTGTTTACATAATCAAAAATAAGAAAAAGTTTTTTGAGTCTTTTAACAAAACATTGACCAAAAACATACAAACATAAAATATGCTTTTCAATGGTTTAAATACTAAAACACCAACATAGTGGAAAGAACTGCACAGTCATCTGACCTATGCCCGATCAATATTCTTTGAACTAACGTCAAGAAAAATGTCTATCAATCAAAACTTGCTAACAGCAAGAAGCTTTAGGCTATAGTAAAGGAGTCGTGAAAAAGAATTCCTAAAAATGTATAAATTTGGTTAGCCCTATACCAATGCATTGCTTCTTCGTTATCTCCAACAAAAGGTATTCAACAAAATATTGGTTTAGTGACAGTTTAAGTGTAGTTTAATCGGAATAAGGTATTATTTTTACTGAGAAAATATCGACAATTGAGCGTATTTTGCAATTTATTTCAATAAAAATATTATTTCAATAAAGCGTTTCTAGAATAAATAAATGTATTCCTGATACCAGGTTAAATTGAATTGCCTATAGTGCAAATTTTTGAACGCAGTAATATTTTATTTATGGTTTTCGGACAAATTCGTTTGCAGTTTTCGCTAATGGGTATTTCCATGGCGCCCTTTATTTGACATTCTTATTTTCTCTTTTCGCATGAATCCAGTTCACGGTATTTGTAACGTGTCCTTGAAATATTAATAACATCCGAATTATTTCAATAGATAATTAAGGATTTTTGTTTTCTTAGGCGTGGTTTGCATATTTATAGATTTGTCCGTATTTTAATAATATTTTTTTCTATAATTATTTTTCAATAAAAAATAATATTTTCATTTAATGATTTGTAGAATTTATAGTTATTAAGCTGTTTATATTTTTCGTTCCCTTTTTTTTATTAACTGAGGCTGCTGTAGTCGAAGTGGTAAACACGTTGGCTACAAAACTGGTTGACCAGGGTTCAACCCTTGCCGCAACCATAAATAAAAAAATGTTTTTTTCTGTTTAATGGTATAAACACATATTCATTCAGAATTAACATTAAACATGTAGCCTTCTTCGTCGGTACTTCTTCATAGCACATTTGCCGGCGAAGTAAAATAACTAATAAAATGGCTATATTTATCTTTCTCTTTTCACCACATGCCTTATCTCTCATCTATCCCTTTCCTAAAAGAATGTAGCACGGTGACGAAAATAACTAAATAGGCATTATTGCCTGAAGTGCTACTTCTATCAAAAAAAAAAAAAAAAAACTAGCAGTGCTCCCAACTTCGTCTGCATATCAGTTTTAAAGGTGCGGTTACATTATTCAAATATTTGACCAAGAAAGCTTAACCACCATTTTTTCAAATTTTTATTCCATCTTTCCTATTACGTATCATTACGAATTACGACCTATATATAATAAGTGTGATATTTTATCTTTTATATTGTGTAGGACCTTATATTTCTTAAAAAGTATTTGAGAAGACCAACATTTTTTCGCCATATCTTAATGGTTCCATTTTTTTTTTTGGTCAAATATTTGATTAATCTGACCATATCTTAATTTTCTTAAAATTAAAAAAATGTGTTTTTAAACATTTGTTGTAAAGTTCTGTACACAAAGTTAAATGCTTTCCATCTACAAAAATAAAATGTATTGGCAACCGTTCTAGTACCATTATAGCAGTAAAATTGGCTGCTTTCCCCAGTTTCTCTACAAAATAACACATTTTTATGGAAAAATGTTATTCCAATCTACCCAGCGCCTTTTACGTGATGCCAACACAGATAAATAGACAGGCAAAAGTTCAGAAATAAGTGTTTTGAATTTCATAACGATTACAGTCTACAGCAATATAAAAATTTTCAAAAAATATTTCATGTACAGAAATGACCCCATTACTGTTTTATTATTTGTATAGATTGTCCTTTGCATTGAGTGTTTAGGTGAAGAAAATTTTTCTTTGGGTATCTTGATATAAGCTTCCTTTTTCTAATATATTTATCTTAATTCAATATTTCGAAACTTTAATCATTAATCTATTGATTTACTGGCATAGCTACAAGAATACGACATATTTGTTAGACCACTTGGTAGACCGATCGGAAAAGTATTGTAATATAAACGTCTGGACCTTTTTTTAACTTCCTTTAAATCTTTTCTGCCTTCTTTAAAAATTAACAAAAAAAAATTTTAAAAAATTTTTCTCTAAATTTAGAAATTAAAATATGTCAAATAAAGCCGGATTAAATTTATGTAATAAAAGACTTAGATAGTTCGATTAAAAAGTTATTTTATAAATTAAACATATTAAATGTTATATAACTATTTTTTCTTTTATTGCGTAAACTTCATTAATATTTTAATCAAACCATGATGTTTCCCATTTAATGATTAAAAATAATTTTGTTTAACTGGATTTATTTTAAATAAAAATTTAAAATATAATTACAAACATAAAAAATATTATATTTTATATCCAAAACATTTTTTTAAACAAGAAAGAATATCAACAGGTTGGTTAAAGAAGTTTTATGTTTTGCAAAACCAAAATAAAATAATTTTTTTTTAAGTTTTATGAAATTAAATACATTAAATGCCCTTAAAGAGTTTGGCATAATTACACATTCAGCTTGTTAAATTACATTTGTGTGCATTTGTCCTTTTTTTTGGACAACGACTTTTTTATTTTATTTTATTTTATATTTTAAAATGAATAGCGTTATAATATGCATTTTGAACTAAGCAAAATTTAAGTTACAATAAGTAAGTATAAGCTAATCGTTAAATTTGGTGAATTTTTTTAAACCTTTTAAAACTCATCTTAATAAAATTTATTAAACTGGAAGTGATAGCAGTCTTTATAATGTTGCTGCAAAAATAAGACGTATCAAACCTTTGCGTAATTAAGATACCTAAGCTAAAAGCTATTGTCGGCTAAAAAATTTGTTACCTATACCACTAGTAAGAGTGATGTGTGTAAGTAGAATATGTGGAGAAATTATGAAGTAGGTATTGTGCAGTCGGCTTGACTCTGTTAGCAGAGTTTTTCATCTATTATTTTGTTAAATAACAGATAATAAGTTTAAATCCCAACAGAACCTTAAGTATAAAAAATAGTTGTTAAGAGTAGGCAAAGACTTCTCTCTTAAATTCAGATTGATATTTTTTTATAAATACATCCTTACTCTAGCCAAACAGTGAACCGCATTTTGGTCCATGATGTTTCAGATATTATGAGCTTTAAAATCCTGCTTCGTAATTTTTAAAAATCATGTACGAAGAAATATACTTTAAAATAAATATCTTATACTGTAGTGAACAAAATAATCTTTACAACTTAATTTAAAATTGTTTACTTTCAGCTGTATTGTTATTGCTTGCTCTTCAGGTTTTCGTATCTTTTTTCTCACTTATTTTCACACACATTGTTCACCAATGGCAATAACATTAACACAATAAAAAATGTAAGCTGTATGCAACAATAAAAGGAACATGCTTGTTAACATAATTCAACATGTATTATGCCACAGGTCATTCATTAAAAAAGTGTCATCCACATAAAAATACCAGCAAAATTACATTTCGATGCTGTTGTTGTCGTTGTTGTCATTATGTTCGTTTTTTATTTCGGACAGGAATTGTATAAATAATAGTGAGAAATTCTTAACATATTTTGTATGTAAAAGGACAAATATATACAATTATTACTTTGTATACAGATATAGAGAAATTGTGTTATAAAAAATAATTTAATTGAGATGTGGAAATTAAAATTTTAAGATATAAAATATGGCCACTTAAACAAAGTAAGACAATTATAAATAATTAATTTATATGATAAAATCAATAATTGGAATATTATGTGACAATGAAGGAAGAAAAATGTCAGCCTTAACCCTCATCCAGTAAAATATTACAACAGTAGAAAAAAAAAAACAATAAAAAGCACATTCACCGACAGAGAAGAAAACAATAAACATGGATTTGCTTTTATTTCTGACAGCTCATAACATCAAAATCAATTGTATGGTATCAAAACGAAACTTCTAGTTGTACTCTACACGTTGTATGGGTAAGTTAAGTTGTAAAAGAAGAAATATATAACACAACATTGTATTCAATTAACAATTATAGATGCTAAAAATGAAAGTAGAAACAAAAATAAGAAATAAATAAATTGACGACGTTCAAATTGCATAAAAATGTAACTCTATTTTACTTCTTTAAATAAAAACAAAAGATTGTATTTGGTAAACTTTAATAAAGCGCACTTTTTTTAACAAAGACCCTTTTTATGAAATGTACTTTTTATGAAAGGTACTTTTTACAAAAGTACTTTTTCTAACAGCGTTATTTAATACCTCTATTTTATATTTAAAACATCGAAGCTTTAAAAATCCCGAAAAAATAATTGTACGGTTTTTCATTGTTCCTTCTTAAAAGTAAAGTTCGTTTAGATTGCAAAAATAAACACGCCATTCATAACGTTTCTCTGCTGTGACTTTGACTAGAAAAATAAACACGTCATTCATAACTTATCTCTGCTGTTACTTTGCATAGATTTGTTTTCTCCATATCTTGTTTACTGCATATGCGCTTTCACAAACTCTTGAACTCAAAATCGTGTACATTCAGACCTCGTAGTCATCCTGACCACAAAATACTCTGGCTCTGATGAGGCCAGCAAGCTCCTATTAACCAACTCACACATGGAACCATTAGTAGTTCTTTTAATTGCTTGTTGTTTCCTCAAGGGCTTCAAGCATTAGCTTAAAATTTTGCTTTTCTGGTCAAGACTTTGATGCTGTTTTTTAATTAAATTTCCATTACTCTTCTACCCGGACTGCATAACAAGAAAAATCTTTCCTTCTACTTAAGGCCCTGTTGGGATTTAAACTCTGCTCTTATGTTTATTGTTAACCAAACAATCAGAGATCTCCACGCCGTCAACGCAGCTGCTTGAAATGCAGTAACTGATTATTTTTTTTTCTCGCACATATTGTATTGTATAAGGTACTTTTAGCAACAGGCCCTTTTTTGTAGAAAAAATTAGTATCAAAGAAATTTTTAAAAGGTACTTTTTGTCAAAAGTACTTTTTTAATTATTTAATTTTTTTTAAAAAGACCTTTTAATATAATTAGGTAATTTTTATCAAAGCTTTTTTTGTAAATGTTCCTATTATGTTTTTGATTTAAAAACTTTTTGCAAAATCAACCTTCATAGAAAATTATATTTATTAGAATATAATATCTTATAACCTTAAATAAATAAATAAACTAGAATGAATGATTTCTTTTAAAATTAATTTTTGTCCCTAATTCTAATTTAATTTAATTCTAAAACATATTAGCCCATAATCATAGAAACAAATTGAAGTCGGTTTCTTTTAGAAAGTACTTTAATCTTAAAACTTGCTTTTGACTTTTTTGATACCATAGTCAAAAATAAAGTAGATTCTACGTTGAACCGGCTTTAACTAAATGACACATCAAAAAAAAAAAAAAAAAAAAAAAAATAAATAAATAAAAATAGTGCTTGCCCATAATTTGTAACAAAATACAATTAAATTGACTGTCCATCTCTTATCAGCTGCTAGATTTTTGTTTTTTGTTCAAATTAAAAATAGATATAAAAAGTAAATTGGTTAGTTTGAAAAATACAAAAGTTAAATAAATCAGTGCACATTGTTATAAACATTTTTGAATTAATTTAAACACATAAATTTTAAATGTAGGTTTATGTCATAGAATTGTCTTGATAAAGTTGGTACTAAAACACTTAAAAATAACTTCAGGTGGCTTTAAATTTAAAACCGGTTTTTAACTATTGAATATACTTTTACGTGACTATAGTACACAAAAAATGCACTTCAAAGAAATATGTAGTTTAGAAATGCAAAAGTACACTTTATCTGGGACTATGATTATGGGTCATTTATCTTATGAATAAAAATGTTATTTGTTATTTTTTTTTATTTAATTAATAAAAACATATATTTTTTCTCTACTTTTTACTTACAAATAATGATATTAAAATATCTGTTTTTAAATTACTTGTTTAAAACTACAAAACCACATGTTTTTCTTTTTAATAAATTAACATAAAATAAAAAATAAAAAACATGAAAATCCTATTGCTGAAACTTAAGTGCAAAACAATAGAATTAGTAAATAACATTCAGTAAAATTAAATAAATTTAACAATAGTTACTAAAAAAAGAGCAATAGCTGCAAGAAATGTAAAGAAAATAATGAAAATAATGAAAAATTGTAACACAATATACACAGGTTCTTGATTTCCCCATGGAAATCAATTGATCAGCCATATTGTAACATTTACTATGTTCAATAGCTACGACAATAACGACAACTGAGTTCTATGTCAATGAATTTTGTACAAAAACAAATAATAAATATTGTTGTGCGTAGAGCACATATGTGTGAGTGTTTGTGTGAAAACATAAACTGTACATATACATGTGTTAGTATTTGTTGACATAACCCAGTAGATCAATTTGTCTTTCTGTTCTTAAGATTTTCTAAAGATATTTTGTGAGAAATTTCCATTAACGATAATGTTAGCGATAACGTCGTGTGTAATGTTTTCCATGTAAACGAACTGAGTTGAAAGATGAGCCGCAATGTCTTCTACTTCTAATGTAGCTGTCGCTGACAAGCTATATGAAATTGTCACTCTTTTGATGTTGCACAATCTTCATGGCCAATTGCTACAAATTATCGTTGATTTATTATTGTTTTATACCTGTCGTTAAGAATGTTTAAAAATGAAATAATTGGACAACTGGGATAGTTCGTATGAGTATCATAAATTTACACTTGCAGACATACGTTGATTTTACTTAAATTTTTAATATTTTCTTGCTTTAAAGTTTTAAATGCTGTAAAAAGTACTTTTCTAAAATTATTAATATTGCTTGTGCCGAAATTTCCTTTACTGGTTAAGAGTCAGATAGTGTTGCGTGAAATATTCAGAATCTTCGACTAAAATGGCGATCGTGTAGGAGTTATGTTTGAAAAACTTTTTCAAAAACACAACAAATAATGAAAACAAAATGATTTCTGGTTACTGGAATCAAGTTATCAAAATAACAGCGGCTCATAGGCGTTTCGACGGAATTGTTATTATCTTTTACCTTTAAGTTTTGTTAAAGTTTTTTTAAGAATTTTATAAGTTTTAAAATTTTATATTTATACTTACATAAATTAATCTAGAAAATAAAGAGAATATGAAACATTGAGTGAAAATTTAACGTGCACATGACCCTAAAATTTATTCCAAAAACCCATAGAAGATGGTGGGTCAGACCAGATAATATTAAAGAGACTCAATGAGATTTTTTAAGTCCGTATGCAACAGACTGAAGAGATGAATGAAGGACGCTTAAATATATTATCCCCTCAATTATTTTTTTTTATATCTACATTTAAGTTTTTCAGTTATGTAGCTTTCTATAATAATATGATGTTCGTATATGCTTTCCTAATATTGAAACTGTTATCATTGTCATACAAGGATTTTTTCTAATTTTACTTCAATGAATAAAAATCAATCAAGAACTATGAAAAGTTATCTCTTTTGTTGTAATATCTTCAGATAAAATCTTTGTAAATACAAAAGTAAAGATGAACTAATAAATTGAAAACTAAATTTAGTTCTCTTTTCTTTACATTAAATTAATGTGTCTTCTGCATTTATTGTGAACTAGCAGTGTCCACGACTTCGTCTGCGTGTCATTTCTAGTTTTCTTTTAATTCTAATTAAATTAAATGTGTTTTAAACTATTTATTACAGAGTTCTGTAGACAGTGTTAAAAATTTTCCATCTACAAAAATGAAATGTACTGCCAACTGTTCTAGTACAATTATACCGGTAAAATTGGGTTCTTTAATTTTTCTCTATTTTATCAAGGAAATGACATATTTTTATAAAATAAGAAGTATTTTAGATTTGAACCAGGGTTCCAAGGGATCTCTTAACAAAATTTTGTTGTAATCCATTAAGTAGTTTTTACGCGATGCGAACACAAACAGACAGAAAGATAGACAGAAATTCCAATAATAGGTGTATTGTATTTTATATCAATTACTGTCAACACTAATATTAAAATTTTCCAAAAAATTATTCGTGTAATTAATAACCACGATACAGTTTTATTATATGTATAATTTTAAATAATTACAAAATACTGTTATATGTTAAAATATATATAGCAATACTGTTTATTGATTAAGAAAAAAAGTGAGAGAATAGAAAAAAAATAAAAAAATAAAAAAAAGTTTGAATCCGGGGCATTTTGGGAAAGGATAACATATGAAAAATTTATATGGAAATATCGTTAACGGCGTCTGTTATGATCTAGTTCAAGCAAAATCAATTTTGCTCGCGAAGGCGAATCCATTAATTTTTTCCGAAACCTAAAAAGTCAAACACCATATGAAAATAATTATACATATTTTTTATGTGTGGAGTTTGACACTTATAGTTTCGACGTAAATGAATAGATTTAACATCGCCACTACTTGGTAATTGATTCGCTTTGTTCCTGTTAAAGAATTAAATAGAAAAAAAGGTCCCAATAAACTTTGATTTAGAAAGTAAGTTTTTATACATTTGCCAATAACTTAAAAATTAAAATTGACGGATTTTCAGTACCTTCTATAAAAATATAAGAGTTTTAAATAATGACAACCACTAAAAAGTGTGGTGTCACTGAAAAATAAACGTTTGGATTTTTTTATAACAGGGATTTCGAAAAAAAGGACTTTGACAGCATAGTGATAAATTTTTGCTTCCTGTATTCAAAATTATCAAAAGAAAAAATTAAACGAAACAGTAAAGCGGCGAATAAGATTTAGCAATTGCTTTGCCACGCATATTTTTAATACGTGTGTTTCAGACACACATAGAAATTTCCTGTTGCCCTCGGTTTGATGAAAATAAGTCTAGAGCATTATGTTTATTAATTCTTCATATGATAGTTTCTCTATTAGAAACGATCAACTCTCCTGAAAAACTTGTTTCAAAAGCACTCACATTAATTTCTAAATTTATATGAGATGATTTTTTTTTTTTATTTGTGAACTGTAGTGAATAATAATTGAATAAGTTTTTTAAAAACAACTTTCTTTTGAAAAGAAACATTCTTAGAATGTTTCGTAATTCTTTATTTTTGATTGTCAATTCATACAAAAGTCCATAGATGATAACATATTCATATTTTGCATGGCTTAATAAATTAATTTAATTTATTGTCCTATATATTTCTTCTTCCATACAATCTTTTATAAAATTCAAACAAGGAATGTGTAATTTCGAAAAAAGAGAAAACTCTTTATTTAACAAAAAAAAAAAAAAAAAAAAAATTGAGAATTTTGTAAGTAACATAAACATCAACAGGAAAGTGTGGAAACTCTGATGTTAACCCATAATATTTTTCTTTTTTTTAAATATTTCAATGGTACTGGATATAAAGCATTGACTTAAAACCAAAGGACTACGAAGATATTAAACAGCAAATGAAAACTTTAACAACTCAATCTTTACAAAATATGTATGTGAAGTATCTTCTTTAGGAAGGAAATTAATTTATATTTGTAATAAATTTTTAAATTGTATTTTTTTTTTGTTCTCTTTTGGTTACACAATTATAACTTGATTAAGGTTTGAATTTTTATTTGTTTGTTTCTCTTCTGCATAGTAAATGTATGTTTTTAAGATGTCTTGAATATTGCAATATATTCATGTTCTCATAAAGGAAATTTTAATTAGATTGTATTCATGGGATTTATTTATTTTATTTATGTAAAATCTTTCTATATTTGGCCAGAGTTAAAAACAAAGTAAAACAAAAATATTTTATATGATAATTAAATGTTGTTGCTTTGGAATGTGATAGAGAAACAAAAACAACTTAAAAAGAAACTCAATTAAATAAAGAGTGTATACGAAGCCAAATTCAGTCTCTGTTTGTTTCAAAAAAACATTTTTTTGTTACGTGACAATTTGTCACATTTAGCCTGTTTTATGGTATAAAGTATTAAAGCAAAAGCTGAACAAACTGATGAAATTGCTTAGGTTTCTTTTCATATAAAGATTTTATCTTTTAACATAATAATTTTAGTTGTGTGTTTTTCTCTTAGCAACATTTTCTATTTTTATTAATTCTAATTTAGTTGCAAAACTAATCAAATTCTGTAATTCAATTTTCTATTATTTTTTTTGGCGTTTTCCACATTTTTATCAAACTGCCAGAGCTTTTAACCACAGCAAAACAAAAAATAAGCGCTCTTATATTTGAAAGGCCTCCAGATGACATCTGTCTGAAGTGTGATGAAAGACTAGCAGTTCATTTATGATATAAAATTCAGTCATATTATATCCAAATCAAAAGTGATAAAGAGGTATACGGCGTCTCTAGATAAATGTTGACCCTTGGCTTAAAAAATTAAAATGGAGCCCTTTAAATGTTAACCCTTTTTATAGTACTTGCGTAACATAATAAAAATTAAAATTATAAGACATTTATGGTGGCAAGAGCTTAGAAAGATATTACAGGAATTGAAGGAGCTTTAGAAGTAGAGACGAGAAATAAAATAAAGTTAGGAGCAAAAAAATTGCAAATCTGTTTCAAAAGTAAGAGAGGAGGCGAATAGTTTCTTCGCAAAGGGTGCAACGACGACACAGTATACATAAGCAAACGAGAGCAAAACGGAAAAATGAAGCAAATGCGATATTTTTAAAATTAACAAATCAGTTAAAAATTCAGAAAGTAAAACTGCCAGACACTCTGAGTGTAACTTATGCGCAGCTTATTTAAAGCGAGCTTACAATGGCTGAAGTTTACAGATTTGAAAGCAATAGTAAGATTGCAGACAGGCTTAATTGGTGCTCAAAGACGCCTCACGTAGGATGACAATTTCTTAATCTCCGTAGCTGGCTTTATTATAAAACCTGACAGCATTAGATGTATTCTGGCTGAAATAAGATTGGAAGACTGTACTGTGTAGAAACCTCATAATTTCGTACGCTCATCAATAGAAAAATGTGACTCATTCTTTAGTTATTTAATGTGTTAACACACTTCTTTCGTATAAGAATATCTAAAGTAAAATTTTACTACTATGGCAACATTAAAAAAGATACTTAAACAATCTGTATGTAAAAAACTGAAATAAAAATGTATCTCCTACCCTTTTTAGCCCTTTCATTTTTAAATTTTGAACAAAAACATACATCTTCCTCAGCCAGAAAGGAGATATCTTTATGGTATTTATTTCACTATAAAAACTACGAAATTACGAGAACTAGACTTAGACTAACTTCACTGATCCACATCTATATGTTGTGCTCAAAAAAGAATTTTTTAAGAAAATATTTATATTCCCTAGATTGGCATCATTCCACAGCACGAGTGAAGCCAAAGAAAACTTAACATTATTTTCATTCAATAAATACTTGCACAAGTGGCATTATATGATCCACTTTTTATTTATAATTTAAATATTTTTGATTTTTACTGTACACGTTTTTAAATTATTATTTATTTTATAGGTAACGAGTGTAATAAACCAAATATAATAGCACTTGTGATAAAATAACAATAAGATCAACGGAAGAAATAATCATAAATTTGTTTTTATATTCTCATATGCTTATGAAAATAAGTCATTATTATCAGAACAAGAAATTAATAATGCTTTTGTAACATTAAACTAAAATCCTGTCATCACTATTAAAATTTTTTTATTCGTGTAAGAATCTTTTTTTAGTTGTAATAAAATAAAAGTCAAAAATTATTTGCACAAGCATACTTGATGTATAAAAATAATTATAATCATTCAAAAATAAGAGATCTTTTTTATTATTCTCTATATAGTGTACAGAGAAATAAGTACAAAATATTTTTTCTTTTGTTAAAATATAATAAAAATTTAAGAAGGAGTTAATTTGATTTAAGTATCAAGTTTTATTAACCCTCTCTAATGCTTAAGTCCGCCTTAGGCGGGATAGAAAAAAACTGTCAAAAAATTGTTATTTTAGACAATATTTTATTTATAAATAATTCCAAGTAAAAATTAAATCTTAGCTTTTATACAATAACCTTTTATTCTGGGGCAACAGTCCAACACATTTGACAAATAGAAAATTGTCTTCTTGAATTTGAGCAGCAATGGTCATTTTCATCCTTTTGTGAAACACGATAATTTTGTGCATCGATCGGTTCGAAGAAATTACTGGTGAGTATCTAAAAGTTTAGTTAAAAAAATATTAATTTTTTATTATAAAAAGTAAAATCGCTATTGAATACGGATGTTTTTACACAGTCCATCTGGGGCATTGACTCAGCAATTTTGTATTTCCAATATTTATGTGTTACTGTAAAAATGAAAGAAAAGCAGAAAAAAGCTCTAAATAATGACGAAGGAGGAATTTATGGAAAGCTTTTCATCAGAAACAATGTGTCTGGTAGGAGCAGCAATAATTCTAAAACATGATCGATCAAAATCTTCCTGCTGCTTAAAAATTTAACACATAATGTTTGCTTTTATTAACTGTAGCATTGGAGTTTATTTTTAGACCGTTCCGGAAAAAGATTGTAAAAACTGACAGGATGTAAATGAAAAAGCTTTCTACGATAAATTCAAAATTAATTTATATAATTACACGTTAAAAAAAAATGTTTTCTCAAGGGAAGCTTTTAATTTTGAACTTTTACAGGACTTTCATGTTTCTCTGCCTAAAATTTACTTAATATGATTTTATGAAGTGAAACAAAGAGTGTGGCATTCGAGGGTTGAAAGAGAAATATGTAATTTATTCATACTTTATAAAAAATATATTTTTAAAGATTACCCTACAAGAACAGTGACAGTGATCTATCAAATGATAATCGCTTATGATGGAAATGTCCGCTATTGTGGTAGAACAAAGATTTTATCACATTATCAATGGAAAAATTAAAAAAATTATGTAAACATTTGTGTACGTGTGATGTCTGTAGCAAACAGCGTTGCTAGTGACTTTATTACAAGAAATATAATGCAAATTTTGCCTGATCTTTGTAACAGACTTAAATACAAAACTTCTTATAAGCTAAATTTTAAATTTTACTAACTAATTAACCAAATATAATTTCTTTTTAATTTAATAACAAAAGCAGTACAACGGCAACACCGTTTCAGTATAAAATGTATTAGTGGAGCATTGTGTGTGTATAAGTCTCGGTCACTCATTTCATGCTGGGTAATTGAATTAATAGATAAAGCTTAAAAAGTTTGTCTATTAAAAACTTTGCAATGATTAAAACTTCAAAGCCGAGGTATATTTTTATTGATTATCCATGGAAGCTAATTTTGGTTTTAGTTTCTTTTTATTATTCATTTTAAGACTTCGGATCTTAAGGTTATTTATCTTATTGAAAATTATAATTTTCTCTTTATTGCGGATGTACCAGTAATGGCTTTTCGTACATTTTGAAGTCATAAATTATTTTGCGTTTTAAATTATTATAAACAAAACAATAGAGTTGAGCAAAATAGTTAGGCAATTTAAGCGTAAGTATGTGTGTTATTTTATGTGTTTGTGTTGGCCTATTAACAATTAATTATCATGGCAATAAATGTGACTTATTGATCAATGCATAATTCGGATAACGGGTTATTCTATCTAGACTGAAAGAATTTTGTAACAAATAATAATACTAGTAAACTGCGAAAAAACTAATTATAAAATAATTACATCAATCCTGCTTTATATCTTTTGCATGCTCTACTTGAGACTTTTGTATTTTATTATTAAGTTCTTAAATTTTATTATTTTTATTATTATAATTCTCATTCAATCAATATCACTTTCGCCTTAAGTAGGGAAATATTTATGTAGATATATTTCTCTAAAAGTAATCCAGTCGTGTTGTTTCTGATATTGAATGTGTTGGAAAATTATTACCAAATGTGTTTTATTAGAAAATAAATTTGGCATTAGAAGATGTACAAATATATTGTCATAATTAATAGTTGCATTATGGGGATATAATAAACAAGTTACTATTTGTTGTTATACAGCCAGTGACGACGGTCTTCACCGAAAGGTATAACAACAGTGTTATATTTACTGGCGGAATATCCAATTAATTTATTACCAAAGTTACTATTTATTTTATTTATTGCTAGATGTTTGATTAATCTTCTTAAAAGATCTGCTGGCAATACTTCTGCTTCTACGAGGCTTCTTTCTGTATTTGTGGGACTTTATAATGTACAACTCTTTTCCGAGTTCCTATTAATAGCTGTTTGGCTAATATTGTTACACCCCATTTAAACAGACAAAGTTTACTTTGCAAAGTTTGGATTTTATGTGGGAAAGAGGGAGAAAGAATGATAAGCAGAACAGACTTTGATGTACTCGCAAAGTTGCTTTGTTTTTCGTTCGTTGCTTGTACACAGTTGTATATATGTACATACATACATTTTCGTGTTACAAGCACCAAATGCAAGACGTCCAAAAATTAAGAACGATCAAACAGAAGGAAACAAAATTTGCAAAAGAAAACTTTGTGTATTTGAATACCAAACAAAGTTTAAAACAAAATTAACAAAATTTTGTCAAAGTAAAATTTGCTTGTATGAGTGCACGCTTATGGAGCTTTTTTAGTATGTGTGATTAAATTCTAATTAACTTATGGATTTTTAAATTAACAAATTGGATTGTATTGGATTGGACCAAACAGTGTTGACGGACACTGTATACGGGTTATTATTAACGAAAAATTGAAAGAACGTAACCAAGACCGCGTTGACGCTGGCTTTAACTATTTATAACTTTGTTTTTCTCGAGACGCGTGTCGACCTTCATACCCCGTCCAGCATCCCAAGTGTTACGCGAGATTTTTCGATGCCAAAGCGTATGTCATGGGCCGACCCTTTATTTAACGCCTGATGCATTCTATGTAGCGAAGGAAGTTAAAATTTTATTTTGGACGTTTATAAATGTGAGATTACATATGTTGTTAGCAGTTAAGTATATCGTTTTAGTGTTGATACATTGACAAGAAATGCACTTAGTGTAGTGAGCCTCGGCTCTTCTTTATTTATGTTTTTGAAGTCTAATATTTTATTCGCAAGTTAAAGTACTCGGGTTCCACAAGTTTATTGTGGAGTCCCAATATGACTCCCATATTACTCTGTCATACTCCATTCGTAATGCAAAATATAGGACGATGTTTAATAGCAAGATGCCTTTGACGTACGCCTGTTTCAATAGTTATTTTTTTGCTGAGATTCTCATAACGATACTCCTTTCCGCGCTTTTGTATGTCAAAGGATCTATAAAGAGTATATAGAGGGGTGGTTAACATTCGACCGATTGCTTAATATTTCTTCTAAGAGATTCAAGCTTGTAGTCTAATATCAAATAAAGCCCAGTAGCAGTAAGCATTTATAAATCACAAAATTCATGTATAACTTTAGAAGGTTTTCACCAAGAAAAATCTGATCTTCGTCGTAAATTAAAAGTCTTAAATTTATCTTAATAGTAAAAAACATTGTTCTCCATTTACAACAATTTCTTTCTGCTGCCGAAATTCTCAAATATTTTTCCCTGCATTAAAACAGCAGGAGAACGGCTAATAAATAAACAAACTCTAACCACATGATGGCCATAAGAACCATATAATAAAAAAATATATATATATTTTATTCCAAACTGTAGTTCAAATATTTAACTAGACCAAACAATAAAGTCAAACTCTAGTACTAAATTAAAAAAAAAACACCCTTTGTTTATACAGTCACAGATATGTTTAAACAACAACACATACATATTGACAAATTAATAACCACTACTGATAAAATATGATTTGAAATCAATTAAATAGGATTTGGTGGTATTTATTGTATTGTTTTATTTTGTGTGACCAGATATTTACTTTTAGCACTTCTGTTTATACAAAAAATATACTTATTTATACACAAGTGTATTTATACAAATATTATAGAAACAGTGTTGGCAAAATTTGTTCAATAAGGGTTTTAATGCTAGAGAAGGTTGAATTCGCACGCTTCTTTTAGATGGTTTATCATACTAGAAATACACAGGGGAACATGGAGGGAAACATCAGCATTTTCTTCTCGTAAAATTTATGTTGTCTGAAATATCAGATATAGTTTGATATTTTATGTTTATTAACAAAATGTTTCCTCTGTATATAAATATTTACATTTTTTGTCTTATTTTTTGGTTAGAAGCAGTCATGTTATGTGGGTTGTTTTGTGATTTATCTAGTTTAGAAATTCAAATTAAACTGACGGCAACTAAAGACGGTAAAATTCGACATATTACATTAATTATTTTATGAATTAAAATTTTATTTTGGCTTCAGTTTACTTTTGAATTTCTTAAAATTTTTTTTTATAAAGAAAAAAATCATTTTACAAATGTATGCCGATGTTTTTCAAAGAAAACTAGAAAATTAGACATCAGCAGAATGTAATGCTACATTCGCTAGACCGCTACGGTCTTTATCAGAATTTTTCATTCTATCTACCTTAAATTAAGTAACTTGTCTTCTACATTTGCTTCTGTATCAACCACCAATTGATCACGAATGCAATTTTTTATCTTTTTGTCATTCTTACTTTTTTACTCACAACATTATAGATGCTGCTTCAGTTTCACGCTTAACTCATAACAATTAATATGATACTAAGAGAGCATCTATAAAGTTGTGAGTTATTATTTTAAAATATCAAGGGCTACAAAATACGAGAGTTGTAAAGATAGAAAATTTTTTAAACGACAGAAATATTTTCACATTTTCATTCTGGTGCTTCGTTAAATGTTTCTTGTATAGTTGCCTCATCTGTATTGAATGTGTTTCATATGTTAACTTTTAATTTACATGAATATTAGTTGTATAGTTGTATTGCAACACCTCAAATTTTTGAAACTTCAACCAGGGTTATCAATGTGAAGAAAAAAAATTTCTATATAGGGCACTGAGTGTTTTACTGGCCGTGAAAGTTTTGATATAGAAAATATATAACTGAGCTATAATTGAAACGATTTGTGTGTACGCACTTTTAGGCAACACTGTAAAAATTCACATTTAAACATTATTTTCTGTTCGGTGTTTTTATTATTCTTAATAAAATTTTGTGTTTGTGTACGTACACTGTGGTTTATTTTTTAGTGTCTCTTATGATTGTGAATGTAGTGTTTGTTTAACAATTCGAAACTCATAATAAAATGAGCTTAACGACAACAGAGTTCATGTGTTATTATGGCAGCATTTGATACCAAACTAGTTTTTTATATTTGCCATATAATTTAAACTCATTATAAATGAAGATTCTAATCTGTCTAAGATGTACAAATTCTAGCAAATCTATACAGTACCTTTTAAAATTTAAATGTTTCGTTTTTATTTATTAAATCTGCTTTTATTAGGCCTCACACTAGTCAATATAGATGTGTAACTAAAACTAAAGTTTACTTGCTGTCAGTTTAGGTGGACATAGAACGCTCAGCGAAATACCGAAACTCCTAAACCATGTATTCAAATTTATAAAATTGGAATAATTTAATATTGCACACTATATAAAAATTTTGGCTAGAGTTATTTCAAACTTTAAAGAATAATTAAAGCTGAAAGGAATTTAAAGCCAGGCTGAGCTTTTTAATCCCAGCTTTTCATATATTAACTTATCGTAAATAAAATATTTAGAGTTCGATGAGGTTAATAGTGTGTTTACACATGCACTTTTATTGAGGCGCAATTTTGCGTTTGCGTCTGATGTTTAAATTTCAAAACTTTTCTTAGTTTAGAAGCAATTGGTTTTTTATGTCTGAATTTTAATATTGAAATTTTGTTTCACGCACATCTTCTGGACAGTGTTTTATTTTAATTTCTACTCAATATAAAAACAATTTCGTACTTATTGCGCAATAAATTATAGAGATTTTCTATGGACTATTGAGCTTAATAGTGGCTTCTATTGAAAAATGCTGAATATAAAGTAATGTGTGAACAGGCTACTATGAGGTCTTTATTATGTTTCTTTGAATACTTCAATACTTTTTATTACAATACATTTTAAATGTAAAAGATTGATTTCAACTAAAGTCATTAGTATATTTAAATTTAATTTTATTAATTTTTAATTTTTTTATTTAGCAGCAGTTATTTCTTTTATGAAAAGTGGAAAAATGTATGGGACGTTTAATTAAAAAATAACTCTTTAAGCGGAAAGGCCGATCCTTTTGTCACCAAAATAATGTAAAAATGTAGCATTTTTAAGAATTACAAAGTAAAAGTCGAGTCGTTTTTTAATACGTAAAGATATTGGCCCATTATTACAGACACACACAAGTTTCTAGTAAAAACCATTTCAATGTTAAATTTTGTTATTAACTTTTTGATACTTCTTGTCAAAAATTGAGTATATTTTAATTTGAATCATCGTTAGCTTGCTGATACCTGATGGAAAAATAAGTGTTTCAACACAATTCGAAAAAAAATGCAATAAAGCAGATTTTTCATCTCTGATCAGCTGACAATATATTTTATTAAAACAGAACTAAAGTAAAAAGATAAGTTTGTTGATATTAATGAATTAGAATAAGCAAAAACTAAAAATTATTTAAAAAAATTTTTTTTCTCCAGCCAGGGGTTGAACCAGTAATCTTCATAAATCAATTAAAATTTTCTTTTTCGGCTTTGGTTCATTTTTTAATTTCTTATTAAGAAAAATTATTTTCAAATGTACACGGGCGTTTTCCAAAGAAAACAAGAAATATTAGACGTTGGCAAAATGTGATGCCGCATTTTCAGGACCGCCAAATCCATCATCAGCATTCTTCGCACTCATCACCTTGATTTGCGTGTATTGTAAATATCATCCATTTAACCAACTAGTTACTAATTAATTGGACGAAATTCATACACAAGTCAAGGCATTTTTTTGTTGTCATCTCTACAACACGTCTTGTACATTTTACGCAATTTTGTACTACCCTTCGGTATAGTCAAGTAATAATATCAATACAAAAATTGGAGTCATAATTAGAAATCATAATATTGTTTTTATAAAGTCGAAGCTAATGACTCTAATTGTTAAATGTATTGTATTAAAAAATATTAAAGTAAAGTAAACTTTGTGAACGACTTTAATATTAGGCCATTTTGCCGTTTAGAGATAACGTTGAACATTTTTTTAAAGTAGTCCACTAAAGTCATTAAAGAAACTAAATTTTCAGTTTTAAAATTTGAACAATAAGAGCGAACACCTTACGATTAACATTTGATTTTAAAGTTCTTGTTGAGAGATTTTAAATCATTAAAATTATAATATAATTTATAAAAACCCCATTGATTAATTTTAATTCGGCTTAAAATCGCGTATATTTACATTTCTAATTTTTTTTAGGAAAGAAAAATAATTCAAAAATTGTTATATTGTTTTTAAAAACCATCAGAATGTAATAGAGAATTTTCTGGATCAGTATATCCATCTTCAGAGTTCTTTGCATTCATCGATCTTAGTTTGTAGGCGTTTCAAAAATCATCTACAATGAAAAACGAAAAAATGGAAGACGTAACAAATATTGATATGCCCGAAGTGCTATAATTTAGAACTCTGTTGTGCCCCTTCTTAAATGTTTAGAAAGCTTTTTTACAAATCTTACGCTCAAAAAGCCTTCTACTACTAGCATATCAATTTGCCTAGAAAGGGTTTATATATTTCTGTTCCATTGTAAAGCTGAAATTATCAGTCTATATGGGTATTTAAATTAATTGTTGCCGTGCCAAGTTATACTAAGTGGTGTTTATATTATTAGTCTCCCTTTTTGATGTAATTACCCTCTAGTTCGACTTCAAATTCTCTATGCGTTTAGCAATGTCTTCATACGTCTTACATATATAACTGACTTATTTGATGTTTGTAAGTCCTAGTGCAAACTTACTATCTTCCATGATCAAATATAGATAAAACGTCTAATAATTAAAGAACTACACTTTCAATGTACTTTACTTTAATCTTTAAAAGTCACGATTCTACAAATGTTGCAACAATTAAGAAAAAAAAAAAAACAACACTGATACAGATCCAAATTATTATGCTAAAAAATAACTTGGCTTGTAAACAGAACTTTTAGAATGACAATAATTAAATATTTTATTTCATTAGTTCATGAAAATTTTTTATAACACTTGTTGCTGCTGAGAATATCTAAAGGAAAATGATAAAGCAAATTTGTGTTCAACAACAATCACGTATTTTCATTTCATTTTATTTTTATTTCATTTAAAATGATTTTTAATTTTTTTTATTTCGCTATTCATGCCTACAAGCAATTATTCTTTTATTTTCTGTTAAGTTTAATTAAAAATAATATTCATTTATATTTCTGAAAAACTGTTTGCTGTTTCATTCGTTTTAAAAGCTATTTTATGTTTTTATTTGATTTGTTAATTTTTTTTTATATAAATTTTTATAATTTCATAATTTAAACTGAAATATGAAATATTTTTCTTTACACCACTCTATTAATTGACAATCAGTGTTCGTTAGTTTTTTTTTTAAATAGTCGCTTTTTATATTTGTAAGTCATTTTAATTTTGTTTTAATTTCTGTCGGCTTTTAGTTTATGTTTGTACAACATAAACTGTGGCACATACAAGTTCATGAACATGATTGTTTATTAAACGAAACAAATGTATTAAGTTAAATAAACTTATACGTTAAAAAAGATAATTTTATTAATAAAAACAGGAACATAAAGCTTTTAAACAAAGCAAGGAAAAATTTCAATGTATACTTTAATAACATTTTTTCAAGCCTTAATTTAATAATATTTTTTTGTGCGATGCAGGGCCAATTTTTGTATTATTTTAATGTGTTGAATCTAAAGGAAATAAATAAACCTCATCACTAGTATAAGTATAAAATTTTTAACATATGGCACCTTTTTCGTTAAAGCCCAGAAGTCGCAGTATACAATCCATAGACTAGATATTTCGCTATGCACTGTAAAAGTATTTTTTCTAACTTTTGTTGTGGAAGGACACAACTCGACTATCAGTTCATTAATATGCATTTAATACTAGACCTATGCCTTTCGTGAAAAATCTGGATCCAAGAAACCAAAGAGATTAGATACTTGAACTGTGATTTTCTATTTAACTTACGACGGTTTTTGATTCAGTCCAAAATTGATAGCGTTGTGACAGCCTCTTTGTGATCCTTTAAATAATTGTGGGTAAATATCTTTTATTAATTAAAAGAAAAAGTCCATCACACTACACTTTAATATCACCAACGTAAAAATGAACATATTTGGATGATATCTCAAGAAGTTAAGCAGCGGCAATAATTACTACTCAATCAGGAAGCAAGATCCAAATTTACTTCTAAACAAAATGAGACACACATTATATACATTTTATCAATTTTAATGGTTAGCAAAATTATTGTTTTTAAACTTGTGTATAGAAATCAAATCGCTATTCTTTTTTTTTTAAGCCCTAAAAGAAAAGCTGTCAATTTTTTGGAACACCTTTTTGTAGAAATAGTGGAAAATTATGCTGAAAGTATAGTACAATTTTTGTCATTGAAAGAAATTTTTTGTTCTTTCAAAGTAAAATAAAAAGTAATAAAATAAATTTTTATCCTTTTAACCGACTTTAAAAAAAAGAAGCAGGTTATCAATTTGTCTGAATGTTGCTATTTTTAATGTTCGTGTGCGCAGAACTCAGTCATAACTAAACCAATTATGATATTCTTTTCTTCATTTGAAAAGCGATGCTTACAGATTGTTTTTCTTTTAAAAATGGTTCATAATCTTAAAAATTAAAGGGTGTCCCCATACAACAAATATGTTTTTTACGTGTAATATTAACCGTAAAATGCAACACATTGAAAGCAAGCTCCGAATGACAAAAAGTATTACAAAAATTAATCTTAAAAATAAAGGGTCTCCCCATAGCTGACGTAAATTGACTTATATGAGCCTATCTTTTGAACCGTTTGATAATTGGACAGAATGTCGAATGTTATGATCGTTATAGTGACAAGTTTTAATATTCAAAATTATTAATCAAAGGGTGCCCTCAATAGTTCAATTATTTTGATGTTAATGGTGATACTTTTGAGCAGTTAGAGACAGACGGTTGAAATTTACAAAGAACCTGTATTCCTTACTCCGCTGCAAAGTTTAGATTTTAAAATTAAAAGGTGTTCTAATATTTGATGTAATTTAATGTATATGGCCAAACTTTTAAACTGTTATATACAGACAACAATAAAACAATTTGAATTTAGAAATTAAAAGGGTGTTCCCAAAAGTCATTTAATTTGACCCATATGGCTGTATCTTTTGAACTGTTTTATACAATTGAAAATTAGACGGAGTATCCACTACAGTTTGTTATTATAAAATCGCATATGGCGGCAATGCAAGTATATCAAGAATTTTTTGCTAACCCTATCTGTTATTAAAACCGCTATTATGTGAATTCCATGCATCGCTGCCTATACGTTAAATACAACAATAACCCAGCAAAAAATTAGACATTACCTTAAAAAGTACTTGCTGTACAAAAACTTTTGTGATTGCCAAATTTTGTTATTCGCTTACAAAACACATTACATTAGTTCGCAAGTAAAGAAAGCAGTAATTGAACTAGTTCCTTAAGTAAGAAAAGAATATCTTAAAATACCTACTAATGATTATTATTGTTTCCTGTAATCATAAATGTTATCAATTCAGTAATTGATTATAAAAGTCTTATTCCTTGTTAAAATCAATAGGTTGGTAATTTAGTTAGGAAGTCCTTCCTCCAAAAATACTTAATTCCACACTCGATTACCTTTTTTAAAACTTTTTGCTGGAAATATAAAGAAATGCAATTTTTTTTTTAAATAATTTTTTGAAAAACTGCACACTTATTTTTATTATTTATATCCCACTTCGCGCACCAGCTTCTTAAGGATTGTTATAAAATTATTCATTTTCTCTTTCGTATGATAATTTTTTTTTAAACAGTAAGCACTCATACGCTTTTATATTCTCTGTATATCAGGGATGGAAAACGAATTTTTTTTTTCAGTAGGAAAAATATATTTAAATATGTAGTAATTTTATTTCCCACAGTGCACTTAAACTCAATTTATTTATTTTTATTACACTAGTATAACAAAATAGTTACTTAAACTATAGATACATAAAGTATATTTTCAAAACTGACACAGATTTACGCTGTTTTTGATGAAAGTTTTATCTTTATTTGAGTTTTCTTATTTATTTTAGTTCCATTAAATTAAACAAACAAATTTAAAGCAGTTATATATATAAAATTATCGTGTATTCAGTTGAGATCTTAAGAAAAAGTTAACATTATTAAAAAATTAATTTAACACGGCTTATGAAAATATTAAAACCCTAATTGGGAAAAAATTAAAGATTTAAAATTAAGAAATACGCAGGGCACCGCGCATGTACATGTATACTTAACTCAACAGCAGTTAATATTATCCTGGAACAGCATCTGCAATGTTGTGAGTAAACAAGTAAGAATGAAAAAAACCAGAAAATTTAGCTGATCAACCGATTGTTGATACAAAAGTAAAAACAAATGTAACGAAATACTTTAGTTTGTGTGCCGACTTCGTCTAACCAAATCAACATTGATATGAATACTCTTCGTATTCTTATTTACAAAATTAGTTGGTTAAAAAGATGATGCGTACAATGTACACAACCTAAGGTAGTTAGATGCGAAGAATGCTGGTGAAGGTTGTTGCGATCCAGAAAATGCCGCATTTCATTCTACTAGTGTCTAACTTTTCTTGTTTTCTTTGGAGAAATAACTGCATGAATTTGTAAATAACTTTACTTTCTGAAAATGTTTAGAAATTAAATTAATTAATAAACTTAAGCCTGAAAAATCAAACTTTTATTAATTTATGTTTTGAAATATTTAAAAGTTAAACCTGCTCATGTCGTTGTTTTCAAAACAATTTTTTGTTTAAAAAGACATCTCTGACCGAAATAATCCGACATCTCTTTTCGAAATAATCCGACTTATTCGAATATATTTATTAATAAGCGCAAAATAATTATATGTTCTAAGGAACTAAAGGCGTTTCGAAGTATAATTATTCACTTTGTAGAAAAAATCTTACCTTTTTATTAATTTTGCTTTAAGACTTTGTTTTATTGATAGAGATTAAATTATTAATTAAGTTTTTAATTGCCTCTATTAATTTATTTAATGAAACATAAAACAAAATTTAATAGATAACTGAGCACATCACGTGTTTAATTAAAACAGGAGATATAATTTTTTATTTAATTAAAACAAATGGAATCAAATAAAAATGTAATAACATTTCAATCTTAAGAAAAAACTTTCGATTTAATGTGGGGTGAAAACTATTTTAATATTAATTTTTTACTTTAAAAAAGAAATTTATTATTTTACATTATGCAATTTAAGCATGCCTGATATTAAATCAAAATTGTCTTAGAAACTGTTTTCTGCCTTTTTTTAATGTTTTCTAAATCTATATAATAAAACTTTAAAAGGAGCTTTTCTGTACGTGAAATATTTTTGGAAAATTCTGTTCTTTGTGTAGATAATAATCAATTTAAAATACAAACACCCATTTTTGGAATTTTTTTCTGACTGTCTCTCTTTTGGTCTATGTACGCATCACATAAAAACTGCTAGACAGATTTTTGTAAAGTTTTAAACCTTCGTTACTAGTCATCATTTTGTAGACAAAATAGATATACAAGTGTGAAAGAACCCGGTTTAACCAGTTTAATGGCACTAAAACAGTTATCAGCACATATTATTTTTGACACTGTTTACTGATCTCTACAATAAATATTTAGAAAATAAATTACACATATTTCTCAATCTGATTAAAAAAAAATAATAATAACAAAAAATGACACCTGGCCGAAGTCGTGTGCATTGCTAGTAAATTAATAATAATTGTAGTCTGCTAAAAATACACTCGAATATAGATAATAATGTTTGAATTTGTGCAATTACTATTTAATATGATGGCATTACGTTTTGGAATGTTGGCTACTTTGCTACACATCATTTAATATTAATCAAATTTTCACTAAAACATATCAAACCTGGACAATAAAATGCTGTACATATTCCACTTTTACCACATCATTGCCTAATTTAATTATTAATTTATATAACGATAAATTTGACCGCGTTTTAATACTTACAGTTTAACGTTCACGCACACACACACACACACACATATTTTACATAAACCCATACATACCAATATTAAAATCAACAAATGTATCAGTTACGTGATTAATTACTGCATAACTTGCTATGACAGCATAAAAATATTAATTGGCGTTGTACAATATTTATGTTGTCATGTAAAAGGTGTGCGTGTAAGAGCGTGCTTTATTTTTAATGTGTGTATGTTTAAGTGTTAATAGGGTTTGCAAATTAGTAATTGTTTTTCATAGTTTAACCAAAGGCCAGAAGTTGTAGACATATGATCGAATTAATCAAAGCGAAAGAGCACTAATATATGCGAAATGTTAGATATTCCTAACAAATATTTTAAAATTATTACGAATAGTTTTGATAGAAGGAGCTGTTTTTTATTAAGAACTTATTTTTTTTTACTATTGAGCTGCTCTTTAAAACCCGACACATTCACATGTCTTTTTGAACTACTGATCAACTAAATTATTTCCAATACAAATAAAAAAATTTTATACTCTTAATATTTTCATATTTATCCCAATTAACTTAAATGCACAACCTAGAAAAGTCAGTATTTTAGTTGACATTTTATATTGATAAAACGTATACATCATGAAACGGTTCTTGACTTAAGCTAACGAAAATTTGACAATCAAATATTTAAGCACTGTAATAATAAACTACAAATAATATTTGAATGTATAAATTTATACAAAATTAGCAAGGAATAAATATTTGCAAAGTAAATTTTATTTAACATTTTTGGCCTTCAAATACAACCGCAAGAATAAATGAATGGACAAAGGACTGCTATAAAAATTTAAAATAACTAACAAAGTTTGCAATGTAACGTAAAATAAATAAACTTAACTAACTTAACTAAAGTTTACTGTGCTCTATCTGTGTACACTGTAGTCTATTGACTTAACAAACATGAAATATCAAATTGAAACCGTCATCAATCTTTCGAGGACCTTTACAATTGACGAAGCACAGCTGAGGTAGCTGCAGTTGCAAAACTTGAAGCTAAAATAGCAGCTATTGAAATATAACACTAATTAAAACCAAATACTGAAATCGAAAATTTGTTCACTTAGTTTTTTGCTGCGCTCTCAATGTTTGTTTAAATAAAGTTTCTGTTAACAATCAACATTTTCAAATGCGCCCTTAAGTTTTAAACACCTTTTTTTCACTACACACTAATTCTACACCTGTATTTTATATTTTCATTTACTATTTCTTTACTATTTGTTATTCTACTCATGATGATGATGATGACGTTTGACTCTTTGCTTATGTTCATTTTCTAAAAAAAACTTTTTTTCATTTTGTCTTTCGTGTTAATTTTTATTTTTGTTCTAAAGCAAAAAAAACTTTTGTTTGTTTTTACTTTTCTTTATCCTTAACGCGAGTAATCAGAAATTTTTAATCAAAATACTTCTATTTTCCTACAAAAGTATGAGTGTGGGTGTTTGTAAAAATTATGTTCATGAAATGTTTTTTTAGCTGCATTTTAGTTATTGGTTTTAGCACATAATAATTCGCACTCTAAGAGAAATAATTGTTCAATAAATCCAGCATTTCTTTTTTTGTTTTAATTTTCTCTTATCAGAAAATTAAAAAAATCTTAGCAGAAGCTTTTGTTCTTTTGTGGAGGTAGGTTCAATAAGGCTTTTGTTTTATAAAGAAATATTTTTTATATTTAAACAAGATCAATGAAGTTAAAAAAAAATACATTAGTACAAGTTTGTTTCAAAAATATAAATTATGATTTAAATTAGTTTATGAGTTTTTGCTTATTTCTAGTATAAAAGTTGAATTTTCGACTTAAGTTTATTTTGAGAACTGTAAAAGAACTTCATGATAAGTGTATTTTCATAATATTTCAACCAAAGATCTCCTTGTTTTAAAGGTGAATTTTACTTTAAAAAAATCCCATTTCAAAAAAAGTAACAGGGTTAATGTACACAAATAAAAGGTTTCTTGAAATATTCTGAATAAATTTTCCAAAGACACTAAATGCTGAAAACTTAAGTATAATTAACATTTTTATATTTTCTTAACAAACACAATAGTTAAAAATGAGCTTTAGGCCATGTAATTTAAAATCACATCATTATTAGGACAACCTTATATTGAAGTTTTATTCTTTGTACTTTTTACTATGAATATCACGCCTGCTCCGAAATACCCATTATTTTTCTAATACTAAGTGTAAGCCACCTTGTGTGGCAAATTCAACAGACTGTCTATTACGGTTCGAGACAGATAAAGCTTTGTGATTTTGTAGCTAAAAGTTAGTGTTAGGTTTTTGTTTTCGAGGTACTGGAACCCTAAAAATCAAGCAAAGTGTTTTCTTCCTAAGAAACTTCTTTTTCAACTAATGGCATTAATTTTGTCAATTTTGATACGTTCAAGAAAACTCTGGAAAAAAACTCTTCTCAATAAGAAAATTAAACAAAGGATATGTTGTGGACCACGGTATTTGCTAACCTTTGTTAAATCTGCACACAGGCCTCTCATCTAAATTAATTTACTGATTATAAAAACCTGACATCGATTGATCGCTTCATTAAAATTTTTATAATAGCCGGTGCTTCTTCTTGTTTCTTATTTATTGTCATTTCGTATTTTTTGAAAGTATTTTAATTAAATGATAAATAATTTGTTTAACAAAATTTCTAAAAAATGCTACAATCCATACATGATTAAAAATAGAAAATGTCAATTTATTTCTGCCCTCTAAGTATATGGACTTTTATGGCATAAGCTCAAAATATAAAATCAGTCATTGATAAAGGTGGCCAGTACTGTTAATAAAAAAAAATTAATAGAAAAGGAATAATCACTCTTATTCTGTATGGCGTCGCCAACATTGTCATCAATTTTAAGGCAACACCACTTAAACACGACATCAATATATATTTGGTATTCCCTAACAGTTAAATGTCGACTAACAATGTTTTTAAAATTTAAAAAAAATGTACTTTCTTTCCAAAAATGATTCCATTTATAAAGAAAATAAAACAAAATTAAAAATGTAAAAAAGACTTCTTTGCCAGAAATCAAACAGATGAAAAGTAACTGATAAATTCAAAGTTATGCATTTCACACTAACGCTTTGTTTCTTCCTGTAAATATAGCAAAATATCAATAAATGTAAGTGGACCTTTCGGGGTAACATCGCTTACCATTTGAAATGATTTTAGCATTCTCTATGACTTCAGGAAGTTCTCATTCACTGTACTGAACCATACTCTTAGGGTTGACTTGCTTTTGGAACTGGAGAAAATTCGCACCAATTTCTCTTTTTTGCTTTAATATTTCGCCTCCAGTAGCTTTACCTTCTCTTTCATTTGTAACCACCTTTTTTAGTTTAAATTTTAAGAGACACCAAATTTGTAAAATGAATTTTGTCAAACATGAATTTGTAAAGCACTATATCCCATACATTTTGCCATCAATCATTCATTCTATTTGGTGGGCCAAGGACGTTTACAGCAGTCGCAATACTTTCTCACTGTTAGAAGGAACAGTGCCTCTTCGAAAACCTCTAGCAAGTGATAGATTTTATTTTGCAACTCTTCAACTAGTTTTTGATTGGGTTAAGTAATCCTTGGTTTGTACGTTTTAATTTTAATTTTTGTTTGTACACGACACTTTAATTCCAAAAGACAATATCAACGGCAATTCGAGGCAATTCGAGGCAGTATCAACGTCACATTTCCTTACAAAATACCAATTTCATATTGCCAGTCATCGATAAATGGAAATATTGACAACGAGAATACGGATTTAAAAAAAAAAACGATTAAAGTTTCCATCGCCTTGTATTGCTGACGCCATACAGAATAAGGGTGAATATTTCGACTAATAGTTAATTGCTAAAATTAAAAATATAAAAATTACATGCAAGGCAACGTGCGTTTATATATCCTTCATTAAAATCAGTATGATATTGCGACAGCATTCACTTTAATGAGAAAAAAAATATTCGTGTTTAAGCCGACAGTAAGCATAAAGCAGAAACAAATGTATGTAACCCTTCGGGTTATGCGTGGACTTTGACAAACCCACTTTATAATGATTGACTTGAGTCATTCCTTGTATACTAATTTGATTAAATGATTGGTTAAATAGACGATTTTTACAGTGTACTAAATCAAGGATAAGTAGAGTGGAAGATTGCTGATGACTGATGCAGCGATTCAGATAATACTGCATTATATTCTTTGATGCTCAAAATTTTTTATCTTCTTTAAAAATTAGAAATTGAATTTGTAAAAAAAATATTTCCTTCATAATAAATTTAAAAATTAAATTATAAACTTAATCCAAAATAAAACCATTTATTTGAAATCATTTGACTAATAACACTGGCCAACAAATTAGGCAAAAAATTTTGACTGGGGAAACGAAGTATGTTTTTTAGCTAATCTGGCTGCGCTGAATTCGAATCTGGCAACAAAGTTGGGCTATCACGTCCAGTTCGTTTTTTATTGCATGCTGGCAATACTGTAAAATAGTTAATACTGACGCTACAATTTCACAGTTATTAATTTGACAAAAGCCTACATTCATTATAAATTTGTATAAAGGTAGAGTTTAAGCATGTCAGTGAGATCGTGTGTTACTAATCCGAGCTATTTTTGCTTTGTGTGTGGTGAATATCTGATTGGAAAAAAAGGATATGCAATATCAGAATCACTCAAATATGCATATCTACATTATTTTGGTTTTGCTGTCGGAAACTTGGACAAACCGTGGACACCGACAATGTTTTGCAATCGTTGCAGAACTATTTTATACAAGTGGTCAAATGGCGAGAAAATCTATTAAGATTTTTCAATTCCAGTACTTTGGAGAGAGTCAAGTAACCACCAAACTGATTGTTATTTCTGTTTAACAAAAGTTACTGGATTCAACATGAAAAAAGTATTACCTACCCTAATGTGCTATCAGTTTCCAAACCAGTTCAACGTCTATCAACTGATCCACTACCAGTCATTCCTGGTGCTACGAGCAGTGAGTCCGAAATATCTTTCGGCAGCAGTTGTAGTTTGTATGAGGCTGATAATGAGCGCCATTTAGTGACTCAAGCTGAGCTGAGTGATCTAATTCGGGACTTGCATTTAACGAAGCAAGACGCAGAAATACTTGCATCACGCATGCAGCAGTGGAAACATGTTGCAACTGGGACGAAAATAACAATCTATAGAAAAAGAGGTTTGAAATTGACTGCATATTTTGAAAAGAAAGGCTCTATTCTGTACTGCACTGATGTTAATGGTTTATTTTGAAAAATGAACCAGCCATATGACAAAACTGAATGGAGATTATTTATTGATGGCTCTAAGTACAGTTTAAAGGCACTTCTTTTACATAATGGCAATGAAAAACCATCCATACCAATTGCTCATGCCATTAATACGAAGGAAAATTATGAGTCAATGACTGAAATTTTGACATTACTTAAATACAATGATAATAAATGGAAGATCTGTGGTGATCTTAAGGTATGTGATTTAAATTTCTTTACATATGTAATATACCTATACATAGATGATCGTAAATAACAGTTTTTATTTTTAAATCTGTTTCAGGTCATTGGTTTGTTGACTGGTATGCAAGGAGGTTTCACAAAATATTGCTGTTTTCTGTGTCTATGGGATAGTCGCGCCACACTTCATCATTACCTCAGAACAGAGTGGCCAAAAAGGACTGAATATTCACCAGGAAAACAAAACATTTCAAATAAACCATTAATTGATCCAAATGATGTTCTTCTTCCACCGCTGCACATAAAATTGGGCCTTTTAAAGAACTTTGTGAAGGCTGTGGACAAAGATGGTGCAGCATTTAAATATTTGTTAAAAGTTTTTCCTAAAATTTCATATGCTAAAATAAAAGAAGGGATATTTGTTAGCCCTCAGATCAGGAAGCTTATCAATGATCATAATTTTTCGCAGTGTTTATCGGAGAAAGAATATACAGCCTGGGAGTCTTTTAAGTGCATCGTGAAAAGTTTTTTTGGAAACAATAAGAGTGAAAACTACAGACAAATTGTTGCTGAATTATTGAAAAGATATCATGAATTGGGTGCACGAATGTCACTCAAAATACATTTTCTCCATTCGCATTTAGATTTTTTCCCACAAAACCTAGGTGCTCTTAGCGACGAACAAGGGGAACGCGCCCATCAGATTTAATGAAAATTGAAAGAAACTACCAAGGATTTTGGGATAAAAGTATGCTGGGAGACTATTGTTGGACTCTAATACGTGAAACCGAACCAACGAAATACAAACGACAATCATATAACGCCATTCACTTTTGAAAACTCATTGATTTTTAAATAAACTAATAACTTTTTATGGAAAAATCTAATAAAAGCTTTTTTTTATATCTCGAAAACCTGACGTGATAGAGAAAAACCATTTACAGATTCGAATTCAGCGCACCAAATTACACTGGGAAATGTATTTGGTTGCTCCAGTCAAAAACCTTGTTGGCTAGTGTAATTAATTAAAAAATAATAAAATTTCCTTGTGGTATTTTTGTACTCATAGTAAAATTAACTGTTTAATGTCAGTTATTAGCATTTCATAATCTATAAAATACATAAAAGACTAACTACTTTGTTTCTCTCTTTGAAGGAAGAATATCTTGATTTGAAGCTTAAATTTTTTAAATTTTTTTAAATTCTTACATTTACAAGATAATTTTTGGACTAACCATTATTTTTTAAATAAACAAAATATGTGCGAAAAATTAAAAGTAAAAAACTTAAAAACTTATATCGATAAAAAATCTACTTTTCATTAAAAGTGCAAATCTGCTGCTTTGGTGCTTAAGAAAACAAACCGGGGTGTTTTATTAACTACAAGTTTTATTGTAGGAGGGTTGCTTGAAAAGTAAATTACCGCTAAAGTAACGTAAATATTATGTTTTATTTTAGGGTCTTGTTGGTTTCAGTACTGTATCTAAAATTTGTCGTTTTTTAAGATTAAAAAAAATGGTGTGAGAAAAAAATATTTAAATAGTAAATTAAGGTTAAAAGTTATAAATAAATGAATTAAAAAATGTAAAATTTTTTTTTTTTAAATAAACTATGTGATATTATACCGAATGAATTAAACTAATTTCGGCTTAAGTTTATTTTTATATAAATTAAAAAAAAATTTAAGAAAGATAAATTATTTACAAATCTATAAAGATGTTTTCCAAAGAAAACAGGAAGGCAGATTAATGCGAAGGATGCTGATGACGGATGAAGAGGTACAGAAAATGCTGCATTACATTCTCTTGATTTCTAAGTTTTCCGGTTTGTTGTTTTTTTTTTTTTGCTTGAAAACGTCGTCATGCATTTGTAAATAATTATTCTTCTTTAAAAATTAAAAAAAAAATTAAAAAAAAAATATGAACTTAATTTCTTAAGAAAGAGTTAAAGAGTTATTAAAAAATATGAAAGTCAGCCTGGTTAAAAAATATAATGTTGAAAATATAGCTGAACCCTCTACTTTTCCCAGGCGTAAAAAAAATTACCAAGGAAAAGTTACTTTCACCAAAAAGAGAAAATCATCATAAAAAAGATTTTTTTTTGTATTTCGCGGTTTTTGTCATTTTAATAAATAACTGGAGATCGAAAATTTATCACACCTCCTGCGTAGACCTTAAAAAAATGGTAAAAATTTGTATTCGAACTGCTGCGAATACTTGAATTTAACAAGCACTTCATTTGCTTAGTTTTGCCTTTTCTAAAGCCCCATTTTTTTCTATACTAATAATTTTGCAAATGCTAACGTATTTTTTTTTTTTTTTCTTTTTAAAGATTACTTTTCTTGTTGGTTTTGCTTTTCTATGCAATTCGCTGTTTAAGCATGATGATAAATGAAAAGTAGTATTCAAGTGTAAAAAGAACAAAGATTAATTTGCACCTGAGGCGTAAATAAGTCAAAAAGTTTTTTATTTTTTTTTTATTTTAACTTCTTATTTCTGTGAAGTTTTTCAAGCATTACGAAATACTAAGTGCTGATTCTAAGTAAATGCTTGAAAAGAAAAAAAAAAAAAAATAAATAAACTAAACCAAACCAAACCAAACCAAACACACAATATTGATGAATATTACGATGTTTTAAAAAGAGAATTTAAAGGAACTATCTTTCTAATATGAAATAAAAGAATGAATAATAATCTTCCTTTAAAATAATTTGATAAACGGCCTTCAAAAGAAAGCTGTGAGTACTGCTTAAATGAAATAGAAAAATTTTAGGCTTTTGGATAAAAAAAAAAAAAAAAAAAAAAAAATAACCAAAAAAAGACAGACTGATCATTTCAGATCATGAAACAACCTGGTTGAAGATGTCTACAGTTCTAAAACAAAATATAAAAAAAAAGAAATGATTCACTGGATTTTAACAATTATCAGTATTATTATAATGTCACGCAGAACAATTTAAATGCGATTTTATGGAGCTCTGAAATATTATGTCAAGGAAAAGGGTAATATTCTCCAGAAGTCTTTGCAGTCTCTACATTGTTCATGAAGTAAAATAAAAATTAAACTTAATTGTTATTTTTTAACCGTGTCCTTTTTATAGACAGTTCAGAAGACAGCCGTTTTAACAAAGACAGGCAATTTTTTTAGCCTTAAAAAATTGATCTCGTTTTTTAAATCGCATTGCTAAAATCCAAAAATTTAAAACAAGCAATTTAAATTATTCTAGTGCAAAAAAAAAAAAAAAAAAAAACAATTAAACACCTTCGTTTCGACAAACTATAAATATACATTTTTATGTTTTTTTTTTTTTTTGTAGTTGCTGCTAGAAAATAATTTCACAACATCCACTAAACCCAACATTCTAATAAATAATTTACTAAATTTTGCTAAGAAATCCTCTAAAAATTTTATAACCTCTCAAATAAGTAGATACTGAATTTATTTTTTATATTTTACTTTATTGCTTAAATCATCACTACAATAATGTCATGCTTTTATTACTTGTATTATAATCCCAAAACAATAAGTCCCATATGTCTTTTTAATACTGGTGGTCAATTATCTCGGCAATAAAATGACTTACGAGAGCAGTTCATGTTTTGTAGCAACCACATTTTATTGGTTTTTATTAAGTTAACTTGTAATAGTGTGCATAAATATCTTTGTGTGTGTATGTGTGTATAAAAGTCAACATTTTGAAATCTATTTTAACATTTATGTTCAATAGTGTGTATGTGTGTTAGTGTATGAGAAAATGAATAAAAATTGCTAAATAAACAATATTTCATTATAATAAGACTTCTTTTCTTGGCTGTGGTAATCGTAAATTGTTTGAAATAAAACAAAAAGCTAAAATCGAAACAAGTGAGTTTTTATATGCAGCACATAGGATGGTTACAATAAATCGAATACGTAAACACAGAAAAATGACAATAAATTTAAATTGTGGTTTTAACAAAATCAAATAAGTTTTTCTTTTGTTGCTCTCATTTTTTCTCCGCTTGTAACCCAACAAAATTTTTTATACAGAATTCGTTAAAAAAATTATAAAATTTATTTTTTCATATTTTTTTGTAAAAGCGAAGTATACAGAAAAAATTTATTTTTTGGTGAATAAAGGAATAATTAGAAATACTTAATAAATAAAAAGAGTTTTTTCTGAGAAGTCTCATAATAATGTGCATCCTCTACAGCTGTTTAAAAGAAAAAAATATACAGGTTTTATATCATTGGATTAGTTATTACCTTTAACATTATGCTGTGTTTTATCTCTTTCGATGGTTTTTGAACAAAAAAAAAAACTGTAAAAAAATCGTTAAGAGGTTACGTTTTGTATATAAAATTTCACGTTAAATAACTCCGAATTTATAATTGCTAAGAGATTTTAATCGACTTCTCATGTGTTAATTAATTGAATTTAGGATATTAATAAAGTTGCTTTAAGCCAAATAGCCTAGAGTAGTTCATCATTAAGAGAATATTCATTTCTCGGTGAGAAACTTAGTTTTTTTTTTTTTAAATTTGCCAGCTTCGATAATGCTGGTTATAGGGTACATTATCCAAATCTTATAAAAATTCATTAGATGGATTTTCTAAGGGCTTATCTTTAAGAAAGAGTTCAAACTATTGAGACTTTTTAAGAAAACTCTTAAAATCTATTGAAAAAACTGAAATCACTTTTGTCGTAAATTTTTAAAATTTTTCTACTTCTTATGAAATTTTAGTTTAAAAAGTTTTATAACGTTCAACTAATAAGGTATATAAAGACTAATTCAAAATAATTAATTAAATATTAAAAACAAGTAAGAGTGCTACATTCGGCTATGCCAGATCTATATACAATAAAAAAAAAAAAACAAATTTTGATGTAAAAGAGAATAAAAAAATAAAAAGATAAAAAAATTTTTTCTCATACAAAAATGTCATCGGCTCTTAATGGGTTAACCGTTTTTTTTTAATATTTTAGTGCTTCCTGAAAAATTCCTTTAAAAGCTTTTAACTGATACCCATATTGACCATATTGACAATCGATTTTTTTATGAAAATTTGAGATGCCCATAACTCGGAAGATATTGGCGAGCGCCAATTTTTCACTCTATAATTTTTTTCTTATTTTAAAAATCTCTACCGCCCCATATATATATATCTTTTTTGATTGAAATTATTTCATTGTTGTAAATGATATGGAAAATTAGAGGCAGGCTTAGTGTTTTGTCCGCTGCCTCAAAGGAAATGGATCGCTCTTGCTGATTATTAATAGCAAATTTTTTGAAACTAAACTGACGATTGGCATTATAAAATACTTGTGTTTAAATTCCTATTTCATTCAGTGCGTTTCCAAATTTCATTTCAATACTAACACAGACGCACAGACGGACATCGCTCAATCGATTTCGCTATGCAAAAGATTTCAGAATTTATATACTCTATGGGGTCGGAAATGGATATTGTAGAAAGTACAAGTGGAGAGACAAACTTAAAAATATACTTTTTCTATTTTTTGTGGTGAAGGGCATAAAAAATAGAAGTGAAAACCCAAAAAAGGCCAAGTTAAAAGTTTTATATTTAAAATTTAAAAGTTGATTTTTTTTTTAAAGTTCAAAAGATAATTTATAAATTCAACAGATGTTTTTGCTTTATTTGTATATATAAATTTCTACAAATAATTTAAAAAGTTTTAAGCTCTGTAATATTTTTTACACTCGATGTTGTGGACTTTAACGCTCTGTGAAGCTATCGTGTGCTGAAACATGGTTTGTTCAAATTCAATAGACGAAAAGCATAGATTCTTCGCTGTGATTGGCAGTAGCGGATAGAGAAAATATGAAAGCAGTAACTTAAGGCCTTAATATTTGTCAATTTAGGATAACATTGTTATTACAATTACAAAACTGTCGACTGTAATAGGAGTATATTGTGAAACTAATAAAAATTTGCTTGAAGCTCTTAAGTCATTAAATAACTTAAAGCTTACTGGGTTCTCAACCATTCAGACATGCACACATCTTATCTTAAATTGCAATATTTGTACAAGTAGATTGTCTACATTTAAATCTAAATCAATGACGCAAAATAACATGAAAATCCTAACGATAAATTTCTAAATATTTCTTGAATCTTTTTGGTAGTATCGTATCTTATACTGACGCCTGCCATTTAACATTACACAGTTTGCGTTTAAATATTTTACAAGACCAACAACAAGGAGAAAAAAAGGAACAACACATGTGCATATGCATGACTTTGTATTCACAATTGATATCGAGTGGGATAAAATACAAATTCAAGTGTAAGCGACAACGGCTACAAAAAAAATTCTCCCTGACTTAGAATGTGAGCATCAACAAAAAGCAATTGAAAAAAATAAAATCGAAATAAAATAAAATACTTTACAATAGCAAAGTCTAAGTCAGTAGTCGTTGATACTCCTAACACTTGAGCTTGTATCCATGTGTTAAGCTCTATCTCTGTATAGATGGGTTTACAAATACAAGATACAATTTATGGAATTGCATAAAAACCAAATCAAATATAGTTGCAGCAGAAAACTTATTGCAACGCCAATAAGTGCAAGTCGTACTGCTGAAACCAATAAACCACAAAACGTATTTGTTACAAGGATATCGCTAACTAAAATCTATTAAAAAATTATATTTTTGAGTGCTGCTATAATATTATGGGATGGGAAAGTTTGCACACGGGATCAATTTAATTTAGGTCTATTGTCTTTAGAACGCCACTAAATTAAAGATTTCTTTCGATTTCTATAAAAGATACGTGTTTACAGAAAGTCACATAGTAGGCTGTTTAATGTTGCTTTTGTTTAATCGATTCAACACCTTTGGATATCCTCATCACTTTTTAGTCTGCCATTTCCTATTTATTAATACTTCCATTTCTGAAGGCTTTAATGCAAAAATAGTTTTTTTTTTGTCTTTAATTGGTAATTGTTGAATTAGCATTTGCTTTAACTTACAATTACGATGCTATTGACCGTGATCCCCAACTCTTCTAGGTACAGCCCCGATACTCATTTTAGGTATTTATATCAAGGCATTAATCTAGCTCAGACTGCTTATGCTATGATCATGAAATTTCTTTGCCTCAATAGCCAATAGCTGACTTAGCGCCTTTCATGTTAATCTGCATGTAATTACGATTAATAAAATCCATTCTATGTGAGACCTGAGCTGTAAACTAGAAGAAAATTCCTTTTTCGAAGAAACATCCGCTGCTTCATTTCTACGAATTGTAATATAAACTGTAGCTGATATTAATATTCGAATTGTTAAATTTATAAGACATTCTAACAAAGATTGAAGGTTTGATAATATTGCCACGAAAATAATATTTTTTTTGATTTTTATTAAATAGGAAAAAACAGAGGTCGTTAGCAAATTTGAGACGTTCAATGCAATGTTCAGTGGAACAAGCATATTTTTCATGTCGCAAAAGAAGCATTCAAGTGTCTAGGTTTTCTGAACAGTGTCAGAAATACTTTACTCCATCAGAACTCCTTGAAAATGGAATATGACTAACAGATCGTGTACAGAAGAGAGCGAAGAAGCTCATCGGTGACAGTAGGGCATCCAGCTCTATTGATTGACTGGAGCATCGGCGCAATATGGGATGTGTTTCACTGTTTTTTATCGTTACTACAACAGAATGTGCGCTTATAAAATCAGGAAACTTGTTCCTGAAAACCGTAATTTCGTGCGCGCAATGCGCTTTGCATTATGAGCGCATTGCTTTTATGGTCGATTGGCTAGTGAATCGCACAAAACATTACAGAAAAAAATCGTTTTGAAGCCGAACAGTTCATATCTGAAATAAATTTCCGGCAGAGGTCCTTTTTTTCAATGTCTTAAAATTCAAATTAAATGTCCACAAACACTACTTCCTCTGACCCCCTTTCCACAACCTAATTTCCTAATTTCCATCCCCTGAGTGCTGGTAATAAAAAGTTGGTTAAAAGACAGATAAATGGAAAAAAGCATTTTAAGCCTTTGAGAATCGCGCTTAGAAAATGAACACAATTATTGTATAGAAGCGGTAAATGAGTAGGTGAATGAGCTTTCGAAGGAAAAATGATATGACTGAGACTTCTGTATAGCAAAACAAGGAAATTGTGGTCCAAACCTCAACGAAGCATTAGTTTTTGAGGAATGTAATAACACAAAAATAGACTTCGGCAAAAGTATCTTATTTTTTGGTAGATGAAAAAAGAAATCGATTGATTGAATCTCTTTGGAACCGAAGGTGTTGCGGTCAGGTTAAAAGCAAATTTTTGTTTTAGTTGATAAGCACTGGTATTCTATTTTAAGTTTAAAAGAACATCTATTAAAATTGAACTTATTTTGTAAATTAAACTTTGTTTTTATCCTAAAGCTAATTACAAAATAATTTTGAGGAAAACAGCTGTAAATTCTAATTATCTTAAATGTTTGACATTCCAGGTTAAAAAAATATTACATTAGAAAAGCGAGTATACTAAGTATACTAAGTGTATTTAATCCTAAAAAGCAGCTAAAAACAAACCAATAAGAATAAAAATCTTCTATTCATGCTGCAATACAATTTCAAAAGATAAAAAGCCACACAAACTATATGCGGCGTTTGCAGTAAGCGAATGATAAAAAATACAAACAAACATACAACGGCACAATTTAATCTCGTGAGAGTTTTAGTTATAAATTTCAATTTCCGTTCCATTTAGAGGATGGGTGGCAAATGAAATAACATTTTCATTTAACCTCGATGGCTTAAAAACATTTGTTTTCTTCGATTTCTGTTTTTTTGTTAAAAGAAGAAAAAACAAATTTCAGAAAAAAAGTAGTTTCTGTTACTGGCATATTTTTCATGTGGCAATAAAATAAAAACTAAATACCAGAGGCAAAAAAAAAAAACTAATATCACTTACCAACAACTGCCGACAAACGCACTTCCAGCAAAATAGTGTTTTTAATTCAATTGATTATGGATTGAAAATCTCTATGCAATTTGTTTTTATCGCTCAAAGTAAGCTGCCTCAGCACAACATCCGCCAGTAACAGCTCAAATCCATATGACCTAGAAAATGTTGTGTTCGACATGCCCGTATTAAAGTCAGGCTGTCAGTGTGTTTGTTAGTTACTTTTTTTTTAATTTTATTTCCGATTTATGGAGTTGTTGGTTTTGTAGTTGTAATTATATTTGTGTCATGGCTTGTGATCCTTTTTTTTACGATGGATTGAATTTTTTGTAAGTATCATGTTTATCTTCTTTTACTTGGTTGACCCAATTTCGTGTTTAATAAAAAAATTTATTAAAATACAAAATATGAAATCATGAAAAATGATATTTTATTTTCCAGGAAATGATTTCAACAAAATAATAAAAACTATTAAGTTGCAATTTATTTATTTATGTATATTAAAATATATTTATATTTTTAAAGATTGTAATTAAAATTATGAATGCAAATTCTTACACAAACATAAAAAATAAATACTTAACCAAAAGTTATCTTAAAATTTTTCTGAAAATTAATAAATTATTATAAGCAAATGCAGATACAGTCTGCTATCAAAACAAAAATAATTATTTTAAAACTCAATAAATTTTTTCTGATTAGTAAAATTACACAAAATTCCAACGTTTGTGTTTATATATTTTTTAAGTTGAGAGAAAAAGCGTAAAAGGTCCACAAAAATGGTATAGAAATATAAAAAGAATTTTTTACGTTATGCTGATAATATTAGGGAAGTTGCTTAAAAAGCCATAGAGGACAGCAGACAGTAGACATCGATTAGGCGACATTAAAGGCATTCGAAAGTTAGAATCGATGATTTTCGTTTACAGACTGCAAACAGCCCATCAGTTGTTACTCACAATTATCGTGTACATTACTATTCATCTTTGAACTCAAGGAAGACAACAAAATTTATAAATTAAGAAATTTATTGTCTTCATTGCACCACAAAATCGCATTACAAAACGAAAACCCATTAAATCTACGATTGCCAAAAATTTTAAATTTAATAAATCGGAAATTTATAAAGAACCAAATAAGTAGGTAAAAAATTTGAATGAATTTTTATAAAAATTTTGCTTAGTTTTCGTCCAACTAAATAAATGTAAATTAGTTTCTAAATACAGATGTTTGAGGTAAAGAGATGTCCAGTATGTTGCTTTCTGCTGGTATTATCAGCAAATATTTGTAAATAATTTTTTCTCTTTAATAAATTTTTTTTTTAGAAATTTAAATAAAAACAAGTAAGAGTGATGTATACGTAAATCTAGTTTAGTAAAGTAACTCCAATAAAAAAAATGAAATATTGGGCTGACAGAGAATTAAGATATAAGAAAAAAAAATCAGTTGTGAACAGCTCTAAATGTATTTTGTGTTGTATTTCCTGATAATCGCTTTAAAAGGCTTTAAATGTTTTTCTTATTGGTATCTTCAAATAATACGGTGCACAATCGTAATTTTCTTTGAAAGGTTCAGAGGCCCATAACTCGGAAAATATGATTGAGCTCCAATTCTTTCAATTGATATTTTTCTTCTTATTTTTAAATATCTATCGTCCTTTATATATATTTTTTGTTTTTGATTAGAATAACTTCACAATACCAAATTTGTTCAAGAGATATGGAAATTTTAGAGGCTGGCGTGGTGTTGTGCACGTTGCCCCGAAGGAGAAGGACTAATCTTGATGATTTTTCAAAATTCAAAACTTACTTAAATTTGGCTTAATTAAATTTTTTCTGGCTCATCTAGTGCATTGGCAAAGGGTTGGAAATTAATATTTTCGAAATTACAAATGGAATGACAAAATTAGTTATACCCTTTATACCCACTTAAGATGAGGGCAATAATTATTTAACATTTAACACGACTTGAAACCTTATGTCAAACGAGAAGAAAGTTCGTCACAAAAAAATCAAATAAAATTTTACCATAAACCAAATGATTGATTCTGCTTAAAATCGAAATTTATTTAACAATTTCCCTTTTACAAACAAGATTTAAGTTTTTCTATAAAAAAATATAATATTGCAGTTGAGAACATAAAATATAAATTATGTCAAAAATCGTGGCTTAGTGTTTTCCACAAAATCGTGAATATATATCTTATTTTACATTTTACAATAAATTTAACTCACATTCATAAATAATGATGTAGTTTAAATATATGTTAATGTGGTTAAATCTTTTCACTAATACATAAGTATAAACATAAATAAAGCTAAATATACTTAGAGTTTTTCTTAACTTCTTAAGTTTTATCAAGAAATATCAAATGCCAACAATCTCATTTTTAAATCAAAATTTTATTTTTATAAAAAAAAAGAAATCTTTTTCATCCCTCTATAAACTTTAATTAAACTAAAATAATAAAGAAAAGTAAAAACTTCAAAACAAACTATAAGATTGAAACAAATATAACAACATGATACACATATAATTCTACACACACCCACACAAAATTTTTAACTGTCAGTTTAGTTTTTTCTTTAAGTCTTTTTTACTTTCTTTTTGTTAACATCGTTTCTTATCAGGTTGCGGCAGTACAAAGTTCATAACAACAACTGGGACTAAGATTGAAACTGTGATTGCTAGACTTTGGCTAATTAATTAAATACATTTCATTTAACTTTTTTGTTTTTTCTTTGAGTTGTAAATATTTTGAGTGGGAAAAACAAAAGAAAGGTGTAAAAAATAAAAATTAAAGTTAAATTCTTAGACACTTGGTTTTTTCGACAGTTCTATTTATGAACTTTTTGTTTTTGAAATGAAGTGAAAGAATAAGACATTTTTGGTTTACATTAAAAAAAAAAAAAAACGTTTAAAAATATCAAAGATTATTATTAAAGTAGTTTTTTATTTATATTTAACTTAATTTTTTTGGTCTTTCTATTTTCTTGCAATTATTTTTATCAAGCTTAGTTTAAAAAATTTTGAAATTTCTTATGATATTAAGAAATTAATTCAAATTTATTTTTGGCTTAAGAAAAAATTTCCATCGAGATCAAGCGATGGTTGGTGCAAAGCAAAAGCAGTGAAGAAATACTTTGGTTCGTGTGATGACTTTGTCTCACCAAATTGCTATTTATATGATTACTCCTGGTATTCTTATTTACAAAATTAGTTGGGTAAATAGCTGATGTTAACAATGTACACAATCTAAGATAGATAGATACTAAGAATGCTGATAGAGGATGTAGCCGTTCAAAAAAGGCAGTATTTTATTCTGCTGGTAACTAATTTCTCTGGTTTTATATTTTTGTATTTATTTATCCATTTATTTGAAAAACATTCGAAACATTTGTAAAATAATTATTCTTTCTAAAAAAGATTTTTAGAAAAAAAATGAGCTTGAGCCTAAACTAAATTTTAATTCATTTATACCACAGTTCAGCTGCTAATTTTCTAAAAATTAAATTAAAATAAATAATTATTTTTAAAAATATTTTATTCTAATTGAATAAAACTTCTCGTTTCTGTGTGAAAAGATGTATTCCTTACTAACATCGGAATCAAAAGAATTGCCTTCTTGAGCTTTTGAGAAGATAATTAATCGTTTCCCAAATATTAAACAAATATATCTTGTTTTCTTAGTATCTGTTAACTCTCACCTTGTAGTATTAAAAAAATCTTCTAAAGCTGATTGAAATAAATTAAGTGTGCGACTTTTGCTTAAATCTTATAAAGGGTCATCCAAAAAACGCGCCTACATATTTCTTTGAAATAAAACACAAACTATTTGCAATTTTTTCAAGCTGTTTTTTTATTGAAAGTATGATCCATTACAATTAGAAGTGGAATAGAATATCATTCAAATATCCACCATGACTGCGTCTGCAGACATCAATCCGAATATCGAAATTTTCAGTGACTTTCCGACATGTTGCTGGTGTTATTTCACGAATTGCAACTTGAATATTGTTCTTTAGATCATTAATTGTTTGTGGCTTGTTAGCATACACTCGACTTTTAAAAAACCCCACAAAAAAATCTAATGGTGTAAGATCACATGACCTTGGAGGCCAATTGAAATCTGCATTCCGTGAAATTACACGTTGAGGAAATTTTGATCGCAAAAGCGTAATGTTTTCTCGAGTTGTGTGACATGTAGCACCGTCTTGCTGGAAATAGACGTCAGACACTTTAATATGATTCAACTGTGTCCATAAAAAGTCTCTCAACATTAATTGGTATCGCTCAGCATTCACAGTAACAGCATTTCCAGCATCATCTCCGAAGAAAAATGGCCCAATGATTTCATTTGCCCAAAATGCAAACAGTAACTTTTTGTGGATGTAGAGATTTTTTATGAATAACACGAGGATTTTCATCACCCCAGATACGACAATTTTGCTTCTTGACGAATCCATCCATTCTGAAATGAGTTTCGTCACTAAACAAAATTTTGCTTGAAAACAGTGGATCTGTTGTTCGTTGTTCAATAATCCAACTAGCGAAATTACGACGTTGTAAATGGTCTCTTTCTGTCAATTCCTGGGTTAATTGAATTTTATAAGCATGTAAATGCAAATCTTTATGCAAAATCCTCCATAAGGAGCCATAAGATATGCCCAATTCTTGCGAACGACGCGAAATTGATGTTGTCGGTTCATTTCCAACACTTTCACCAACAGCAGCAACATTTTTATTTGTGCGTACAGTTTTTGGTCTTCCACTTTTTGGTTTATCAGTAACACAACCAGTTTCTTCGAATTTTTTCAGTAATCCTTGAATTGAAGATCGATTTGGCCGATTATTTACACCACAAAAAATCACGAATTTTTCGATGGGTATTTTTCAAAAAACGCCCATTTTCATAATAACTTTGAATGTTGTAAATGCGTTGTTCCAATGTGTATCTGTCCATGGTTAAAACTGTACTACCTTCTAATAAAACAAAATGGCTTATGTCATTTGAAAAGATGTCACGTGTAAAAATTATATAGTGCTGACATCTAGGCGTCACATTTGGATGACCCTTTACTTTTATTAATCAGCTCTCCTGACATTAAACGAAAATGTCTAAAATATATCGTTTTTGGGTTTTGTATAAAGGGCAGATTCTTTTGATTACAAATACCACTGAGGCACATTATAAATTTTCATACTCTGTAGTTCTTTCTGGCTATGTTTAATCTTACCGGTTTAATAGCCTGTTGCTTTCTAAAACGCGTTGTTCTTAATGAAGCCATCAACGCTATAATACTCCGTCGAGAGACAAACTATTCGATGTCTTGTTAGTAAACCAAACTATCAACAGACCACATGCCTTACATCCAAGCTAGTCGTCTCCTTTTATCCACAACTTATATCATTCATAAAATATTGTTAAATCGTTACTTCCCCAAGTCAGCGCTATTCTCTTTATAATAAGTAGCGCCTTCACAATTTAATTAGACGTTTTCACTTATAACCCTCCATGACCTCACGCAATAATTGTCTTTTTCTTTCCGGTTGTTTTCTGCTGCTACTGCTTCTCGTCTTTAATTGCTTTATTGCTCAGTCTCATGAACTTGATGATCTCCTGTTTTTGCAGCAGGTAATTGTTATAATATTTTATACAGACACCACTCAATGGTAACCACTCGTGGAAACAATTTATTTCCTCTGCTTATTTATTTTTGACCACACACATCGAGTATTCATGGTATTGTTTTCATGACATGTAAATAGAATTAAAGGAAATACTTTGATGTTGTCAAATTAATTACTTAAGAAATAAAATATTAACAAAAGCAGTTAAAAAAAATTTTTTTTGATAAAATGTAATTTGGCCACTTTATTGCAACGTTTTTTACACTCTGTTTAATGAAAGTCAACAAACAATTTTTTTTCTTAATTTGAAATGTCAAAATGTAAAAAAAAATTTACTGTGACAGACAAACTCTTTTTTCATTTATTTAATTTACAGTAAATTAAGGCGATTGTTATTTTCATTTAACATGATATTTAACATAAAAAATATCCATATACATACATACATACATACATACATACATACATTTGTATGTAGTTTTTTGCATACAGAATTGCTTGAAATTACATTCATTTATAATTTATTAAAAATAGTAATTTTATAAAATATATGTCAGTAGTGGTTTGTGTCAATATGACAAGTTTAAAAAAAAGTATAAAATTTACAATTTATATTTTCAGTTTTTCTTTATGAAAATTTGATTGCTGTAAAATGAGCAGCAGCAAGTAAAACTACAAAAAAGATCCGGAATAACAATTTAAAACCAAATAAGTCATATTAAAATGAAAAAATGGCATTTTCATAGGAGTACAATAAAATTAAAATAATATTGACATACAGCACATAATAAAAAATATATGTATGTATCTACATACATACATATGTATATTAAATATTAAATACATCTTACCATATACACAAACATCTACTTCTATATAGGATACAAATGACCAGTGGAAAAAAATTGTATTGTTAATTTATAAGTCATTCGAAAGATAACAGGGAACAGTTAACAAATAGAGATCGAACACGATTCTACCGGTGTTGTATCCCGTTTTTATTACTTCACGCTTTTGGCTTAGATAACTTTAGAAGACTCTAGAAATGTGACTTGATTTCTTTTATAAAAAATCTTTTTAATATATTTAATTTTCACCTCTTAAAGAGATCCCAAATTACATTAATATTTAATTGAAAGCTTGTCGTTACCACTGTGCACGCTTAAAGTTTAAAAATCTCTAGCAGAATTATTAAATAAGAGTGATGGTACTTTTTTCCACAACAATGGTAGGTTTGTAAGGTTACATTTTAATACAGAAAAAATAAATTTTTTTCGCTTGCTTAAAATTTAAATTTTTATAAGATTTTTTATGGAAAGCAAAATAATTTTGCTTCACAGAAAATGCTTTTACAACATTAGAATTTCTTGTGAAAACAAAATATAATTCTTATGTTTTTAATAAAGTTTCAGTTAAATAAATATTTTTGGCCTCTCTAAAATTTGAATGAAATTTAATTTAAGCAATCCGCTTTTCTAAACACCATTTTCATTTTTTTATTTCAAAAATAATTTTATACATGAAATATCAGATTTTCATCAGGTGGATGAAACTAAATAAAACGATCACGAGAAGTCGTGATTAAATAAAGTTTAGGAATTCGATAGATGCATACAAGATTTTTCTATTGCTAAGCAGCACTGCCATTCTTTTGGCGAAATCGAATCTTGATTAGTTAAGATAGGTCAACATATAAGTCGAATCGTTTTGTAATCTCATTAATTAATGGATTTGAAATTCTGCGAATGAAATGACTATTTTTATAAAAAAAATCAACAGCGGAAATCGCTAAAATAATATTAACTATTTTTGTGCGAAGAAGCACAAGGAAAATATTACTATTTCAAGACATTTTCTGAAGTTTAAAAGTACAAACAAAACCAGTGTTTTTTAAATTATAAAATTGTTTTCTTTATTTTAATTAAATATATTATTGATATAATTAATTTTTGCCCAAGAAATTTTTGTATAAATTTTTCAATTAATTGTATAATTGAATTAATAAAAAAATGTTTCTGTGCAGCCACACATGCAATAGTTATTATGCAAACAAAAAACAAACAAATATGGCACAATTCCCTAATTTCTCTAAAGGTAGTGCAGATATACGCTATTTAATTCAAAGTTAACCGTGACCACGCAAGTCCCAAAATTTATTATATAATAAATATGTGACCAGGAAAAAAGTCACAATGTATTGCCACTAAAACATATATCACAAAACTTATGCAGAGAGCTGTTTAGGGCGATGTATTCACAATCCGCAACAAGCAGTAAAATTGTAAATACGATGGCTTTTTGCAGACGCGTATTTATTCCATTAACACAAATTTGTAAAAAAAACGTCGATTTATGAGATTATAAGCGCCTTAAAAGCAACATTGAATAATTATTCCACTAACGCTGTCCACAGTTTTTTAATTTGCGCCCTTCCCTAACTGCCTCTTTTATTATTTCAATATTATTTCTAGCTTTACGACAGCTAAAGGGTCACGCATTCTCGATTGTATAATTGCTACAAAAGATGTATACTTTCTTGTAGTGCCCACTTGCCAAAAAGAAATGTTTCATCAAAACAAGTGCATAACTCATCTAAACCAATTTGATAAATTTTACATTGGACGGCATTACTGTTGTAGCACTTTTGTTACTAAATTTGGATGAATCTTTCTACCAGACTAAATCTAATGTTTGGTTTGTTTTTATAAATATTTTTTAAAAAAGACTAAAGTGCAGCTTTGAATTAAATCCATTTCAAAGAATAGGCTTAACTTATACCACATTTTTTGTAAAACAGTTGTGGTTCTAAGGAATTTTAGTAGTTTAAAAAAAATCAGTGGCAACACTGTTAGGTGCATGTGTAGAAAAGTTTCTGTAATTTTTCTTTTACTTTGCCTTAGAAAATGTAATAGAAACTTTTGTTCTCTCAAAGACTTGTGTTAGCAGTGACGTTCATGTGACTGGCCAAATTATCAAAACTGTCTTAAATCTTAGCTGTCAAAAGACTATTTTTTCTTCCTTAATTGAATTAAGTTTATTGGAAGATGTTCTATTAATGAGACAGTAATGAACATTTTTCGTGTTCTTAATCCAAAATCGTTCACTTTAAATTTTATAAATAAATTTTTTTTAAATAAATTTCAACTTGAACTAAAAAAAAATATTTCTTTCCTTACTTCACTGCACAAATCACATTAACAATATATAATTGAATCTTTTGAAAATGACTCCTTTCAAGCCCAAATACACCCTTATGTCCCATAAATTTTGATATGTGACACTTAAAAGACATTAAAACAGCAACTGAATTGCACAATGAAATAGTAGTAGTGATCGTTAACCGGTGTAAGAAGTAGCAGTGGAAAAATATAATTGCTTACACACTTGTTAAACTGTATAGTAGATGAAGTTGATATTTAAAATAGTTAACACTTAAATGAAATAAAACAACAATAAAAATATATAAAATTCACACATATAACCAAACACTTAACCATACATAACATACACATACATGCACATATTTTTATATTTATTTATATATTTACAGATGTATTCACACATAAATGTGATACAATTTACACGTATTTTATGCATATTTATATTTGTGCATAAGGACTTACATGTATTTATGTATGAGTTAATATTTGTGTATTTATCTGCATACTTTTAGGAGAGAGTGTAAATGATATTGTATGCTATTGTATATTTTGTGTCAAAATGTATAAAAGCTTATGTGTGTGATGTTTTAAATATGCAAATGTGTATTATACGACACAAAAAACTTTTGACAAAATATACAAAATATAAAATGTATGTGTGTAACTGTGTAAAGAAGAATATTTTCATAAATGTTATATTTTATAGCCAAATTAAAATAAAATGAAATTTAATTTTATAAAATATTTTATTTTTATTATAACAACTTTATTGCAAAAATAAATTTTTGTTTATTAAATATTAATAGAATTTGCCCTGCAAATTTGTTTAATTGAGTGAAAATGTTTATATGCAAATATAATACAATAGTGGACGATAAATATTTGGCACATCCACATTCTCATCTCAAGAATATACATTTTTGGATTTCACTGCTTTAGTTTATTTAAATAATTCTTTGTTACATTTTTTATCTTTATTTATTTATCTATTTAATTTAATTCGTTGTTTTTGTAAAACATTTAGAAAAAAATTGCTTTAATTAACTAACAACAAATTAATGTTGACAGTGATAGTGGGAACTGAAACGGAAGAAATATTTACTCTTTCTTTTTATATCACATTAGAGAATGCACTTATTTGTCAGAACACTAAATAACATTAAATACTTTTTTATAATTTAAAGAAATAAATTTAAGTCTTAAGAGCTTTTTTTGTTTTACACTAAACTTAATTTCATAGAAAATATGGAAGAAAAAATTTAGTAAAAATGTTTTAAATAAAATAACTTTTATTCCAATCTAACCAGCCCTTATTCAAATTACCAAGTTTTATTCAAATTAATAAATATTTTGTTCAAATTATTAGACATTTATCTGTATAAAAAATTATTTGAAAATGACTTAAATATTGTTAAAAAATTAAACTAAAAAATTTTTAGTTTAAACAATAGTTGCACATTGTAAGAAAATCAACACATGGAATTAGTTTAACTTAGTTTCCAATAGATTAAAGTGATTAATTTATTCTTTGATTCGACTAAGTTTTATTTTCATTACTTCTATTTGCATTATTATTTATATTAGAATAGAAAAAATTGTATGCAGCTTTAGTAAAATCAAATATTGTTTTTCAAACTGAACACACGAGGGTATTAAGTAGATCCGCTTAGTGTATGTTTGGCTCACGCCGTTTTGGATCCGTATCATGTATAATTCACCCTTTAATTTTTTAAATTATTTTATTTTAAGCCTTTTACAGCGGTCATAGTAAAAAATGTAGTCACAAATAAAATAATTTTTTTAATTTTTTAAACTTGTTTTTATAGCAACTTAGCAATACCAACCTTGCGTAAATTTATGGTCTCAGCCTATACAGCTTAAGTTACAGTTATACATATAAAAATAACGTTACTATCGGGATACCCTTCATTTTATTTTAATGTTTTGCTATTACTTCTTTGGCAGTTCATTCTTAATAGAGGCACTTGCTTATAACGTTTGTCAAATTAACAGCCTATCAAAAGTTATCTATAATTTCTAAATTCACTGTTTACGATTTTTTGTTATAGCTGGTATATTTGTACAAACTATGTTGTGAATTAAAAATGTCTGCCTAATAGGGTTAAAAAACTATAGCCATATCAGTACAAACCACGTGAGTATTGGAACAATCTTTAATTTGAAATTTTTTTCTACTTATGTTAATTTGTGGCTTTTGCTAATCACAGTTGAAAAAAATAAGATTGCTATATTCGGCTATCGAATCTATTTGAATCTAATATAACCTTCACCATGTACTTATATAATTCTAGGTTAGTTAAGTAACTGCAATCAAAAAAACAAATATTGGGGTGCGAGAAAACTAAAAAATTAAAAAAAAATGAGTTCTTTATAAAATTTTACATAAAAATGTCACCGGCTCTTCAACAGCTTTTAAATGATACCCGTATTGATGTCTTAAAAAATATAGTGCACATTCGTACTTTTCTATAAAAAGTTTAGAGGCTCATTACTTGGAATATGTGGGCGAGCACCAATTTTTCCACATGATAATATTTTTTTTATTTTTTAATTCTCTATCGCCCCAAATATTTCTTTTTTAGATTGAATTTACTTCATTGTTCCAAATAATATGGAAAAATTTGAGGTAGGCGTGGTGTTTTGCACGGTACCTCGAGGGACATAGACCGATAATGCTTATTTTCAATAGCAAAATCTTAAAATATGTGTTATAAATTGGAGGGTTTAAATATTCTCTAGCTCATCTAGTGCTTTGGCAAAGTTGCTTTTAACACTAACACGGACGAACACATGGACAGTTGCTATGCATAATAACTTAGCATGCATTTTATGGGGTCGGAAATTTGTAGGAATTATAAACGAAATGACAAAGTTAAACATACCCTTTATCCACCTGTGGTGAAGAAAATAAAAATAATATTATTGTGAATATGACATCAGTTTCGAAACATTATTTAATTTATAGTATTTGTTGTTATAGTTAAACATTTATACATATTACGGTTCTAGATAAAAACAATAATGTGGCGCTATTACACTTCTAATACGGAATTCTTAAAACCCTATAGAAAAAATAATTACGGGATGCATGTTAAAAAAATTATTTTTTTTTGTCATAGTTTGCCTTTGAGGTTTGTTTAAGTATTTTTGTGGTTATTTTTGGAGAGTTTTGTACACATAAGAATCAAGAATAATTTCTAAAAAATACCAAAACTTATTTTCACCAAAACCTTTCAGTAATGATCGCAAATGAAATTTCCTTGTTTAGACTTCATAAGCTCCTGATCAAATGAAAAGATGTGTTACATTTTAATATGATAGTTATTTAAACTATTTATTTATGCTATAAAAAAGCCAGTACATTCAAACTAAGGACATTTCTTTAATATAACATATAACATCTGTAGAACTAAAGAAAATTGCTTTTAGTTGTATTATATTCTATTTTTTTTAAATTTCTGCTCGTACTCACTTAACAAAGGGCCAGTAAAACTAAAATTCTCCCAAATATCAAGTTTATACTTAAAGACATTTAGATTTTGCAATGGATCGGATCCAGCGGAAGCAGGAGGATACTGGCCGCAATGGAAGAGTGTTAAGTTAAATAAACGGAAAACATTTGGGAATCTCGATTAGAAAGGTAAAAAATTGTTGTGTAGCTGCAGGAGATGAGTTTGTATAGGGGCCTACATTGCTAAAAAAGTAACTGTAGTTCAAATCTAAACTTAGTGTGAAAAATAAGAATAGAAAATAAATGTGTGACTGACGTATATAAGTTGGCTAGAAACAAACCCAGTTGTTAAAACAAACGTACGAGATTTTCAGTCTTGCGCTAGCTTTACTATATTGTGTTCAATACCGAAGCATCCTAAAATAGGGCCCCTTAAACTACATAACTCGAGCTTTTGTTTCCAGTTCCCACAGGAATTAAGACAGCCAACGCATTAGAGATATTCAAAGCTCACCATTATCTGGCACGCAAAGATTCTTATATTAGACAAATAGCAGAGGAGGGGCCAAGTGGGAGAAGAAAATTTTAAATAAATCTGCGGCTTATAGGAGTAAACCAATTAAAGTAAAATTTCACATGTCTACGGACGAGTTATAATACGTTCAAGTTACAAATTTAAAAACAATATCAATAAGAAGCCGCCAAGTTGGGTCACCTTGACTTTAAGAATATAATACTGTAATGCCGGCGCCAGACTCTAATGTGAAGTAACAAATTCTTTTTGTATATTTAAGAGAATAATTCCACGATATTTTTATTTTAAACTAGAAAATTATTTGAGATAAATAAACTCTTTCTCTTGAATATATTCCTGAACTTGTACACCGTTTCTTAAATTTAAATTAATTTTGAACAAACATTGATTTATTGTCACAATTACTTTGCGATTAGCTTCCTATTTGCAAAAGTCCAATTTGTTTTGATTTTTTTCTCTCCATTTCGACAAACGTTAACTACTTCAAACTTAATACCCCAAAAACAAAAAAAAAAAAAAAAAAACATAATATTTGCAAAAAAAGAATCCTGTTCTATTATTATCGTTAGCCTTAAAACCGAGACAAAACCACTTCAGGCCTTTCTGCTACAAAAACATGCAGTCGTACTTTAAGCTTCAACATTTAGATGACAATAACGATGACGTTGTTGATGTTGATGTCTGTGATAAAGGTTACGTTGACCGTAAGCATGAAAATATACATAAAAAAAAAAAAACTAAGTGCTTGTTGACAATGACATAACCTAAAAAATTTATATTCACAGATACAAGGGCTAGCAGAAAGATAAACAGAAATGCAAACGAATGCTTAAAACTGATTTGATAAAAAACAGTGGTTTAAATGTAAATTATTGAAATAATGTCTCTTTTTAAGTTCTGCAAAGAATCGAAAGAGGTTGTACGTGTTAAATCGACTTTGTACACATTTAATCTACTTTTCTTCAAGGGAATCATGTAGATTTATAAAAAAAAAACTTTGACATTAGTTTTGATGACTGGTAAAAAAATCTTGAAATTAACAAAACTGCAAAGTTCATTTGCTTTAAAAGTGGAAAATTTGATATAAATATATTCGAAATCAATTTTTAATTATTTAAACCTGGTCAGAAGTGTTAATAAAACTAAACAAGTTAGGGTGCCTTACAATGCCAAATTGTGTTAATATTTTCTCTTTCATCTCTTTTTAATTGGGATGCATATTTATATCAAAAAAAGGGCTTAATTGATTAAATTATTTATTTAGTTAAAAAATTATTATCTATAATTTTTTTTAATATATAATTGGCACAATTAATTATTTAATTGTGTGTATTTTTTTTATTTATTAATTAAATTAATGTGAAACTAAATTAATAAGAAATTCCTTAAAGTTATAAAAGCTGCCAGCAATTTTTTCTATATTTTTGATTTTTATACAAAAATTTTTTTTTAAATAGGTCGTGAATTTCTCTTTATTTAGAGTTCTTGGTGAATTTACAATGTGTTGTTTTTATCGCTAACGAAATTCTTTTGTTTTTCTCGTTTTATGAATTGAGTCAATTTAAAATCACAATCATTTGCTTGTGATTTTTAACAGAATTTGATTTATTTTTAAAATATTTTCTATTTTTTGTGAAATATATTAGTCCTTTTTTATACCCTTCAGCACAGGTAAAAAAAGGGTACACATGAGTTAGGCATTCCATTTGTAATTTCTACAATATCCATTTTCGACCCCATAAAGTATATCGTCACCTTAATATTAAAAGGCCCTTAATATAAAAATTGATTTAGCGATGCCCTAAGCTTAAGTGTTGCAATTAACTTTGCCAATGCAATAGATGAGCTAGAGAAAATTAAAATACGCCAATTGATCAGTAATAATCTCGAAAATTTTGCTTTTGAAAATCAGCAAGATCCGTGCAAGTCCTACGAGGCAGCGAGTAAAACCCACGTCGACTATAATTTTCCATATCGTTTGTATTCCTGCAGGTGGTTGCGTTTATGATAAAAAATTAATGAAAGAAAGAAAAATTGAAGAGCTATTTACCGCTTACTAATTATTTACTACTAGGAACTAATACGGTAGCATATTGGTTTTATAAGTTAGGACAAGAACCCTAAGCAAAACTTATAATCTTCGAAAAAAACACAGGAAAGAGTTTCTTATGCCGAAATCTGCAATACGGTTATGTGGTTGTAAAAATGTGACGAAGGGTGCATAAGATTCGACATTGCCGAATACAGCACTCCTTTTTGTTTTAATTCATATTTTTTACTTAATTATCAATCAGTTGTCTTTTTTGTATTTATTTTTCATGATTTTTTTTTTTAATTTCAATTTTTGAGCATCTAAAATTATTTATTAAAATTTCAAACCTAAATTGTAATCTTAATTGCGTTGTTTTTCGATATATTATTGTAAAATATCGCTTAACTTCCTTGAAATATTTTCAAAAAGTTAGGATTTATTATGAAATTTCGAATTTGTTTCTCTAAAAAACTTTTAGTTTTGTAATTGATATTTTTCATATATTTTTTTAAAGAATATTCTAAAAGAGATTTATATAATTTTTTTTTAATTTTTTATTTTCTATTGAAACTTTGTTTCTTTAAAGATTTAAGTTTTTGTATATTAATTTTTTTAATGACTTAAAAATTTACTTTTGTTTTTACTTGTAGTTTGGAATTCTGCTTGAAGCATTCAGCACTTCGTAAGTTTTCAATAATTGATGAAGTTTAATTTTTCGTATATATTTCTTTAGGCAAAAGCAAGTATAGTTTTAAAATTTAAATTGTTTGTGATTTATTTTATGATAAAAATATTTTTTTAAACTTCGATTTATTAATGATTTTATTTGAATTTAATTATTTATTATTATTATTTTTTAATTTCGGACTTTGGTGAAAAATTAAATTTGCAATTTAATTTCTTTCTTTCATAAAATAATAATTAATTAGATAGATACATATAAAGATTTTATAGATATTTTTTTGATATGGAAATTTGTTATTCGGAATCTTTTTTGTAATAATTTACTTTAATTATTTTGTTATTTCTTTTTTAATTTTTTTTAACTACAAAAATTCAAATTAAATCGTTTTATAAAGGAAGAATGTAAAATTGTATCATGTTGTAATTATTTTGATCGATTTTTGGCAACTTTATATATCTCAGAAATCTACAAGCTCATAGCTCTTCATTCTTTAGGGTCTTAATTCAGCACAATTTAAATTTTATAGACTTGTGGCAACTTTATGTAGGCAACACGTGATATATGATTACAATAACTATCACACGCTAGGAACTACTTAAAACCTTAACAAAAATATTTTTAAAAATAGATGAACAAAAAAAAAAATGTCAAACATTATTAATTTTACACATCCTACGTGCCTTACTTTGAGACAAAGAGATTCAGACTAACACTAAAATTTTTTTGGTTAGTTGGCAAGCTAATTCCTAAAGCCTTAATTCAATATAAAAAAACGTTAATAAGAACCACTGTAACTCAACAATTATATTGACAGTTTTTTTATGGTAACAATATTCCAAAGTGCGTCTTTGTATAGATGAATTATTGAAATGAGAACAGAGACTTGTTTTGCCTAAAGGTATATTTATTCTATACAGTTTCATGCGAAAGCTCACACACACACGCTTTCAAACTAAGATCACTACTATTGTAAAACCAACAAGTGCATAAATACACACACACACACACATACAAACACATTTAAAAACTTCAAAAACTATTCACATTTTAGTTTTCTATAGTAAATGATGATGGTTTTATACCGCCATTACTTTACTACACCATAAACATAGAAAAAGGAAAAAAAAGAATACAACACAATAACTACAATACAATATAGCGGAGTATACTACCATTACAACTACTGCAACAACAACAACTACATTGAAAATAAAGTACTAAAATTGGAGCAGAATTTAATAGAGGAAGTAATTAATAAATGTTAAACTTAAACTTAAACATGAACATCAACATCAATATGAACAGGAAATAGGAAATGTCTGTAATGTTACGTATGAGTTTGTTTAACTCTTCTGCAACAATGTCCAACGATAAATATAAAGTGTGTACAACAATAATGACAGTCATCTATTGAATAAACTCACATCTACAATATACATTTACACCTTTTGTATAATTTTTGCTTTGGTAGTGAATAACCAGCAGCCAAAACTGGCCTTAACATACTTAACAAGCACCAACCAACCAACCAGCCATTCTACCCCTGCCATTGAACCTTATAAAAGACCAACTTAAAAATGTTCAACAACAATAATAAAACAAGCCCGCAACAAATTTCGTTAAAGTTTTTCTCATAAATTTCCATTGAATGCAACATTAATTAATGGATTACTCAACTCGCACTTCCATCGCATCACAGCGCACGAAAGTAAAAAACATCTTGTTACGTTACCGTGCTTTTACATTTTAGTTTTTTTTATTTTATTTATTTTTTGTTTACTTGTTTCTGGTGCCCATCGTTTGTTGCTTCGAGTTGGAGTTGTTAATGAAAATTCAATACAATATTATTTTGCCAAAACTTGCTAAAGGGTAAAAGATTCTTATATTTCGTACATTTATGTTCCTTTTTGTTTTATTACGACGTTTTGGATGTGTTGAAAAGTTTTTAATTGCATACAAAATATATAAAATGAAATGAAAACCGAATTTTATTATTTCTTTAGTGCAGAGAACACAATATCATTAAAAAGTTAAGGTGCTTATGAAGAGGAGGCAAAAAAGTTGTGTTTAATGTTGAATATCATTAAAATATTAAAGAGTTATTTTTGTATTTGTGACTATCAAAAATATTATTTGAAATTAATAAGCGAGAAATTGATAAATATTTATTTTGTAAAGGCTGTTATAACACAAAATTAAATTTTAATCGAGCATGTGATAACCATGACTATTTTTTACTAAAGGCCAGGATTGACTATCATACACAATTGTGCGATTTAATCACATAAAAATCTGATATCGTTCTGTCCTACTTTAAAAATCCTTTCAAAATGGCGTCGTAGGTGCCACACTATTATACAAAAAAGATGCAAAAAACAGATGCTTTCAATATTTTGTTGTTCTTTCTCCTCATTTAAAAAAAAAAAAAACTCTGATCGCAGGGAAAAAATCATTTTATGAATAATTTGAAAAGATAATAAAATCGTACAGATCTGTCAAAATGTCTATCACACACATACACTTTTAATACACACTATCATACTTTTTGAGCACACATGCAATTTTTGACACATCGTACGACTGAGTGTGATAGTCAATCCTGGCCTCAAGATCTTTTTGGGTTTCTAATTTTGGTCAGTTTTTCCTGTGATTTTTAAACACAGTAACTTTTAAAAGGATGTTTAAGCGACTATAATATCTTTTTTTAAGAATAATTCTACTTTGTTTAGCGTAACCACATGTATGTTATTATTGAGAACATAATTTTGTTCGTATGACTATGTTTTATCTCTGCTACAACTATTTTTCTTATACGATTTTACTCAAATTTTTTAATCATAAATTTGTCCTACCACAAAAAAGCATCATTTATATTCTAGTGAATTGAAGCTTCACGTATGTTCTCTTAGGAGACGATAAACTTAATTGAAATATTTGTTCTTTACGTCTATCAAAACTGATTCTAAAATGTCAGAATTTATTTTTGAGTAAGTAAGTCAATTAAAATTTACTTTTTCGGTTCATTTTTTAATTTAATTTTTATTAAGAAAAATTATATTTTAAATGTACGCGGACGTTTTCCAAAGAAAATAAGAAAAATTAAATGCTGGCAGAATGTTATGCCGCATTTTCAGGACCGCCAAATCCATCATCAGCATTCTTTGCATCCATCACCTTGACTTGCGTATACCTAACTCGTCAACAGTTGATATGATACGGGAACAGCATCTATAATGTTGTGAGAAAAAGAAGTATGAATGATTAAAAATAAAAATTTGCATTTCCTGACTATACCGAAGGTGTAGTACAAAATTGCAACAAATGTACAAGACGTGTTGTAAAGAAGACAACAAAGAAATGCTTTGAGTTGTGTGTGAATTTTGTCCAACCAAATTAATATTGATTAGTTGGTTAAATGGATGATATTTACAATATAGGCAAGACAAGGTGATGGATGCAAATCGACAAAGAAATTCTTTTTTATCATAATTTTTTTTTTTTTTTTTTGTACTTAAAAAAAGTTTTTTTTTGAGAATTGTAAGTTTTTCTTAGGCTTGTTGTCTCAGTTTAGTAAATGAAAATATTAACGTATCAGATCCAAGTGGTGAATATGTAGTAAGTGGTGCAAAGCTCACAATTTTCTTTACCTTTTTATTTAATTTTTAATCATAAACAATACCGGCAGAATCAAAAGTTGAAAAAAAGACAGAAAAAATAAGAGACAGGCGTGGTGTTTTGCCAGCTGTTTTTAAGGGAATGGACCGATCTTTCTATTTTCAATAAAAAAAATTTTCGATACTAAATCAGACCGATTGTTGAATTTAAATTTTCTATAGCTCATCTAGTGCTTTAGTACGGTTCATTTAAGCATGAATACAGATAGATATCGCTAAATTGATTTCGCTTAAAAAGGTGTAAAATATTTATACTTTATGGGCTCAAAAACGGACATTGTAGGAATTACAAACGGAATGACAAGCTTAGTTAAAACCTTTTCCACCTGTAGGGTTGAAATCTTAGAAGTTTGCTAAAGTATGCCTAATACAAGAGCCATCATATTTTGGCTTCATGAGATGAATAATTGTTTCGATGAGTTCCCATTCAATTTGTTTAATTGATGTTACAATCGAGATATTTCTTCATACTTTTAACTACAGGTGGTGAAATATCTAAATACGAAAATTTATGCTCATTTTAAACACGAATTTTAATAATAATATCATCCATTTCCTCTCTAATATAAAACATAAATATTTGCAAACTTAAATCGATTAGTGCCTACTAATGTCAAAAAACAGGCACTTTTAGCCTTCTTAAAGTTCATTTTATTAAATTTGTTCGTTTTGCTTGGAGTGGGGAATTAAAGACAAAAGTAAATTCATTACTTATTTCTATCGTTGTTATTAAAAAAGTTATTCTGTTTATTTCTTCCTTTAGTTAATTATTTTTTTTAACAAATGTTGCATAAACACGCCACAAAATTTCTTCAAATCAACCAAAATCATTAACGTTAGGAAATGTGAAACAAAAGCGTAATTTATTTTATCAAAAGCCTACCAAAAAAATATATATCTTTTGCTTTAAAGTTAATTGAATTTTATCGTGAATTGCTGTTGTTTTATTGTTGTTTTTTATAACTTATAACCGTTAACAAGTTAAATTCTAATGTTGTTACAAGTCATGCAATATCAACCAGACCAATTTTATTTTAATTAATTAACCATAGATTTATTGAGTTTTCAAAAGTGTATCGATTTCGATAGAAGCCAATATAAAGAGATTATATTGACTTACAAGTAGAGCGATTATTAAGTGATTAAGAATAATATTTCAACTAATAACTTTAGAAGTTATAGTGTTAAAAAAAAAAAAGAAAATGTATACAAGTTTTTTTATAAAGAAATATATGCAGTAGTAATAGATGACAAAAAATTAAGAAAGGACAAAAAAAAAAAAACAAATGAAGAGGGAAACTCCTACAATTCCTAAAAAATTATTATTAAGTCCCACAAATGTTAGTTTAAACTTTTCTTTCCTATTATACCCTCTACAAACAGCTGTGAGAACCTATGGGATGCCTTTCAACATTTATATAAAAAATTTGTGAAACATTTAAGTTTTTATTAAATTTTTTTCTATTATATTTTTTTAAACAAAAATTTTTAAAAAATTACAAACACCAAACATCAAATTATGGTCAACAGTTTTTTGAATAACTGAAATAAAAATAAAGAGATTTATTGACATAAATAACTAAAACTTTTTAAGTTGTTTACAGTAATTTTTGTCCACAAGCCCTGCTCCCTTCAAGCTGGTCCTATTAAAAATAATCTGATATCTTCTTTTTTATAACTTTTTCTTTTAAAAATAGAGGAAGAAATAAAAAATAAAAAAAGATATTAAAAAATGGTGTTTTACATTGGAAAAATTTATTTTAACATTTTAATGAACTGGTGTAAGGTAAACTGGTAAAATAATAAAATTTTTAATTTTAAAAACAATTGTCTCTTTAGCTGTAAGAAAAAAATTTTAAATAATTCAATTCGATTAAAATGTAAAAAAGACGCATCAGCTTTAGTATTGTAATATCCGAGTCGTCCTTTTGGAAAGAAATGTTGTGATGAAAATTTAAGAATTAACTTGATAAAGTTTCAAGCTTTTTCATATTTTTAACAATTCCGATACTCTACATGCAAATTGAATACAATGTTGCGTTTATTAAATTTTTCAAATATGAGTTTTTAAAGCAAATAATGAAGTTTTTTGGTGTAAATTATAAGTTGTGTTATACAGTGTAGTTTTCGCAGCATGTCTTAGTTTGTCTAGGAAAGTTTCAGAGGTATGTTTTTTTTGAAAAGTATTTTTCTTAGGCTTACAACTACTTAAATTTAATTTAAATTATGAACTTCTATGGAAATAAGATGTCTTAACAAATATTTAAAAAAGTAAAAAAGTACTGCTTTAAAAAGGTTTAATTCAGATAAAACGACACGAAATGTTAATTCGCTTCATAGACCGTCTACACGAAGAAAACAAAAGATCGAAGAATCAAGGATGGATTCGCAATTAATCAAGTTAGTCTGCAACAATTCCTACAATCTGCCAATAAACGAAGTCAAGAAGGTCTTTAAAGCTCGAGATCGACTACGCCTGGTATGAATGTTAGAAGTCTGCAAGAAAGAGGCAGGAATTTTTCTATTTCGCTGTGGTTAAAAACGATTTTATATGAATACAAGATTTTCTTCTTTCGTCTTTTCAACTTAACAGAGATGGGTGCTATGACGCTCTGTAGGAAATAAGGTAAAAAAGGAATTGAAATTATTCTGTAGTTGCTAAACTGCTGGAACGATTATATTAACTAACAAAAATTGGTCTATTTGGGAAGTTATTCATCGAGAATTAGAACAAATTTGGATCTATTTTGTTATTTATTATGTAAAAAAATAGCTTTTAAAGCAAAAAACATTTTATACAACAACTTTTAACAACTTCTTAAATATTTTTCACATATTTCTTTAATATTTTTTTAAAAAAATCTCCCACTGTGTACTGGTAAGCTTCGTTTTTGACGGGAGTAAACGTTGCGATTTAAGTTAAAAAATTTGCTTTTGTGGTCCTACCGATGGCTATGAGTAATATGTGACGAATTATAAGGAGCAAAACGAAAGAAACTTTGGGTTGCGTGTGGATTTCGTCAAACCTAATAAATGTTATTTGATTATGCGTTGATCCTGTTATATTTATATAATTAGTAGGTCAAGTATTTTTATGTATATTTATAATGTAAACAACCCAAGATAGATAGATGTGAAGAATGCTGTTTACAATTTTTCTTAATAAAAATTTTTAAATGAAAATTAAATCAAGCCAAATTAAAAAAAAATATTTGTTACAATATCAGATAGCTTAACTAATGATTAAATAAAAATATATTAATGAAATAAGAATTTTAAGGATTTGTTTGTGATAACAAAAAGTGAGTAAACATTAGGTGTGTTGTTTTCACGTTCGTATTATATTATTGTGGAAGAGATAAAAAATAATATTTAAAAAGTTTTCCAAAGGAACCTCTTAGATATTCAGCGTAATATATTTTATGCAATAGCAATATGACATTTTTGAATAATAATTTTATTAGTGGCAGTGCCCACGACTTCGTCCGCATATCATTTCTAATATTCTTAAAATTAAAAATTGCTGTAGAGTTCTGCCAACAGTGTTAAATATTTTCCATCTACAAAAACAAAATGTATTGATTGGGTGCTTTCATATTTGTCTCTCTGAATTCGCAGCGACATAAATACTTCTATTAAAAAAAAGTATTCTATATTTTAACCAAAATTCTAAGGGACCTCCTTTTAAAATTTTATTCAAATTCATCCCGCAGTTTTCATGTGATGCGAACACAGACTGACAGACGGACAAAAAATCCAAGAATAGATATATTCCATATCGATTAATATCTACACCAAAAACAAAATTTTTCAAAAATATTTCATGTACCGAATGACCCTGTTTTATTACATGTAAAGACAAAAAATACACATTCTTAAGAAAGCCAAATAGCAACAATAAATGGTCAGTTAATTATTTTTTTGGTAAAAACCCGTGGCATGATTTTGCAAACGTAGTATAAAATATATAATTTATATTAAACTGACTAATAAAAGAACCCTCGTTAATTACGAATGTAAAATAAAAGTTTTTCTATTACCGCTTAGAAAATAAATAAAACAAAGTTTTAAACTGATTTTAGTCTAAATAACTAATAACACTTAAACATGCCACATTTAATACGCATTGAAACCATACAAGAAATTTGTTGAATAGGAATGGTTAGATACAAAAACGAAATGGAATAAAATGAGTAGCGTTAAAGGGACATATTATTTTTATATTTATATTTCGAAGATATACATATTGGCTTTGTGGCGCACAACTGAAACAATCTAGTTAAGATTGTTAGGCAAATATTAGACACTGAAGAGAAAAGGACACAACCATGCAAAGTGCGAAGAAACAGCGAAACACTGCTTAGGACATTTATCATTTTGATAAATAATATTGTTATTCCTTCAAATCGCCATGTTATGCTATAATATGTTGTGGTAAATTGCCTTTAATTAACCGGAAACCTAAAAAAAAGAAAAAGTCAAAAATTGTAAATGACTAACTCCTTCTAATGGAAACCACTTTATAATAAGAAAAAATATTTATACCAAATTTTGATTGCTTAGCAGAAAAAAAAAAATAAATAAATAAATAAACAAATAAATTATTTTATAAATTAAATAACTCAACAACCAACCAATTAATACTATTTAGATAACCAAAATAAACTTAACGCTTCTCTAAAAGAAGTTAAAGAAAATAATGATTGAGATTTAATATTTTTTTATTTTAATTCTTTATAAAGAATTTTTGTCAACCAACCAAATTAGTTGAGATTATTAAACATTTTATAGTGTGAGGAAAATAAAAACGCAAAAAAAATTAAATTATCATTAAATTAAAAGTATTTCTCAATTAACAATATTAAAACCTTAATTTCATTTTCTTTCTTAACATTAAATCCTTTAACTCTTAAAGGATTTATGCAGTCTTGTACAACAGCACCAGCAGCAGCATCTTTCTTTAAGTACGTCTTACTTCACTTTAATTACAACATTTTCTTTTAATTTTTTTTCTCTGTTGTTTTTAATTTCACTCCTTTAGTCTGTTGGCATTGTAAAAACAGTGTATTTCAGAGAACAGTTTTGTATGAGTCGTTGGAAAGAAAGTTGTACTTGTATGCTCATATACACACGTGTACACCTTGACTTTTTTTTTAAAGTTCTTAATAAATTACAGCCTCTGTAATTAAAGACCACTTCTGGTATCGTTCATCATATAATGAGTTTCCGGTTTCCCCTTTTTTTATTCTTCATTCTTGGCGCACATTAACCACAGCAGCAGCATTAAACTACAACTTCACCTGTAGACATTATATGATGCATGCAATTAAAGGAGCGATACCCAGTTAACAACTCAATGCAAATAAAAGGCCTAAAAGCTTAACTCTCAACTTCTTACTATTTGCCATTGAAACTTTTATGGTAATAAATATTAACTTTTAAAGAATTAAGAAAAAATAATGGTTTTATTATGCAGTATTTTATAACCATTTTCAGACGTCTGAATAATGTGAAACATTACAAAAACACCACAAAACACATCAATTCCGCAATTTAAGTAAATGTTCTGAGCAGGGTCTTAGAAATAAGTTTAAACACTATATTTGATTAATTAAAGTAAATAAACATTTTATGATGAAACAATACAAGAACGCAACTTTTAGGCAACTAACGCTGACATTAAATAAGGCCAAGATTTGTTATAAATTTTTTATTTTTGTTCTTATCTTTAATCATCATTATGATGTCTATTGGGTTACAAATTCAACTCGTTATACTTTATAAAGGTGTACATGTGTAAGTACAATTGTATGTGCCAGTGCAAATATATTTATGTTTTGGCTTTAACTACTGAAGAAGGACACCAACCTTGGCGTTTGTTTTTATCACTGCTGGAAGCTGATAAGAATTTCTTTTAAAGAAACTCATTACAACGAAAGTGTAGAGGTAAACTAAAAGTTTTATAATCTCAAAATTTATTTGTCTTTTATATACTATTTTTCATGCATGAAAAAATTATGTTTTCAAAAGTTATAAAATTTGTTGCATGAAAATATTTTTTCTAATCTCTCTAAAAATTAGGAAATAGATGTGTTTAATTTAGACGTAACACAAATTTTTGTTATTCATTATTAAGTTAAAACAATACTTTTTTTGAATCATGACAATCTTGCAACTCTTAAATAAACTTCGTTTACAGTCACGATTTTCACCACAAAGTTGAAATCATATTAAAAAAAAAACGTACGTTAGAGTACTCAGGGATTGAAGCAATAAAAATAAAAATGCAAAAAAAAAATCGTGCAAAATTATGTAAATTAGAAGTAGCTCTTTATGTTATTTAATGGTAAACAATAACACTACTTTACATTATTAAATAAGTTATATTCAAACTATAGTAAATAATTTTTTTAATTAATATTTGAAGGAAGGAAAAATCAAAAAAGGTGAGGGGCGGTAGAAAACAGCAGTGCAAGTAAACCTCCCAGAGAAGAGATAACAAAAAAGGAAAGTAACTGATATATGCCCAGAATGTAAATTAGTGTTCTTATATAAGAATTGGGGACGAGACGGTCAAATATAAGAGGAAGCCTTAGTAAAGGAAGTAACAACGTCGTGTGGCAAACTTGTCTAAGTTGGTTAAAACGAGCTGGTTTCCAAAAGAGATATGTCGGGTGTTCGAGAGTCGCAGTCGATTCAGCGTTTTATGCTCTTTTTATTTATTTGTTTTTTTTTATTAAAGCGTAATGAAGCAATTGATATTCTTGAATTTGCAATTAAAAGAATATTTACATTTGCAAATAGAAACACATACCAGTGTGTAAGAGCTTATGTCATATTAGTTTGTGATCAAGGTAAAAACTACACAGATACGTTTTGCAAATGGTTAAAGCAGAAATGCTAAGTTCCGTTTGCTTTTGTAACATTTTTTAATTGCACTAAATAAAAATACAAATAAAATAGAAATTTATAGAATTTCGTTTCCAACTTAATTTTAATAAAATATATAAAAATTAATTACTCTTAATTTAAGAATTTAATACATAAAATTTAAGTTATTACCAAAGATTTAAAATTTCATCAGGTATCGAAATATTACGAAAATCCGAAATTTACAAAGAATTTTTTTATCGGCGCTTTATAGAAATGAGTTGACATATTTTCAGTCTTGATTTAGAAAAAAAACAAAAACTTACTACAAGTCTTAAATTATAAAATAATATTTAAATTTAAATAAATCATCGTAATAATTAAAAATTATCTAAAAAAGTTAAATATTATCAAATAATATTAACATATTTCAAAAGATCTCTTGATTTTAATGGGTAAGAAAACGAGAAATAAAATGATTCTGCACCCCTTTCTCTTCCACAAAAATCAGAATTGCTGCAAGGAAAATTTACTTGTGTTAATTCGGTATAAAAAACTTCGTTACCCAGTAAAAAATAATGGATGACATTCTTAGAGAAGGGCATCTTATTTACATTCAAAAAAGCTAAAATACATTTTGTAGGGTTTGTAAGCTATTTTTTAATTATTTTTTGAAATAACATGTTGATATACTTCTTAGATTTACATTTTTCCTTGAATAATGACTACATTTTTGAATAAAACTTAAGTTTTTTTCAGTATTTAGAAAGCGGATAAGAAGTAGTTCAATACTTTTAAAAACCAACGACATGCCTTCAATGACATTCCTATGTAAATTTCACCCGAATTTGCATCACTTCGTTAGAAGTTGATGCCGTGTTTTCATCACATTTTTTTCCTCACTTTTTTTACTGGGTATTAAATTAAAAATTTTTTAAAATTAATTAATGTTCTCCCAAAGAATCAACATAATAAACAATAAATAAACGAAAATTAAATAATTTATTTTTTAATAAATTTGAACATTAAAATATACATAAGTAAACTAAATCCAAATAAAAAAATTTTTAAAATGGTAAAAATGGTAAGTATAGTAATTTCAAGAATTGAAAATAATAAAAATATAGGCAGTGCACGGCGCATTGAAAAAAAAAAACTATCGCTTCTTTTGCCTCAAAATTACAAAAGCGCCGAAAAGTTGATTTTGACTCTAAAAGTATCGATCTTTTCGATAACCTCTTAAAACAGAGTTAATTTGTTTTAGTAAAAAATATTATTTTTGGGCATCACTAAAATACATGTTACATTAAACAAGTATTGTTCGGTGTTCACTAGAAAACTGTATCCTTAATAATAGAAGTGATGTAAGACTAAAAATAGATTTGCTTATTGATTCCTTCATTCCTTGTGCTTTTTCATGACACTAAAAAAATTAATCATTTATTTATTTATAAGGCAATATAAAAATTTTATTTATGATATTTTTCAAATGATCCTAAAGTGATAGATCATAAATATTTGGTATCTAGTCATACCTACCTACTTTATGACCTAGATTTTGAATTGAAAAAAATTTAGCTGAATAAAGAGGAATTACTTATGAATCCTGACAATTATTATGAATTGATTGAATGGTGCAGCAAAAGAAAAATTTTATCGTACAACGAATGTCACAGAAAAATTGAATTCCAAAAAAGTTTAATGACAAGAAGAGTGAGAAATGCCGCAGGTGAATTTTTCTTCAAATCCGACGGAAAGATTCCTAAAAATTAACCTTAAGAGATGTTTAATAAAACTGCTCTAAGTGACTTTATTAAATAAAATAAAAGAAAATAGAGGAATATTTTGCATAATACGGTTAATCGGTTCCACCATTGAAGACGGATTAATCGAGACACTGGGGCCCTATGCGCCTATTTACGAAATTGTTGTTATTTTTTACTAGTTGCATAAGCTACAAATCACATGTTAAACGTATCGGATACATAAACATGTTTTTTTTATAATGGGTTAAAACCGAAAATTTTATGTTTTTATAACAGGGCGTCCACACCTGATGAAGTTTTATCATGATGAAAGTCATATTTATATCATGATAAAAATTCGTTCTGTGTAGATTTGATTTTTTAATATTACATCATCGTTATGATATAATCATTAAAGCTCATAGATTAAAAAATTTATTATTATAAGAATAGTAATTTTATATTTAATTTTATTTTTACGTATAATTTATTTGATAAATATTCAAAATTACTATAGCTGAGACATTTTATTGTTATTATTTTTTTATATTATAATTAATATTAAAACCAACCGATAGTTAAAAAAATAACATTCAGACAGAATTATTTTGATATACTACCTTCACAATGGGCAAAAAAGAATAATTCATCATAATATTAATTCATCACCGTCTACCCCTTTATATTTATATAAAATTGACTGTTATTGTACCGGTGTTTTACCGGGCATTATGATAAAAATTTGTCTTGTGTGGACATAGTAAAATAAAGTGAAAATAACAAAAATTATATTAACAAAAAAAAAAAAAAAAAATCTTTTAAAAATTTTGTCCTATTTTTTTAGAACAATTTTTACCAAAAAAAAAAAATTAATTGCTTTTAAAATGGGTATAGTTAATTTGCCGATTTTTTCTGGATTTTTAAATTAAATTGTCGATAATAGTGATTATTTTTAAATATGCCGATTTATTACAGCCTGGCAGCCCTGATTAGAAGGTCAACAATAAACCCATTTTCAATTATTATTATTAAAACTAGCAGTTACAACGACTTCGTCCGCGTATCATTTCTAATTTTCTAAAATTTAAAATTCAGTAAAATATGTTTATAAAAATTTGTTGCAGAGTTCTGTAAACAGTGTTATAAAATTTCCATTTGCAAAAAAAAAAGATGTACTGACTAATCTATTCAGCAGTTTTTAAGTGATGCGAACCCAGACAGAGGGACAGACAGACAAAAATTCTTATTCTACTATCTACTCCAACATTAAAATTTTAAAAAATATTTTATACACAAAAATGTTCTATTATATGAAAAAATTTAAGTTAAAGGAAGAAAATCGAATTTTTACCGAAAGTGGAAATTTGCCAAAATATTTAGACACTTGTTTTTTTTTTCATTGTAAGTGTGTGGCAAGGCCGAGTGCAGAAATAAAATAGTGTTTTTTAAAAACCTATACTTATTTTATTGAAACTTCACACCACTTAGGAAGAAGTGTAGTCGAGCTTCTAGTTTCAGTTTAGCATTTGTAGTCCTGAGTCGTTTACAACAACATTGACTCAAGTTGCGGTACCTTGAATATTTAAATCAATAAACATTTTCTATTTTAAATCCGATTAAAAAAATTATTTAATTTTTATTGTTCTATAAAATTTGTTGCTGCACGGCGACGTTTGACTTTAAAAATTAAATAAAATCATTCTACTTTCTTCTTCACAGTGCCACTAAAAACTTATATTATTCTTTAATATATTTTAAGCAATTACTTAATAAACCTGATATGATTTAATGATTTGATTTATCTAATTCCCAGTTTGCATAAAACTTGGTTTTTCTTAAAGACTTAAAATGCCAGTTTATTTAATTTTCTTCCAAATTATTTGCTTTTTTATATAAAGCTCCACATATTGTTAGAGACCTCAAAGGCATAAAAAGAAAATTTCAAATAAAAACCATTAATATTTATGTTTTTATATGTAATCGTGTATTAAGTATCACAAGCTAAATCGCAAACACACAATATCCAGCTGCCAATGTCGAGTTTTAGGGCATAAAATATTGTAAATTTTAATGCATCGCAGGTTAAATGAAAATGTTATTACATTTGCCCGCCACTTAGAGAGTGTCGGAAATTGAATTTATATTCACATTTTGTTTTTTCTTCTTTGTTTTTGCCTTTGTGTGTATTTAACCCAAAGGATGCATTCATTTTCATTTCATGGCATAATGCTTTATAGCGAAATTTGTGTTTGTGTATGCGTGCGTAAGTTTGTAAGTATTTGTATCCATATTTGAATGAGAGAAAGAAGGCGTTATGTCGAAATGTATAACTGAGATTTTCTTTGATGTGATATGAGGTAACTTTAAATGCTGCCTGCCTGCTGTGTTAAAGAATGGCTGATTTATGAAGGTGACAGTGCAATAATTTTTGCCTAAAGGCGTGTTCAACATTGTTTAATGCAATATGTTGTGTATTAGCAAGGGGTACGTCAAATTTCAAGGCACCACATGCTTTTTCTTGTGATTTTATATTTTTAATTTAATTTAAGCGAGTTCTTCTTTTGTATTCTGTTTTTACGACTGCGATTACGTGAAGACGATATCTTTATGTGAATGCTGGGATATAATTTTTATATTGTTTATGATCTCAAAAAAATATGTTTATTTAATTTGCAAAGTTTTATCATTAAGCTAACAAAAGCACTATTCTTATCATTCTGTCCTGTATTGTGTGGTTTAAGTTTATTATTCATACTTGTAACAGAAAGCGGAAATTTGGTTAAATTCTCACCCGAGTTATTTTTTGGTTTTTATTTTGTCTCATAAAATAACAACCTTAAAATGCACAACACATAAAATCTTTATAGTTAAGTCTACACACTTCCGCTTTTTATGACGAATCATGTTCATTCATACTTCTAAATTTATGATCCACGAACTTTGAATGAGACAGTTAAGTTTGTATTCCACCACATAAGCGTATTGTCATATTTAAAACCATAAACTAATTTTCTGACATTTCCGCTTCCGACAAATGGATGCTGCAAAAAAAAAAAAAAAACTTTGTTACTTTCCATAAACTTTTTATACATAATGAGAGATATTAACCAAACACATACACAGACATAAGCATACTTAAATTTAATACTTTTTTTACCGCTACTAAAGACTTGATGTCATTTTCATTTATGTGGTATCGTTCAAAATGTAACAGACACAGTGAAGTTTATAAAATTATTAGAATTAAAAGAAATTTATTTTTATTGAAAAAAGTGCATTTTGTTGAAAAAAAGCTTATGAAAGCTGTATGCAAAAGTCGGTTTTTGGTATTAAAACGATTCACACTTCGTGTAAGTAACTTAATAGTGATTCGTTATGATTTATTTTTAGTATTATAATTTCCCAAATTGGTTGGCTAAGTAAATGCTGCTTACAACGTACGCAGACAAATGTATATGGAAGTCAAGATAACTGATGCCGGTTATAGCGATCCATCAAATGGTGCATTACATTCTATTAGTGGTTAGTTTTTTTTCTTCTTTAAAAATTAACAGAAAATATTGTACATAATTAAATTTAAAATTATACCTGAGCTTAAGCTGAATAAAGATTATTCATTGCTTTTTCTTTATAAACTATTTAAAAGATAAACGTGAATTTGAATAGATCGACGAACGACGAATTTTATACAGCATTATGAATCTGTCATCAAATCATTGAGTAAATACGACAACTGAATTTTTCTGTGCCAATTGATTGAGTGTGAGTGTGTTTATAAATAAAGAATCAATATTAGAAGATGATCAGAATAAGGATTTAAAATAAACATATAATTAAAAATAGTATATTTTTTAAACGTAAAATGGTCATTTTATATTGCTTCGCTGCTTTTTGACGTAAAAAGTAAAAAATCGTAAATATCGTAATATAAATGTGTTTTATTTCTGACGATGAATATTCCGTTCTAGAAATTTTTGATTCGTCCAAAATTTGTTCACAGCAAGATTTCATAGTAAAAAATGTTAAGATAATATTTTATTACTTTGAAAAAATGTGAAAAAACAAACGATCCGTAGAATTTTAAAGAAACTATAGGGACAAATTCAACAGCGCTTTTTGGGATTCTTTCCTTACTTTGAGTTTCATTCATTAAGAGCAACATTACCTGAATTTAATAAACTCTAACTAGTTTAAAAAATTCATGAATATTCTTAAAATCTCTGCGTTTTTCTTTTTTGATTTAAATAAAATAATTTGTGCATGAGATATCATCGAAACGTCGTGAAAATATCTGCAGCGGCTTTCTGATATATCGTGCATCTGACATGTCCAATTTTCGATTACTGGCAAATAAATCAGTCTGAATTTGACCAATAGATTTTTAAGGGGCTGCAGCATTTTGTAGCTTATTCTCATAGACTTGGAACTTACGGCAATGCAACAATAAAACTTCTTATAAAATCAAATAGCATGCACTCAATGACAAAATTACATCACCTTTACGTGAGATTTTACGAGTATATACATTGAAATTGTTTGTGCGGGATGTCCAATGTAACATGAGCTATGTGCCGCATAGAGATGTCTTGTTATCACTTGGACACAGATTGCTTACCAAAAAGTTGAGATCGAGAATTCATTGAAAAAACTCTTTGAATCTTAATGGACAGACAAATTCATCTAGTAATGGGCCCAGTTGCTGAAAATAAGCTTTTGACATTTTAATAAACCAATTTTACTATTTGCACAAACGATTTGAAAAGCACACTAAGGAAATAACAAATGAATTACAAAACATTAAAAAAAACAAAAATTAATGCTTAACTATTTTGCCCTTCACAGTAGCAAAGTATTTATTTGGCTATTTAGATTGCTACTTTAACTGACATTTTAGCTACAGATTTGTCGGTAATTAGTGGTCAGCTTTGTCAAATTGTGATTTATTTTATGCAAAAATTAACATTTCCTTGAACATTATACGAAAAACTAAATGCTGTGATAAGTTTTAAACATTAATAGACAAACAGTAGATAAATGCACGCATATCAAAAAACCTGCTTATAAAGTTAAAATAAGTATCATATTTTTTTTTTTTTTTGCCAGACTGTGATGATATTCAATATTAAGAACAGTTGTTAAAACAACTTAAAAGCATCATTTTTTGGGTATTACAGATTTGTGTACAGAATGTTGATTTTTTCAAACTCTGTTCCTAAGGCCTTAAATCGCAACCCTATTGTAATTGTTAAATCTGTCCGTCTCTCGGACTGTGCCTATATCAAAGCTTTTCTCATGTGTGTAGTAAACATAACAGTGTAAAACATTTAAAAATTGGCCACATTTTTAGGATTAATTTTAAACTTCTAGTCTTGATAACTTGTAGCGCTGTTATGATTACAACCGAATATATTTAAAATCGGTTGGCAATTATGCTAAACCTAGCACCAAAATAGCATCCTTAATATTTTTTGAACAACAAACAACACATTGTTTAATAAGAAGAGAAGTGGAAATAAAAATTCAGCTTTTTTCAAAACTTCAAGCACGATTAAAGTAAATTATTATTAAAAAGATTACGAACTATAAATTTTCATATTTTCTTTACTTCCTTTATATAAATACCCTACAAAATAGCTGCCTTAAAGCAATTTCATTGCTGGATTTTTCTAATTAATTTTTTTAAGTTATTAATACTCATATTCTTCGGTAGCAATAACTCCCTAAACATACCGAATCGAAAGAGTAGATTTCACAAAGACTTACATCCAAACTAACACAGCAGTACAATAGTTTTTTTTATTAATATTAAAAACATGCTCAGAAAGCAACTTTTAATAAAAGGATGTTTCTTCATTGAATATGATCAAGTGTATATATTTACTTCTTTGTATTTTTGCAAAGTTAATTTTTAAACTTTTTCTTTGAAACAGCTTTCATTACTCGGGTATATCAAAATTGCAGATATGAAGAAATAAATAACTATAATATTACCGCAATAAATTTTTGGCACTTTAGGTTAACTTCAAATGTTGTGAATTATGCTGTTTTTGTGATATAAAGAAGATTTAAATTGTTTCTATGTGCAAAAGAAAGTTTTTTTTGTTTATATAAAAATTTACAAATATTAACAGTTTTAATAACAGTTTTAAAAATCAAAATTAATTAATTAACAAAATTAAGTCATCAAACATACATTAAAGGCCAAATTAAATAACTTACAAATTTCTTATACATTAAGGAAAGGCAGCGCATAAAATTAAACAAATCTGTCCACAAGCACGCCAAATTTTCGTTTTTAAATCATGAAAAGTGGGGAAAAATATTCAAAATTTTAAGGTAATTTTAGGATTTCCTATAGAAAGTGAAAAAGGTCTCTTGTTTTCATTACAATGTCTGTTTACTCGTCCGCCTGTCACAGCCCTCTATCTCTGGAGCCGTAATAGGAGGCCATTTAAAATTTTTGCAGAAGATGTATTACTATAATAAATACTAAAAACAAAAGAGTGTTTTGAAAGTAATGGGACTACTCTATAAATTTTTGTTATTTTTTGAACTGTGATAGGCCGACACGTCAAATTTGCACAATGTCAGTAAAATTATGTACCCTTTAGAACAACGGTTCTCAAATGGGGGTCCGTGGACCCCTGGGGGTCCGTAGCAACCATCCAAGGGGTCCGTATGAAGAACCGAAAAAACAGTGTTTTAAAAAATAAAAAAAGTTTTAGAATGAATTTGGGCTTCAGAGGGGTCCGCGAAAAAAAATTAGTTTACCAGGGGTCCGTGAGCAGGAATTTGATGAGAACCCCTGCTTTAGAACAAGTAGAAAAAATTATTTTTTTTTTAAATAATGACGTGTTTTTTTTAAATTAATTTTAACATAAAGGTTGAACCTGAAAATTTATGTAGATTGTACATTGCCATTTCGCTATGAAGGAAGGTATTAAAAAAATAATATTGAAATTTTAAAAATAAAATTAAAAACTTTAAATTTAAGGGTGACCCATACATTGCACGGAACGCTTTTCTATAAGTTTATTTCGTAAAAATTTAATAATCGCTAAACTGTAAGTTAAAACTGAAGAGAAGAAAGAAAGAAATCTTGGATTGCGTTAATATTCGTTATCAAACTTATAAATCAAGGATATTTACAACGTACACAACCTAAAGTAAATCAATGCAAAAAATCCACGAAATGCTGCACTACACTCTGCCGGTGTCTAATTTTTCCTCTTTTCTTTAAACATTAACGCAAGAATTAGTAAATAATTTTTTTAATAAATCTAGAAATTTAAACCTACGCGAACTTAAGCCGAACTATAGTTATAACAGATTTATATATATTTTTTATTAAATTTCAAAATAAATTTTATGCAAACGACAAATTAAAAATATCGGTATGAATTGAATTTTAAAAGAATAAAATAAAATAAAATAAAATAAAATAGAGCAAAATATAAAAATTATGAGAAACATGCACTTGCAGTATTCGAATCACTATCATTTTCATCATTATTTTCATTACAGATTCTTGGATATTGTAATCGGCGCTTTCCGGTAATTTAAAAATTTGTTAATATTAAGATTGGTTTCCTAAGTCCTTAACAATAGTATACATAAATTGGAAAATATTAAAGATTGTTAATTCCTTCCATACCGCCCATTGCCAGTGTCATTAGAATTTATTAGAGACAGATATGGTTTCTGGACTGTAGTTCAGCTATAACTGGACCGACTGTGCATTGTCAACCCTTCCAAAAATTATATTTTTTAGATTAATGGGCTTTGAAAAACTGACGTTCAATAAACGAATGAAACAATGGAGTAAAGGATATGAAAAGGTTTGCGTCAGAATAAGGAATTCTATTTAAATACTCATTCTTTAAATTACCAATATTCTCTTATGTAATAAATCCTAACGTTTTTTCAATGTTTTTATTAACATCATCATCTGGGAGTGTAGACTGGCTGCTGTTAGTTAAAGTGGATGAGTTACAATCATTCTATAGAAATGTTTAATATTAAACTGCAAAGTTTTATTTATTTTATCTGTTTTTAACCCTCTAATCAAACAACTAACCTTTCCCCGTTCACTCTTTTATTTATTTGTCATTTAGTTAATTTATTTACTTCAGTTAAATGTGCAAATCTTTCTGTCATGTTCAGGATATTCACATTTTCAGCAGCCACTTGTTAATTTATTTATTTTTTTTGTTGTTCTGCTATTTGTTTTTTGTATTCAGGAATTTGCTTAATGATTTAGTCCATTCTATTTTATAGTTGTTCCAAACTAAATGTCAGGAAATAAAAATCATCATTACAGTCAGCATGTTTATTTTAATTGTGTGCGGCCTTTTTTTTAAATCCCTCCGCAGATGCGTGACAAATTTCGATAAATATAAACAGCAAAAGGAGTAGATTGTCAGGATGAGTATGCGAGGCTTAAATGGCGATAAATGATGATTCATTAAATAATAAAAAATTGTTTAGTGTGTTTATATGGGTGTTTTTAAGATGACATTATTATTTTAATTTGTTGACATTTGTACATGTCAATTTATACATTTTTGGGGAAATTTTATGTTACACATTTGGGGATAAATAAACAAGTACGTGCGTTTGTTCTTAAAATTAAAACAACTAATTCACATTTCATCATTTAAGATCCCATGTTCTTATTTCGCATTAGTGATGACTATGAGTATTATAAAAGGATTTTGTTGGGGTTTTTTAAATTTATATGTACTAAATTTTATTTATTCGTCTGTTTGCAAAGATTATAGTCTCCAAATAAAAAATAATTAAGTGAATAGAATTTTATTTTTTTATTCTTGTGGTTTTTACTTCCCATCGCAAGTGAAGGCTGTTAAATTTTCCTTAATTTAGTCGTTGGCCTACGAAGGAAAATTTTTTAATTCGCAAACAATCGAGTTGAATCCACTGTTGGGTTATGAGAGCAATAACGAAATTGCCTTGTAATAGGGTGTCGCCGCTATAATACATTTCATATTAAAATGCTTGTAATAATAAATGTTTGATGGAAAAGTTATGCAAATTTTATTTTTGAAGAAATCAAACACAATAAACGTACCGAAACTTAAAGCATTATAAACATGATATATAATTTGTTTAATTAATATAAAATCAGCTTCAGCATTTAAAATCCTCGCGTTCCAGTAATCAACATATTTCAGGCACAATTTTTGTTGGCGCTTGAAAAATAGTTTCTGGTTAAATAAAACATTTATAATTATTTTTTTGTTACATTTATTTCAAAATATATAGAATTACAAAACAATTTTATTTTCTTTTCCTCAAAAAGCATCTCATTCGCTACAACTCCCTCAATCTGTTGATACTGATAAGAAGAGAAAACTCTTTATAAATACTTCATCAAATACTCTCATTAAGTGATACTTACTAAATGTGCAGTATAAATTTGTAGTTTTCCGAATAAATATTTGAAAAAAAATGTACTGAAATAAATAAAATAAAATCGAAATAATAGAAAAAGAAGAAGAAGAGGCAGTCTTATCAATACATTTCATTTTGCGGCTAAACAATTTAAATGTCATTGAATGCTGTTGCTGTTGATAGTGACGATGATGATGCTTTTGCTATATTAATGTTGTTGTTGTTGTTTTAACAGATTAATCGATGTTTTTATTTTATTTTGAAAATAATTATTTAGTATCAACACCAACACCGCCTCTAAAATATTTTTGTTTTTTTTTTTGTTTTTCTTACTCTACTATATGATACTTGCACACTGTTACAATTGAAGAACAACATTGCCAAAACAAGTATATGGTAAGAGTCGAATTTTGAATGCCCCTTAAAGTAGTATATTTGATTATATTTTTTAATTTTAAATTAATAATAATTTAAACTGCCTTGGTAATGTTACCAAATGAACAATTATTGATCAAATTTAGGTGCACCTATACATATAATTAAACAGTAACGAAGTCATTTCTGTACAAAAAGTATTTTTTTTGTTATCAAAATGGACTATAGAACATTTGCTTTTGAAATTTTTGGCTGTCTGTGTTCGCATTACGTAAAAACTGCCGGATGGATTTGAAGAAAATTTTGTGTGAAGGTTCCTAGGAATCTTGGTTCAAAAAAAGATAACTTTTCGTTTCGTAAAAATAAGTTATTTCGGAGAGGAAATGTATGTAGATACAAATGTGAAGTCACACATCCATAATACAGCACATAATACTAAAATGTGCTGTATTATGGATTGGCAATTTTTAACAGATCTCTACAAAAAAAATTTTAAAACACATTTTTCTAAATTTTAATTTTAAAAGAATTATAAATGACGGATGAAGTCGCATATCGGTTGAAAAGTGGCCGAAATTCATTTTTTTTCATGTTCGCCGATTTGGATAATTTTTTGGTATTTTGTTGCCAGGTATCTGAATATTATGATTCTGTATTATTAGGGTGATATATTTATTATTTGTTTGGAGAGATACGCTCGAAGTTTATATATGTTCACTTGTTTGAACTGGCATGTAAATTTACTGTATATGCAATCGTTTGGTACAATCAGCGTAAACTTATTTTTATACTTTGTCGTCAATTTTCGTCAATAAAAATTTTTAAAGATAAGACTTACATTAAAAAATGGACAGTGCCATAAAAAAAAATTTGTAGAACAAAATACAAACAACATCAAAATTTTCAAAATTTCAATGTTCACCAACTTCAGTGGACTGCATTTTTTTTTAGCGCTGAGGAACGCTGTTTAACGAAAGATGTCAAATTACAGCTTGAAGTCTTAATTCAGCTGGTCCTACCTGCTCCTTTCCAAAAAAAAAAAAAAAAAAAAAAAAAAACAGTAAAAACTATAAAGAGATTAAGTAACAAAACATGAATTTTCGTTCATGCATGTTTTTGGCATAATTCTTTACTGCTTAAAATTATTACATAATGTAATAAACATACTATTCATTAGTTGAAATTCAGAAGAGATTGATGTTGATACTGGTCATAAATGTGCAAGGTATGGGCACAAGAAACGATGGCAATAAGGCAAGAAGGTTTTTCGAAAATATGGCCAAAACTGCAGACGTAATTGACATAAAAGAAGAATTAATAAATAAATTAAAAATTATTTTAGTCGCAATAAATTGTAAGCCAGACATAATTAAAGTTTGGTTTTAAGTCAATCATACCTTTCGGAAAGACCGTCGTCATTGGCTGTTTATTTGATACATTTGGTGAGCGCTTTCGATGTGAGAACACCTATAAATTACATCATTCGCGAAGAATTGTAAGTGAATACGTAATGTATAATTCTTTATTGTCTTCAGACCCATTTATAAATTGATTTCGCTCAAACCTGCAAATAAAAAATTGGAGTACGATAATGATGTTTAAAAATCGTTAAAAGATCATACTTAAATTACTCATTCATGGTTTTTCTATGGGAAATGGACGTTAAAGTGGGCGGATCAGATATTATTTTACATTTATTATATTACAATTATAATGTTTATTTTTTGTGAAAATTGAGTCGGTGCATTAAAAATCAAAGAAGTTATGCCATTTTTCAATACAACTTGCATGAAAAATGGGCGTAAAAGTGGGCAGATATTTATCAAAGTTCACACAAAGTATTTTTAAATGTTATAATTTTAATTTTCTTTGTATGTGAGCTGGGCGTAAAAGTACGCGGATCATTTTGATTTTTCTCTTTTTTTATTGATTAAAACAAAAAACGCCTATGTGCCAAGTGTCATTGTCCTTCGACAACTTATTCTATTTTTGGACCTCGTTATATGAACTTCAATAAATGTGAGTCGTAGGCACAGCTACTCTGTTATAATTTGTTAAAATATTTTTTTGATAATTTTTGTAGAAAAATTAGATACCAGCAAATGTTATGCAGCACTTTCTGGATCGCTGCATCCTTCATTGGTATTCTATTTCTTAATCTTAGTTTTGTAAATCAAAATATGAAGAATATTTATAATCGATCAATATTAATTTGGTTAGACGAAGTTTACACATAATCCAAAACTTCTTTTGTTGTTCATTTCATTAATCGCCACCGAATGCAGTTTCATTATTTTTATATTTTTTGCTTTCACATCACAGGAGATGCTGTTATTGCTTATTTGCTGTAATGTCGTCATAAGCCAAATTGCGATTTTGAAACTAAGATAAATTTTTTAGCTTTTGATATTAAAATTCAATAATGGCCAAATTACTCCAGATAATATTTGAAAAAATTAACGATATTGACCACAATAATTCCAATAGCAATTTAAATTTTGTTTTAAATAATAAAGTGATTTCATGCTAATTCCACAAATTAACATAAGATTTTGCCAGTTTAAGCTATTCTTGGTAAACAATGCACTTGTGATGTTAATCTCAAATTGATTTTTTTTAAGTCAAGATGATGTTCCAACAGAATGAGCGATATATGAGCATTATTTACAACAGAATATTTTTAACCTATAAAATCCATATGAAGATTTTAAACTGTTACGAAAACATCAGCGCAGTGAGTTTGCCGGTTTAATTAAATAAAAAAAAAAAAAAAACAAATAAAAAAAACAGACACCAAAAAGTACTCATCACTCTTATTTGACCATTTTTTCAGTTTGTCAGAGTCTTTTGTCTTGATAAGGTTTCTAAACGTATTTGTTCGTTATTTTTAATTATTACGTTGTCTTTTTGCTTTTCGTTATATTGTAATGGTGGTGGTGTTATTTAACGTCAAATTGTGTATTTTTTCATAAAATCTATTCCTTAGTTATTAACTTAATAATATTTAAGCAAAAAATAAATAAAAACAAACTGTTTAACTCCATTAAATAGAAAAAAAAAATAACTCTTGTTTTGCCCATTTAAATTGTCATAACGTTTGATGTTGGCGAAATATTATTTTAAAATAACAAAACAAATTAAACATTAAAAGGGTTTTAAGTACTTTTATTTGGAATTAAAATTATTTGTTTGGGTTAAAAACTTTATAATTAAAAATAAATTGTGACTATTTTCAAGCGTGTGTTTGTGTGTCATTTGGTCAAACTTAAAGAATAATATTAATAACAATTAAAAGCAAAGAAACGGTATTTATTTAAATGTGTCATCTGATAAATCAACTTTTTAACCAGTGATCTGTCTTTCTGTCTTTCGTACGTTACCTTAGCTTTTTTTATCGAACGCACTTTGTCTTTTATTAAGTAAATTGTACGACGTACGCCCTTCATCGAATATTTAAAAGTAGTTTCTTGTGTGTTGGTATAAATTTATGTGAGTATTGGTTATTTTCCTAAACAAAAAGAAGAAGAAAACTTTAACATTACTTTATCGCATTTGTTGTTGTTGTTTATTTTCTTATTGATTGTATTTGTTTTATTGCATGCTTTTTTTTTCTTATCAGTTGTTAAGTTGTTATTTTCACGTTCCAATGTTATTTGTAGTTCCAGTATTTTCAGTTCAACAATGCTCGTATTTTGCTTGTTTTATAATAGAAATATTTGTGTTACGTGTTTCTTAAACAACAAGACATTAAACTTTTGAAAATTATGCAATGAAATTTTCTTTAGATTGTTTTGAACACAGTGTATCACTGCAATTTCTTCAATGGCCTACAATTAATTTATTTCTCTCTTATTTTAGTTTCAGTTGACCCATTAAATTTCTTAGTGATTAATTGTTTATTTTTAGTTTAAATTCATTCTACTAAATGTCAAACATTGTTTCTTTTGATGAAATTGCCAAAAATGAGGTGGTTTCGTAATTAGTTTAATGATTTTATGTGTTTTGTTTTTGTTAAGGTTGCAAAAATTCATTCAATTGTAGCGTGATATTTAAATACTAAATCTTAAAGACAACCTATCAAACATGTCTTCGTGCGGCTTCTAACGGCAGCATGCACTACCTTTTTTCGGAAAGACGCTAGTTAAAACGAAATATAGGAAAACTTTGGAAGGAAAAGTTTTCAAAATTAATATAAATTATTTTATTATCAGCACTATCACGGAAAAAATTACCGGCAGTAAACGGATGACCTAACAGCGTCCGGACAAACGGTTAGAATGACTTTGTTTCTTGGATACTTATTTAGTGCTATGTCCACAGGTGCAAAGCTATGATGGTTTTAGTTGTAGCTAAAAAAAATATCTGTATTTGAATTTTTTATAATAAGTTATAAAGAGAAATTACAATCGCCTAGCAGTTGGCTGCACGTGCTATATATTTAGTTGATGAAATAGAATCCATCGGAAATTTATAATCTCTACACAACAAATTGGTTTTTTGTTCCAATAACTTGGTTGTTAAAAACAAATAATAACGAGTCAGTTTGTCCTTGTAAAAGTTTACTACGAGCATCACTTAAGGCTAATGATTTACATGCTAACGGCAAGAAATGTAATGGAAGCCTATAAAAGTTTGGTAATAAGGAATCTAGCGTATTACTCGATAAAAATTTAAGATTTACATACGAAGAAAAAACTAACCGGAACACAAAATTATTTTGCATTAAAGTTGATGGAATAGACAAGGAATTTGGATGCCTGCGGTCGATACAAAACGATCACAAATTCTTTATGCCAAAAGAGTATTGGATCTTTACAAACAATAAAATAGGGATCTAATGCGACAGTGCGGAGTTCAATTTATAATACTAAGAGCAGTGCGAATAAGCGTTCTGTGAGGATCAGAAGGGTATCTCGTATTATGTAGTACTGAATCCTGTACAAAAAGGCATTGATTTAATTAAAGACATGCAGTTTAACTTCATTGGAAAAGATTTAAATTAGTTAAAAAACAAAACTAGTTTCAAGCATCGTTTTTTTTTTGTTATGAACATGAAATTGTTTGCACACTAAGTACTCCACTGAAAATTGGTGCAGATAATCAGATAATTTTCATATTTCCCCTACTTTACAGTTATTGAAGGCGATTTTTCGCCGGTCCTTAATTTGGGTTAACTTTAAAAAAATAAACAAATAAATAAATAAATAAACATTGATATGGTTGTGTTAACCATAATAATAATGTTGCTCATGTAAAATAAAAATAGTGCATCTTTCAATAATTTAGCAGTTGAACACAAAAAGGGTTTTCAAAATACAGTTGACTTTTCATAATTTGAATTTTTTTAATTTGAATCTCTCGATAATTTGAACTGTTTTCCAGGTCCCTTGAAAAACACTCAATATTGAAAAAATTCCCTCAATTACTTAAAACTATTTTAAAGGAATTTTGATCGCCAACTATTTTTTAATTTAAATTTTTTAGCTCTACGCTCTATAATTTGAATTATTTTAATTTTCAAAAACAAAACAATCATTTATTTTTGTTTTTTGTGATGTGCTACAAATTGACATCTTGGAGTTGGATTTTTTTACACCTTATAATATGAACTCCTAATGTAAGTTTGTTTCTGTTTTTAAAAGAAATTTAAATCGTTTTCTTTAGTTTTTATGCCAGCTCTATAAGCACTTGTTAATTTGAATTTTCTTTTTTTTTTTTTGTTTTTGATATTTTGAAGTCTCGTTAATATGAAAACTCGATTATTTGAAGTTTTTCTCTGGTCCCTTGAGTTTCGTATTATCAATAGTCGACTCTATATTTTAATGTTACAAATTTTTATTTATTCAGGCTAACGAAAAAATTTTAAATTAAATATTCTTAGTTATAATTAATTCGCCTATATATTCCATTACAAATTTTCCACACAAGTGAAGCGATAGCTTACACAACGCACTTGATTACAAAAGAATAATTTTTTTATATTTTAGTTTTTTATTAATTTTAAAGTTTTTTAAATAATGAATTTTTTTTTTAATTTTGATGTTGGTGTAGACAGTAATGGATATGGAAAACGAACACCTATTTTTGAAATTTTAGTCTGTCTCTCTATCCGTCTATCTGTGTTTACACCACGTAAAAATTGCTGTATGAATTTGTATAAAATTTTGTGAAGAGGTCTCTTGTTTTTCGTAAAAATAAGTCATTTCGTGGAGAAACTAGAGATAAAACTGTTAAAGCACCCAATTTTATTGGTATAATAATACTAAAAAAGTGGGAAGCATGTTTTGGTTTTTTTTTGTTTTATACCAAAAATCTAATAAACACTTAAAAAAGATGTATAGTAACAGCATACATTTATTTTATTAAGAAAAGGTTTAACAGATCAAAGTTTTTTAAAAAGAGGACTTCAAAAAGCTTAAAAGAATAGAATTAATAGTTTAACAAATCAAATTTTGATAGCCTTCAGGCCAACAGCCACATATGTTTTAAATACACACTAAAAAATGAATATAGAGGAAACTTTACACATTTGTTATCTCTTCTTTTATTTAATTTTGGGCGTCATACACTGATTTTTTATGATTAATCGATCTGTAGGTTTACAGCCTGATATTGGGGCACAACGTCGGCTAAATATTATCAGTTACATTTTAGCATGGGGAGAATGCAAATAAGTTTTTTAACAAGATTTGTATCTTATATTTATTTCGGAAGGAGACAACCATTTTCTTTATTCTCTCTATTTCTTTATTCTCTCTATTGCTATTCAGAGTTAAAAAATTCAAAAGCATTTGTTATTGAAGCTTAAAGTCTAAAAGGTGCTTTCAAAACCCAATAAAACTTTAAATTGTAAAAATTAGTATAAAAAATTAGTATAGAAAATTAAATTTCAATTGACATTAACATTCAAAGATAATTTCATGCATATGGCCGCCGCAGCTACTCTGAATGAAGCGCCTTCTAGAGTTTCCATTTTAGGTCATTTTTTGTGCTTTGCTATTCATATGTGACAATTAACATGATTAATGTTAACCTGCATGGCGTCAGTTGTTGCTGGTTTATCAGCAGAAATCAATGACTTTACGTGGTCCTACAGGAAATAATAAAGAGGCGATAAAAATCACGACCTTAGTTGACAATAGCAGGGTCCAATTTTCGTTATTATTTTTTGACAAATATCAGTTTAAATTAAATGACGGTTGCGGTCATTCTGTTAAGCCACATCTCGCCCAGATCAGTATTGTTTATAATTCTAAGGAAAATTCATTTACCATCATGCTGTAATGACACTTATTGACCGTTATTTATACTCTGAAGTCATATACCAGGTGGTGGCAGTGGCGACTTCGTTTATTTTCGCTGTTACAGAAAGTAAATGAATTCTCCACTTCCACCACCTAGTGAATTTATTTCTTATTATGCTGGACAGGAAAATAAAATATCTTAACCCTCAACTTTAGACCCTGAATAGGGTTAATGTTTTCAAATCATATACTCACTGATTTAAAAACATACAAAAACCAAAAAAAATTTTACAGTTTTTATTATTTACATATTTTTCACACAAAAATGAAAAAAAATTATAATTTATAAGAATTTTTTTTTTATTTTTAACTAAATTTTAAGTGTAGTTGTTATTAAATTCGTTAATGTGTGCAAATTTTCTACAAGTGAATATTGCAAATTATTCAATTATTGACAATTAGTTTCTAAATGTTAATTGTAAAAAAAAATCAAAGTTCCTAACAAAACACAAAAAAAAAAAAAGAATTCAAATTATTACAACTTCAAAAACAAATACAGCAGACAATAGTAAATATAAAGAAAACTGCCAATAGAAAAATTAATTTGCTAATAAAGTCTCCCAAGGAAGGTTTTTATAGAAGTGAAGGTAAGTATTCAATGAATGTTTAAAAAAAATTGTTAAGAAATCTTAATATTCAATTAAAAGGAAGCAAGTAAAAAAAACTCTGATACATTCTTATCACCACCGCAAAAAACTAGAAATAACTCAATCTGTCTGCTTTTCTTTAAGTGGAGAGCTACATCATTTAGTGAAATAAATAAATAAAAATGTTTTACAGCTGTTAGGCAACGTATTAAAAACAATAATTTTGTATCTTAATTATGATAAAAAAGGCTGTGCTTGGCTTCTTGTTTTTTAAATATTTGGTATTAAATAAAAAAAAGGTTTAGAAAATTCTCTGATTTAAAATACAAAATATAATTTGCAGTTAATAGCATTGCACGGTTACCAGTGATCTAAGGGCAACGAAAGTAATCATATTACATTCGAATTGCTACACGTTAATGGAACAGAATATTTAAAAGTTGATTGATGGATTAAAATTTTTAAATATTTTTATTTATTAATTTTTTGTTTGTTTTTTGTATTAAAAGCTGTCATGTGGTCTAAAAAATTTACGAAAAGTAGATACATTCTGATTCTGTAGCACACAAAAAGAATTTATCTTAGTTTAAGGCGTCCTCTACTGCATATGGGTTCCCTAGGGAATCAAATCTCTACTACCGACAATTAGTGTACGTCAAAAATTTTTAAGCTTCCTACTAAATAAATCTGAGCAAATGAAAATGATAGTTGAATGAATTCAATTTATCAGCGGTTATTGAGTGAAACTAACAGATAAAAAGAATTTCTTTAGTTTCTACGTTTTATAATTTAAAATACAGCCTAACATTTAATGGGCTATGAATAGGTAAATTAGTAAATTAAGAGCAAAATATTTTTTGAAGATCTAATGGGTTCATAATTTTTTTTGTGGTGTGTTGTAGATGACAAATCGATTATCAATTTTCCCGAATCTTATTTTTTTTGGCAGTCCGCAAGTATTTGGTTACATCCGAAATAACTAAATAAGTACAGAAAATTTTAGTCCTTACGTAACAACAACTACTTTAGGGATTTTATTTATTATTTTTGCGTTTCATTTTGAATATAACGCATGTTAATTTATTATGAACTAACTATTTTATTTCACGAAATCAAGTAATTCCTTAAGTTAAATATCTCGGAGATAAGCTGACTTTCGAATAAAATAAACATGGGTTTTCTCCTGTATTTCTCTCCTAAGCCGGTCTTATGATGCAAAGTTTTAATCCTACTATTTCGTTAAGCAATTAGAGCTAGAATCCTTAATATTTTGGGTAAATTAAAAATGTTTTTATTGTGGAAATCGTGCTGTTAAATAATATATAGAAGCTCTGTCTATTAGGTAATTGGTTTATTTTTGTTGAGTTCGTATTTCATTAGAGAATTGGTTTGTGTCGCCTAGAAATGTTTTTATTTTCAAGTATTGTAGACTATTTGAGACAATTATTTTTTGAGTTTTTGGAATCAAAAATAGGGTTTTTTAGTTATACATTTTTTAATGTAAAATTATATATTGTGCATGGTGAATAGAACACTCTTACCAGTGTTAAGATCATTTTTTTAAATTAATTTTTTATTAAAAAAAATCTTTTTTTTAAAAAAGGTTTTTAATTTATCTATGGAATTGATAAATTATTAGAAAAAAAATAATAAATTGTTAACGTTAAAATTGTTTCACGTAAAACAATCTGGGCAGGCAGGCGTGTTGCCATAGTTATAAGAACAGTTAATTAGTGAAATGTTTCAATTAATTGTTAATTTTGTTAGCATTGAATCAATTAATTAAGAAAAAAGTCACTAAATAGTTTAAAAGCATTACCACTGACAAACATTATTCCTTGTCATCGCACATTAAAAAAATGTGATAAAAATTATATATCTTTAACTTCTCAGTTAAGATGAGACAATATACGGACATATATGTATTTGTTTTTGGACAAGTAATAAGAGCTGCAGTGTTAGGTGACTTTAGACTCGAAGATCAAATTTTATACTTTTTTCCACTAAATATTGATAAATTACTAAAATTCTTAAATTTAGATGCATTTTTCTTTTGGAAGATTTTACTTTTACAGTTTTATAAGTAATTAAACAGTTTCATTATTAATTAAAATTCAGAAAAATTAATTATCATTAGCATTACATTTTAGTTATTTTTTTCATTATTAAATTAATGCTAATTAATACTAAAATAAATTTTTATTATAATGCATAAATTAATTAACGTTTAGTGTAAAAAATTAATTTTTTTGAATAATTATTTAAAATAAAATAAGTAATTAGAAATAAAAAACTAAAAATTATAAAAAGACTTTATTGCAAAAAGTCTTCGTTTTACGGAAAATACTTAAAATTATACAAAAAAATAAAAAAAAAACGAATTTTATTTTAAGGTGATTAGACGATTTTATTATTTATTTTTTATTTATTTCTTTATTTTTTTTTTTTTTATTTATTATTTTAGGTGTAAACTAAAAATTTACTGTAGTCAAATACTAAAATCCAATTAAATGTGTAACATTTACCGTACATTTATATGTACATATTTACACGCAAATCTTTAAAAGCCTTAAACATGCATCTGTATGTGTAAAGGAATATATCTATTGTTCGTGTATGCGGATGCGTTTTGATGTATTTAATTTTCTCTGTGCATTTATACTTGATCCTGTACAAGTTCATTGCAGACACTAATAAACAGGACATAAACTTATCATTTTATTTCTTCTTCTTTCAGCTATTTGTTACTAATGTTGTTTTTAACGTTGTTGGTTATGTTATTGCTGTAGGCAAGTTTAATGTGTTTAGACGAACTTAAGTGTAGAAAAGGATTAAAATGTTTCATTAAGCCATTAACTGCTAACAATTGTCGTATGGGTTTTGTAAAGACAACATGATTTTTCACTGAACGTGTAATTAAATTAAATATTTTCAATGGGATGTAATTTTTTCTTCAAATATTTAATTGCTTTAAAGAATAGAAACTTAAAAATTAAATGATTAATGATTTATTGGGCAAATAGTTTTTTTTTTAAATTCTGATTTATTTTTCTCAATCTTTTCATATTTTTCGAAGATAAAACGCTTTTCTTTAATTGTACTGTGCGCTGCATTGCAGCATTGAAAAATTTCTTTTTTATTACCGAAATTGATAAATTATTAAGATATTCAAATGCAGATTTTTTCAAATTGTAATATGCAATCATAAGCCAAGAAATATTTAATTTATTTTCTAACTTTAAGGGCTTCGAACTAAAATCTAAATTTATTATTAAGTTTTTTTAATACTAGTTTACGTTAATTCTGCATAATTCGTTCAAATATAAATATTCATAATGTTTTAATGAAAATAAAATATTTTGTTTTTGAATAATTTTTAAGGTGAATAAATTAAATTGACCGACTTTTCTTCAAACTTACGATATTTTTTGTATTAACTTACCTTTATTAAGTTTAAAGAACATTACTAAATTTTATTTAAATGATGGAATTTTCAAAAAGAAATGATTGACTTAAACAAAATAAAACAAAAATGTGAAAAAAGATGATTTAATTTTTTATTTTATTGCAAAGTAAAAAGTTTGGCAATTATGAATGAAAACTGATGTCTGGTAAATATCTACCACAACCATGCTGACAAATGTCGATTCTTTCATTAAAGTTTTTAATCACGTTTTGGCAACTTCAAAAAAAAAAATAGGCCCAACCTTGAATCGAGACCACATAGCGCACCATCCAGTTAAAAAGGCTTTGGATTTTCAGACGCCCTAATGCTTTAATTTTGCTTGGTGAAATACTCTGACAAGTGAAAATGGGGTTTGTCTGAAACAGTGATTTATTCTAAAAAGCTAACGGCGATGCCAATGTTCTGTCTGCTCCAATTCCTGGACTAATTGAAACTTGTAAGGCGTCAAAGCCAAATATGGAAAAACTCGCCAAATGGATCACCCTAATTTTTGAGATTGTTGAAAAATTGACAAAATTGGATCCGCTTCAACACTGTGGCTCTCGGCTGCGATATTTTTCGTTCAGCTACCAGATTAAAGACGCGGTGTGGGCACATTTCTAGTTATGCGTGTCGTCTTAGTTCTTAACGTCGAAAATATCACGAATTTTACGAAATGTAACTTTAACAGGACCATAGAGGGACTTAAATGAGATTTTATAGCGAAATCGAATTCATTTTAATATCTGCACTAGTTTTTTTTTGTGCAATAAATGTTTATTATTTTTTATTTTTTCAATTTTTCCCCACACCTTCATGTGGCATCTGCAGGAAAGTAAATTACTAAAAATAAATTTTTATTTTTGTTTTTGAAAAAATTTTAATGTGAATAAATCGTTAATAGATTCAAATAAAATATTATAAGATTTATTTCTATATTTTTATAGTTAATGTTTAACTAAAAATTTTCGTTATTATTATGTTTTAAATTTAAATATAAATTTAAATTAAAAAAAATTAATAATCACTAGTTATAACTTTTGCAAAATTTTAATTTTGTTTCTTAATCTCCCATATTTTTTTTAGCCTCATTTTAATCTGTAGCATTAACTTGTTTTTAAAATACTGACTTGATGCTTTTATATTTCTTTGGTTTTATTTGAAAATTTCATTTAGATTTTCCCATGTTTTTTTTATCATCTTTTTTGCTTACCAAAGCATTTCTAAACTCTGTTTGCTGTTAAGAACGTTTTTAGTATTCGAGTTGAGAAAGCGCTGGAAAGAGAAAAAAGGAGCGAATGCTGCGCTCATGTTATTTATAACTTTTTTTTATTTGTGTTTAGTCGCAAAACTTTTAAATCATCATTATTGGTTAGTACCTTGAGCTGAAAGTTGCTGGTGTTTTTATATTGTTTTTTTATTGTTTTTGTTAGTATTAGTGCTTTTTTCGGGCAGTTTTCTTTTTGTATTTTGGTAACAACAGTTGCCGTTGGTGGCGTCTACCATTTGATTGTGATGATGCACATTGGGGCCATGGGGTGTTACTCTGTATTTCGATTCAAAAGATAACACTTTCGAAACACAATGTATAAGCCATTGAAATTCTAATGATTTTCTTTTCGAGTCGAAATATTGAGTAGGGGGACTATTATATGTTGATATTAAAGTATTTTTAGGCGATAACAAAACATGCGTTTGTTTTCTCTTTTGGTCGCCTTTAGTAGCTTAAAATCTTTTTTGTGTTCATAAAACGAATAAAAAGCTTTTGATTAAAACCAGTTTTCGATTTTTGAAAATAAAAGCATCAATCAAAACAAGCAGCGTTGACAATGGCGCGTTCGGTCAGTAAATGTTTCTAAAAATTTTTAGCTCTTTTTAATAAATTTTTTAGTATTAAATCCATTATTTTTATATTATTTTCGATTCAAATTTTTCTTCTTTATTTAATTGTGTGACCAGGGGCGATTCGGCAAAATTTTTTAGTTGAAAGTATCAAGTTATGCTGAGCTGCTCAAATCACCTATAGTACAGTAAAACCAAATTTGATACGTTATAATAACAAAAATTTTAATAAAAAGCTAAACGATTAAAATACCTAAATCAACTTAATAACAAAATTAAATTTTACCACATCAGTTTTTACATGAAGAGAGCCAACGTATTTTAAAACAACACGTACATGATATGACAAATAAATATAAGCATGATTTTATTAAATACAATTGTGGTAGAATCTTGTTATTCCTATACTATACTGTTACTATATTCAAGTCCCAATGTGCACCATTTGATGCCGCGGCTATAGAATTTATTGTTTCATAAATAAACTTGTACGTTCATACATGCACACATTCATTTTATTATTTTTTCTTCCCGTTTTTACAACTGTTTCTTCAAAGTATTAATATTTAGCTCTTCGGGTGTTTGCATGTATTTGAAAAAAAAACAACTTTTCGGTTGTTGGTATTAATGAATGTTTGGTTTATGCTTGCCCTACCGCAGTACCAGCAGCAAGTAACAAAAACACACCAACAACTTGAGTTTATTGTGAATATTTTTAAGAGGTTATGACGTAGTTGTTGTTTGTTAATTTTGGCCATTGCCACAAAGGATTTGTAAACATTAAAAACACACACCCATTCAGTTTCGTGTCAGCTTTTTTTTCTGCTTGTCCTTTTTTTTGTTTCCGTTAAATATGGCAACTAGATGAAGCGTAAAAGTTTTGCTGGCTGTGTTCTTATTTAATCCTCACTTTTAATGGCAAAGAAAATTTTTTCATGGGCTCAATATTGTTTCTGGTTGTTGGGGTTTTATTTTTAAACAGTTTTTTTCTTTTGCTCTGTCGAAAACAAATTGTAAATTATTTTAATCCGTTAGAAATGTAACAAAAAAGAAAATACACATTTAGTATAAAAAAAGTTTGTTATGAACATATTTTTCTTCATTTTTTCTGTAGTTACTCTTTCATTAAAAGAAATAAAAAAAGAATAATGTAGAGAAATATTTCATGCAGTAGGTGGTCTTAAATATAATTCCTTTTGCTTTATGATAGGATTCAGTTGGAAGGAGAGATTTGAGTTAATTTTGGCAATTTACTAGAATTTAAGTGTGACAGGCAGATATTGAAAAAAAAATTAAATAATAAATTATATTTTCAATTTGTAAGAATTTTTCATAGAAGCTATCTTTCAACTGCAATTTGAAATTAAAAAATATTGTACGAAAATCTCCGCAATACTCGTGTTACAATTTAATATTAAACAGTTACTTTCTTTAGATTTTGGTTTCATTGAATCGTAAATATTAGTAACAAACTGCGTAATTTGCCTTATAGCTATGTTAGGTCAGTCATACACTTTTGTTTGGGTTCATAAAAATGTCTCCATTTTTCTAATTCTTACGTACCAGTTGACTTCAAATAACTCCATAAAAAGTTTTACAATCAGAGTAGAGTTACGGCTGAAACATATGTACCTCGTATAGTGTTAGAATTGTTTAGCATATTCCACCATTTCTAAGCTAAGTTCTCTCTTTAAATTTGCGAAAATTGCTAATATATTCCGCTTGAAATGTTTGACAGCTGACTAGTGGTGCCAACACCACGATTTAAAAGAAAGTTGTCGTTTTAATTGTGTTTAAGTTTGCAACATTGTTAACAGTTTTTTGAAATTCCACACTTTGCCATAAACATTTTGCTTGTGTTAATATGAAGCCAGAAACATATCGTAACATCACAAATTAAAAAGAGTATAATAGTGACGTGATTTTTAGGTAAGTAACCGTGTTTTAAAACACGGCAGACAATAAAAAAAAATATAATAAAATATAATATTAAAACTAAAAATATATAGGGAGTTCCAACTGTAAAGTTATTTTGAAGATTACGGCTTTAGTTTTTTAACCGTAGTTGAGAGATTTTGATAGTTTTCACGAAGTATGTACAAACACGTCCCACATAAAAATAAACGTGAACAATAAATTTCATATTAAAGGGCATTTCCATTGTCCCTATATTTTAACGCGTTATAATACAAAATGTAAAATTAAAATAAATACAGGGTGTCCCAATAGTAACGTAATTTTTACATATATGACATTTTGAACAGCAATAGACGATACTTCACCAAAAAATAGTAACCTTAAATTTAAATTTAAAAGGTGGTGCATACAAAACCGTAAAAAATTAAGTTATTAAAGAATATCAGCTTAAAATTGTTCTACGCCCGCATGTTTCGTACGGGAAAATGAAAAATGAATGAAATGGGATTGTGAAATATGGTGTTTATAATAGAATTCTAATTGAAAGCAATAAAAATCTTTGGTCCCCGGTAAATCAACAAAATTTTTAATAAAGAATACAATTTGTTTGTACCTGAGGCGATTAAAATATTTTTAATACAAATTTATTAAAGAAAACCTGCTTAAAAAGCAAAACCACCTTCAAAGGAACGGTAGATAGGGTTTTGTATGATTTCCCAGCAAAAAATTTTCAAAAAGCTAATCAAGTGTGGAATTTAGCATTTTGGTGGAAGGACTTGATTACCAACTTAATGACATGAGACTTTTATAATCAATTACTGAGAATTGGTTACTTTGACAACTGCAGGAAATAATAATCATTAGTATTATTCTTCTTACTTCTTCCTTTATTTTCGACCTAATGTATTGTGTTTTGTAAGCGGGTAACAAAATTTGGCAATCACAAATGTATGTCATTATACAGCAAGTACTTTTTAAAGTAATGTCAAATTTTTTGCTGGGTTGTAACACCAAACAGAGATAAATAAATGTTTTTGAAATTTTGCTATAAATTTTTAAAAATTAACTCTTTACCTGGCTAAAAGAATACAATAATTTGAACTGAGAAATGTAAATTACATGAAAATCTATACCAAAACACTGCATAACAGATGGTCTTGATATTAATATAAATTAATCGAATAAAGAGTTTAATTAAGAATAGTATATTTTTTATTAAAGTTTGACGCCTAACCGTCAATAACCTACGAATAAATGAATTTTATGAGAGCTAAATTTAAAGTCTTGAAGTAAATTGTTTCACTCTTTAGTTTATTACATTGTGATAGTTAAAGGCATATACTAAATAGGTTTTCTAATCGAATGAAAATTAATCGATTATTCGAACAAAACTTGATCTTTAAAATAAAAAATACCATAATAATAATAAATTTTCCGTTATTAATATTTATTATTGTTATATAATACATATAAGCGAATGTTCAAATCAATAATAAGCCAAATTTCCTTAGCAGATAAATATCTTGAGTAGCTGTGTACTCTGACAAAGACAAAGAAGCCTCACTGAGCGTATTATTAACAGGAATAATAAAAATTTGATAACAATTTTTTTGTATATAACGATTTTTTTTATATTACAAATATTTTTTTGAGTGGTACAGCATAATAACTTAAAATATTCTCTTAAATCTATCGATTAAACAGTTTATTAAGTCGGTAATAACTTTTTTTATTTATGCATAATTTCGTATTATATTCTGACATGAAACATTCTAAATTACTCATTTTCATTCCTTTCATTAAGGCTTTCATTACAGGAATAAAAAGAACTAAATTACTTTCATTCATCACAGGTAACTTTTGTTGGGAAATCCCTGTATTTTTAACCGTTTTGTGAAATTGCGCATGACTTATTTATATATTTCTCTTAATTTCATTTTTTAAATGCTCTTTGCTTTAAGTTGCTTTTTTTAATTTTTTTTAATAAAAAAATTGTTTAGTATCAGTAATTTTTTTTAATGGCTTAAGTTAAATTATTATAAAAAATACCAAATTATTAATTTAATAACTAGAATTTGTTTTATTATTGTAACAATTAACCTTATAATTATTTGATAATATAATGAAAGTAATTGAAAGCGTAATTTTATTTATTAAAGATGTCAGGATTTAAGATTATTTTTGTTTTATTTTCTATCCGTAATCTTTAAAGCGTTCTAGTCTACTACAACTATTATTTGGCTGTGTTTCTGACAAATACGATCTCTAATAAATGAAAAAATTATATATTTTCATAATCGTATTTTTGGCTCAATATCAGCTAGAGTTTACCAATAAAGTCTGCAACTATTCGACTTGTTAAGTAACGTCCTAAATTCTTTCGAGTGTTTGGATAACCTACAAATAAAATTATTAAGATACTTTGGGATCATATATATGTTTATTAAATCTTTCAGTATTAAACAAAAAAAAAAATTTCTATTACATAAAATGAACAATAAAGAATAGTTTCATGTAGTTTAACAAAGTTTCGATTAGACAGGAAATTATTTATATGAATATTTGAGTCTTCGATTAATATAAATCGATAATTTTTCTAAAATAAATAGCATAATGTTATTTAGTTGACTAACGTCTCTTTTTTTATTAATTAAATTCAAGAAAACTTTTTCTTATTAAAAATTATCCACATACTTTTTTGTCCTAAATCGTGCTCGTATTTTTAGAGCATTATCAAACTGAACCAACGAAAATCCTTTTTTTTTTTATCTGATAAATTCGTATCGCATCATAATTTTTTTCCAATAATAAGATTACAAGGCACCAATGGACAATAAAATTATTTTCATTAAAAAAAAAATAACAATTTCATCCTTAGTGTTTTTGTCGAGCCTATACTCTGGAATAGAGTTTTTTATCAAATACACTTACTAGTCAATATATTTTTAAGGCTTATCTGTCTGTCGACAGGGATAAAGCCAAACAAATAAAAATTACCTCACCATTTTTTTTTCCCTAGTTTTTTGAATAAGAACTCGCATTAGAAATGGCACCTCATACGATGATAACTTGAATATCTATAAGGTGACTCCAGGTCAGCATGTAATGGATTTAAAAAAATATAATATTAATTTTTTTTGTAATTTTTTTCTGAATAAATTTTTATCTGGGCCTTGCTTTCATGCCATATCCATATCCTTTTCGAAGTCATTGTGAAATTTCGTTAAAAATCTTATGTCGATTTCTAACGAATTAAATATTTTTGTTTTATTGAAGGTGAAGAAAACAAAACTTACGTTCGAATATAAAACATTAATTGTACACTAAACAATTTATAAATCATATTTAAAGAAATATTTCTTGCAAAAGCCCGACCGAGAAAAGGATTATAAAATAAAAGATGAAATTTGAACTGAAAAGGAAACTTTTAGTCCTTGAATTACAATTTTTTTAAATTTTTTGTTAGCTGCTTTAGCGGTCACTTCGTAGGCATTTGAAATTACTGCTCCTTGATGTTTAAAATCATGTAATTTTTCCAAAGGAACCAATTTAAGTGTATAGCATTTAACTTAAATAAAGATTAGAATTAGTAAAGAAATGACAGAAATCTGAAGTTACAAATAATTATAAAAACTATAGACGTTTTTATAAACTTATACTTTTTTAAATCGGTTAAAAACGTTTCTTTAAAAAAAAAATTAATGAAAAAATATTTTACTATAACATGCTCCGCAAATAAAAAAAAAAAATTCAGCAAAGAAGATTATGGAAGCTTGGAACACATCACCTTTGAGACGTATATGGGACTAAGTTATCTGCATTGTTATTATTTCAAATAACGCTAATTACATTTCACTGTTATTGGAAAAATCGCAAATATGATTTATTTGTATTTTACTTATTTTTAAAATATTTTATTTATTTTAAATTAAAACAAAAAACAAAACAAATTTCTCGTATTCATCTCTCCAAAAAAGCTTTAAAAATTTCTTTGTGGGTAGATCCGACGAAATTACTGAAAATATGCATATGTATGTATATGGGACTCAAAAATGCATTGGCATTTTGTGTTAATTTATTTTTAATGCTCTTACAAATTTAAGAATTTTGACAATATTCGATCTCTAGAAATATTGGCCTGTAATTCACCAACGATGTATGAGTTTCCATAGCACATTTCTAAACAAAATAAAAAGTTTTTAAAATAAATCACGGAAGTATAAAAAAAATTAATAAAAACAAAATCCTGCATTTTTTTTTTATCCCGAATAAATTACCAAATCACTGATGTTGATTATTGAGGGTGAAAGCACGTCGTAATAGCCATTTAGCCCTTCAAGAAACTTCTCACAAATGTTTTAAATAAACAAAAAAATAATAATAAAGGGTTTTTTAATCTCAAGAGTGTTGCTTAATTTTTCCTCTAGTGTTTTTTTTATTATTATTATTTTTTTTTTGTTATAAATTCTGATACAATTCATGATTAATTAGCATTAAATATAATTTATTTGTATAATTTATCTGAACTGAAAATAATCCTATTAAAATGTTCTTTCAAATGCTTAAAACTCATTAAAAATCTTTGAAAGCGGTTGATTGCTATTTTTATTATGAAAACAAATAAAAAAACAATTTTTTTCCTTCCATCTTTGTTGTTATTGAAAATTATTATTGTAAAAAGCCCTCTTTAATGATAAAATATATGATTGTTTTATTTTGTGTTTTGTTACTGGCACGTGTTGTTTGCAGAACACAAACATTTCCAAGAAACATCATAATGAATTTTGTCATCATCATTAGCAAATGTATTTGTTTTTACAGTTAAATGCGAAAAAATCAAAATGAACTAACAGGTGCCTGTTGTTTTTGGAAAAGTACTAAATAATCTAAGGAAAGTGTATGAGAGAGAGAGAAGGAGAGAGAGAAAAAACAATTTTGTATTAGTACTATTTAAACAGTTATAAAGTAATAAAACAGATGATATTAAAAAGACACACAAGCATACATTCATGTCTTTAAGTTGTAAACAGAGAATTAAAGTCAAACAGCTGTTTTTGCAAAGAGAGAATGAAACACAAAATTTAAAGTTGCAAGGTAATAAGAGAAATTTTAATGGTTATAAAGAGATACATAATTCCTTTGTATAAAATGTTTAGCATACTTTTAGCCTCATATTAAAACAGATATTTGAAGCGAAATTTAAGGGATATTTTGCTTCAGATGAGCCCTGCTACAATAAATGATTTTAAGCAACTTTTTAGCAGAAAGTTTCGAAATATTAAATATCTTGCTTTGATAACGATACAGAGAAAGTTTTAAAGTTATAATGCTGACTAAGGGTCGTTTTTTTATTACACACATACATTTTACGCTGCTGTGCCAAACTTAGGTGTTATACAAGTCTGCGAAAATCATAACAAGTTTAGTACAAATTTTGCCATCAAAACGTACAGATGTATAAAGCGGAATTTTTGCTTTTCTTCAACGCGCAACTAGAGGAAATTCCTTAATGTAACAGTGTTTTAAGATTAAATAAAAATAACGTGTCCAAAATAGTTCTTAAATCTTTTTTGAAGAAATAATTGGAATTTATTTAAAGTAATAAAAAATTTTCTGCATAAATAAAGAAAGAAGCAAAATTATTTAAATTTTCTTTAAAATTTCTTTCGTTTCCGTGGTTAAACTTTGTTGTGCATTTGGCAGCAGCAAGAATTTGTGTTTAGAAATAAAGTATCACTGGAATTTAGTTTGTTTTTCGGTTACCAATATACGTGATATATGTCAGTTGTAAAACTACGTGTGTATCTGTGCGGTAAAAAGATTACAAGTACTTACTTCAACCCGGCAAAGTAAAATATAACAGTTCTATACATAAACTAAACTCTTGTTATTGGTTTGCAAATGATTTTCTCATACATAACATAAAAAGCGGTTTTATTTTATTTGTCTGTTTTTTAATAAAAACATATTTCAAATGAAATTTAAATTTTATTTCTTTTTTTGCTAAAATTAATTTTCGCTATTACAAAAAAGTCCTGTCGTTTCGTGTGTTTAATATTTTAGTGCGTTTCTACTTAAATCCTTTTTAAATGATTTTTTTAATACTTCACTCTCCTCGTGTATAATAAGTAAAATTTACATTTCGTTGAAATGTCAAGCAGAACATTAAAACAGTGTTTAAGTGCTCAATTAATAAAGCAGAAAATTGTATAAAAAGAATATTATTATTAAAAAAAAAACTAATGAAGAGTGTAAAAGAAAATTGAGAAAATAAAAGTTAAATAAATAAGTGACAGCATCTTCGTTTTGTGTCAACAGCAGCAGTTAATTTTTAAAGCAAAAAGTATGTTTAATGTAAAATTATTAAGTATTAAAAATAATTTATTAATATTTTGTTTTTAAGCTGTAAACTGCTAAAAGAATGCTTGATATATGTAAAATTTATGTAGAACTTATTTGTATACATATAGCATACTTTTAGGCGGTCATTATTTATTACCATTTTATTAATTGGTTTCAAATGATAAAATATATTCTCTATTTAATTAAATTTAACGATTTTCAATGTCTCTTAATTTATTTTTTCTCATAGAAATGCCAGCATTTCCTCAGCAAATTAAAAGAAATACTTGAAAAATTTTATAATTCCATTATTATACAACTCAGTTTGTTAAAATTGTTTAATTAAAATTTTAGGCTGTTTTACAAATAGTAAAATTGATGAAGCTAAATCAACTCACAGTCATAACAAATGTCTACCCCACGTTTTTGGCTCTTTCACACTTTGAATAAGAAAATAGTTTTGGTTCTTCTAACAAACTCCAGTAACGCGCGTCAATATATAACTTTGAATTGAATACTGGGCTAGCAGGCTTTGAAATGCTCTATAAATACATATTTTTATGAAATATTTATTATTGATTAAGAATATAAAACAATTCAAATTAACAAGATACTTAAAAGAAATCGTTCTAATTGAAAGTGATTGTTTTAATGCATGTGATAATTATTAATAATTTAAAAAAGAATTTAATATCGATAAAATACCATCACGTAGATACTGAACTAATAAATTATAAAAATTTGGTTTAATTTGTGTGCGGATCGACATTTTATATTAAAGTTTGTTTCATTTTCTATCAGCCATAATCTCAAAAAAACTTTCTTTTAACGATAAAACTTGTTTTTAGCGATTTTTACTCTTGAAAACTTAAAATTTATCTTAAATCGAAAAAATCAAATAAATTATGTCATTAAGATGTTTTATGTGGTAGAAAAGATAATAAAAAATAAAATATTGAAAAAGTGAAAGAAATAAGCCGGCGGCACCACAGATCCCTCAAATATTTATATATAATCCAAGATATTTCAACCACATTTAAACAGGAAAGAATAATAAGGATATCATCAAAATAAGTAAAAAAAATCGTGCTTTAATCTAAGTAGATCAACTTAGCGCACACCAAATTTGTAAATTTTTTTTTTAATATTTTAAGGAATTTTATTCCAAATGATCAATGAAAAATCAAAAATTTACAGCAACGAAGAAAAAATATCATATTTTGAATAAGCAATTGAAGAATTCATCAACAGAACAATGAGGGAAAACACAATTTCTGTGTTTTGTAAATATCGGTCTTTATTAAATAATTTTGTATATTTCAATTTTTAAATTGACAAAAGATTTTATGCGAAAATATAATAAAATTAAAAAATTAAAAAACGAATATCTCAACAAAATATAACAACTTAACGCTATAAATAAACCGTAATTTTATTGATTAATTTATATTTCGGAAAAAAATTTAATTTTTTTAAAATAAATTTAATGAAACTGAAAGTTTGCTGAAATATAAAATTTTACTAAAAACAAAAAATATATACTAAAAAATTATCCTTATTCGTACTTGATTTACTGATATTCTCACAAACAAAAATCGCAAGTGAATTCAATTTAAAGACTACAAAATTTGAAGAAATTTCAACAAAAAAAAAAAATGCAATAACCGCCTGATTGTTATTTTTTTTTTTTTTGATTCTCCTACATTCAACAAAACAAAATTTTGATAAAAAGTAGCCACATAAGTGTGACGTATATTTTGTGAGAATTACACGAATTTCTTTGTTGTTCGAAAATCAACTCTTCATAGAAATCAAGCTATTAAAACAATGTTAAATAAAATATAATTAAAATATTAAATAAAAACGCGAGTGTCCAATCATACATGAGATATACCAGTGAAATTTTATTGACATTGATTAAAGTCGTGACAAAAATGACAATGAAAAAAATTTTATTACCATATATAATGCTAATGATTTTATTTAAGTTATATTTGATTTTACTAATGAAAACTAAACTTTAATTAAGCTGTTTAATTATATCTTACACTTAGAAAAAATAATTGTTTTTATAAAAAATAAATTTTTAATATCAGAACCTTTAAAAAGAACTATGAATAGAACCAATAAGCCTTTATCTATTTGTAAATCTATGTTAGAAAATTTTGATAATTTTTAAATTTTAAGTGTGATAAACGTAAAACTTAAAGTTTGACATTTAACAACCCAGTCTGCAGGAAAAATTAATATGTTTCATATTTCCAATTCTTTTGTGAAAAAATTCCATTTTAATTAAGACTTTTAAATTATTTGCTCATATTTGATTTTTAACTAATTCAAACCCTTTCATTAGAAATCATTGCCATCATAAAAAAAAATTTAAATGCCAACTAAACTGCCAATTACTTAGTTAAATAAAAATTTTCCAACAAATAGGCCTCTCTTTTAGTCTTAATTTTTATTTTACGGAAATAAAATTCATTTCATAAATATAAAGTGTTAATAATTGCTCATTTTTTCTTAGCAAATTTTGTGATTTATTACATATTTCTTTCCAACTTTCCAACATCTCTTAAAAGATATTTTAAATTTACAATTTGCATATGTAAATTTTAAGTAACGATAATTTCTAAACAATACATTCACACTTAAAATCACTTACCAAAGTACATGAATAAAATATGTTTTTCCTGAAGTCAACAAAAGGAAAAGTCATTTTTGTGTGAAATATATTTATAGCATTGAAAATGTAACAAAAGTAGTTGAAATGTACTTTTCTGTAAGTTTAGTTTTTCTACAACTTTCCGAGGAAGAATAAAATGAAAAAAACCTGATTTGTTATCTTTTCTCACTTAATAAAAAACTGGTTAAGCAAAATAGTATATTCTTATATTAAGAAAGTTCGAAAAAGGATCTCAAGAAACAAGGATTGATAAAGATTATAGTAAGATTTTATTAAAATATAATAAAATTTAAATATTTACTTGATTCAAAATGGGGTTTTCAAACAAAATTTTTTCACTTTGCAGCTTGCAAGGATTTTTGTCGCAATGAACAAAACTTAAAACTTAAATTGAATTTCGATTTTTTCAAACTTAAACAAATAATACTGGATTAAATTTCAGTTTTAAATAAAGATATTGTTGGCTTATTCATGCTATTTATTGAATAATAAAAAATTGTTTAAAAGTTATATCAAACCAACAAATAATTTGTTAGATATAACGCTGTTTTCAATTAAAATCTTCGCTTACTCTGCAAAACGGTTTATTGTTTTTTTAACAATTTTTGTTATTGAAAAACAACAGTTGCGTTTTGGATTTGCAAAATCGTCGATTATGAAAATATTTAATTTAAAAAAGAAAGAGAGCCGACTAAAACGAGTCATATATATTCTTCACCATTTATGAAAATCTATTTGAGAGAAGTAACTTCAATCAAAAAACAAATACTTGAATGACAGAGAATTAAAAAAAAAATAATTTTACATAAAAATGTCATTGGCTCTTAATAGTTTAAGCATTTAAAACAAATTAAGAATTTTCTAAAAGATCTCTTTATATTAATGTCTTAACAAATATGGTGCATATTCGTAGTTTTCTATTAAAAGAAGACCGATAGCTCCGATAACATGGGCGAGCGCTAATTTTTACACTTAATATTTTATATTTTGATTCTCTATGCCCCAATATTTTGATTTTTTTTTTAATTGGAGTTATTTCATTATTCCAAAGGATGTGGAAAAATTAGAGGCAGACGCGCTGTTTTGTCCGCTGCCTGGAAGGATAAGTCTAAAGCAAACACTGCTCCGAAAGCGAGTTAGAGTTAATTTAAGCTAATATGCGACTGTAGTACCTCGTAAATAGCTTTATTTAATTCCTGATTAAAATATTTATAAGATATTTTATTTTGACAAAAATAATATTTAAAAAAAAATAAAACGAAAACGAAAAATAAAAATAAATAAGAAAAAAATTATAAATAAAAAAATGAATATCAAGGAAATAAAACTGTGTCATTTGCTATCTCTATAGGTTGCTGTACTTTTTTATATTTAAATTGTACCAACTGCATACAATTGTTACCGACCATTTTATCACTGATTTATACACTTCCGCATTTGTTTACCTCCAAGTTTCACAGAATATGACTTTTATAAGGCCACATTTCCATACATGCCGGTATGTTTAACAAAGTACGTACACATTTGCAAGTGTTAAATGACCACCACATACAGACAGACGTACAGACACAAACACGCGAAGAAATTAAATGTATTCAAAAGTATTGCATTGCATTTACACAAAAGAAAAAATTACAAGAATTTTACGTTTTCACACTCCTACTGGTAACGAAACGAGAAAAAAATGTAAATTTATTTATTTACAATTGTATTTTACACATGCTAAATACTATTGCTGTAGCAGTTACACGAATGAGTATGAGAGATTGCAATAAAAATAAAGTTGCATATTTTTTTAACATACGAAATGTCATTAACATACCGGAAGTGTAAAATTCTGTATTTTTGTTGCTTTTGCCATTACATTGTATGTTTCTGTAACTGTCATGTTGTATTGTTGTATAGGTTTTGTAGCACGAATGTAATTTGGTTTTAAATGCTCTTCTTTTTTCCCTCGTTATTCTCTTTCCTTTCATTCTACACTTGATATTTAATTGTTAAAAGCTTTAAATAGAAGTGGTATTTTTATTTTTAAAATTTATTTTGTGAAAGAGTTTAAGTAAGATGTATCCTTTCTTTTGTCTTTTAATAAGTGTGTTACAGAAAATGCGTAAATTGGGGTCAATAGAGTAAAAAGAGTTATTGTTTGTCTTTATATTTTTTAGTTTTTAACGAATCGGAATAAATTTCCGAATACAATAATATTAACAAAACTTAGAATATTTTCAAAGAAAATAGAGCTTAAAGTGAATACTTTCAGGCTAAATCGGCGGCAAGCGGGAAGCACGGGGTTTTGTGCGAATTACATTTCCCTAATTATTTAATAAAGATGAATTTTTATTATTATATTAATTATATTATTATTATTATTATTATTATTATTATTATTATTATTATTATTATTATTGCTTCCTTTAACACTTAAATTTGTAATTTTCTTTTTCAATAAATTTAAAAATTTTGTTTCAAATTTTTGCTGGAAGATTACAAGTTTCCCTCTATGTTTTTTAATTGTGGTGACACCAAAAATATGGCAGTTTTAACATATTCATAGTAGATACATTGGTAATTGTTACAAGGAATTCAATTTCGCTCGAAAATCACATTAAAGTTATTGAAATCCACTATGAACATGTTGGTTATGTTAAAATAACTTTTTGTAGAATTCGTAAGCTTTTCGGACAGCATAATCGTCCTTTTGATGAGACCACTATTATGAATTTGGTCGTTAAATTTGAGCTGATATGTTTGATAGAAAATGTGCCGACAACAGCGCGTGTTCGACATAATCGATCAACTGAAAACATCACAGCTTTGAGCGACAGTGTTGAAGCAAATCCAACTTGGTGAATTCCTCGTCGTTCCCCGGATTTGGGGTTGTCTAAAACCACAACATTGCGAGGTTTGCCCTTATCTGCTCTAGTCAAGATAGTAAGCACGTTAACTACAAATTAGGTTGGCCAGAGTTCAACCCCTGCGGCAACAAAAAACAAAAAAAAAAAAACAAATATGTTTTTTTCTGTTTTAATTGGTTTGTGAATTGAAGCCGACCGACCATTTACATCCCGAAGGTTCGTATTTGTGCTTCTGAAGAACCAAGAGCGATTTTTTAGTAGCCTTTTCATGCTCAACGTATCACTGTATGGGGCGTTATGTTATCTGGAGGTGTGTTTGGACCGTTTTTTTTTCAAAGAGGAGGCTAAAAATGCGATAACGTCAATAGATCCCTCATTTTGGCCTATTATTGATGACATGGATATTACTGACACATGATTTCAACAGGATGGAGCCACATGTCGCACGACCATTGAAATGAAAAAACTTCTTGCAAATCAGATTTCCCGTTACATAATTTCAAATTAATTTCATAATTTCAGATCATGTGATCGTGTGACTTAGCATAAAGAAAAGAGTCAATACGGAGCCAACTGAATCGATTGCAGCCTTAAAACTCAAAATCTGTGATATGATTAACGAAAAGACTCGCTTTTTTGCCAAAAAGTTATTAAAACTTTTTATGAAAGAAACGACATCTGTCAGCGTAGTCGTGGTGAACATTTCCAAGTTGTCATTTTTCATTCATAATTGATGTTGTTAAAAATTTAAATCATCGAGATCAAACTTTTTGTTTTATTTTCTATTGGTAAACAAAACTGAATTGAACAGAACTGGTCCTTAACACTTAGCGGCCAGTCACATGACTACCTCTATATCAGTAATCTTTCTTGTAAGAAATAATAAAATCAAATATAAGCATAATCCTCACATTAAAATTTACATTTCTAATTTTCTTTTAACATTTCTTCTTGTTTTTTTTTTTTAATGTAAATACATTTTCTGTCTGTGTTGTGTGCCAATTAAATATTAAGTTTAATGAATTGGAAAAATATTTTAAATTTCTCTTACATAGTCTGGGTATGAGGATAAATTGAAAATTTAAAACAAACTTGAGAATAAATGTATAAATTGTAAATAGAAAATAATATTAAATGTTAGAGAAAATGAGAAATATTAAATGCATAAAAGTATTTTAATGGATTAAAGTAAAGTATAGAGTTTGAAATTACATTTCATTAAAGTTGGTTGAACCCCTTACAGTTTTCTAAGTAAGACAAAGATTCTTTCTTTTTTTTTTTTTTTTTGTTACACAAACCAGGTTTTTTTTTTTGCTAATCATTTCAAAATTTTCCTGTCATGCTATAGATTAAGAGACCTAATAATTTTATTATTAAAGTGCAATAAAAAACTGATTACGGTACTGAGGCATAACTTGTTAAATTTGAAGATATGATTATTTGGGCAAAACATCCTTAAATAAATTACGTAAACAAATTCACTTCTTTTTAATAGGGGTTCGTTGCATTGAAGCTTTAATAAAAATTTTCGAAATAGTTATGTACATGTGTGTATATGTAATTTAGGGCTTAAGACTTAATTAAATATTAGGTCCTTGGGAAAATGCAAAAACAAAATGGTGCTAACAATAAAAGTGAATTTAGGTTAAAATATTTATGTCGCTATAAGTAGTTATAGTTTATCGTTAAGCAAAAACGATGCTAATTAGTCATAAATTATTTATATTGCGAACTTCTTTAGCAAATGTGGTTTATACAAGAAATCCAATTGGTCAACATTTTTCTAAGTTGTGTGCAGCTGTCTTTCATGAAAGACGTAGAGTTATACCAGTACTTTAATTTTTAATTTAGTATCACAAGCTCGTTATATATTAGACTTTTAGTAAAATTCACTGTTTTCCATTTTACGATAGTCATAGAAGTGAGCGAAAATTATTTAATTAAATAATTTAAGATTTTCTTTAGATAAACTAACGTTTTTGAAGGGATTTCCTGGATTGTACACAGATAAATAATCTCAAATAAATATAATTAAAAAAATATATGTGTTTGTAAAATTTTATTCAGGGATAATAATTAATATTCCTAGATAAATGAGGAAGGAAATAATACTAATGAATGATCGGTTTAAGTTTAAAAAGGACCGACTCCATTAATAAAACTTCTTATGAAAACAATCAGTTATTTTGAAATCCACTAGGGCAGATTTCATATTGTAAAAATATGTTTTGTAAAAAATTTTTTTAAAAGTATGAATGCGAGGAAAAGTATGGATGCGAGAAATCCATCACCTTGAGTTGCATATAGTGTAAACATCATCCATTTAACAAACTAATCAATATTAATTTGGTGGATGGATACGAAGAGTGGAATGGATTTGGCGGTTTTGAAAATGCGGCATTACATTCTGGCAGCGTCTAATTTTTCTTGTTTTTCGTTGAAAACGATCCGCGTAAATTTGAAAAATAATTTTTCTTTGTAAAAGATAAATTAAAAAATGAATCAAAGCCAAAAAAGTAAATTTTAATTGATTTTACAATAATAATATTAATAAATAAATAATAAATATAATTTAAAATAAAAAGAAAAATTGCTACGATTTAATACATTTTATAATTAACAGTTTTTGAAGTTAAACAAAATTCATATATGTATACCTTATCTCTAATAGTCCATTTCCATTTACATGATTTTGTCTAAAACACTTGATTAACTCAAAGCAAGCGCTTTGCTACTTGATTTTCCATACATTTTTCATGCTTCCAAAACCACTTAAATCACTTGATTCATTTCAAATCATGTCGAAAATGTATTTTTTTCGAACTGATTTTATCTTGCCAACACTGTGTTGTATCTGGGATAACCAAGTTTACTTCCGTGTTATCTATTCAGATTGGATGTTTTTATCGAGAAAATGTTTTGGTATAAAAAAATAAAAAAATAAAATATAAGAAAATATGTTAAAAGTAAGAACAAACAAAAGCTTGAGCATGATTTTGTACAAAACTAAAATAGAGGTTGTTTATCCTTAACGGTGAAAAGTGTCAATGTTACGTCATAAATTCAGTGGAAATATTTCGAAGTGTTTTCCTCAAAACTAGTTATTTTCAGGTCAATGGAAACATAGTAAAAGCCATTAAAAATAAGAAAGGATTCTTCTAATGATCACAAGTGAAAAAAATTTTTGCCCTCTTAAGATTTTTATTGGAACTTTCCACGGCTTTGTTTGCAAGTCGTTCTAATTTTCGTAAAACTTAAATTTAAAAAAATGTGTTTTTAAACATTTAATGCAAAGTTCAGTAAACAGAGTTAAAAATTTTCCATTAAGGAAAATAAGCTATGCTGGCAACTGTTTTGGTACTATTACACTGATGAAAGTTTTTTCTGCGAACTGACGAAAAGAAACAAAAAAAAAAAAAAAAAAAAAAATATAAAAAAATAAAAAATTAAATAAATTTCAAGCTGAACACAATTTTTTTTAATATATTAAATATCTTAAATAAAAATTAGCCAAAATTAATAGCTAATTTAACTAATATAACTAAATATTCATCATACTTGCAGTCGAAGTTAAATAATTTGCTTCCTAAAGATTTGCTTTTTTTTGGGAAAAACCTATCGTCGGTCACAGGTTGAAAACCCTTAACTCACAATAATCGAATTGGGTTATTATTAAAATTTTTTTACAAAAATAATTTTAATAGCTTCTGCTTCTAATTTTGTTTTCTTTATTTACTTCTAACACGGTTACGCCACGAAGTAGTAACGTTTTTTGTCGACTTGTGACCCACAATATGTAGAATTAACCAAATCATAACTTTAACTGCGGATTATTTCTTTTGTTTAACTTTATATTGAAATATAAAATTAGTTTTTTATTAAACTTCTAATCTGAAAATTATTTGCCAATAAAAAATTTTATGCTGATTTTTTCCTGCTTTCCTCCTGAGAGTCATAAAGCAATGTTTTATGAGCAAATAAAAATGAGAAAAAAAAATCAATAAAATTAAAACATTAAAAAGTTTTTGATTTTTTTTTTGCCAATTATATTTAATCTAGAAGTTGTGTGTACGAAGCAGGATGGTAAGAAGAAGGTAGAACACACTCGCTTTTAATTCTCTGCAACTGCATTTTTTTTTAATCTTTCGTTTTATTTTAAGCAACGTTAAATAAAAAAATGTTTGCTTATACAATTTTAAAAACCTTAATAAGGAACGTGAAATAAGAGAAAAATCTCTTGTACGTACACGCATAAAAAATCGAAAGATCGGAAAATAATTGATAAAACAAAAAGCCGAAAGAAAAGAGTTGAGTAGTTGAAGCAATTGTTCTTTCCTTTCCCCAAAAGCTAATTGTTTGAAATCCTCTTCTGCTTTAAGTTTAAAGATTTTTTAAAAATTCTACAAAATACAACATATTGTCGAGAGTCATAAATAAAAACTAAATTTCCTTTTAAAACTTATCTCTAATAAACTTGTGCATTAGTAAATCTGAGATAAAATAACATTAGAAAAAATTCAAAATCACGTATACGCCATGTGGTACAAATGATTTTTATTTTAGTTTTTTTAAATTTTATAACAAAAGCAACAGAAGTAATACAAGAAATAAAAATATAAATAAAATAGAAACAGTTTGTATAGAGATTTTAGTAACAACGGAATTTTAAAGAAAAATATAACTCAAATACAAAACAAATGAAAAAAAAAAATTAAAAATATAAATAATAGAAAATAAAAATAAAAACAACCAAAATTGTAAAGAAATGAAATATAACAGTTGAAAAGAAAACCAGAGAACATAGTTTTTGTAAAAGTGTTTCTAAATGAGAGGTTAAAAGCCAGATTTAGTAGAAAACATTTTAATTAAAAAACGTGACTGTTTTGTTATGACACTTGTAAATAAATTTCAAATTATTTTGTTGGTTTCTTTATGTTTAATTATTTTTATATTTTTAACTTGGTAATAAAATTTCAATAAAATAGAATAAAACCTTTTGAATTGGTAATAATTTAGAGCTTTCTTTTATAGCCAAAACGTCACTCAGCTCGCTTTTTTTTATCCAGTCTGTTTACTTTGCAAGTTTGATTGTCAGACTTCACAAAATGACAAAATGACAGTTTGAAGAAGAATTAAGTATTTTTGAATTATTGAATTTTTCATCATCTTTGCTTTTTTTTGTCGTGTGTATTTTATAAAATTATAATTACAATTATATCTATTTAAAACAGCACTTTTCTAGTTCTAAATACCCTGCCTAGCTTAAAGTCTTTAGATGAAAACAACTCGATTGCTGGAACAAAATATTTTATTATTAGTTGATTACCACTGAGTACTTTTGTACAAAATTTAAAGAATTTAAAAGAGTAGACATTAATTTTTAAATTAAAAAATTTATTTTTATTTTAAAAAATATCCCCCTCTTTTTTTATAAAATAAATAAAAAAGTATATTAAATATTTTTAACCGCAACAAAAGGACATAAAAAATAAACTTCACCACCAGAGCCAAGCAGCGACTAAGCATATTGAGGCAAATTTAATCACAAGCATAAATAAAAAATGTGTGATGTGTTTTTTTTCATATTTTTTTTTGCTTGTTATAATAATAAACTTTGGCCGCGAGTTGATTTTGTTGCTTTTTTGTATCCAACATTTTTTTTTCCAATTTTTTTAACTAGCGTTTACATATTTTTTCTCAAAAAAATTTTTTTTTTATTTAACATTATGGCTGTTTGTGGCATCAATGGCATTTAGAAGTGTTCCCCTGCTGGTTTTTATTACTTTTATAGTTAAATTTTTGTTTCAATGCGAGTAAATAACCAAAAGGGTTAAATTATGTTTCAGTTTTATTTGCCATTGTAAACAGTATTTGGAAAGAAAGCCCTTTTTTGCTTTTTTTAACTTGCTTGTTGGCTGCTGTTAAAGGACAAGAAAAATTCCATATAATTATTAGGATTTTTGTATAAATTTTTTTTTCTTTTTTTGCAGATTTTATTCATAAAAAATATTGCTGCTTAAAAATGGATATTTTTAATTTAAATAAATTTAAATATTTGTTATATTTTATTTATTCATATTTTATAATTCATTTATTTTTTTACTGGCGTTATAAAATTCAAGTTACCAATATCGCATAAACGGGAGTAAAAATTATTCTTTTGTAAAAATTTTATTAAAATTCACTTTCTTTAATAAAAAGCACTAATTTTTATAAACAGTATTTTTTATTAAAGAACTTTTAAAAAATACCATCTTTAAAAAATAACTTTCTTTAAAAGTTCTTTTAAAATAAGTATTTGGAAGGTAACTGCTTGAAGTGCTTTTTTAATTAGATCATATTATGTTCAGTAGATAGAAGCTGAAAGTTTGTTTTATTAAATATAAATTACTATTCATAAATAGTACTTTTAAAGAAAAGTACCTTGAATAAAAATTGCCTTTAAAAAAATTCTATTAAAAAACCTAAAAATGCATCTTATAAAAATTGTTTTTAATAAAATTCCCTTTCTTTATTATGTACCGATATCGCCAATTAATAAAGTGGTCTCCTAATGAATGTGACGAAAATCAGTTTAGATTTACCGTCTATCGGCAATTATGATTTGAAAATGACTGCTCGCTAAAAAGGATTTCAGGTTTAAAAATTTATTTGTTTAATTTGTCTCTGCGTAGTCATTGGACTTCAGTTTTTTGATATTTAAAGCTTGATGTAGGGTGAGTGGTAGGGTGCTTCTATGTTATTCTTTTTTAAGATGCTAAGAAAAATTATCCACTGCACAGCAAAAGAGGCAGTGGTGGCTTTAGGACAATCAACATTTTTAGAAACACCAAGTTGATCCAGTATCAGTTAATGACGACGACCTGCATCGATTTATTATGAAATTTAAGAAATAAATACTTAAACTAACCTTTCGCCTAATTAGTAAATTTTTATAACTTGTTACATCTTTCCATTTGTGTGTAGAGTACCTAAATTAAACAAAATTTATCACGCTTCAATATCGAAATGCCAACACTCGGTCTTGAAACTATTGCCAACTTTATCTTTATCATCTATTATTTTAATGCTTATTATTTCAGAGCATTCTTATTTCTAGAAAAAGAAATAATAATTTTAAAATAACAAAAAGTATGTGACCATATAAATTTTGCATAATGCCATTTTTAATGCATCATTGTTTTAGCTGTTGCAAACAACTCCAATAGTTTCTTTTGTTTTCGTTACTTTAATATTTATTGTTATGGCACTTGTAACTTTTTGCATTCCTTTTGCTACACTTACTTGCAACGTTATTTACATTTTTTTTCAATTCCCATTGCCAGCAAATGAAATGTAGAAAAATATTGTAAGAAAAAAAAAACAAACTTCTGTCAAGGACATTGAACGAACGGACAACGATGGCGTCTATCACAGGAATGTATGTAAATGAAGAAAACTTTCTTATTCATATTTACTATTTGCATAAAATGATGGAAATTTAGAAGACACTTTAAAAAAAAAAATTATATCTTGTAAAAACGTTAAAAAAATTCTTTTAATAAAGTGGGTTTAATTCAAGTTGCAAAATCAAGTAAGTTTTTCAGACACTAATTTTTTTACAAAAAAAAAAAAAAAAAAAAAAAAAACGGCTCGTCACTCTTTAACAAAAGAATAGTAGCGTTAACGTGCTTGGCTTATATATGTTCTATTAGTTTGTTATGCCTAAAGGCGCGGTAGGATTTGTTAATAATTTGACCAAAAAAGCATAACGACCATTTAAAAAGGTATTTTTTTCAGCCTTCTTTATTTTAGTGGTTAAGTTTTTTGCTCAAATATTTGACTTATCTGACTGGTCTGGAAGATGTATAAATAAATCTTAGTACTAAGTCACAGTCGTCATCCCAATGGAGAATCTAAACATTTAAATAATTCGCTAGTGCCTAAATGTCTAACCATCTGTCCGCTCACCTGTCCCTTATTAAGTTTAAATCAAATTTGCCCCGTCCCCAGATGACTTACAGAATATTTATGACCATCATAAATGGTAAAGTTTTTTTGTCATTTTTGTATTAGAAAACTATAAATAGCCAGGCAATAAAGAAAAGTACTAAACGAAACTTTCACCACAAATTTTAATTTTTTTATATTCAGTAAAAAATAGTATTTTTTTTATTGTATTATTAATAAACACACAATTATTTTGGTGAAGGATATATAAGATTTCGCACAGACGACATATTTCGATTTTTAATTATAATTACGCAAAGCTTTAGCTTCCTTTTTTGCTTGTTTTAAATTCCATAGACAGACCAACAGACCAAAGGAATAGTGTTTATTTCTAGAATCAAACTAGAAAATTCTTCTTTTTAATCGATGATGAAATTAATGCAATGTTGTACTTTTTGGATCGCTACATACTTCATCAGCATTCTTCGCATCTCCCTACCCTAGGTTATGTACAGTCAAAGTTATCTAAAAAATATTTTAATATCAATGCGCTTTCTCAAACTCCCAATTTTCAGTTTTTTATCCTTCAGCATGTTGCCATAGTTTTATTGTTTTTAGTACAAAAATTCATAGGTTTTAATACTTTTCGTGAATGACTAAGAAAAAAGAAGAAAAAAGAAACGTGAAAAGTAATTTTAAAATAAATAAAAAGATATTGACTCCAGTGAAAAATTATTGTTTTTGTATAAAATGTTTTTTACAAAAAATAGTAAAGAAATAATATAATATGACAATGAAATCCACATCCGTCGCCGCGCTTCATTATATTTGTTTTTTCTCTAAGATGCGGGAAACTGAAACAACATTTCACTGCTGTGAGGAAATAAGTGTGAATAAATGAATTGCATTTCGTGACCATAACAAGAACTGAAAATATTATTGAAAATATTTGTCTTTTATATATAAATAATTAGCTTAAAACTAACAAGAAAAAATTAATTCTATATATAGCATTTTACCCTTCAGTCTAGACATAAACAAATATAAATAAGCTTAAGATTTTTTCCACATTCTATTTTAAAAAATAATAAACAATAAGTATATTTTTAAATTAAAAATTAAACTGAGAACAAAAACATTGGATTATCCTGAAAATTTTAAATTGGCATCAAAAGGAAAGACGAAAGAAAAAGTATGAATGTTTAAACGTCTGTGTGTTTGTGTTAAGAATGCCTGGCAGATAATTTAAAATGTGTTGATGACTTTATTTAAGAAAAATCACCGCAGGCAAGATAAAAAATTAAATTAAATAACACCAGTTGTGTTTTATTCATGTACTTATTATTGTTTTAGTAAAATGATATTTTACTGAAGAAGAATAAAAGGAAGTTAAAATAAAATGTTATTAGAAATACAATAAAATTGTTTAATTAAAAATTTGGTCTACTTAAACAATGAAGAGGTACAAAATTTAAAAATAAATTCTCTAGTATTTTGCAAAGAACGTCTTAAGTGAAGGTGAAAAATATTTTTACTACACATGCAAAATATTTTTTATTTTTATTTCGAAATAATTGTAAGAAATTCGATACGATTTATCAGAAATGGTGATTTTTTTAATATTTAATAAAAAAATTTTCTATTTATACAACTATATAGAAGAAATGTAATATAAAAAATTTAAATTATTTAATATTTCATCTTTGAATTATTTATTTCTCTACAGAATCATTACTTTATTAAAAGAAATATTTGACAATGACTTATTTTTATACACTACCAAGTTTAAAATTTTTCTATTTGTTCTGGGAGCTAATCTTTGGTTAGCAACTAAATCAGTTTTTTTCAATTATTTAGTTATACTATTTTGAACAGAAATATTTTGAATGTTGCTGAAGCTTGTAGCAATAATAAAAAGTCATTCTTATTAATCTATTTTCTTGATTCAAAAACAATTTACTTTGAACTTTTTTTCGGTTAAAAAAAATTATTTTCATACAATTTATAATTTTTTTTCTTGAGCGTTAAAATCGATGGACAAAGTATATCCTAAAAAGAAACATTTTCAATCACATACTTAAAAATAAATAATACCGATAGTTATCTAAAAAAAAGGAAGGAACTTAATTACCTTTATGATCACAAAAGCCGGTTTTATGATAAAGCTTTAGTTATTTATACTGTAACGACCGTATTCACAAAAATTTAAAACAGGTTACAAAACCAAAAATAGACAAATGTAGATCAAACTATATTAATAGACGATTTAAAGTCTCAAAGACTTATTTTAAAAAGTTTTAAAATTAAACAGTCCAATTAATAACAGAAATTCCGTGCGAGTTTTCTAACTTTTCCCTTTTCTCCAATTATAAATTTGCTTCTCTATTTATTGCCTGTGGAAAGGGGAAAAAACTCGGGGAAAAGAGTAGGAATTATGAAAGAGAAGTTATATGTAAAGAAGCAAAATAGTTCCCGTCAAATTATGGTGATGCCACTTTTTTATTTTTTTGTGCCCACGGAATGCATCATTGGAGGAATTTTTTCTCGAGAAAATTTTTTCCCGTGAGAAGGAAATTCCTTGAGAATGTTAATGATTGGGCTGAACATTTCTATTGTTGGATTTATTCTTCTTTTAACCAAAAATAAAATAAATTTTTTTTTGGATATTTTGTTTATAAATCAGGAGGTTGTCCTGGGTTAGAAAAGTTAATTTTAATTGGAAAATATTAAATAAAAATAAAAAACGAACAAGTTATTGACCTGCACAATTTTACAAACATATCGTGATATTTTAAGCACTTGGTGGAAAAATGGGTTAATTTGGGAATCGTAGGAGAACTCATCAAAATTTTAACCAAGCGCGTTACTTATTAAAGAGAAATTGTTAACCCTTAATGAACTAGTAAGGTACTCAAGAAATAAATATATTGATACTGATAATTTATTTAATATTTGAAATGTTGCATATTTTATATAAAGACTTTAAAGGTCTGTAACTTTGAAAATGTGAGGTTTCCTATGACTTATAACTTGACGTTCTCTCCATAAAATATAATAAGATATATTCCATTAATTAAAATACATTAACAAAAAATTATTTAAATAGTAAAGTATATAAAAGGTAAACAGCTCGTCTTAGAACTAATTATTCGAATACATTTCATTTTATCTATGACCAAAATAAACAAAACATATTTTTTTATAAATTTGTTTTATTACGTCGGTCGTATATTTTGTAGTAGCCAGAACATATTTTTTTACTAAAAAGTTTCCTGAAATAAATGTAAAGAAAAAACCATGTTTGGTTAACTGAAAATTGTTTTTTAAAAGGACTAAGTATTTAGTTATAAAACGACTTCCCAGGTAAAACCGTTAAATTGTTTATAGTGTAGATTAACTATTGAACTCCTATTGTGTATTTTTTATAAAAATTTCTAAAAATGGTTTTTAAAATTCTTTAAAGTAGGCCTTGTTACACTTTAAAATTTTTTCGTTTTAAAAAAGCTACGCCTAACCTGAATATTCCTGCCATTATTAAAAAAAAATCACTGAAAAATGCTTAAACCTAAAAAATCTGCACATGACTTAAATGTACAATTTTTTTAAACCCACATTAGAAACAGTGAAAAAATATTTTCTATAAAAAGTAAAATACAACATGTTTTATAAGAAAATAAAAGCCAGGAAGGAGGAACTAGAAAAAATTATAAAGAAAACAAAATAATAATAAAAGAAAGAAAAATAGAAGACTAAAATAACAACATCAATCATAAGTCAAAACATATGCCAACATATTACTAACAACACAACAGCACAATGACAAGTCAGTAGCGTATAAAATCAGTAGGAATATGTGCTTTGTGTGTCCTTAGTGCCTGTGTGGTGTGGGCAGGAATTTATAAAAATGAACAATAATCTTATGTAAACATAGAAGATGAAATGACAGTTCTGTAAACGAGGGTTGCGTGAAAATTACCTTGAGAACTGTAAAATATGTTTAATGATCGAACTCGACATTAAATCCTTCGTTAGAAATCTTTGCTTTTTTATCTAAGAGACGTAGATGTTCAAACCGCCTTTAATAAAAGAGAGGTTTGTCAATTAATTTGAATTTTTTTTAATTTTTTTTTTTTTTGTTGAATAGGTAACAGGTTTTAATTTCGTTCTCTAGGTGATGTGGTTTGACTACTGTAGTCCTATCTGTTAAAATGTTTTATTCAAAAGCTTAAAAGTTACAAAGAATGTAAACTTCTATAAGCTCCTTAAAAAATAAATAAATATACAAAACTAGAAATTAAAGGGTGTTTCCATAAGTCATATTTCTACACAAAAACATTTACTGCTTTGTAAAATTGCTACCGTCCGTTAAAGGTAATCTGCAAAATAAATATAAAAATTTACATTAGAACTTATAACTCTTAATAACTTTTCAACTTATTACGTCTAAATTTAAATATGTCCATCAACATGGATATTTTTGTTCATACCATACATGGGAGTAACTTTTAATAATTTTCTTAATTTGTTTGCATTAGCGTCTTGTTCATTAGTAATATTTTATAAAAAATAAAATATTATTCATATAATTGTTTTTATTTGGTAAAAATAAATAGTATTTATTAATAAAAAACATGAATTCAATCAGGTTAGTTATAACCTTCAAAAAAATTTTCAACTCGTTTTTTTTAAATCTTTACACTTGATTACATTCGCATACGTGCTGGATCAACACACACCATGGAAATTTTTTGAAATTTTTTTTTTTTATAAATACAAGCGATTAAATATTTTATTTACTCTGTTATTTTGAATTAAAACCTACATTGGTTTGAAAAAATAGTTTGTAGATATTATAAAATATTGTCCTACCCAAACTAGAGAAAAAGGAAATTATTGATAAATTATTTATTGCCAGGGGAATGCATATAAGGTGGCAGCGCCGCTTCAACAATACAACAATAAAATAAAAAACTCCACTTTTAAATTATTCAAGTTTTGTCGCTGCAATTTTTCTCTTTTATTCTTTACAATTGCATTCGCTTTCACATTGTACAATTTTTATTGCAGCAACTTTTATAGATGTATACATGTGTGTATACTATGTTAACTTCATATTTAAAAACGAAAGAGGGAACAAAACGAATTGCAAGAGTACACGCATATGTGCACCCATTTTAATTCCTCTCCCTTCTCACCCATAAAATAGGAATTGTAGCGATAAAAGTTGCTTAATGTAAAAGTGGACAAACAGTCATTTAAGTGTATGACACACTTTAAAACACAATTAATTACTGCATTTTCTCCTGCCCTTTTTAATTATCCCTATCGCGAATGAACGTTTCAAAGAGAAAAGGCCCAAATTTTATGCTTTGCTATCGTGAATGTTCCCATAGAAGTATTTTTGTGAATGCGTACACAAACATAAAAAATATGGCGTCGCGATTATTTACTCCCAACAACTATTTTAAGAATACAAGTGTAAGTTGCTTCATATTTGTTTTTAAATGTCCAACTTTATTAAACCTATTTAATTAAAGGAGAATTAATAAAGATCAAAGTACTTGCTGTGTGGAAGCCGTGTCCGCGCAACCAGCGTATGGTAAGGGATTTCATAGAAGGAAAAAAGAGGATGTGGAAAAATTTTTGAATGTGCTGAGCACTACGTTGAACAGCCGTTAAAACCTTTTCTATTATAAAATGAATGCCGTTTTTTTTGACGGAGCGAAGATCCTCCCCTGGTATTCGATATTTTGTGTAAAAGCCTTTTGAAATTTCTTTCTTTTCATCAATAGATGGCCATACAATCCACTGGGGAAAGAAAACTTCTGTTAGCACTTCACTAAATGTAGATTGTGCTAAGCTGACATCGATTTGTCTGCCCACCCCCTTTTGGAAGCTGCCTTTCGCCAAAAAACTCAAGGTTCTAGCCAATTTCACTACAGTGGGTACTGGGTACGTTTTTCCTCTAGGAGACAAAATTTTCTTCACAAAATAGACTTTTATAAGCACGCAAACTATTTATAAATCAAAAAAGACAATTCAAAATAGAAATTGTTACTCCCATGATATTCACAGTAGACATTTTACTCCCAAAAAATTCGCGATACCAATTTGTTGGGGACGGGAATACACGTTTACTCCCAAACAACTTATTCCCATAACATTCGCGATAGGGGTGATTAAATTGCCTTGATTTCTTATATGAACAAAAATTTTTTTAATGGATATGAAAAAAAGGAAAATTTTGTCAGCTAATTTTTTAATTAAAGCTAATCCTCCAAAACACTTTCTTGGATGTTAACAGTTCAATCATATTTTCAATCAAGTAGTTTTTTAATTCGTAAGAAGTATTTTTGAAGTTTTATGATCAAAATCAAGAGATTTTTACAGACTGGTTTTGGTTATAGTTAATTGATTGTCTTAAAATTAATAAATTATCCCACTGAAGTCTTGCTTGTTAGAGTATTCGCATATGTCAGCAGAAATAACTGACAATACATTTTTGTTGTGCTTTAAATATATCTTCTCCATATAACGTGCTGAAACTCGAAAGTTTGTTTTTTATAGTTGGCTGCCTAGGCAAACTTTTAAAAATATGAGCAAGTGTTTTCAAGTAAAAATCTCTATATCAACTAAATCGGGCGTTTGGATGTAATTAATTTAATAAATAATGCGCTCGAACAGTGAGGTTTATAAAGAGAAATGTTATATTGTAAAACGAGAATAAAAAATGCCTTGAGATTTTACAAAAAACACATAAAAAAATATAGTTTTTGTTGTATTAGTTTTAGAAAAGAACCATTTTTATTTTATTAATGTCTCTTACAAGCGCCATATTATAATACAAAATGATGCCATGTTATAATAATTTATTACATTTAAGTTAGTGATGCCATATTATTAAATTTATGGTATGCTAAAGGTAAGACATAAATGTTACTTATGCAACAGTTTTGAATTAATTTTTTGGTATGAAATTAAAGGGATAAATATCGAAAACCACAACAATCAAATAGCTTCAACGATAATTTTTTTGATTAGTGGATGTTTTGCATGATTGGCACATTTTCCTCGTCTAGGTATAATCTTCAATGTGTTCATGAGAAAAGTAATTTTTTCGCATACTTCGAAATGTTAACATCTTTCCCAAATTTATTACAACTATCTTGCTTTAATGGGAGACAATTTCGTTTTGTTTTTCTATAGATGAATGTAATTTAATTGCGAAATTACTTCACTTCATATATTTGTTGGCTATTATACTAAATATTAATTAGTTTTTTATGAAAGGCTGAAAAAAAAACTCTACTACTGTTTAACTACCATAAATGAAAAAATTAAAAGCCAATTACAAAGTCCCATGTTTGGTTTATATGCTTTTAATAAAATACTTAACATATAAAAAAAAACTTGGATGAAAATGTTAAAGACGATTTACTAAAAACTCACTTTCCGCTTTTATTTCTGCATATGAAGCATTTCTTGTCCCAAAGCAAAGGAAACAGGTACAAAGCGTAAGAAAAAAGTGAACAAGTAACGGAAACGAACTCAATTTTTTTTGGAGTGCAATAAAGATATATACGAGACATAATAATCGCAAATACACAGATACATGTTCATCAGTTACAAGAGGGAGAAAGGGATATATTAAACATAAGAAAAAAGAAATGTACAAAAACTTTAATAAATTAAAAAGGCAGAAGAAGATTTGTATATGAAGTAAAATCATAATAAAAAATAAAAAAATCCGGTAGCGATGACGTATTTTAAAAGAGGACACTGCTTGACGTGTGGTTTATGTAAAGGAACTAAATCTTAATAATCCACTGCAATAATATGTAAAGGTTAATTAAATTTACTTCGGTTTACACTTGCACCATTGATGCATTTTATTTAATAGAAAACAATTAAACACTCAGCATTTTGAGGCTATTTTTGATGCCAACTTCAGTTACAGTTCTTAAAAATTTTAAACTTGTCTACCTAAAAAACTATAAATCCATTAATTATGTATGGAGTAAATTTTTTTATTTTATATTTTAATCCCATTTAGAGATGCATTTGCTGTGGCGAAAACCAATGCCCTATCAATTTTATCCTGCAATAAATTTCCTCTGCTTGCTGCTGCTTCAAATATAATCTGCAAACACCACTTAAACGATTTGCCATTTAAAGTTTGCTTTTATTTTTGGAATTGTCTAACGTTTATCTACAAAATAAGAATAGTTTTCGTAACTGAAACCATTGAACTCAGCCAAATTTTAGAAATTATTGATGACTCTTAAATGGACTTATTGAGTTCCAAACATTTTTCTTATGCTTTCGGAAAAATTTATTATATATCCCATATTGAAATTGCCATTCTGAGTGAATATTTTATCGTAATAAAACGAGAAATCAAATTCGTGTTTGATTAAAAGAAAAAGAAATCCAAATGAATTTTTACTATTTAGTCTGAAAAATTTTTTCGTGCTGAAAGAAATATATGTTCTTTTTTAAGTTCTTTGTCAATCATAGACATATTATACGGGGGAAAAATTTAATTATTAAATGTTTTACAATTAGTCAAACAAACAATTTGTAGGCTCAATTATGATATTTATTTAATAATAAAAAAATTTAGCAAAAATTGTATGAAACGATTGGTAGAATAAAAAATATTTTTTAAAAACCTTTTGTTAGATTGTTTGTGTAATTAATTGATAAAAAAAATGTTTATGAAAAATTTTAATCTATTTAATAAAAAAAAGAAAAAGCCTTTAAAAAATCATTGATATTATAAAAAAAAATTTGTATTAGAAATGAATTTCTTATTGGATTGTTCAGGACATAAATTTTTGTTTATTTTAAGGCTCAGTACAGAAAAAATTTTTGCATGTTTTTCAAGTTTAAGTTGTTTTCAGATTGAAAATCAATTAAGGAAAATTTTCCTTTAAATACACAAGTGGAAAAGGGTCTATCTAAGTTTGTCATTCCGTTTAAAATTAATACAATATTAATATAATCTATAAAGTATACATTCTGAGTCCTTATGCATAGCAAAATCGAGCGATGTCTGTCTATCCATCAGTATTAGTGTTGAAATCAAGTTTGCCGGGGCACTAGATCAGCTAGAGGCAGACATACTTTCAAAAATTTTGCTAATGAAAATCATAAGATCTGTCCATTATTTTCGAGGCAGCGAACTAAACCCCACACTGCTCCTTAGATTTTCCATATCATTTGGCACAATTAAGTAACTACAATCAAAAAATAAATATACGTGGAGATAGAGAATTAAAAAATAAGAAAAAGTATTTTGTGATAAAATTAGCGCTCACCCATATTTTTCGAGTATGGGCCCATAAACTTTTCATGGCAAATACGATTGTTCACCATATTTTTTAAGATATCAATATGGGTAACATTTAACCTATTAAGAGCCGATGACATTTTGATCTAAAATTATATATCGCACTTGATTTTTTGTATGTTTGTTATTTCTCTTTAACCCCAATATTTGCTATTTTGAGATAGGAGTTACTTCACGAAATTGAAAGGTATATAAGATTCAACACAGCAAAAAACAGCACTCTTGCTTTATTAAATAAATGACTAATTCAATAAACTACTAAATTAAAACCTTTTTTTCGCGTCTCAATTAAATGTATAATTTAATTTGAAAATCATAAAAAGTGAATAAATTCTTTCAAATTTTGTACTTTTTAATAATTCCCTAGACACGACAATTTTTGAGTTGGTTTTATTTTAATCTTTCTCAAAAATTCTTTATGCTTTTGAATTTTTATATAACTTAAATATACTCATAAGCTAAAAATGTAAGTATGTAAATATCTATATGAACTTCACTAACGCATATGACTATTTATTGTTCGTATAGTAATATGATTGTTTAAACGTATGAATATGACAAAAAAAGATGTAATACATTTCTTCCAACTGACATATTGTATGAAGTAAAAACGTATTGTACTCTTGAAAGAAAAATATTTTCTTTAACAATTTTTTTTACTTCTGTTGCATGTTTTTTCTTTTTCTTCTCTGCCAAAATTGTATGAAGATTTTGTGTATAATTTGTGGCTACAATAAGGTAAATGTATTGTAGTCATTGTATTCATACACACGCATATATGTTGATGTTCATTTAAAACTTCCTACAGCACAATAGAAATACTAAAAACGAATCCATTAAATTTATTAATTTCATTTGTTAATGTGTTTATTCAAGAGTTTTTTTTTCACACTCAACTCTTATGTTTATATAAAGTATGTTTTACTTAAGTATTTTTAGAACTACATCTGCTTTTTTTCAGATACAAAAGACAAATACTTTATTCTTTTGAAGATACTGCTGAGTAAATTAAATAAAATTTTTTATTTAAATTATTATTTACATATTCACCAAAGGAGGAATTAATTTGTAGGGATTTAATTTTTACATTTACACCATAAGTAATGTTTACAAAGTTGTATGTAACACCTAAGACCGATAAGGAAAAAAAAATCGCCTTTTAAGAAATAATAAATAATTTGTAACGTAAATGAGACGTCAAGTTTGCAATTTTTACTACAAAAATAAAAATTAATTATCCCATTATTTTTTAATCGACATAAGAAAGCGTATTCAAAATTCCTAAGTCCTTACTTAAGCTCAAAGAGGGCTTTTGCATGAATTAGTTAGCAAAAAGAAAAAAACACGATGCCATATTTTATAATGTTAAATAGAGTTGTCATTTACATAAGAAGTATTAGAATATTTGAATGTTTTTTTTTCTTTCATTTCTGTCTTAATTTAAAATAAGAAATTATTCGAATAATTTTTTGAAATTTATTTTTGTTTTTTTTTTTATTATATTAAGTAATGTGTAAATATTTCTTTAAACCTGTTTATAAAAAAATAACCAATATACCTTTTTTTTTTAATAAGAAATAGTAATTTTTATTCGAATAATTTTTGTCTCGAATAATTTCACTTATTAAAGGTCAGGGTACTTAGAATTCGTCATACATTAAACTTTGACGTATTCACTTGAAAAGTCGGTTAAAATTCATGATTTCTTATTAGCAATGTCACAATCAATATTTGTCTGTCAACACAAAGTACGACAGATTTGACGTACATGGAATACCTGGACAGATATTAAATACTTCTTTTTTTCTGTTTTCTTTTAACTCTTGTTGTATTTCAATTTTACTCTGTAATTTTAATAAAATAATTTTGATAGCAAAAAATAAAATACAAATAAACAACTGAATTAAATACAAATTAAATTAAAAAGTGTACGAAAATAGAGAGCAAACTTTGATTTAATATCTGTTAGCAAAGTACTCATTGTGCTAACCTCATCCTTCGTTACTTTGACTATAGTTGAATGCGTCAAATTAGAACGTATGAAGGATTTTATGTGCCCCGGCCTTAAGGGTGCAATAAGAGTGTAGATAACGCATTGTTTAAGTTTCTTTTCCTTGCACTACTGCCTGCTTGCCGCGTGTTTAACATAACCGGTTTTGCTCATCAATGATTGTGAAGTTAATATCAGCATTTTAACCTTAGTTGATTCTGGACATAAACCATAGGAGGTACAATATTGTACCACTTACATTTGATTATTGTAATTATAAGCGTTATATCATGTCCTATTATTAAATTCATTTTAAATTTAATGTTAAAACTTTAAAACTAGATGAAGTTTCTTTTAAAGTCTTTATTAGTGGAGTGACATAATTGATTGAAACTTTACTGCGTTCAACATGCGGTCCGTTCAGAGTTTTTCCGCTTTAAAAAAAAGTAAAAAAATTTTTTAGATATTAAGACACCCAAATGAAAATCCATTTTTGTGTTTTATATTATATTTTCAAGTTTATTGATCTTTTGCTCATTTATTTTTTTATTAATTGTGTGTGTATGCTAAATATGCTTAAAGTAAGTGAATGTGTTTTGATGTATCAAGTTAACACATGTACTTAATCACATTAGCACTTGTACGTAAATAAACTTGTATGTAATGTTGATCAAGAATATCAAGTAAAATGTCAAAAAAGTTTTGAACAGAAAAATCTTCGTTTTTATATTATTGAATAAATTATAACTTGAACCGAATTGAATTAATATAGATAGAATTATGCAAGAATAACTCGCATAGTATGGTTAAGCTGTTCCACTGTTTCACCGTATTATTTGAAATTGTACTATTTGAGCTAATGGAGGCACTCGGGCCCTATGTGCCTATTAACAAACAACTACTTAATAACAAATCACAAGAAAATTATATCGGATACGTTAGTTAGCGCTTGTTGTATTTTTCATACGAACGGCTTTTATTACAAAGGGGTAATTACGTTTGTTTTAATAATTGCAAATCTCATGTTTTTGTAATAAAGTGGAAAAACCAAAAAAATTAATTTTAAAGAAAATTTATTCTGTAAATTGAATTTTAATTTTTTTTAGATTTATTCCATAAAAAAAATTTTTTGTTTTTGTTACTTTCAAGACTATACTACAAAGGTATTTTTGTGTTTAAGACATCTGCATTGTGTGTGATTTTGATTTTTCAAAGGTTGTTATAGCCGCACGGCAGATAGCACAATCTTATTGAAACCAATGCCAATGATATTTTGAAAAAAAGTCAGTGATTATGGTACGCAAGCTTCAACTGCCATAATAAAAGATGCAGTGATGGGGCAACAACGTCAAAAGCTGACCAAGTGGAGCTTTTTTAGAAGTAGGGGAGTATAGCTCCTGTTGTTAAGTTTCATTTCATATACCTTATCTCTACTTGTATAAATAATAAAGTCGTCTATAAGTAATTGATTTACAATGAATATTTGCCCAAGTATACTGTTTCTAAGTTTAAAAAAGTATAATAGTTCATTTGACAGTAAATTAACTAAGGAAGTAGTGGGCTGTGAATAGTATATAAATATATTTTCATACCTAAAAAGGAATTATGTAGTAAAAAAAATTTTATTAGTTAACCCATTTTCAGCGTGGTTTAACAAAGAAAATGAAGTTCAATCTAAACTATGGCCGTATGAGTATTTTTACCTTCACTTGCAATTAATATCACTCATACGTAATGCAATTTTCTCACAAAAGATTAAAAAACTTTTAATTTGTTAATTCATTTTTACTTAAAACACTTTTTATTAATTACAAAAGTATAAAAACTGCTTTCATCTGTTTTTTTTCTTTTATCTTCCAGCCAACAGCAAATAAGTCTTAGACATAACAGCAATGAAGAAACTACGTACTTATGTCTTTTAATAAAATTAATGTCTTTTAAACAGACAAAAAAAAAAAAAATTCTAAAATCTTTATAACAAAGGACACATTTCCTTTGACTAGTCTTCTAGATACACAATAAAAAAAAAAATCTTAAAACAATCAACAGGTTCTAAAACCTCAAATTGTAACTTAATGGGATTTATAAAACATGGTGGCGGCCGTTAATACTAAACATTGAACAACGTCTTAAGGTCTATACGTTTTGGCAGATTAAGCTTAAGCCAACTGTTTTATTACCATTGAAAATTCCATTATTGTCTTAAATAAGATAATAAAGATTCTAAGAAGATTTTCGTTTTTAGTTTAATAAAACCAATATATTTCTATTAAGAAAACAAAGGAGAGATAGTGTTTGTGTTTTTTCTGGTGTAAACACTTGTTAAATAAACTTGGCATCGTTCTTGGCCTTTATCTTAACATGCTTTGTAGAAGATATAAAGTGCATTTATAATAAACTGTTAAAAGAGACAATTCCTTTTGGCATAATATCTCTTTTAAAATTAATTTATAGTTTTTATTTGGGTTCATTAGAAAGATAAGAAATATGATCTGGTATATTTGCTGATGTAAACACATATAAAATGACAACATTTGCTTAGGTGTGTTATTGAATCGTTTACGTTATATTTTTAGCCGCTCATGAAATGTTCGTACACATAATTTTCTGCAATTTTTAATAATTTAAATCAATGTCTTATAAATAAAGATATCTTAATGTATAACACCGCTATACAAAGAAAATAAATTTTTAAATTCCGCAAGTGGTATCCAAAAACTCTAGATTACGTCACCTTATACCATGCTAATAACCCAAATTTTATTTTTAAATAAAATCACTAATGTTGATTATAAGTGGAGTGGTAGAGCTTATTCCTATGGCCAATTCATTAATTGTTTAAGTCAAATCATCAGGGAACCTTTTTACCATATCTTGGATAAGCTAAAGTTGCTTATTTATTATTGGCATTTTGTTTAAGCTTTGATGCTTGTGTTTATTAATTTTTTTGTCCTCTTCTCAGTTGGCTTAAAAAATTATTAAAAAGGATAAATGTTAATCTAAGAAGTAGCTTACAAAACCTAAAAATTAAAATGTGTATTAGCTTTATTGGATGTGAATAAGATGCCCTTTTCTAAACATGACATCCATTATTTTTTACTGGGTAGTAATTTCTGTTCTGAGGTGTCTTTAGATCTCAAAGATCAAGTTTTAAAATATTCTAACTTAAAATTGATAAACTATTAAAATCAAAATCTAATATATAAAACTCTCATGTGGCGGTGTTTGTAATGGATCGACCTATTTTAATAAAAGCTTGTGTGCATATAAGGAAGGTCTGAGAATCGGTCAACTTTTATTTTTAATATCTCTTAACGCCACTTTTTCAGGACTCCCCCAGGTAGGCCAGACTGCGCGATCGATCTTCTTGAAATTTTTATATAATGCAACTAAGACCCTGCTATTATTAAATAAATATATTTTTTACCACGCCTTCTTTAAAGCCCCACATTTTTAACTAGGTACTTGAATCGATATACTAGTTTTTAGTATTTGACTTCAAATTGTACACAATTGATAGTCCAGCCAATGCAGAAATTAATCTCTGAAAATATTTCAATTTAATTAAAGCTGCTGTAGTCCAGGTGGAAGGACGTTGACTGCAAGCCTGGTTGGCCAGTGTTCAACCCTTGCAGCAATTAAAAAAATAATTTTTTTTTCTGTTTAATGGTATAAATACAAATTCAGAAATAACGTTAAACAGCCTCGTTCGTCGGTACTTCTTCACAGCATATTCGCCGACTAAGCTAAAATATATCTAATATATCTATCTTTCTCTTTCACCTTCTGTTTTATTTCTCAGCAGTTCTTTTCGTAAAAAATGTAGCACGGTTACGATAATTACCAAATAGGTATTACCGGGTCAGCTAATTCTTAAATATACTCCTAAGTATTTTTGTAGCCTTCAGACTGGCTTCGAACTTTATGCAGATAACAAGAATTTATAGAGATTAGGCAACAAGTAAGGAGGCCAAGAAGAAGAAAAAAGAAATTAAAACAAAAAATTTAATTTTAGAATTAGTGTTAAGTTAGAATATCAAACACAACTAGAGTCATATAAAGTGACGAAAAACTCTATAAAATAATACCAGGGTCTTGTGAATCTTACAATTTATGAAAGCTTTTTTTGTTAAAAATTTTTACGCCTATATTGCGACTAAGAACTATATAGCTACTTCTAAAGGCCTCATTAGTCTTTACTTTCTGTTGCTGCTCTGTGCCCTGCCGTTCTGCTTTTCAAATTATTGTAATTAGTTTTTCTGTAACAACAAACCAGCTGTGTTTATAATAAACAAAGAAAACACAATGCACAACACAACAAAAACAACTACAATTACAATGACAAAAATGTTTTTTTTTACAATTTTGCACTCACACTACCAAACAACTTTCAAGTAACTTAACGTTGAACTCTATTTTCTACTGATTCTAATGAAACAGAACAGAACGTCAAAGTAATAACAAACCACAAATACATATTTTCCATTTAACAGAAATTGATCAGCTGATTCGTCACGGAACAGAAAGTAAAGACTTATTCTGCCTTTAGCCATTTTTTGAGAATGTGTTTTAAGAAATTTTCATAACGAATAAACACACTATTAAATATTTTGAACATTTTAATTAGTTGTTTATTAAAAGCATTTTTATTTTTTTATGTAGTTTATGTAGTTTATGAGAAAAAATAAAAAAGTTTTCTTTGAAACGCGTAAAGTTGTTCGATTCGAAATATTTTACTTTCATTTTTATAAGTAAAAACAAGTTTTTTAATATAAAGAAATTGCTTTATTTTTTATGAAGTTTGCACTTAAATAAAAGTTTTACTTTACACACAAAGGGAAAAATATAGAACGAATATAAGAAGCCCATTCGAATATGTTCAAATTGTAACTTTATTTTTTTTTTTTTTTTTTTGTTGAATGAGATCACAATTGAAGTTTATATTCTGCAATAGTATCTATTAAAATAAAAGTTTGCCAAAATCCATTTCTTAGTAGGGACCTATATGTTCCTGACGGAAAATAGTTTTGTTATTAAAACTTGTTGTAAACATTCTACACAATGAGTGTGCGTATAAGTAAAAGTTTTTGTATGCAATCTACATGATTTTTTTACTTTGCCGGAGCAGCAAAAATTATTTTGTTATTTTTATTGTATACTTAAAGAGAGTCACTTCTAACATCAAAATTAAAAACTTCAGCTTGTTGACTGCTGGTTGTTGTAGTACAAAAGCAAAACACTTGCTTTATTTACAATTGTATTAGGTAAAACTTATGTATGTATATGACTTTTTACTACTCGTTCTATTCTACAAATAGACAGTTAAATGCAGTAAAACAAATTTCATTTCTGCATGTTACCTCCGTGATACTGCTTTTACTCATATTTTTAAAAGTGTGCTTATTTGTGTATAAGTAAGTGTGTATATATGTTTGGTTTATAATGCAAATAAACAAACGAAAATTTTGTGTAGAACTTTTGGAGTATGTAAGTTTTCAAATTTTTTTCTCTTAGTATTTGAAAAGTCCAAAACCATAATTACAAAATCACGTAACCATTTAAATAAACATCCAAAGATGTTTAAACGCACATTAGGAAATAAAATAAACAAAACCAACAACTGGAAAGTGTTGTAAATGATTATATGAGGTTTTCTGTTGCGCACTACATTCAATTATATAAAGGAAGAAACTTAGATAAAAAATATTTTAATTGAAAAAATAGAAGCAAACGTAAAAGGATAGGAGTTGTGCGTAGGCAATAATTTGAAAATCACTTTTCAGCCAATCAGTTTAAGGAAAAATTAAAAAATTTTATATTGATTAAAAAAAAGTGGAAACTGTTTCAAGACATGCTCTGTCTTCATACTTGCAGTAATTATAAAACCGAATTTAAGAAGTTCTTTGAAAGTTTCTTTTAAAATAAAACTATAAATGAACTCTTCAAATTAATTTTACTTTATAAAAAACAGAATTAAAATTTCATCTATAAGATGTATTTTTTCGTATTTTAGATAATTTTGGTAGAATAAATAGCACCCCCTTAACTTATGATCAGGGTTGTTTACTTGATTTCAAAAAGTATAGAATTTAGGGGCTTAATTTAAAAAACACTTACTTAATTTGAAAACGTTCGCATACATTTGAATAATAATTTTTCTTTATAAAAATTAAATTAAAAATGAACCAAAGCCGAAAAAGTAAATTTTAATTGATTTATGAAAATCACCGGTTCAAGCCCTGGCTGGGAAAAAGTTAAAAAAAAATAATAGAAAAACAACAAACAAATGCTTTGAGTTATGTGGAATTTCGTCCAGCAAAATAAATATTGAGTAGTTGGTTAAATGGATGATATTAACAATATACGCAACTTAAAGTAGGTGGATGCACAGAATGCTGATGATGGATTTGGTGGTCCTGATAATGCGGCATTACATTTGCCAGCGTCTAATTTTTCTTATTTTCTTCCGAAAACTTCCGCATACATTTGAAAAATAATTTTTCTTTATAAATTAAAATTGATTTATGAAAATCCACGGGAAAAAATTAAAAACTAAAAAATATAAATTATTTTATTTAAAATTTACAAAAGTTACTCGAATTTGCGGCTTGAGGGACGGGATAGATATTTTACAACTTTTGAATAAATAGCTGAGACTAATTTCTCTATTTTACCATCTATTTCTGTTGCTGGTTGTTTAACTGCGTTTAAGTTTTCAGAATTATCTTCCCATTGATTTGCCGGTTCACTTCTGTTTTCGTTTTCCCACAAACAGTTACATTGAAATTTGTCGCTGTGCTTTTGGCTAAAGTTTGTATCTTTCTGCAAGTTTCACTATGAGGATCTCTAAACTTGTGTCTGCATTCAAGGTAAAGGGTGATTATCTCTGAGTGTTCCCTTAACTTATTAAACGAGTTACACCTTACTCCTGTCACCGACTCTTAATAGGTTGAGCATTTTTTAAAATTTTAGCATCTCCTGAAAAATCTCTTCAAGAACTTTTAAATGATACCCATATTGATGTCTTCAAAAATATGGTGCACAATTAAAATTTTCTATTAAAAGTTCAGAGGACGGCAAATATGGACGAGCGCGAGTTTTCACTGGATATTTTTTTCTTATTTTTTAATTATCTATCGCTTCATGTGTTTGTTTTTTATATTGAAAATATTCCATTGTTCCAAATGATGAACTGAAAACTTAGAGGCAGGCTAAACGTGTTGCCCACTGCCTCCAAAAGCAATTTTAAAAAGTACGTGTGATCGATTGGAGTATATAGATTTTTTTAGCTCATCTAGTGGCTTTGCAAATTTAATTTTAACTTCAAAAAGAATAACAAACTCAGATATACCATTTTTCTACCTGTGGTAAAGGGTCTAAAAATGCCTAAATAATATGCCCACAGTAGGGTATTTTTACATGCGGCAGAGTTTTCAAAATATGAGTTTCTGAAGAGTTTTCTTGAATTATATGAATTTTATATACATATGTGGTTTTTATATATGTATTTATATGTTTATGTCGCAAAAATATATAAAAAGTGGAGTACGTTCTACAGAAAGTTAGGCAAGGAAACCTTCGGCACTAAATAATAAACAAAATTGATTAACAATTTATGAAGTGTTTGTTTAGAAAACAAGCCAATCGGAAAAATGTAATAAAAGATTTTAATAAAAAGATTTAATTATTTAATAAAATAAATTTTATTTATACATATATTTTTTTAATTTTAAGTTCTACCTAATTCAAACATGAACCGTGGTATGTTCATCTCATCTACAAAACCACAATTTGTGCTCTTCGCTAGTATTTCTGGTGCTTAAATGTTTTTGTGTATTTGAATTTACGAAATGAACGAATGACCGAATGTAGAAGTGGTTGTGTGAATATATGCATTGTTGTATTTTGTAACTGTGTGAGGTTAAAACTTTAATTTTCTACATCTACGTAAATTAGTAAATAAAATATAAACAACATTTCAAACCGGAAAATCTAATTTAATTTTAAAGCAATGTTTTATATTTCGTAGTTGTTTTTCATTTTTTTTTTGTTTTTAGCAATTTTCACATTTACAACTGAAAATCAAACAATTTTCAACAAAGTACCATCATAAAAAAATCAAACAAGAGATTAAAAAAAAAGAAGAAACAAAACTGAAACTTTATTAAGCCCTGCCTGGCTGGTATAATAAATGCATCAACATGTACTAATTTAGAAATAAAATATAAATAAGTCTGCTGTACAGCGAAAACCAAAATAAGCGAATAAAATAAAATTAAAATTTATAAAATTCAACAAGCGTGATTTGTGCCAACTTTAAAATTAAAAGTGCGAATAAAATTGTTAGAGTAGCATAATTTAAAAATCAGAAAATAATGGTAAAATTTTCTTTAAAAAAATTTTAAGAAATAATTTTGCATTAATGAATGTGTATTTACAGGCATGTTCTGAAATCCACACGAATTTTTCACTTTATATATTTTAAAGCATTATTGCTACAAAATTATGCTTTACAAAGCAATGCCTTGAATAGCAAAAAAAAAAATCGTGCAGATTTCAGAACATGGCTCTTAATTTTGCTTTTTGGAAATCGAATAAAATTTTTATTTTATATTCTTAAATATTTCATATCAGAAATCTTTTTATTTTTGTATTTTCGTTTTTTTAGCATTTTCGATAGTTTGTATCATTTGGATTTTTTTCTGTGTTTTGGACTTTTTTGCGTTTAATATTGAAATTTAGAATTTTTCATGTCATGTTTCGATTGTTAATTATTATGAATTATTTTCATAAATAAAATTAAAAATAAAATATTTTGTTTTATAATTTCGAATATTTATTTGTTTTTTTCGTTTGTTGCAAATAAATTTATTGTGAATTTTAGCTTCATTGATTAATTTCTAGCATGGAAGTGGATAGGCTTGTTAAGGAAGGGTTTATCCATGTTTTCGAAATATTTCGAGAAAACATGTTTTGGGGGAACCTTTTTTTAATATTCGATATGGATTTTTTTTTAGTTTGGCGTGAATAGGCTTGAGAAAATTAATTTATTTGTATAAAATAAAAATTTTACAAACAAATCATGATTTCGATTCGATTTTTGCCAAATAGAAATCGTGAAAAAATGTTTTAGTCATGAAATTTTGAAAATTATATTTTCTACTTGATTTATTATCAAAAACAAAATAAAGTAATAACATTGTTTTTCTATTTCCTTGTTTACTTCCTTAATATTTTAAATTTAAATATAATTTTTTAATTGGAACCGATTTTGGTAGTTCCGAAGTTTTAAAATGTTTTATGTTTTTTATTTCAGAAATGAAAAATTCCATTAAATGGAACTTTTGTTTGTTATGTGAATTTATCTTTTCTTATTTTGCAAAGTTTTCTTTTTTTTTACATTCAGCTTTTTCAATAAATTTTTTTTGGTGGCTTTTGTAAATAATTTCCATCAGACAATGTTAAATTCTTATTTTCTGTTTCTGTATGACAAGAAATAAACTCTGGTAAACAATTTTTAAACAATTCACTTAAAAAAATTCAGTGCTTTTTACGCAAATTTCTCTGACGGGTTCCTGGCCTGTAATACATCACAATGAGCTCTCCTCTGTGATTTTCCGCAATACTTTTTTTTAACCAGAAAATTGCTCAAACACACTGAACCATCAAAATTTAAATAAAATTTTGTAAATTATTTTGAACAAAGTCCGAGTGAAAGCTGTTTTGAAAGTCTACATTTTTTTTGTACAATCGTGACAATATAGGCAACTTTATCACCAAAATATGCACTGTAATTTATCGCTGCAGTAGAAATGTAATAAATTTTAAATATTTTAAAACTGAGGTGAAAACGTTGGATTGTGCATGCAGTTAATCTTTGTACATTCGTAGATATTTCATATATTTTATTATATATATTTTTTCATAAAACTCTGATTTCACGAGTGTTTTAATATTTTTGAAAATATGATTAAAATTTGAAAAAAGAAACATGGCCTTAAATTACTTAAGTAGACTTATTTTATTTTTAAAATACAAATTTTGTTTAACAAAACTGATTTTTATAATAACTGCGGAGAAAATTATTTTTCACAAATGTAAAAATCATTTTTTTTGCAAGAAAAAATTGTTTGAACTCAGTTAATAAAAGGTTCTTTTGTGAAATGTTTATTTATAATTTATTTGTATAAGTTTTATAACTGATTTAATTATGTATTTAATTAAAATAGAAATAAACAATTTTTTAATTAAACAATTATCTAATTAAATTTCAATATGAAACTTAATAAAATTTAAAATAATTGCAAACAATTTTTTTATGTTACTTAATTTTTTTATTTTTTGCTTAGCACTTTATTTCTTATACTGAAGCAAGTTTTTAATAAAAAAAAAACAGATAAGAAAGATTAATAGTATAAAAAGAAACTTAAAAAATGAAAAAGTAATAATAAATATTTAATTTAAGATTATCTTTTTACAGAAATATAATCAATATTTTTTAAATGTGTTTTTTAAATTTTCTATAGGGAGAAAACACTTATTGCTATTGGTACATGTATTTTGAGGAGAGGTAAAACTACCATACCAGCAGAACACCAATCACTTATGAGAAGATTTTGTTTGGTTTTAACTAACTTCAAAAACAGGAGGATATTGTTTTTTTTTTTAATTATTTTAATGCTCCCAATAGCAAAAAGTAATATAAAAGTTTATCTAAAAATTAAGGGGTGTCCCCATAGGTAACGTAAATTGACCCACATGCGCCTATCTTTTAAACCGTTTTTGACAAACGCTTCAAAATTGGACAGGATGTCGATTACAATAACCGTTATAATAACATTGCATAAACATTTAAAATTATAAATTAAAGGGTGTCCCAATAGTTAATATAATTTGACTAATGTGGCCAAGCTGTTGAACATTATAGACAGACAGTTGAAATTTACATAAAGCCTGTATTGCTAAGTCCTCTAAAACTACAAGTATAAAATTTGAATTTAGAAATTAAAGGGTCTTCCCATATTTGAATTGAATTGACCTACATGGCTCTATTGCTTAAACCGTTATATACAAACACTTGAAAATTAAACAGAATGTCCACTACTTTGTTTAAATTGGCACAGAACCTTTAAGTCTGTTATAATAAAAAGCAAATTTGAAACTAGAAATGAAAGGGTTTCCCTATAACATTTAATTTGACCTATATGGCCTGAAACCGTTACAGATAAACTCTTGAAAATTAGACAGAGTGTCCATTACTATACCAAGTATAAATGTTTAAAATTAGAAATAAAAGGTTGCCCTAATGGTTTTAATTTGATGTGTAAGGCCAATCTTTTTGAACAGTTATAAACTAACGCTTGGAATTTAAACAAATTTTGTTTTACTGTGTCGGCAGTAAACAGTATAAAAAATAAAGGATGACCCCATAACTGCGGAATTTTCTTATTTAACCTGCATTCATATTTTGTTCTACGACATATAAAAAATCCTGACGCAATCTTTCTGGAATAAAATATAATAAATTTGTAACTACTTCCTAAAGAATTATGATTTTAAGTTTGTCTGTTGTTAAGTGTTTTTTTTTTTTTTGCAAGCATTATTTTTATTAAACGTTAATGCTCAGAGAGTGTCTTGTTATCGATTAAGGGGTTACAAGTATGCTCCACAACTAAAGGTTGTGAACTGCCTAGTCACACGGCATAAAATGGGTACATACTTCTATGTGTGCTGAAATAACTAGTATTTATATATTAAATTAGAAATTAAAGGGCACCACTATAGTTGATATAATTTGGTGTATAAAACTTTCCCTCTAAAAAAATTATAAAATTCAAAACTAAGGGTCCTCTCTGTAAGCAATCATGTTTGATGTATGTGGCCTTAGCCCATCTGCCTGTTTTGAAAGCGTAAAAATTAAAAACAAAATTATTTATTTAGACAATTTTCTTTCAACAAGCAAATTTGTATTGTTCATTTAACCTGTTTTTCAATATCAATTACCACAATAAAGTAAACACACTTCTGCAACATAAACAAACAGCCTTACAACTGTGGCTCCATAACAACTCTCTCTCTCCCTCTTTATAAAATATTTGGCTCATTATGATGGCAACTGCCGTTCTATTGTGTGGCGTAGTGGTAGTGTGGACGCAAGTACACATGATGTTTATAAAACCAACACAAACAAGTAAAATCTGTTCAATAAAATAAATAAAAAAAAAATCCATGTTGTCTCGGGTGAAAGAATAAATAAGGATGTGTAATGGCAGCAGTATAAATGTTTCTGAAACTTTACTTTCCTAAAATTGCACAAGGTATGAAAATGAGATTAAAATGTATATTTTTCGCGAAATATGAATATCTATGACAGCAGCAGCACAAAAAGAAAAATTGGGAAAATTTTGTATTTTACTGGAAAAATGTGGTAAAACTGATGGAAACTTGGAAGGGAAAAGGAACAAGAGCAAAGAATACGCATTGCAAATATGAAAATTTTACAACAATGAGAGCAAATATTACTATTAAAAAACATAAATAGATATCAGCAAACACTTTGCATGGTACGCCTGTCGATGAAATATTGCTATGATGAGATATGAAATAAAATATCATCTTGTTTTTAATGATGGCTTGTATAAAAGTAGACTGACAGTCGACAGTTACACAGATGCTCAGTTGTATTGTTAAAGACCTTTAAATAGCTAATAGGTTCTCCTGCCTTACAGACTCATCTGCATACACTCATATATGTCTGCACTTAAATTTTATGTACGCAATTTTTGGTTTTGTAAACATGTCAAAAAGTCACAAAACAGCTGCATCATTACAATTTTTCTGTCGTTAATATTTTTTTTCGTAAATAAACAAATGTGTAATTTATTGTCGACTGATATTTATTGATAGGAAGAAAGGGTTTTAAACGTCGCTAAAATTACTTTTTAAAGATGGGGGCAGAGTTAGGATACGGAAAAACAGACTCCTTAAGACTAAAGAAAGAAGCTTTCAAATTTTGAATAGGAACAGTTTAATAATTGGCCAGAAGATTGTAGAGTTTTGCCTTTGTAAATGTAAATGTAAATCAATTACAGATTTTACTTGTTTTTAGATTAAAATTAGTTATATTTTAATTGATTTAAATTTAAAAGGGTCATCCAAATGTGACGTTTAGATGTCAGCACTATATAATTTTTACACGTGACATCTTTTCAAATGACATAAGCCATTTTGTTTTATTAGAAGGTAGTACAGTTTTAACCATGGACAGGTACACATTGCAACAACGCGTTTACATTGTTGAACAACAGATCCATTGTTTTCAGGCAAAATTTTGTTTAGTGATGAAGCTCATTTCAGAATGGATGGATTCGTCAATAAGCAAAATTGTCGTATCTGGGATGATGAAAATCCTCGTGTTATTCATGAAAAATCTCTACACCTGCCAAAACTTACTGTTTGGTGTGCATATTAAGCACATGGAGTCATTGGACCATTTTTCTTCGAAGATGATGCTGGAAATGCTGTTACTGTGAATGCTGAACGATACCAATCAATGTTGAGAGACTTTTTATGGACACAGTTGAATCATATTGATGTGTCTGACGTCTACTTCCAGCAAGACGGTGCTACATGTCACTCACACAACTCGAGAAAACATTAAGGTTTTGCGATCAAAATTTCCTCAACGTGTAATTTAACGAAATGCAGATTTCAATTGGCCTCCAAGTTCATGTGATCTAACACCATTAGATTTTTTTTTGGGGTTTTTTGAAAAGTCGAGTGTATGCTAACAAGCCACAAACAATTAATGATCTAAAGAACAACATTCAAGTTGCAATTCGTGAAATAACACCAGCAACATGTCGGAAAGTCATTGAAAATTTCGATATTCGGATTGATGTCTGCAGACGCAGTCATGGTCGACATTTGAATGATATTCTATTCCACTTATAATTGTAATGGATCATACTTTTGATAAAAAAAACAGCTTGAAAAAATTGCAAATAGTTTGTGTTTTATTTCAATGAAACGTGTAGGCGCGTTTTTTGGGTGACCCTATATTATGCATTAAAATGTAAATACAAAAATTTTTAATGTAATAACTATGTGATTCAATAGTATCAAATAGTAATCGGTGATTTTTTTTTTTTTTGGTTTAATTAATATTAGTAGGCCATTAATGTATAGCATTTCGAAGTAAGGTGACTTTGGAATTTAAGTGATATTTTTAATCTTAATGATATGTGACTTTTGCATAAAATTACTTTTAATTATAATTTAGTTTATTCGTTATTGATTCCTTTAAATATAAAATAAAAATAGTTACTGAATGTTTGCTGTTTTTTATATATAAAACCTGTTGAGTTTTTATTGTTTTTTGCTTTGTGGATTCAATATAGTTCTTGTTTAAACAATTTGGCAATAGATATAAGACTTTCTAGTTTTGAATACAAAATTTGGGTAAGATCCATTGATGGGCTATATGAGCAGCAGCGAAATGGCCATATGGATATGCTTTTCCCGCAGTAATACATTTCATTTTGTAGTTTTAAATAATAAATATTTCATGAGAATATCATGAAATATTTATATTTGAAGGAATTAAGCACGAATAAAGTAAATTATTAAAAAAATCCGAATAATTAATTTTCATATTATTATTTGTAAAGCCAAGTCTTAAGTATTTTTCTTCACTTTTTGCACTTTTGTTTTTGCCAATAACCACTTCTAGGATTTTCTTTCTATAGAAAGAATGCAAAAAAACTTTTTTGTAGCATTGAGTAGCCTTTTTTTGGCAATTTTTATTAAAATATGCATTTGATGTGATAGAGTAAAAAACAACCCAATAAAGAAAACTGTTCTCTTTATGTAAGCAAATCAAACATTTACCTTTTAATTATTTTACGTACAATACCATCAATACTATACCTGGAAGCAATTAATTAGATGGACTTATTATATTCCAATTTCGTTAATGTTGATTCACAATGCTAATAATTGTCACTGATTTGTGATGCTTTTAATGACAATTAGGGAAAAAACAAAAATAACAATAGAGACTTATGACTAAATGTTTTCAAAGCTAATACCGTTAATCAAAATTGCTGCAAGAAAAATTGACGTGTGAAAACTTGGTATTAATAAACACTTTAAAGTATTGTCGACTATAATTTTTAAATGATATATATATTTAACAAAAAAAATTAGTGAAACATGATTGTATGTCTACATTCTCAGGAAAAATGAGAGAACATTGAATGATAATTTCGTTTTCTCACAAAAAAGAACTGATTTTTAATCACAGACATCCAGTTTTACATCTTTCTTATTTAAAATTAATAAATAATTAAATTTATAAATAAAGATCCATCTACAAAAAACGTTTGTTTGTTTGTTTGACGTAAAGTTGCATTTAAATGTTCTGCTATCATCAATTTTTTTTTCATTAAAACAATTATTTTTCTTTTTTTTAATTGTAACTTGTAGTAAAACAATTTTATTAAAACTTCATTGCCATTAGTAGAAGCAATTTTAATTCAAATAAAACGTAAGCAATAAATGGTAGTTAAATTTTTTCATTGCCTATTTGTTAAGCAATGCCAATGAATTTTAAATGGTAATGAAATATCCCGGTTATGTACAATATATTGTTTTAAAATGATTTTGTATTTTTTGATTTATAACAGAAAATTTTTCCTACTTTAACATTTCATTATTTGTTTATTTAAAATCTAAATGTAATTAAAGGTTTTTTTTTACGATTTTAAATTTAAGAAATTAAATAACTTAACTAAGATCCATTCCTTATAATCATAAAACACAAACAGCAATAGTTTAAAAATAATGTTCTGTGATATATTTTTCATTTAAAAAAAAATTCTGTAAAATTTGTTTTATTGAGTTTTTAAATATATTTTAATGTGTCGTGCTATCCTTAGTTTTCATGAATTATTGTAAAATATTATTTAATAATTAAACTTCATTACTTAAATTATGTACATTAAAACCAAATTTAAAATTAGTTATATAAATCACCTGCCCTGAAGAAGTCAGAAAAAAGCTGACGAAGCGTTGGAAAAAAATTAAATAATTTTTTTTGCGTCAATAAAAATTTTGACTATAAATATCCCAAAATACACTTTTCGCAATAACAAAGGTAATTGATCATAAACAAACAGAAATTCAGTATAAAATATAAATATTGGCAGGTTTTGCAGAGGCTTTGTCAAATTAAATTTTAAAAATAGTTCTACCGTTTATTATTTTTGTTTTTATTTTTGATCATATATATCAAGGCGAATTAATTTTACCAGGTGGCATCGTTGCGGCAGCTGACAATTTTGTAATGTGTAGAACAGCTGTCAAAAGTGAATCATTTTATATCAAAAAATTTCTTTTTTATTATTCTTTAAAAAAAGAATTGAAAAGGGTAAGAAAAAAGTGTAGTACTTATCTGTGTTCTAAAGCTTATCATACACTTAAGTGCCTGTTTTTCTTTTTATTGTTGCATTGTTGTAGCCGCGCTGCCACCTTATGTGAATTCGCCTTGATATGTATTTTTCCAATGTATTTAAAAATTTTTTTTTTAATGTGTCTAAACATTGAAATCATTAACGTGATTCCAAATGAATACCTTGGGCTATTCCTTTGAAAACACCCTTCTTATTTCGTTTTCCAATTGCACGTTTTGTATTTAATAGAGCTTTATATCATGCTGATTACTTTGGACCTTTTTTGCTTTAAGGTCTACTTGCTGTTGCATTTTAGTGGTTCGCGAAGGCTTCGACACCATTTCTGTGTGTAGGGCATATTTTAAATTTAAGCTTCGAAATTATTATTATTTTTGTTTAATATTGTTACGCAGCTCACACTATTTAAAGTGTTCATAAATCAATAACCACAGAAATCAAAACCATACAAATAAACAACAAGGAGGATCTAAAAAAGGAGAGAATGGAACAAAAGCAAACACAAAGTTAATGATTCATAAAAATTAAATTGCTATAAAAAGTAAATTAAATAAATAGGAAAACACGCTATAATTATGTACATCGTTTTATTTATAAAACAAATATCAATTTCAAAGCTTTTGTGATTCAATGGTAACGAGGGGAAGAAGTAAAACAGCTAATGAAAAAACTTTGTTTTTTCAATTTCAATATCATTTTAATTATATCATCATTACAACAAATCCTAATTAAATGACTGGAACTTTTCTACTCTATAATAATAATAATGATATCAAAATAAAATCATCAAAAATAGAAAATAATAATCTAAAAGTCATAAGTTACTGCTGTCAATTAAAAGAGAACATGCTAAAATCTTATATACAACAACCACAATAATAAATAAAGAAATAAACACGCAAAAGCTTAGATACCAACACACGATATAAGAAGGTTAGGCGTGCCTGGGTATAATAACAATCATAGTCATCATTATCACTGATTGTTTATAATGTTAAAAATTAAAAGCAAAAAAAAAAAAAAGAAAAAAGAAAAACGTATAAATAATAGAAAAACGCAAAGAATAGTTATTTAAAAAAAGTAATATAAGGGGCGGCAAGAAGTTAATGACTATGCCAATAATTAGCTAATGACAGTTTAAAAGCATTTCTCTGTCAGCCAATGTGTCAGCCTCTATTATGCTGTTCTTTTTTTCTATCATCAAAATCGTCTAAATATATTTTCTTATTTATATCAATTTTTAAAAGAGGGTTAAGTGAAAATTAAACGGAAATGTTCAAAGTTATCTTTGGTAGTTAAGAAATGTTACTATAAGCTTTATTAGCGCTTTTTGGTTTATAGAAAATTATGGTCTAAGAGTACAATAAGGATGAATCAAAATTAAAATAAATAAATAAATAAATAAATATTTTAGCTCTTTCAGACGCTAGTCTACCGGGAACTTTTTGAGTACATGGTATTTAAATATTGTAAAAAAATTATATTAATGTGATATACCATTTATATATCCTTCAAGGATTTTCATAAAATCCACAATTGATACATTTTGGTAAAATTTTCAAACAAAATATATTTTTATTAATAATTTTCACTATTTGTTAATGATAAGTTCTTTCATAATTAAAAACACAACCTAATTCTGCGGCCTATTTTAACAAAACTAAATGTGACACAGAATATTGCAATATAGATAAATTACCGAAAAAAGAACAGCGAACAATAATGAGAGAATAATAAATAAAAACAATCAGTGCAATCGATGCCTGCGGTCTGCTTTGACATTCGCTCAATAGAAGTGCAAATTTTTAAACCGAAATATATTTGCAAAATCGTAGAATCATGGTCTAAAAGGGTTAGGTTATGTCAATTATAAACATCATCTACTTAACCATAAATAATATGGTTAGACGAAGGCCACACGTAACCCAAACTTCTTCTTGTTACTTTCTCTACAAATTGTTGCATTAATTTGTTCGTATTTTTGCCTACTGTTGGTATATGAGTGCAACTTTTATTTTTCACTTTTTCATATTTCTTCTATACAACATTGTAGATATATGAACTTGAGCCGAATTAATTAATTTATTTTTTACAATATCAAATAGTTCAGCTAGTAATATTAAAAAAAAAAAATTAAATACAAAAAAACAATTTATATTCGAACAGAAACATATTTAAAAAAATCAAGGATTCATGGCAATTTCAATTAAAAACTACGACCAAGATAAAAAGATTGTTGGCTCAAACAATTGACAGGTTACATCTGCGTAATTTTGAGGCGTTTCTGGAGTCCAAATTTGGAATAAAAATATTCGGGGTGAAAGTCGTAATAAAAATTGGCATTTTCTTTTCTACGGTGGTAAGGTGATACTGTGTTTCGAAGTCACAAATTTCAAAGCTTAACAGTCAATATGCTGCAGTTTTCAAATTAAGGACGAAGTTGATTTTATAAATCATCATATCGGCAATAAAAATTAAGAGCATAATTTTTGCAGACAGGGTGCTAAATTTTAAGGTAGCGAAAATGTCTTTCAAAAGTTAAATTTTTAATTGTAAGAATCGACAAACAGGTCTGTGCCTGATTTAAATTAGTCTAATCAATTGTTATATAAATCTAAACATAAAACAGAGCAAAAAAAAAAACAAACACGATAAGACAAGCCTTCTTATCTGCTCGTAGGATCAATATCTATCTAGTTGTTCTAATAAAAAAAGACCATATATAAAATTTAAACTGTATTTAGTCTCTCATAATTCGGAAATCATATATTTTTGTATTTCTGGCGATAGCAGCAATTTTAATTTAAGTAATGGTTTGAAAAATCGAATTGTATTAATTATTATTATTTAAAAATTTTAAATATTAAATTTAATTGTTTCTGAATGAATGAAAATTTTGCTCTTCGGTTTAGGGCCTAAATAAAATTTAAAAAAATGAACCTAAAGCCAAGTAAGTAAATTTTAATTAATTTTTAATATGTACGGTTCAAATCCTGATCGGAAAAAAACAAAATCGTCAAAACTCTATTTTTAGTAATTTTCATTTTGCCCTCGTATATTATATAAATAATTAATGAAAATAATACCCTGCATTTTTATAAACATTCAAAACGCACATTGTAAAAATTATACACGGAAAAAGCAAAAACATTATATAAAATATAGTGTTTTATAAAAATGGGATCACACAAAAAGAAATACATTTATAAAGCTTCATTCTTAAAATGATTTTTAAATGAATATGCGAAGCAGAAAAAAAGAAATTTATTTAAAGCACGATATTTGTTTTAATCATTGAAAATAAATTATATAATAAAGTCAAAGTTATAGTTTATTTAACCGTGCATGACTCCGCAATAAGTAGAGGTGCAGCACAGATAAATAAAAATTAAATTAAATAGAGAATTAAACTCGTACACATTTAATGCAGAACAGTACCAGTGAGCGTTTCGATTACGTTGCATTATTAAGTAAATTGGCTTGATAGAAAAACGAAACATAAGAAGCATATGACGATACTATTCTGCCAAATACTAGAGTTGACTGAAAACATATTCTTAATATTTATATTTTTTCTAGTCACAGTAGGTGCTGCTCCCGTTTAATACTGAAGACATAAGTTTGAAAAATATAAAATGACATTTGTTGCTGCTTAGTTTGACAGAAATACATGTGACGATTAAGGAAACTAAAGAAGAATAAACTTTTGCTGGCGTGACTAATTTTGAGTTTAAAATAAAGAATTTTTATTTTGTTTTTATTTTATTTAAATGCTTTATTTGTTGTTTTAATAAATATTTGATTTCCTGGTGATGCTACACAATGGAGTAGCGAAATATTGAATATATATACCATAAATAAAAGACCAATTGCTTATAAATTAAATAAAATATAATAGTTGAAAACGTCAAATTAAAACATTATAAAAATAAAGATTTTTTAACAACTGAAACAACCTTAAGCAGTAGTCATTCATTTAATTTCTGTAATTTAAATTAAGTTTTAGTTTGTATTCTTTCTGTGAGTATAAATGGGCTAGGAAAAATTTTTTCAAGTATTTTAGATCAGATAATAAAATCCGTTCCTGTGGAAATATTATGGTCGATTTATAAAAATGTCTGCCCTTCTATTTTATTTTACATCACAGCCTTTCACAAATAAAAAAGTATATAAAGTTGTTATTTTCGATTTTAAACAAAAGGGTAATCAGTTCGAAATAATTTTCAATTTTTATAAAAAAAGTAATAAAAAATTGTACGTTTAAGCTAAATAAAAAATGTAAACTCCTCAAATAAAAAGTTCTTTAAAAGTATGACCAATAAAAACGAATTGAAGATGAAAAATTCTTTTCAGATTGTTTAAGAAATTGTAAAACAGAAAATAATAAAAAATGTACTATAAAACTCATAACCATGCACACTTGGAGTAATGCGTTTTATTAATATTTTTTAATTACATGAATCCACACTTAATTGCTTAATAATTAATTAACTCGAGCAAGGAAGGTTGTATACAGCGAGAACAAACAAAAGAAAGAGAAAGTACTTTTGTATAACGCCGAAATTACATATTTAAATGAGGGTTTATAACGAAGTTGTAAAATTTATAAATTATATAAAACAATTTCGAACAATTAAAAAAAAATACGAAATGTGACTTGGCAAGTCATTTTGATATGGGTAGCTTAGGGCTGCCTCATTTATTAATACTGAAGTAACTTATTATAGGTTTTTATTCTCAAATTAGTTTTTTTTACAAAGCAAATGAAATTTTATTTCAAATATTTTTTGTTGTTTTTTTATTCTAGTCTTTTGTTTATAAATACATATTTTTATTATTTATTTAGTTTTTTTCTTTTTAAATTCCACGGATTATTTACCATCGTTTACCAAGTCCATATTAGTCTATTGAAAATACTGGTATTAACCGTGGTATTTTTCGTGAAATAAATAATAAAATAAAAGAAAGTATATAACTACAAAAGGAGAAAAGACATATCTTAATTGAATTTAATGTTATAAATATTGACTCATAATCATAGTCATTAATAAAACATATTTTCTAGTTCTAAAATATAGTTTTTTTTAAAGTATACTTTTTCTCTACTATAAACACGTAAAAGTATATTTTATAGGTAAAAGTCAGGTTTATGTTTAAAACCAGTTAAAGTTGTTTTTTAATGACATAGCTATAACATAAACTTACTTTTCAAGTTTTTATGTTGAAATCCATTTTTTTTAATATTTGCAAACATTTTTCTTTGCTTTAATTTTTTATCATTCTCTCAAATAAACAAATTTATATTTTTAAATTTATTTTTATATTTTTCACAAAATAAATAACGCAGCTGACCAGAGCTGGATAGTCTACTTAACTGTAGTTTATTCCACACTGTGAGCAAACATTTTCTTTATTTTAGTTATCACCCTGATAAAGCTGGTTCAACTTAAAATGTACTTTATTTTTGACTAAAGTATCAAAAAAGTAAATAGGCTGTTAGATTAAAGTAGTTTCCAAAATAAACCGTCTTTAGTGTGCGACGATGATAATAGAGCATTGGTTTTAAAAAGAAAAATATTTAATTTAATTAAATTTGAGTTGAGTGTAAAAAAAAATGGCAAATGCGACTAGTTTCACAAAGCACTATCAATTAATCGTCCAAAAATACGTTGCGTTAATTTCGAAGATTGTAATTCAATTATTTATAAATTATTTTGAGAATATAATTTTATTGAACAGTTGAATATAATAACAAAAAGAATATAAATTAAATACATTATTAAAAATAGTACATCTTCATTCACGGGCAATAAAACAAAAAGAAAAAAGTGAATAGCTGTAAAAAACGTAAATAGATAAGTAAATAAAAATGATAAAATTAAATATTTTGGGTTGTGCCCACTGCTGTTGATGAAAAAATTCAAAAAAATTATTCGAGTGAGCGAAAGGAGTTTTCAAGAAGATTATCAACCTAATATTTTTAAAAAGGCATGAGACTTTTATAATCACTAAAAGAATTAAATATCATTAGTACGTATTTTACGGTATTCTCTTTTAAATAACAGAACTAGTTCAATTACTACATCCTTCATTTGCGAACTAATGTAATCTGTTTGTTAAGCGAGTAAAAAAATATGGCAACCACAAAAGTAAGTTATTATATTGCAAGTACTTTCTAAGGTAAAGTTAAATTTTTTGCTGGGATGTTATTTGGCTGTACATGATCCTACCTCTCTATTAAAAATATCATTTTGATCTTAAAAGAAATTAGCTTAACAATGTAATTTTCTTCAACCTTTTTACAAGTCACTTTTATTTAACTATTTATTGTTATTTATATAAAAAAACATTAAAGATTTAAGAATTGTCTTAAACAAGAACTTTTAAAAATTTATTTAAAAAAAATAAACAGAATTTAAAGGGCTTTGTTTGATATTACAAAATACATTCGTTGTTGTTTATGTTGCACAATAAACATCGACTAACCATCCATTCAAGTGTAAGAATTTCAATTCACTTTTGTTGCAAAAGCATACAAATTTATAATACAAAAAAAAAAAAAAATATGTTTATTTATATAGAGACTTGTGTAAATATTTCATATTTCATACTTTGTGGCTGCACTCGTGTCAATGTATCCTTTTTCATTATTGCAATTATCTTGTGAATTTTAGAAATGTAAACACTTGAAATACATACCAAGAATTGTATACAGAAAATACATAAGATAGTACACGGAAGGGCTAAAGGCGGTTGGTAAATACAGTAAAGAAAAATAACTTTTAAACATTTTTACTTTTCAACTTTATTGCACTTAACAGAAACAAAAATTCTCTCAAACTGAATATATAAATGTGTTTTTATTTGTTTGTTAAAAAAGTCACAATATTGTGTTATTTTTAAAATACTTTAGGTGTATGCTGCTGTAGTTGTTTATCCTAAAGAAGTAACAAAAAATAATTTTAATAGAAATTTAATTTAAAAACTGTAAAATAAAAATTTAAAAAAAAATTTTTTTATTTAAATTCCACTAGGATTTTGAGATTTATGTTATGGGTATGATGGTGTTATGTTTGTTTTTTAAACGAATTTTGATAAAGTTTACTCATCTTTATTTTGGTCATAGCAACATTCACCTGATAAGAATCTTAAGCGTATTCATAGCTACAGTCATATTCTCGCTCGATGTCACCCTTCAATTTTATGCTGATTATAGTTGTGATCAAATCTTACATGGTCATAATTGTATAACCATTATTTGGACACAGTCCATAGTATAATTAAAGCATATTTTGTAAATTTTAAGATCACATTATATTTATATTTTAGATACAATTTGATCACTATTTTCAAACCTGTATATGCATATTTCTTTTTCAGTTCTATTCCTATTTCTAGATCCAGATAAATGTCGAATTTATCATAAGTCAATACATGCTCTAAGTAAGTCTAAGTCTAGTCATGCAGCTAGTCACGCCTCTGATCATATGTTTAATTAATTATATAGTCCAAATGCTATTGATATGTATACTTAACATCTAATATATGTCTTGTCGTAAGTCATAAAAATTTCAGACATCTTGTCATTTGTTTTGTCACAGCCAATGTTCTGCCACAGTTTTGTTGTAGCCCAGTCTTTGTATTGCAACACTTAAGTCTTAAGGTGCGGTCAGATTAACAATACGAATGAAGATCAATAAGAAGACAAATGTTATATCCTACCGTAAGTATAGCGTAGGATCATATATATCTTTATAAGAATTTGATGAGGACAAACATTTTTTTTTCCATTGTTTATGGGTTGCGTCTTTTTTTTATCAAATAATTGCATAGTTTGGCCGTACCTTTAGTCGTCTCATAGCTTAGTCATAGTTCTTTCATTAACTAATGATAGCTTAGGCATAGTCATGTTATAGTCCAATCTTTGTCGCATAACATTTTAGTCTTAGTCTACTCACAACTTACTCATAGTCTGTTATGTCATCTTGCTCGTGTTGTAGTCTAGTCATAATCCACTTATAATCATTTTATGGTTTAATAGTAGTCTATTCCTAGTCTACTCACAGACTACTACTCACAGTCTAGTCATGGACTAATTGCTCTTTTTAGTCGTATCACACTGTAGTCTAATTTTGGTCATGTTTCAAATAAAGCTCAGCCATAGGCTTATCATGGTGTAATCGTAAGCAAGCAGTCTGGTCATAGCCCACTCTTAGTTTACTCAATGTCATAGTGATAGCCTTTTCATAAGCTAATCAGGGTGCATTTAAAGTCTATCCATATTGTGAACATCGTTTAGACATGTTATAACTTGAATCTGCTCTTAAGCTATGTACACTTAAATTAAAGCCTCCTAAAAGCTTAGACATAGCGTAGTCACTGTGAAGTAATTGGCGTAGTTTTAAAATTGTCATATTCTTGTCACGGCCTAGTCATTAGAAAATTGCAGTGAGCTCCTAATCTTGTTATAATCAAGTCATAGGCTCATAGTTATTGTATGTCATATTCTTGTCTATATATAATATCTTAAGACCCTACTAACAGTCCATTATCTGTTAAAAGTCCAGTCACATTCTACGCATTATTAAGCCACCGTCAAATCTTTTTGCGTCCCTCTTTACATAACTATTTCAGTACTCTTCTCCAAGATTTTTTTTTAAATTAATATAACATTTTAGTCTGTATTTTTATATTTTTATAAATGTGTATGTGAGCCGTTTTCCTTTACAAATAAACCAAAAACACAAAAGTCAAAAACAAAATTAAACATAAACTTAAGGGTTTATATTTTATTTTTCCTATTTTTTATCCTGTTAATTCAGCAACCACTTGTTTGTTAAATAATGTCGATTCTACAGTTTTTGTTTTTAAATAGATTTTTTTCTTATTTTTCTGCTTTTCTATTCCTATGCTTTATGCGTTTTTCCACTTCAATGGTTTTGTGTGATGTCATCTTATTTTATAAACTTCCGGGTTTTTTCATTGCTGAACAAAAAGTTATTCAAACACACACACACACATACACATACACATACATAATTGTACGTTAACATTAATCGTTATTATCCTCTTTAGCATCATTCATCATACTTTTTTTTAATAGTTTATAAAAGAAAAAAGCATTTAAAACATTTAACTTTTTTTTTATTTTGTGTAGTCTTTGGTTAAGCGAATATTAGAAAAAAGTTTTTATTTTCATTTAATTTTTAACAAAAAACCCAAACACATGGCCTCAATGTTTTCTTTAACCAGTTGTGTCTGTATTTGCGGTTGGGTTGTATTTATAAAACTTGCAATTTTTTTTTTTATTTATTTTTTTTTATTTAAATGAGACTTTTTTAAACTCGTGTTGTTGCAGTTTGGAGTTGAAGTAAAATAAGACCTGGTCTAGAGTTTTATTTAATGTCTCCTAAGTAGGTTGTTAACCTATGAAGGTGTTATTAAATACTTATGGAATCATTAAAATCTCTAAGAATTTTATATGCTTAAAAGTGTTTAGGTATTTATGTTTCTGCTGGCTCTTTTCTCCTGAAAGCGACATTTAAATCTGTTGTGTTACTGCTAAAAATTATTATTTTTAGACAAAAGAAAAATTTTTTATTGTTTTAAAATATTGTTTATTTTTTCTTAATTTATGTCTGAAGTTGACAAAATAATAAAAGTACAACAATTTAAAAAAAAACTTAATTTGTATTTCATTAAAAAAGTTTGGATACATGATTTGTGTTGGGGTTGATAACATTTTTATTATAGAAAGGAAAAATATATTTGGGAGAAAAAAACAAAATATGCGTTTCTCATGCCAGTTAGTTTAATATATAAAAAAATTAATTTGCACATATTTTTAAATAAAAGAATAAAATTCTTAGTCTATATTAAAACCTTATTATTCAGCCATGTCACAGAGTGAAATTTTGTACGATTTAGAAAACTAAAACGTATTTTGCTTCTCTAGAAAATGTAAAACGATCAAAAAATTCATTTTGAAAACGGTCTTAAAATCTAAAGTGAAATTGATATTTTTAACAACTTAAAGACGAAAAATGTGGAAAACTGTACTGAAAATTAATTATAAATATTTTCTATATTATTTTCGCTTAAAAAAATTTTTATTTAAATACTTCTAGTATGAAAATTTTAATATTTTTGTAAATCGTATAAAACATTGGTCACAAACTGAAAACGTAATTGATGTTCCATTGCCACCCGGGTTTCTGATAACATCCTGCCATATGTTTCAAAGAAAAAAGTGAGAAGTGAAATGGATACATTTACTTACACTCCACTTGAATAGGACAAAGGATCTGACGCATCCCTCAAACTTCTGCGATTTAATTTGATTGCTAAATGCATCTTTCTGTCTTCTTCCATCATAGCAACAATTGAAACACCAGGCATACTGTTCTTTTGTTTAATTTTTTATTTATTTTTTGATTTTAGTTTGTTTGTTTAATTACTTTCTTTTAATTTGTCTGGAGCCGGACCGATATTGTTGGCGGCGGTTGCTGAACCAGCTGTTTAGATTTCAATGTAACCATATTTTTAACATAAATAATACGATTTCCTTTTCTCCCGTTTTCATAAAAACGTACGAGAGCTGAAGAAGCAAAAGTAAAACGTTACGATTTCGAAATACGAATTCAAATCAATTTCGTACAAAACCTGTGACATGGCTGATTATTTATTTGAATTTGCTGCAGAATATTCCGGTATTACAAATAAATAAAAAAAAAAGTGCACACGAAATTAATTTAAACCAACTGAGTTCTTCAAAAATATACAGACACATGACTCAAGAGCTTTCCTCACAAAGATTTAGAGAAAAAAGTAACACAGGTAGAAATCGTAAATAAGAAGTGAATATAATATTCCAATGAAAATTTGATTCACCTCATGAATTGCCTATGAATATTTTATCTATTCACTAAAAATAATAAATAATAAATAAAAAGTAATTCCGGGTGCGGAGGACCCCTTGGTATTACCCGATGCATTGCAAGCGAATTAATTCTATCAAAAATGTTTCTTTAAAAATTAATTTTTGTATTAGAATTATGGAAGAAAAAATAATTAATATTGTATTCAAAAAAGCAATCAGGTTTTATCAAAACCCTGCCATCACGTCGCAAGCTTTTATATTTTGTTCAGAAGAAGTTAGTGTGTTATAGCATGGTGTATAAATAATTGCAAATAAATTGTACAAATCAGAGGAAACAAGTTTTTAATAAAATTTTTATTCCATGAATATTTATCGTGATATTTATTCGTGATTAAATTTTATAGTTAAAGGGAAAATATTGCAACAAAAAAGTGATACAGCATTTAGCCATTCACATAATGCTGAAATTAAACAGAACAATAAGTGTTTTGTCTGAAAAAAGGCAAACAAAGGAAAGCTCTTTCAGCAAGATATGAGTTAAATTCATTACGGAGTTCGTTCATCAAAACACAGATGACGTTTTATATAATTAATATGGCTTTTATAATTTATAGTATAAATACAGCTCAGACGTTGGACGAATTTCTCGCAGTTCGGTGAATACATCATTGACAAAAAACTTATCAGCAAGTGAATTTAAAAACACAATCTGAAAAGAAGAATCTTTAATTAAATATATTTATAATTATTTTAATAATGAATCTTTAAGTAAAAAATTATAAAAAACTTAAAATAATCAAAAATGGCCACTCTACTAAAATATTCGGCATTCGTCTACATGGAAAATAAAATAAAAACGTACTGATCCTTTTATATTCATAAAGTTGTTATAGTTTTGACGACGAAATATGGAACAAAAAATTTACCTTTATTTTCTAATGTGTATGTGGCAATACTTTTTAAAGTTTCTGGCTTTAATACGTTTTTCATCAGGGTTAAATGGCATATACGATAAAGCGTATTTTATTCTTGGTTTTGCTGGCCATAAAAAGGGGTTTAAAGAATTCTTATGTGAATGAAGGGCATGGCAAATACAACACAAAAAATTAGACACCAGCGGAATACCAATACCAACACTTTCAAGTCGCTAAACCTTTTGCCGTCATTAACCGTATCCAGCTATTTTATTTTCCAAGAAAAAATTTATTTCTTCTCACTCACTTGTCTAGCATAATACTGAGTATTTTACGGCCTCTGTGGGGGACTGGGAAAAAATTAAGTTCATAACATAGTTTCCCAACAATTTCTTTACTGATATCGGAAACTCGTTTTAGTAGAAATAGAATACACATATGCATTTATATTTCGAATGTCGTACCTAAAGCTATCACAAACATAATTTAAATTAGTTCCATGAAAATTATTAATTATTAAATAAATTGTAAGAATTCATTTTCGTATATTTTTATATTTTAGAGGATTTTTGGTATTGGCAATAACATTGATTTTTTTATACCCACCTTTGTACAAAGTTCTACCAGTTACGAAACCTATCTCCTCTTTTCCGAGGTTTAGGAAGTTCCTATAGCTTAAATATAGGCTCTGTATACATGTCAGTGATATCAGAGTAAAGCCTATGCATCGAGATATTTTTACAAAACTTTGAGGTTTTATAGATAAAGAAACTTTTTATAATTTGCTAAAATAAAGTTTAATTTTTTTATTAATATTTTTTATTTTAAAATACAAATTCCAGGAACAGAATAAATGTCCCAAAAATAGTTTTTCCTTACAATAGAGGCTATCCCGCTTTTATTATTCATGGGGTTATCAAATCCTTTTTGGTCTATGTAGCCGTTTTCGTTTTTTTAATCAGTGCTTTGCACTCCAAGGAATTTTAAAGTTATTTTTTAATTTTTATTATAAATTGGCTTTGAAAGGTGAACCGTAGGAATTTTTTACACAAATAATAATGTTTTTTTTGAACTTTAAACTATTGTTATTCTCTACTTTTTCATGCATCTTCAGGAAACAGGAAAAAAATATTTATATTAAGTTTTGTTTTTTTTTTTTAATTTTTGAGTTTAACAAAATTTTTCAATTGAATTTATTTGTATTTTATAAACTTTATTCAAAGAATTTTGTTTCCTGTTTCTTGAAAATGATGCCCAACTGTAAAGTGAAGTATTGAAAAACTAAATAATAAACAAGATTTAATTTTTAAAAACTGACCTGGTGCTTGGGAAATTAAATAATAAAATTTCTCACCTTATTTTTCTTTAACCACATTTGTTTTAGGTTGTCTTAAACATGATTTAAAATTTAATTTAAATCACGTAAGCAATAACACATACCGTCCCTCAAAAACGATACTTTTAACTTTTTCTCAATTCAAAGGCTTGTAATTTAAAAAAAAAACCACTATCAGATCAAAAATTTAGCCTATTTTATAAGGAATAGAGTAATAATCCGATCATTCATAAGTAAACTACGTCAAAAATACTAAGTTAAGGGTCTGCAAAATTTAATATCTTATACTTATTACCTTCTAAATAAACTTTTTATGACATTTTCAAAAAATTATATGTCCAATGTAAGCAAATTTGTTGGACTACGCAGAAGGTCTTCACCTAGAAGCCGACCGTTCGCAGCTTCACCTCTGTTTTATCTCTGTGAAATTTCATTAATATATCTTTAGTGTTTTAAGAGATAACAAACTTTGTCCAAAATAAGTCGTTTCAAACTACTCTGCGTTGTCACATTCGTAATTATATTAAAAATCATTATTAAACATATTTGTCCATTTTTTTCAAAAAAGATGTCAATTACTTTTAAATTTTTTATTTTATTCAAAATTATTATAAAACAGTACACCTTAAATAATATAAGAAAACTGTAAGTTCAGAAGAGTTTGCAGCAATGGCTTACTAAGCTTAAGCATATATAAACTTTTATTATCAAATTTTTTAATCTTGAGTAAATGTTTAAATAAAAAAATATTAATCCATGAAAACTTAAAAAAAAATTTAAAACTTAAACTACATTTTCTTATCTCCTTAATATCCATATTTGTTCTGTTTTACTAACATGTAACCTAAATATAAAACATTAAATTTATTTAAATCTAAATAAAGTGAAAAGTTCATGTGACTGAAAAAGTAAATTTTTTATTATAAACTTCTTAAATTTTTTATAAGTTTATGCAACAAAAAATGGAAACATATTGTACAAGATATGAAAATATATATCGTACATAAAAATAAGAAAATAAAAATTATAATAAATAGAACAAGATAAGAAAAAAAGAACAAACAAACATTTATTGTTTTGATCTTTATAGACTTAAAATGTGACAGGTTGTTTTAGCACATGTAAATAGACACATTTATCCCACACCCTTGAAATAAAATAAATTGAACAAAAAGGACATGAAATAAAATAAAAACAATACAAACAAAAAAAGCTAAACTAACAGAAAATGTATATATATACTTTTATAACATTTAAGCAAATACACGGACACACACACACACACACACACACGTGTAAAAAGTATTTCTTCATACTTTAAAGCTTAAGTTTTCAAACGAAATGATAAACAAAATAAAGAAGAATAAAGAGCAGAAAAAAATCTACATGAAAAATATTGCTGCACTTTATCATCAAGACATTTATGTTATTTTGTACATCTTTGTCATAGAAAATAAAACAAGTGTTTGTAGGTGTGTTATTATTTATTATAGGAGGGCAGTTTGAAAAGGTTCGAGAAGCCGAAGAGTCTCTGAGTGTTGCGAAACTATCACTTTTCATATGAATTAAATTAAAAATACTCATACAAAATTGGAATGTGTACAACGCCATGACTTCTAATTCAATATTATCCTTGTATTATAAGGGGGCGTCCCAACAAATAAGCCCTGAAGGTTTAAAAATATTTAAAAATATATTCGGCTATAGAGAAGTTTATATACCCTTTGATATATGCTTAAATCTAGTTTAGTAAAGTAACTTCAATAAAAAAGGACAAATAGTGAGGTGTCAGAATAATAAAATAAGAAAAATAAAAATTAAATACGATAAATAATTTTACATAAAGATATCATCGGCTCTTAATGGGTTGAGTATTTAAAAAAAAAAATTGGTAGTCCCTGAAAGATATCTCCAATTGCTTTTAAATGATACCCACATTGACATCTTAAAAAGAAATGGTGCACAATCGTACTTTTCTATCAAAAGTTCGGAGGTCCATAAGTTAGAAATAAGGACGAGTGCATATATTTTCGCTCTATGTTTTTTTTTCTTTCTTCTTATTTCTCTATAGCGTCATGTACATACTTGTTTTTTAGCTGGACTTACTTCACAAAACTAAATTTGTTCAAATTGTTAAAAAAATTAGAAGCAGACGTGATATTTTTCTGCTGTCTTGACATGGACTGATTTTGCTGATTTTTAAAAGAAAAATATTCGAAACTATGTTTGATCGACTGGCGTATTTAAACTTTCTATAGTTGATATAGTTCCCTTGCAAGGTTGATTTCAACCCGAATAGGGTAGGACAGACGAACATCGTTTAATCGACTTCGCTATGCGTAAAAGCTCAGAACATGTATAACGGAACGGATACGATAACAAATGGCAGTCTTAGATATACCGTTTTTTAACTTGTAGTGAAGTGTATAAAAAAGCGAGGCTTTGCTTTATCAAGACTTCTACAAAATTCATGAAGTGTTCAGAAAACAGGCACAAATTTCAAGGCGTTTAGATGTACTACGACTCATTTTAATTAGTTCCACAATACAATAAAAATTATTTTTTCATCATCTTATGCTCGATAATAAATGGGCCCATAATGTAAAACTGTAGTGGCCTTTAAGTTCCAACCTCGTTGTCATTTCTTTTTAAACAATGAAGTCTATATTTTGTAGAAGTAAAGCTGTATAAATATTGTTATATCAATATTCTTATAAACTTATGTTTGTACTAATATGTGACTCTGGGTTTATTTGAAACTTTTATTTTCTTGATCACTTAGTTTAGTTTTTATTTTAAACAAAAAAAAAAAAAAAAAGAAAAAAAAAACATCTCTGTACAACACACAACAAACAACAAAATATTTTTATATATCCATCCTGACTATGCATGTTTATTTTAAAGCTTAGGTCAGCTACATTTCACATAAGCTTTTTGTTAAATCAACTACAACTTCTTAGTTTAATACTGTCTATAATAAAAATGGAAAACAGAAAACAAAAAGAACTTCTAACAGCAACAATTTTATAAGGATTTTTAGCTCAACTCAACCCCTTTATTTATGCATATGTACACACTTACTTATACATTGTTAAGAATGTATTATAATTGTGTATTTGTGTATCAGTAGAGAACATTAAAAAGTAGCTGGCTATTTTTTCATGAGAAAAAAGGCAAAATTTTGTTGCTATTTTTGTTGCGACATGCAACAAGATGAAGGTATGAGAAAATAAAATATGTCTGTTTGAAAATATACTCGTAAACTAAAGTGTATGACACACTCTCCATTGTTCTTGTATCTTTTGCTTACATTTTATTCCTTAAGCTCTAATGCTCTTGAACTGTTTGTTTGCTTAACGCTAGAGAACAGTGAGATTCAAAAAACCTGCACTTTGCTAAACAAATTTTTATAAGAATGTATTCGTGTGTCCGTTAGAAGGGTGCTACAAAATGTTAAATGAAAAAGCCATCTACCAAATTTTTTCGTAATACGAATTAGTTTATTGAACTTTTAAAAGCTATGATCCACCAGATAACATTACAGTTAAAGAACAATCAAAGCAATTTTAGTCCTCTGTGTGAATATGATCCTTAAAGAGGTAAAGATGGATCTATTAACCAAAAAGTCAAAAACTATATTATGACAGTTAAGGTGGATAAATGTAAAAGGTTTTTATCGATTACCATAAAATGGAAAGCGTTAGCCACCATTGATGCGATTGCGAGAAATCCGTATATTAGGTTTCCCGATTCCACCAAATTCAGCATATTCTTTACATCAGAAAGACTGCGATGATTTACTATTTACTTGAACGCCAGGAAGTAATAAAAAAAGGAAAACAGGAAAAGGTGTTTTTTAACTCCATTTAAAACTTTAAACTGCAAAAAATAACAAAATTAATTTTTTACAAATTTTTATATTCGAGTGGCCGAAACATGGCGTTAGAATTTAGAAAAGATTTCAGGCCTATGGCCACTGTTGCTATTCTTGACAAAGAGCATTATCAACGTTTACTTTCGAACACTGTTGGCCGTATATCACGAATAAAAAGAAAAATATTGGCTTCAAAGACGTCAATTGTTGCTGGGAGGACCATTTTTAGAAATTAAGTAATCGATGGTTGCCATTAATCAAAGGTTGTCGATAATCAAAGTCATCCATATTTTTTAACAAAAAAAACATTGATTATTGTTGTCTCTATCCATCGTATCTCGAAGTCCGGCTTCATCGTTAAATATATGAAGGTCAGTGAAGCCACCAGCATGCTAAAGCAAAAGATATAAATTTTTCTAAAAAATAATGAAGTCTGTCCAGTCAGTTTTACGTATTTATAACATTTGGCCAGATTATATTGATTAAAAGCCTCAAAAAGGAAGCTCCAGCGATATTCAAACTAACGATTTGATTTCTTGTTTACCATACGCGTGTCTCTACCAACTCAGCTACTTTGTCTACATAACAATAGTTTACCTTTTCATATCCTTTTATTTTTACTGTCAATTTTCTATTAACTATGCAGGCGCCTGAAACTCAGCCGACGCAGCTACTCAACAGTTGTTTTGCTCTTCATTCTAGGCCCCGTGCCGGCCTGTTTACTATTCAGGCTGCTCATTTACCATTCTTTTACTATATGTGCCGTTGACGAAAATCACGATATTGTTTCTTCGAGCAGATGCCTTAATCTATTTGCCACTTTCTTGTAGCAGAAATTATCTTCAGCTTTTTAACTTTAGTCAACCAAGTCAAAGCAAAACTTTTTAATTAGCCAAGACAAAGGTCGACCCTTTAAAATTCCATTTTCGTAACATTTTATTTATAACTCAAATAATAAAATTAAAAAAGTTATTTTTATTGTCTTTTTTGTCGCCAACTGTTTATCCTATCAAAGCTTGTATGAACTTGTTCACTTAGTGCATGTGTTTATTTGGTGGCGGTGCAACGATTTAAAGTACTCTTTGCGTACGTGTGCTTTGTTTATATTTACTTTTTAAGCTTTTACGCCACTATGTACACAACAACAGCTTCTTTATACATTTTATTAACATTTCCTAAAATAAAAAGTCTTCATTTACAAATCTTCTGTAAGAAGGAAAGAAGAATAAAAAAACAGGAGAAAAACCAACACAACTAAAACACTCAACTGAGTAGATGAAGAGATTTTGTTGTAAATTAAGAAGGTACTACTGCAGTGATGTACAAACAAACTTCCTATTTATTTTAACTGTATAACAACATTGCTTTTATTTATAAAAAAATTTAAAGTCTTCTTAAGGATTTATTAAAATAGTATTGTTTTGCCAGTTGCATGAACTTGTGAAAAAATGTTTTATTTAATTTTTTGTATGTACAGTTAAGGCACTCGCCAAAAAGAAATGTGTCAATTAAATTAGTTTTTGAAAAAAAAAAAATGTAAAATGAAATAGCTTCGATATAAAAGGTTGAAAATGAAGAATTTTTTAATCTGCAAAAAACAAGTTTTGTCTACTCAAAGGTGAAATTCTGTATTGTTATTAAGTTTTTCAATCATTGAAGTGGAGATTTACGTTGGTGTTATTTGCTATTTCGCATGTGAATAATAAATTGTGGCAAAAAATAAATAATTATCGATTAAATTTTTTTCCAAAATTAAATTCGCGACTTTTTTTCTAAGATTTTATACTTTTTCGCAAATTATTTTATATAATAGATTTTACACAAATATTATTTGGTATCTCTTATTTTTATATACTGAAGTTCCAGTTTTCGTATTTTCAAAAGAACCATTATTTACAAAATTTATGTAAAAATCAAAAATTTAAATCGGGTTTCTTTCTCTAACGACTTATAGGGTATCTAAAATTAAGAAAAACTCGCCGGCGATGACCTCAATATTTAAATTATTATAAAAATGCATAAGAATTCTTATCAAAGGAAATAACTGTACAGAATTTTTTAAGTCTTCTTGCCTTTATTAAGGCGAAAAAAACTGTATTCAATTTTACTAAAATAATTTAGTTAAGTGCTAAAAAAATTCATCTAAGTCAACGTTCCTTAAGTAAAATAAAAACATTTAAGGCGAGACTCACAGTATAACTAGCGGTTTTTCGAGCAACTCTTGACACTCTACTTAGTAACTGATGGGATTTGGGATGTTAAATAATAGCAAAAAAGAGTGCTATACTTGGCTATGCCAAATTTTATATACCCCTTTCAATATACGTATAACCACATGTAGATATAAGTAGGCATAAGAAATTCTTTTCTTCCATTAAGATTTTCTATTCGAGCAAGTGGCAAAAATTTAAAGTTTTGCTGGTTTCTCAGCAGTAAGATTTAGCACTTTAGTAATGAATGAATAGCAATTGTTATTTATGCAAATCAGTAATTGTGGTAGGCTTTGTACCAGCTACTGCAGGAGAAGGTAACTCCAACATGAGGTTATATCTCCCACTAGTTTTCCTTGCTCTCTGGCAAAAGCTGGCTATTGTAGGAGGAACAGATAAATCTTACATAAGGTTTTACCTACAACTGGATATCTGTGTTCTTTTGAAAGATTTGCGTTTGGCTACTGTAAGAGAGACGGGTAGTTCAGGCACAACTAGTTTAATCTGTTCTCTGTCAAGAGCTCGCTACTGTGAGAGCAACGCGTCAAACTGACACGAGTTATAACTCCAACTGGTTTGCCGCTCACTACCAAATTGTTGGCGTCACTCTTCCCTGAGATGCATCCTGAGTTTTTACCGACCCTGGACTCCGCTGAAGCTATCCAGTAACCAGTGAAAACTTGTCGTTACAAACCATAGTTACTTATTCATTAAGAATTACAAATTTGGGTAATAGTAAGATCAAGGAAAATTTCTCCAAATCAACGAATAAATTATTAACTTTAGCTTCAGCTTAGGATGAAACTTAAAAAATTTCGTGTGTTGTTTTGCTAGTTTAACAGAAACTTACTTAATTTTTTAATAATTATTTACTCCAATTAACAGAATTTATTAAAGAATTTTTTTTCCAAAAAAAAAAAAAAAAAACAATAAAATTTTATTTAATGAAGGCAACAATTAGCATTTCTTAAACAGATTATGTCTTATTACGACCCTAAACTTGTGTTTTACATTTAAATATTCCTCTCCGACCAGCATCTTGCTTTTGAATTTTATGTAAATTAGGGCAGAATAAATTACCAACAGGCTCCGTTCTAAATAAAAATTTTTACAATGTATTCTAATAGCAAAAACTTTTTTTTCTATCTATTAATGTTAGTTTTGGCAAAATCATCAAACCATTTACCTGACTTAAGTGTTTACTAAACTTAAAAGCATGTTAAACCAAATAAATGATTAACTAACATTTTAAATCATAAAAATTCATTGTTATACTAATCGCCAATTTTATTTTCCAAATCTTTTTCTTCACACTTTTTCCTTCAGGCAACAGGCAGCAAAAAACTGAAAAAAAAACAAAAAGTGAAAACTAAATCAACAAAGTGCAAAAAGATTAAAACTTTGCTATTCTGTAATAAAATCAAAACCGTTAAATTTAACAAAACATTTAAAAATTAAAACAATAAAATAGTAAAACTCTAAACTAAAAAGAGAAAAGAGCAAGAAAAGAAAAACAAAATTTTCATAATTAAGAAGTTAACATAATGTTAAGTTCGCTTGATGCATTAGCTAGTAAAATATCACCTGGCTCAGGAAACAAATCTCCGTCCCAGCAACAACAGCAGCAGCAGCAGCAACAGCAACAGTCAGCTCAACAACAGTTGTCACAAACATCTTTTTTTCAACAAGACTGTGTAGACAATCAACAACAGTATCATCAACAACAGCAGCAGCAGCAGCAACAATCTCATTCTCATTCATTACGCTTAAACGGTAATCATTACAATGGTGGCTTCGATAGCAATGGAAACAAATTATGTCACAGCGCTCACAATGCCATACATCCCTATCACAAGCAGCCGCATTCACCAAGCAGCCACAGCCACATTAGCTGCAGCAATAGCAATCTTAGTACGAATATTGCCAGTAATAGTTTGCAGCAGCAGCAGCAAAAGTTGGCAACGTATACATCATCATCGACCCCACCAACGACACCGCTATCGGCCTCATCTCTATCACCTCAAGAATCCCTGCAACAACAAAAACAACATGAACTATTTCAGCAACAACTGCAACGACAACAGTATCATCAAAACCATCCTTCCCTCCAACAGTCAGTGTCTGAGCCACTGTCGCCAACAACAACATCATCCCAGCCCTACGATGAAAATGATTCCCAACATGAATTTAGCAGTTGTCTGAAGGAAAAGTAAGTAGAACTCATCTAACCATATAAAGTATGTTGTTGTTATTGTTTTTCTTGTTGTAGTTTTTGTAATTGGTTATAAAGTTTTTTATACTCTACTGTTGTTTAACACACAAAAAAAAAAAAAAATCATTTTTACCTCCCTCCATAGAAACTTTTTTAAACTTTTCATTTATGTTGGATGTGAGTTGGTAGTTTTGCTTTCAAGCGTTTATAAATGGATGCATGTTATCCTGTTTCCTGGGTTTCCTTTGTGTTCACTACTCATAACAATTTACTAATTTTATTATTTGCTGATTTTCTTTATTCTCTTTTTTTTGTGCATAATGAAAGAAAATTTAATAAAATGTCTTTGTGTGTTTTTTTTTCATTTTGAGAGGGGTATAGAAAACTCACGCACACTTTTCATCGAACTTTTTAAAATGAAGAGTTGTTATTTTATGTGTTAAAGGGAATCATGATCAACACGTTGCTATCTCAGTTTAATAAACTTTTACATTTAAGATTAAAAAAATTACATCTTTTGTGAGGAAAAATAAAAAAGGGTGCAATTTAATGCATAATTTAACCTGACTATCAGTTGCAACAGGTAGTAACGAAATTCGTAGGTGTTTTTTTTTAATTTTCAATGGTAGTGATTTAATTAGAATTTTAACTTCTCGTGTACTTTAAGGATCTGCATTTAAAGTTAACCTTACAATGTTTCCAAAAGGCTAAAAAATCATTTGTTTTCAAAACATGATAAAACATCGTTTAAAGGTCAACTACACTGAGTATAAGCAAACTTAAGTAGCTATCAAACCTAAGGTAAAATGCCCGATCAAATGCTTGAACTAATCGGTCATAATGTAATTACGTGAAGCTACAAAATAATTGGCCAAAGTGTGAATTTTTCTAAACATTCGTAATTTTACAATTATTTTACTTGTGAAAAGAAATCAAAATATTTTTATAAAAAAATCTTTACAATATTTTTAATTAATCGAAAAAAAAAATTCTCTCTGCTTCCTTTGTAAGAACTTTAAAGACTTTCACCTCTTCCAATTTAAAAAAAAAAAAAACGGTCTTAAATATTTAACTGAAATTGGGTGTATATATCTGATAAGAGTGGCCTATTTTCCTTCCTACCGAAGAGATTAAACAATTTTTAATTTATTAAGTGGGAAGTATAAAGTTATTTAAAAATCACCATATACATATGTAAAAATAAAACAAAAGCAAGTTAGTTATAGCATAATGAACAAAAAAAAAAACATTAAAATAATGACATCGTATTTCTTCAAAATATGTGTGAAATTTCTATCCTTAAAAATTTGATGTTAAACAAAAATATAAACTAAAATTAAGAACGGAGAGGAGGCACCGTTTTATTAAAAGACGATTAGAAAGAAACCTGTATGTAGTCAAGTGACTATTACTGTAGAAATACATCATTATTTTAATATATTTCTTAAATAACTATTTTTAATTTTTTTGCATGAAAACTTATTTTTATTTTTTATTATATTTTCGTTACCATTTGTTTAACATAATTATTTCTAAGCACGACATTTAAAAGTTGAGTATATTTTGTATTTATTTTCCTGCTGGCACAATTGATTAAAGTTTAAGCTTGGTTGTGTTATAAAATGTTAAAAAATTTAAGAAAAAAATTTACCATTTGACATTTTTCCACACGCAATGAAAACTTACAAAAAACTAATGCAACAAAATGACGTGACTCTAAATAACTGGTATTATATTCCAAAAAAAAAAAAAAGAAGCTTTTAACGTAGTTATACAACAAAGAGTAGCAGTTAAAATAATAAGAAGGAACTAAAAATTTTTAGTTTTATTACATAATTTTAAAAATTAGAAACATTGTTTGTTTCACGTAATAAAACATACAAAATTAAATGAACGAATTTAATGAATGATTTTTTTTTTATAATATGAGAGTATATTTCTAAATTTTTAATTTAAAAAAAAAAAGGATCCTCTGGTATTTTCGAATTTCTAAATTTTTATAAAGAAAGCAAATGTACAAGATAAGTTATAAAGGAAATAGTGAAGAAATACTTTGGTTTGTGTGTCAACTTCGTCTACCAATATTAATATTGATATGAATACTCCTCGTATTCCTTTTTACAAAATTAGTTGCTTAAACAAATAAAGTTTACAGTGCGCACAACCTATGGTAGATACATGCGCAAAATGCTGATGAAGAATGTAGCGGTCTATCTTGGTTTCTTTGAAGAACCTCTGCATACATTTGTTAAATAATTTTCCTTTCAAAAATAGTTTTTTAAAAATTAAAAAATTAACTTTAGCCAATAATAAATTTTAAAGCAAAATCATTTGCAAATTTTTATTTATTCGTGAGGAAATTATCACTGAAATTGATAGTTTTATACTCTGTATGTTCTTTGCTTGATAGTTATTAGCGTCTTTAAATTAGCGTCCTCTTCTATTAATAGTTTTTTACCATAAAAGTTAACATAATAATATATTTTATATTTTCCTATACTTTTAATGTCTAATTTATGGCTTCTTTACCATTCTTATTTCCCCTTATGATATCACTTTATATCTTTTTAGCCATACCAGATAAAAGTAGTCGTACCAGGGCCATTCTTGCAATTTAGCCTGTTTTTTTTTTGACTTTGACAATAATAAGTAATTAACTGGCATAAAATTTTAAGACACTTTTCCTTAGGATTTTCTAGGTAATCGCAACATTTTTCGGCTTTTATTAAAGCTACCATGCCCACTGTTGTAATCCTTTAGTCTGTTTTTAAAAATTCTCAAAACAAACGACGATATTTTTTAACCTAAAATTTTGCACATTAACAGCAGCATTACTTGAGAAAAACTCTCTAATAACACAATATAAATTACTTAATTTGTGTGGAGAGTACCACGCTCACGGCCCACTTTTTTAATCCAGCCAGTTTTTCGGTGTCTTAACCCTTAACTACAGAAATCAAATTATATGAACGTTACTACTGACCACCGTCTATATTAAATTTATAAAATTTTTGCAAGGTAATTGAAAAAATTATTAAATATATATCTCTAGCATATCTGGATGTAGGAAAACGTGTTAAACTGCTTACTTTAATAAAACCGCACAAATTTCCTAAGAAACATATATTCAGTTACCTTTTTAATAAAAATTTTTTAAGGTTGTAAAAAAAACGATAATAAAAAACATTTAAACAAAACACGAATTCATACAGAAACTTAAAATATAACGCATTCGGATACAAAATATAACAATAAAATGAAAAAAAAAACATTTGAAAAAAAAACCTACAAGAGGTAAATTTGGTCAAAAATTTAAGTCGCACACTCCTTACAAACTCTTTCGGTGCATTGCAAACATATTGGTATCTTACATATTACGCATATATGAGTTATTTTTCATTCTTTGCTAGCTCGACATCTGCTGCAGGTTGTTCTTATCGAAGAGAGGAGGTGTTTTATTGAAATCTGCGTTTCATTTCTGGTTGTACCAACATCATTGCTAATTGTTTAGAAAAATCATAGCGCTCCATTTTTTTATTATCTCGAAGCCACGGTATATACCGTGTGACTTCTAAGGCCTGAGCACTTGACAACAATGTTATGTTGCAATGTTCTGGTATGCTTAAGTACTGCAGGATTTTTTTTACTATTTAAAACGATTTTTACCATAGAAATAGCTGGTATTTTTACATACATCAGTTGGTGGATTATCCGTGTCCTCATTTTCCGCTACTGTTTCTGATTTAGTGTCATGGCCGCTTTCCACATAATCAGAATCTAAATCTAAATTACATATATCAGAATTAATTTCTTCGAGCCATATTTTCACAGCTTCTTCAACATTTTTTTGGCCGTTTTTAACCCTCTTTTAAGGGCCTGTAAAAATAACAGAGTTATAATATAAATAAAATTAACTGTTGTCCAGTTTAATTATAACACGAATTATAAATATACTCACATCAAGACAGACCACCGGTAATTTCTACCGGTTACAAAATTTAGATAGTGATAAATTAAACAAATGACACTGCACACAACTGACACTTCAGCAAAGAAAGTTACACTAAGTCCCGAAAAGGTACATAAACGTATAAATGCGTAACTAATAGAGTTTCCACGAAATTGAAAAAGTGCTTACCGGTAAAAAATAGCGGTCGTCTGTTTCTAAGGGTTAGGAATATTGATAAAAAAGTTATTTGAACAGAATTTTAAGATGCTGCCTGTTACAGTTTCCAAAAAAAAAGGATGTTTTATTGTTACATTTTATAAAAAGTGCCAGTACTATCAGAAATATTTAAAAAATATGTGCTCTATTTCCAGAAAGATTGGTCCTATACTTAAGCCAAAAAAGAGAAAATAATTTACTTTTTTTTATTAAATTTTTGTTTCCCACTCTACCTCCACTTCACATCCACAAACCTAAATTTAAAGAAAATAAAATGAAATAATTTTAAAACAAAATCAAAGCTATTGCAAAACTGTCACTATAAATTACTTATGAAGAAAAGAAAAAACAGTTTACGTGACAGGTTAACAAAACCAACTCATACTCCCTAAAAGGGTAATACATAACCATCTTCTGTTGAAAGCAGAAGGGAAAAAGTTAAGTTGGTGTTGAAAGCAACTTCTAAATGTTAAACTTGTTAGACATAACGTTACATAATAAGTAAAAAGTAAGAAAGAAATAACGTTAACTTGTCAAACAAAACTTGGCAAATCCAAGAAGGATATCAATTTCCATGTACCTGGTATTGTAATGCTTTTAGTTTAATATTTTTTCCACTTAAATTTCGTTTTTAACATTTAATACTTAAACCCAACTTAACTCCCCATTTAATGTGAGGAGTCTAAATATATTTGTGTTTGTATAATATATCGCTTAACTAATTTAATATTTTATAGCTTTTGACAAGTTGCCATACAAAGCTGTGTGTGTTTGTATATATGTATTTTAGTTTGAATAATATTATTTTACTGCCACTTACTAAACTGGCAGCTTAACTTTTCTACTCACATTAAGTTTTTCCTTTTATCTTCATCATGCCACAGGCTTCTTTTTGATTTGTTTTAGTGCACAAACATTAATGTCAATAACACTAAAACAATATGAACATAATGGAATAAAACAAAACATATGTATTTACAAATATACATGTATGTATGTGTGTGTGATTATGTGCTGCATACATATAAGTACTCATAACCAATATTCCAACGTCTTTTATGGTTATTTAGCCCCATCCAATGTTTACTTACAAACAAAAGGTGTAAAATAATGTTTAGTTGTTGGTCTTGTGATAAATAAATTATTTACTTCTTGTAATAATTTTCTGCAATGTTATACTACATGTGCTTCGAATAAGGTTATGTAAACATAATTAAGAAACTTATATAATTTTTAACAAATCGTGCTTTTTTCGTGTTAACTATAGCAATCTAGTCGTAAGACTAGATAATGTTTAATTTTTTCGCTAAACTTTTTTCGAATTCACCACACAGGACATTAATTACATTTATTTATTCTCAGAAGGAAATTTAATTAAATTAAAAAAAAATTATTTGAATTAAAGAAATAATTGAATCCATTAAATATATAATAATATTTTAATATATAAACAAATACAACAATAAATAAATACAATGTTTAAAAATAAAAAGATGGAATCGGTTTGGGAACAGAAAGCCATTGATGCCAAAATAGTTTTTTTGTACGACCGGACATGCTTTTCGTTCTCTTATAGTGACCAAACAACTCGCTTGAGTTTACATAATTTAAATCTTAAGCGTAGCATTAACTTTTCTTTGCTAATTTTCTGTGAACAACGGATATTGAAAATCACAGCTCTCATTTACACTATTAAACGAATTCTAAGATTTGCATTAGATTTTGTAAGAAAAAAGCTAATGAGAATTGTTGAGATTGTCAAAAAAATCCTACGTTTCCGACGCATTAAAACTCCCAGCATAAAGTATGAAGCATAAAGTAAACATTAATGCTCATATAGAGCACAAAACCATTCATTTGCTATCCCAAAACCTTTGAAATTAAGTGGGGTTATTTACACTCGTGTAGCTTTTTTGTCTCTAAAAGAGCTCTGATATTTATAGCTCCAGAGATAAGTACTTGCACGTCATATAGGCGTCATGGCGTTAGCCTAGAAAAAGCTCCCTAGGTAGGTTTTTCCGAGTGCTCATTTAATGCTTGGATGGAATTTGAACTGTACAACAACCCTGATAAAATGAAAAATTAAAAAGCCTTTTTTATGCAGTAGGATAATATATTTCAAATATAATTTTTAAACTTTTTTCATTTGAGACGAAAAAAAGTGTTTTTTTTTTTTTTAATTTAGAGGTAACGTCTTTTTAGTCAAATATTTGACTTATCTGACCAGAGGTAATAAATAAATTCATAAAAAAAATATCCTTAATATTTGATCTATGTTTACAATAACGCAAAAAAACTAATTTTTAAATAATAAGTTTTAATTTTAAGTAATAAATTCCAACATAAAAAATTGTATTAAAACAATCAAATATAAATATTTTTCAACACATTTTAAACATAGCGTTAAATTATAAAATTGCCACAAACGACGTTGTATATCATTAATGATACTGTAAATCGAAAACCTTCCAAATACAAATACACCAACAAAAATGATTTTTCAATGGTTTAAAAATTGCATCAATCTAATCAAAAAGTGTCAATGTAACAAAACAAGAAAAAAAAAATAAAAAATATGTATATGTGTTTGTTCGCGTGTATGTATATTTAAGAACATACATTCAAAACATCTAAACCAAATTTGGGAATGTTAAAAAAATTGTACTGTCAAATCCTGAAAAAATTTATGCTATAAATGATTACATATATTTTAGATTTAAAAAAATTGGTAAAATGTATTGAATGTGTAAAAATTTGTGTAAGTCTACACTTACGTATGCATGTGCAAGTAGAAAAAAAAATTATAAAAAATATTATATTATAAAATAAAATTGCATGTGATCAACTAACAAGCCCGCAATTTTGTGGTTTAAAGTTCAGTGTAAAACAAAATATTTGGAAAATAAAAGATGAAAAAAAACTGAATAAAAAAAATTCAAGAAACTAATAAAAATACATATTTTTTTACAGCTACCCCTACAGAAGATTCGTTTGCTGTTTCCTACTGCAGTCTGTTTTCCTACCACTTTGAAAGTTTTAAATAAATTCTAGTTAAAGTTGAAAAAAATTTATAATTTTTTTCAGTAATCCTTTTTGGCCACTTGGTTTGATTTTTTACTTCAGTTTTTTTCGCTACTTGTTTGTGCATATAAACGCAACAACAGTTTTTTTTATACTTAAACATTTTTACTAACAACCACCAAAAAACCATGGAAACTCTGCTGACTTACTCTATTGAATATGGATTTTAATTTTTTGCTGGCAAAGCAAAAAATATTGGAAAAGTTTGTATATTACGAGACGCTTGTTAGTATTTATTAGCTACTTACCACCCTCGGAGCATATGCTCAAACTTTTTTGGTATACGGTTTAAAATTTAATATATTTATGTATTTTACAAATACTATTGCATTTCGCCATAACAGATAGCCAGATGAAAACAATATGCAACGTAAAGAAAGATTTTTTTTATTATAATATTGTCTTGGAATTAATAATGATGAAAATTCAAATAGGGAAGCGTGTGGAATAGCACACCAGCTTAATACCCTCTAATAATCAAAGCACTCCGCTTAAATGTAGTCAAAATATGACTAATTCTGATTTCCTTTACTTATGGCAAAGATGTAGACCTACTGACTTTGACTTTATATGATAAAAAATTAATTACAATTATATAACATTAGGGTAAGTGCAGGTCAAGCTTTTAAAATGTGATGTGATGGTCTAAATTGCTCCAATCCTTAGCTGAAGCTATTCAACAAGGCCAATTTTTTAATAAGTATTTTTTTAACGCCCTTATTAAATCGCCTTGGCATTAAATAATGATTAAAATAGTGATGATGTCCTACTATTAACCGATGTGCATGATAAGAACAGTAATAGAAAAAAACGCATTTAAACGCCTTTCAAAAGCACCCAAAAAGTTAAACCCCTACTAAGACTTCTATCCAGCAGCTGCCAGCCACCCTTCTTTCCATTAATCCTGTATCTATTGACCAGCGCAAAGATTTTTGTTGGTAATTACTGCAGTCACCGTCACCAAGGCCCAATTATACTACACATACACTGGGCAACTCTTTTAAGACTATTTAAGCTATTAAGCATCAAGCGAAGAACGTCCCTGGTTTTTATTATACCCTTTACCACAGGTTAAAAAGAGTATATTGAAGTCTGTCCGGCCGTGTTTGGGTTGAAATCCACTTTGTCATAGCACTAGATAAGATAGAGAAAATTTAAGTACACTAATCGATCAGACATAATTTCGAAAATTTTGCTATTGAAAATCAGGAACATTGGTTCATATCCTTCGAGGCAGCAGGCAAAATACCAAGCCTGCCTCTAATTTTCCATATCATTTGGAACAAATCTAGTTTCGTAAAGAAACTCCAAATAGAAAATGAAATATATGGGGCGAAAGAGTATTAAAAAATAAGAAAAAAAAACATCAAATTAAAACTTAGCGCTCGCCCAAATTTTTTTAATTATCGGGCTCTGAAATTTTCATAGAAAAGTACGATCTTTTACCGTATATTTAAAGACATTAATATGAATGTTATTTAAAAGCTCTCCAAGAGATCTTTTAAAAGCCGATGATAAATTTATATAAAATAATTTTTTTTTCAATACTTATTGGTACCTATTTTTTATTTATTTTTTTCTTAATTTTTAATTCTCTGTCACCAGAATATTTGTTTAATATATTTGTATTTTTATAACCGTTAAAGCGGGAAGTATACTCTAAGTAACAATTAAGGGAAACGATGTGCTTTCATGTCTTCGATACCCTAAGAATGTTAATTATTTTTACATTTTACATTTTTTTAGAGAACTTTTTAGAGTTTTTTTTTTCAATTTTAGGAGAATTAGTTCTTGTTAATTAGAAAAAGGTGATGCATCATATATGCAAATGCAAGATTTTGCATTTAAGAGTATGGTTTCATATTTTAAAATATAAACTCGCCATCCCATTGTTTTACTTTTCCATGAGCTTTTTATCTTAAAACTTTCTTAAGGCTCCAGGATCTCACAAAACTTTCTGTATTTTTACGCTATATTTTATCCTGCGATGACTTAGGAACCTAATTTCTATGTTTTTATATTAAATATTTCTAAATATTTCAATGTTTTGAACTCACTTTATTAAATTAGATTTTTTTATAAATTTCTTTCAATTTCTTACCATATAAATTTATTAACTTTTTCCTTGTTGTTTATACTTGGTTTTTTACTTGATACCATCATTTGTTATTTATTTGCAAAAAGCAAAACAAAAACACCAAACGAATAAAAGAGAAACTGCAAAACCAATGAAAAATATATAAAAAATAACGACAAAATATGTTTTAAAATATTATTTTCAATTTGAGCATTTATTATATTGATAGTAAACAAGTCAATAACAGCAGCATGATATTCAAAACTTTATTAGATAATACAAAAATATTTGTTGTTTACGACAGGAAAAATAAAAAAATTCTTACAAAACGAAATATATTTACATACCAAGGCCAAAAGAGTATTTATATTAAAGAGATTTTAACAATAAAGCAGAAAAAGTATTTGCACAAACTTTTATTTTTTTTCAAACAAATTATTATTAGTTTTTAATTGATTCTATTATATAAAGAATTGAAAATTAAGAACAAAATTTTCTAACTAATAAATTATTTCAATAAAATATTTATGAAAGAACAAAGCGAACAAAACGGACTTTTACAGGTAATTCTTATATCATCTGACTTGATTAGTTGTGGAATTAACACGGAAAATTTCCCAAAAGTTGCTAATTTTATTTGTTTTAGAAGCTGATAAACATAAATGATAAATCATAAATTCAAAACAGCAAAAAAAAAAAAATAAATAAAATCACTAACGTCATAGTTTTCGCAAAAAGAAGAGTAGTAATTACGATAAAGAATTTTAAATCTGCATTTGCAAACTGGTTTCCAATAGTTCTAAATTTCTGCTTTTTCACAAACCTTAAATTCGTTTTTTCTCATTAACAATTTTTTCTACTAGAACCAGGTAAGTGATAACGGGCCAAACCAGCAACAAGAAGGAAAATTTTTTAAATATATCTGCCGCATTACATTAATACATATTAGAACTTCTAGCTAATTTTTAAAGAAAACACTTTGTAAATTTATATTTGTAAGTTTTGTAATGCATTTTCTTTATGGCTATTTTTAATTTTTTCAATAAAGTTTAAAAATAAAAGTTACTAAATAACTATAAAATGATTTATTATTTTTGCAATTTACGCAAGCAAATTTGTTAAGTTGTACATACCTTTTACATGATAAATTATTCATTTTTTAAGTGTGAAAACAATAAACAATAGAGTTGAGAAATGCTGAATGCATTTATAAATACTTGTAAATTTATTCATTGAAAAATAAGAATAAAAATATCATTCTCTTTTTGGCTTAAGGAAAAAAATGTTTTTACCACATTTCTTTATAAATTACCCACAATTTATAATATTTTTATAATCATATATGACCTTTAATAAACACACACTAGTGTTGTGCTCCATTTTGCTTAAGTCTGTTATTTTCTTAGGCTGGAGAAGAAGAAAAATGAAGTAAAATCATATTTGCTTATAGCTTTTCTTAAGGAGAAATAAAAAAAAACGTGCGAGTTTCAAATTATAGAGCAAAATGCAAATGACAGAGATGGAATGTTGATAACGCTAAGCTTTATGTTTTGTGGTGTCATTGTCTAAAAATTTTTTTGTAGTTTTGTAAAACATCATCATTTTTCACAACTTTCGACGTGGATTATCATGACAAGAGTGCATTGATGAACTTAAATCTTTGTATGGCGATGAAGCACCATCCTATAGCACTGTGAAAAATTGGTATAATGAATTTAATCGTGGCCGAAGCTCGCTCAAAGACGAATTCCGTGAAGGTCGTCCAAAAACGGCTGTTGTGCCAGAGAACATTGATGCCGTGCGTGAACTCATAACGCAAGATCGACTTGCGACATACAGAGAGATAGAGACATTCTTGGACATTTCTTCCACCAGCATACATTCGATACTGCATGAACACCTGGCCGTAAAAAAGGTTTGTTCTCGTTGGATCCCGCACAATTTAAAAGTCGCTCAAAAAAAAGGCTCGTGTCGATTGGTGCAAAAAAATATTGCAAAAATACAATTGCGGTGCTTCAAAAGACGTTTATAAGATCGTCACAGGTGACGAATCATGAATCTATGCGTATGAGCCCGAAACGAAACAACAATCGACCGTGTGAGTCTTCAAAGACGAGCAAAATCCAACGAAAGTTGTTTGTGAAAGAAGCACTTCGAAGCAAATGGTCGCCTGTTTCTTTGGCAAAAGTGGTCATGTGGTGACTGTTCCGCTTGAGCAACGTAGGACGGTCACTTCTGAGTGGTACACTACAATTTGTTTGCCTGAAGTCATCGGAGAAATTCGAAAAACCAACAAGAGAAGACGAATCATTGTTCACCATGACAATGCGAGCTCTCACACATCGGCTCAAACCAGAGCGTTTTTGACCGGCCAAAACGTCGAATTAATGGGTCATCCGCCGTACAGCCCTGACCTGGCACCTAATGACTTCTTCTTGTTTCCGCACATCAAGAAAAAAATGCGTGGTCAACGATGAAGTGTTTAAAAACCATGTTTTAGAGGAAAAAGTGCTTCGACAACTGGTTTGAGCGCATGCAGAAGTGTATAAATCATGCTGGAGAATACTTTGAAAAACAATAAAACCATTTTTGATTATAAATATTGGCATTTTCACTATTAGACCAGAAATATATAGAGCAGACCTCGTACGAGTAAAATTTTTGTTTCCAACCAAATTCATACTTGATTGAAAATAAATCTAATGTCAATAGTTTCTTGTTTCTTTTTTTATTTTTAAAAATTTATGATATTTAAATGTTTTTATCTGAACGTAGTTTTGAATATATTAAATCGAGCTACTTAAAAATACCAAATAAACAATTATCTGTTTTGATTTATTTCGTATATTTTTCCTTTTTATAAAACAAATAATTGCTTCTGTTCGTATTCCTTGTTTTTTAACAACTAAATAAATCTAAACGAGATTAAAATTGATTGTGTTAATTGTAATTATTCATACTTACTTTTTTTATTATTACCTTAAATAGTGTAATCTACTTATGGAACTAAAAATAACGATAATTGCACTACAATGAATTAAAAATTTTCGTGCTAGAAAATACAATAAAAAAAGCGAAAATAGAAACAAAGTTATAGAAGTTAAATAAATTTTCATTTTTTAGTATTCAATTCACTATTTAAAACTGTGTGTGTTTTGTTTTAATCCAACAAACTTTAATGACCTTAAAAAATTGTACAGGCAACTACACAAAAAAAAAAAAAAAAACTGCAACTAAAACAGAAAATGAAATAATCATAAAACTTTTGCTAACTATTCAAATAAGCCAAAAACTTTTTCTCATACGAGTATGAATTTCATAGACAATAAATGCAAATGGAACGAAATATAAAATTGAAGTGCTCAGGTTTGCCGTCTCCTCTATTCATTTCACTTCTTTTGAAACTTTTATCAAACAATCGATTTTCAATTAATGTTTTTTTTTAACCCAGTTTTATTGTTGCGCAAACAAAAAACACAAAAAGCCAATTTAAATGTATGCAAATTGGATTTATAAAAAGTAGGAATAACAATAAAAGGGTTTTATTTCGTAGTTTACTTAAATTAAGTTAAAAAGTGGCACAGACTATTCTATAACATAAATATGTACTTTAAGGAAGGAATATTCGTTAAGAAAAGTATTCTTACATCGAGTTTATTTTTATGCTGATCCCAAATTTAAAATAAAAATTACTAGAGTTAATATGAAAACTGATTACCGGTTTTGTTTTTTCAATAATCAGTAAAAATTAACTGATAATGTCAGCTAAATTAAAGTATCTTATGAAATTTTTTACAAACTCTACCAAAAAAAGCGGAAAATGGGTAAGTCTAAGTTTGGCATTCCTTTTGTGATGTATCTTATATCCATTTCTGAGTTCTTGTGCAAAGCGAAGTCGATTGACCGGTGTCAGTCTGTCCCTTCGTGTTAGTGTTAAAATCTAATTTGCCAAGGCACTTGATAAGCTGGAGAAAGACATAGCTTCGAAAATTTTGCTAATGGAAATCAGTAAGATTGGTCCATGTCCTTCGAGACAGCGGGCAAAACAACACGCCTGCCTCTATTTTTTTCACATCATTTGGAACAATAAAGTAACTTCAATAAAACAAACAAATGTATAGAATAATAGAGAATTAAACAAATTAGAAAAAAAAACACAACATCCAGTAAAAAAAATGGAGCTCGACCAAATTTTTTAAGTTATGGGCCACTGAACTTTTCATAGAAGAGTACAATTTTGAACCAAATTTTTTTAGATACCAATATGGCTATTTATTAATTAAATTATGAAACTAGTGGACAGCTAACTTAATAAACAAACATTGAAAAGAGAAAGAAAATAATAAATACAGAGATGGAAGTTTTATATCTAAAAAACCTAAAGAAGAGATGAAATATAAACATACACTCTTACTTTAGACAACAAATTTCTAATTTGTAGTTTAATATTTTCCAGCAAAAAACCATAAAATCCAACCTACATTATAACTATTGTTTTTCGAGTAGCAGAAGAAATATTGCTACTAAATGACTTACATTTGCCCTTTTTGCTACTTACGAGTGGTGTTGCTCTCTCTTATTTACTTGTATGGATTCGCCAAAATCTGCTTTTAAGCCGTCTTTTATTGCAATAAGAAAAAAAAATATTAATTTGTTATATTTTTAGAATTTCGTTCAGCTTAAAAGGAACAACAAGGGTTCCCTCCACCATAAATGTATAACCACATCTACATATCGTAACCTTAATATAGAAAGGCCCTAACTTTTTTTTTTTTTAAATTCAAGTTTTATACATATTTCGATAAATGATTTTCTAATGCACCACTAAATATTAAGAAAGTTGTAACAGCATTTAATTACTTAATAATAACAATGCGGTAATAAAAAATTTGAAACTACAAACTGCTTTTTTTATCAATTTTTTGCTTTTCCTGTAAAAAAACGGCAAATATTCTATGTTAAAGTAACGATATATATGCACACGTATATATTTGTATATATATTTACTTCGAAGATTGTAAGCTTTAATTAGGGTTGTTGTCCGACTTTAGCAAATGCAATGGTTACTCTATCAAATCCTACTATAATCTAGTGGAGAATAATTTTTTTTATTAATTTTCTTATGCAAAGGGAAGTCGATTGCACGATGTCCGTCTGCCGTCTCTCCGTCCGTCTTCTGGGTGAAATCATCTTTGCAAAATTTAAATATGCCAATCGATACTTAAAAAATGTTTCTATTGAAAATCAGCAATATCGGTATATTTCTTTTAAGGCAGTCGGCAAAACACCACGCCTACCTCTAATTTTTCTATATTTGGAACAAATCTAGTTCATTGACGTATCTACAATCAAAAAACAAATATATGGAACGATAGAGAAATAGAAAATAAGGAAAAAACATCCAGTGAAGAATTTGGCGCTTCACCATATTCTCCGAGTTTTGGGCCTCTAAACCGTCTTTAGAAAAGAATGATTGTGCACCATATTGTTTAAGATATCAATATGGGTATTATTTAAAAGCCCTTGAAGAGATATTTAAATATAAAAATACTGAAAATTTTTAAAAATACTAAACCTATTAAAAGCCGGATCATTTTTTTGTAAAATTTTATATTGTACCTTATTTTGTTTTCTTATTTTTTAATTATCTGTCTCGCCAATATTTGTTTTTTTTAATTTTTTTGATTGAAGTTACTTCACTACACTAGATAAATATACATGTTGGAGGCTATACAAGATTCAGCATAGCCGAATATAGTAGTTCTACTTGTTTTCTCCTCAATTTTACTGGTCTTGCAAAGTTGTCAACTAATTCCTCTGCATGTAACTTAATAGCAAAAAAAAAAAAAAAAGAATAAAATTAGCAAAATATTATGACATGGTTTAAATAATTAGAAATAATTTTAATTTTAATAATTAGAAATAATTTTATATTTAAAAATCTTTTTTTTAATTTTATTGCCTACTTTTTATTAGGAAAAAATATTAACTCTAAAGTTTATTCACAATAATTTTTATTTATAATAAACAAAATTGAAATCAGTTTAAAATTACATGATTTTCTGTGTAGCATAATTTCAGCTTAAATTTGTTTTAATATATTATAAATATTTTACATATATTTGACATATTTTATATGTTCAATATTAATAAATTTTATTTCTATTACCATTGCAGGTATGTATTACTATGTTGGATACCGTAAGTTAAAAATTTTATTAATTAATAACCAAAAATACACATACTTCTTCAAAAAATAAACCTACATAAAATTATTTTAACAGGAAATAACACATATATTTTTTGTAATTAAAAATTTTTTTTCCACGAAAATAATATTAATTATTTGCTGTTTGTGCCAGTTTAAAACAATTTTCGTAGATTTTATATTTCTCCTCTTTAAATAAAGCAATTTATGAAATATTCATTAAAAAAATAACTCCTTGAAATCCCCTGTTGGTGACAATTTATTGCGTGTATATTTCATATATTATTATTACTATTCATTTCATCTTTGCAACTCATAAAAATGGTTTTCATTTCCTTTTTATGAATAAATTACGTTCACTTTTTACTACAACAATTGGTATTAAAATACTTTTCAGCATATTACGTTTATTTAATAACATAAAAAATCAATAAATTCAAGATAAAATTCAACAAAAATTGTTTAACCAAATTTTTATGACATCCTTAATAAAATTCCATGAATGCAGCAAACAAAAGCTCGTAAATGAGATTCATTTGTGCGTTATTTAATGGAAAAAGGGAAAAAAAAATTCCCATAAAAAATAAATATATTTTTTCAAATAAAGAAAATGATTTTGAACAAACAAGAGAAATTCGAATTTTCATAAGCCAAAAAATGAAAGACACGAGGACTTGGATTGTTGTAACTGAGCGTGCAGGCAGAAATTACAACTCCTCGCAGGGTTTTTGCTAAGAATAGCTGTCGACCACCTACCCATTTTCAGTATGTCTCTATTTCCATTTCACTAATTATTTCTTGGTTACATTTAATATGCCCGCGAGATTCCAACCAAAATAGTTTAAAAGGCTTCGCAAGGGTTAATCTCCTTAAGTAATAACTTTTTGGCTTAAAGTTGAGAAAGATACTGTGATATTACCGAGGTAGTTAAAATGATTGGTCTGGCTAAAAAAAATCAAAGAAGAAATTAATTACACACTTTACCATAAATAAGCTGAGACGGTAGCTGAAAACCATTAATGATTACATATGTGATACATTAGTGTTCGACATATTTAAGCCTTTATAAGGAATTACAAGAGATTTGTTCGCCAGTTAGTATTCGAGAGTCTGAAATAACTTAAATGTCTAGCAAAGGTTTATAACAAATCGAATCCAATAAAATTAAGTTAGAACATAATAAATTTAAAGGATTTTTATTTAGCCTGAAGGTTGCTTTTTAGCTTCTTTTTATTATTTCCTTTTATAGCAGCCGTTTTAATATAATTTTTGTAAAAATATTCCAGCTGGCCTTTTATTCTAGGACCTTAGCTAGAATAAAAGGCCAGTAACTTGCAGACTAACGATTCGATAAAAGAAAAGAAAAACTAAATGTTTAAATTAATAAATATTTAAATTAATTATCTGTTATTTTAATTAAATAATCAAACAAAAATTTCTATCTAAACAAAACAAAATATTAATGTAAATATGCCTTGAATCGAAAAATTGAAATTTTTTATACAGGGGGTTCAAGGCGAATTAATACAGGTGAACGCACGGCTACAAACACGGCGAATCAATACCAGGTGGTCGCAATGGCGAATTTATTAATTTTGCTCAAAACCTGAAATGTCAAACTACATATATAAAAAATTGAGTATAATTTTTTTTATATGGTGTCTGACAGTTAACGTTTCGGCGAAACTCAATGAATTCGCTATCGAGACCACCTAGTATTATTTCGCCATGGCTACAAAAAACCAACAAGATAAAAAACAACAGGCAAATCGTTGCTACAAAGTCTAGGTTTGTTGTCAAAAATTATTGTTTGTTTAAAAAAGCAAAATAAAAAAATTTATTTTTAATTACTAAAAGTAGTTGAAATTTTAAAAATTAAAAAACTACACAAAAATAAAGTAAAATAAAAAAAAGGGTGACCGAATAAATTGCACCACTATTTTGCCTTGTTTCTGTACGAGAAAGTCGTAAGGCATTGTTAGATGGTTATTATAAGGTAGACATAAAGTCCATATCCGTGCGACTGACCAGACGGAACTAAAGATAAATCGGAGAAATATAATTTATTTGGAATGCATAATTTTGGAAATTGAATCGTAATTTTCACTGTGATGTTAAAGACACATCTCGATTTCGTCGTCCCCAATTGTCTTCAGTGAAATCTGTTTACGTAAAAAAGCCATAAAGAAGACAACAATGTCTATTGAGGAATCAGATGAATGTGAAGTAAACATCGAGTGGTAAAGCCACCAGCGCCTTGAAAGCAAATAAAATAAATCTTGTTGATTTATACAAATTGTTCAAACAGTTTACATACATATTTTAAATTTTTACAGAAAACGAAGTAACGTACGTTTGAGAGTAAATTAATGACAATTTTTCTTGTTTCGAGATGGAAACAACTTACAAATTGAAACACAAATTTTTTCCAACTGCATTGTATCAGTTAGTTATTTTCTGAACAAAATCATCCATGTTTCACCCCAAATATAGCAATTATTTTAACACTTTTTCAAAACTTGTTTTTATAAAGTTAATAGTTAAACAACGTTACGAGTTGACCATTTTTAGACGAGTAGTAAAAATACCCTTTCATTTTTTACCGCAACAAAATAATCGTCGGCAGTTTCTCCAGTAGCAGGCATTGAATCTTTAAGTTTACTATCACAACCATAAGAAGCTCTACAGGAACTCTGTATCAAAACAATATTTTGTATCTAGTTGTTGATTATAGTGAAATTATAAACTTACTAAACGACGTTTTCATATTACATTCATCGACTCGAATATGGCCACACATTCATCTCTAAATTTAAAAGTGCTACTATTAATACATCACTACGGCTTTAATCGAAACGAGCACAGTGGTCCATCCACAGCACAAGCAAGTACGGTTCCATATTGTAATTGTTATATTTTTATTATTATTATTATTTTTTTTTTTAAATACTGTTTTGTTTTTTTTATTAGCAATCAGGAAAAATTAAATTTCTTGAATTTTTTTTAATAAATAATTTTTTTTGACAACTACACCATACTACAACTACACTATACTATACAGCTGATGAGCTTTTTCGCTCGTGCGTACACTTGTATTATTTTGCCATGCGGGGGTTACTGTGTGTAGCATGGCGAAATCATGTACTAGGTGGTGGCAGTTTTTTGATGTTCTCTGCAACGGCGAAAATTAATGAATTTGCCACTGCCACCACCTGGTACATGATTTCTCCATAGTGTGCAGCTTATACATTGTGTTTCGAAAGTGTTTTCTTTCAAATCGAAATACAGGAATTAGATTTCAGGAAAATTGTTAGTCTGTGGTCATATCATCCTTTTGATGTCTGATATTAATAAATATATACTAGAAAAAACTACTCTGGCTTTTATTTCTATCTCATAAAAATATATAGAAAACAGTAATTTTACTTAAAAATACTTCTCGATGAAAATACAAGATTAAATATTTATTTTTATAAGGAAGGGTATCATTGGCAAGTAGGTAAAAGGTAAAAGAGTTTGGTTACGGCCTTTGCGTTTTCTGCTTTTTATTGTAAAACATTTACTTCCGCTTACCTCATTAAACACAGAAAGATTGTTAAAATAACAACAATAGGAGGAACGTTAACAAAAAACATAGTCTACAATAACAAAAAACGGCGGCGATAGCATTGATGCCGAAACAAGAAATGGCAGACTATTGTTGTATGGTTGCTCGGTTGCTTGGTTTGTGTACATTTCAAATACATCGTCATTATGCTATCGTTAAAAGCCCCCTGGGGGTATTTTTTTCTCCAAATGTATGTCTATGTTTAAATGTATGTGTGTGTGGGTGTGTGTGTGCGTCTGTGTGCCTTACCCGAGTATTTCACTTTTATTTTTTATTTATTATGAATAAAATAGCAAATTAGGAAAACATATTCGTTTTATTACTTTAAAATGTAAAGAGAAATATATTGCAGAAAATTATCATGGTTGTTGTTTTGGATTGTAGTATGTGTGTTCGATAGTACGTTCATTTGTGTTTTTTTTATAAACTGAAAGTCCTTTCATTTTTATTTTTTCTCGTGGTCGACTGGTTGTTCCTTATGAATCTACCTATTTATGCTCTTAAGTCTCAACATGTGTGTTTTGCTACACGTGTTTGCACTCATCCATATGCGACCGGGTATGAGAAAAGTTCAACAAGCGTAGAATTTTGTATTTGCTTGCTGCAAAACAAAAAAAAAAAAAAAAAAGGAAATAAATAAAAATAAAATTGGTGGTTGTTAGCTGAAAAAAATATTTGATTCATTTGTTTGCAAAAAACAAAATAAATATCTACGGTGCATCAAAATGAAAAAATGAAACCAAAAGTATTGTAAAGCTTCTTAAAAGGAACTACCATTGGCCTCTGAATTTTCTATATAAAATTTTCAGTCAGCCTACAGGGCACTTTAGGACAATTTTGGTATCGTTTAAAGGGATACGTTTATATGCTTAAGAAACTTCTAAAATTTTCTTAATATGTGAAAAATTAAAAAAAAATGATTATTTTAAAAGAATTTTAAAATTAAAACGAAGAAGCTCCATTCCAGTCATTTCTTAAAAAAAAAAATAAATAAATAATTAAAATATTTAATAATAATAATTATAAAGAAAAATTCCGATTCCGATTTTTAAAGAAAAATAAATAAAGTTAGATGCGGTGACCGATGCGGATTTTATTGATATTTTTATTATTTGTTTACTAAATTTTTATTTGTTTTATTGAAAAACATTCTAAAATTTAATACACAGTCAACGCAACACAATTTTACGTGAATAATAGGAGTATAATATTCATCACATTTCACCCGTATTTCACAGGTTGCCTTATTTATTAAACTATTATTATTATTGTAATAGTCATACGACCCACTGTCCATCATTTGTTTTTACAGTGTCTTCTAAACACAACAGTGAGAGTTTTAAAGTTGTACTAACAATGAGCTGTAGCAGTGAAAAAAGACCTTTTAAATCCAAGTTTTTTTCGCAAAAACTCATTTGAAGCATACTTATACAATCAAAAAATTTCATTCAAGCAGAAACAAGTATTTATTATTCAGACAGCTAAAATAAAACACTTGAAATGCAAAATAAAAACACACAAGATAAAAGGGAAATATATTTAAAAAATAATGAGGCTCTAAACCCTTTAAACGAACTTAAAATTCAACCTTTGTTATACTCGATTGTGTATATTAAACAATAAAGTGCTGTATTATTACATTTCATATCTGCTCTTTTTTTAACAAATTAAAATAAAATTAAATAATAATAAATATTTTTCGTCTGTGTGGCATGAACATGAGGTTAAATAAAATGTCAATTCAATATAACAGTTTAAATTTGTTTGTTCATGTTGTATTATTTTCTTCTTTAGAAAACTTTGATTAAGTTAACCAGTATTAATGTATTTATTTAGAAAATATAGAGAAAAACAGACATTGATTTAAAAAGGGGTCTGATACCACAATTCTGTAAATAGCTTCTGCATAAATTTATATTATTGATATTCATCAAGGACCTGCTGTTAGTCTATGTGCTGCAGTGTATATTATTATTTAATGTCATAAATATATCTGTCTTTTACAGTCTGGCTAAATATACAAAGGAGTGTTAAAAATTTATGTTTTTAGAAAATATAATTTACACCTTTAAAACATTATCAGCAGTAACTCCCATAAGCATGTTTCACATATACTACTACACTCAAAGAAACTGCTCTCACTTCATTTATTTTGGCCTGTTTGCATTTAAAATTATATAGATAAGTATGTTTCCTATGTTTTTGTTGTTTTAAATACATTTTGAAATGGTGATGTTTTCACTGTCTGCTACTTTTGTTCCCGAAAGTGTTAGGATTGCATGTTAATGCAGCCATTCATTCAATCAGTCTGCCAGTCAGTCATTCATTTAGTCAGTTAGTCACTCATCCAGAGGTGTAGTTGAAGCAGTTATATACTTTAATAACGTTTAGACCAACAAAGCAACTTTTACTTTGCTTTTTAAAACAGTGTGATAAATTGTATTCCAAAAAAAAAAAAAAACAAAATTTAAATAAAACAACTAATACAAGGTATCTTGTTTCATCTAACATGTGTTTGCAATTTTCTCCATTTGTAGGACGTTGTTTGTTAAACACCTTTTAACGTGTAAGTGTAACTTAACAAATGAATAGGTTTGTCATATTCCCAATGCACATCAAAGGATTTTCTAATGTATTGTTGTCTAGTAAATTTACAGCCACAGAAACAAAATAGTAAAAGACTTCCACTTTCTAAGGGAATATTTTTTTATTTTAGCGAGAACGGAAATATTAACGCAGTTAGAAAAATACACACATTATGTTCGCCAGGATAAACTAAACCCCCGGACAAAAATAATCGCAAGAACTTTTTGTAAGAGTTATTAATTTTGCAGGCAATAAGAAATTATGATAAGGTTGAATATCATAGAAAATCGTAGAATAACCTGCTCAGGGGCTTTTTATCTACTTAAGTTTGAAGAAAAAATTTTGAAAATAAGTTTAAATATTTTTTTTTTAAAATCAAAATATGGAGTGATAATTTAATAACATGAAATACAAATTTTTCGTTGTAAAACAAGAGCTCGACCTTCCTGCATTTTTTGTGATACATATAAAGCTTATTTCGTTTATATCTTTATAATTATGAAATCATTATTTAAAAGGCCTAAAAATCCAAGGAGAAATGTGTACAAGCTAAATAAATTAAGCCATTTAAGGTTTTTAGTAGCTTGTGTGTCTATTAATGAATATATTCGGGGACGTCAAGTACGGTCCTTATTTATAATATTTTTTTTAATTGATTCTGAATTAGTTAAAAAAAATTGTATACAAACATCTCACAAATCTAATACTTTAGCTCTCTCGCATTTTGCGTACACAACATTTCCGCAATTTATAATTTTAGCTGCTATGCTAATTAGGCAGTCTTCATTAAATACATGGGATAATGTAGCTGTAATAAATAAAATAAAAATTTTATCTTCGGTTTTCGACTAGGAAGACAAGATGCCTAGCGAACATGACTATTTCTTTCGACTTAAGGTATTTCTTGCTGTCGACATGACGATATATTTTCATCTTAATTAAATTCCAAATGACTCTTAATTCGTTATGTATTTTGCTGTGATCGCCGATGTAGAGCTTTGCCATTTCAATAAACTCCTTAGAGTGACCAGCACTATTTTGTTCCCATTTCATTTGGAACCTAATAAGTTTCTTGATGCCATGTTCCTTGTTAGACTGATTGCGATCTTTCAAAGTAAAAAGTTTACTTGTCTTTCTAAATAATTCCTAATCACCAGAACACTCTTTCGATAATTTTAGTTTTTGGGTACAAGATTGCATCAATAGGCAGATTACTTATTAATAATTTTGTTGCAATATTTAAGAAACAAACGTAATGGATCATTGTAAGATTTTAATAGCTCCAAAGTTGCAGTAGATAAGAAAATCTCTTCATAAGGCGGGCAATAAATACTCTGTTGAAGTATTAAAGTACTGAAGCTGCGCTATTCTAAGCCATTGACTCTTTAGGCGCTGACTATGAACAACTTCTTAAGCACCTTAAATTCCCCTATAATAGCAAAGTACAGACGTACGATGCTGCTGTAATATCGCGAAGTACGATGAATATTTCTTTGCGCGCTGTCGCGCGTAAAAGACTGTTGGATAGATTTACATATATGAATTTTTCGTAGGCCAACAAGCAAATTTTTGTATAGAGTGACTGATCTTCTATTCATTTTATAATGTGCTGTTTCTGTTCTACAGGCGATCAACTCGTCTGGAAATTTTATATGAAAATAACTCAAAAAACTGAGTGCTTTTCTTACAGCACATAATTATATTTCTCTTTTTGTGTCATATTTTTTAATAGCACATACATATTTTAAAATATATACTATTAAAATTAAATTTTTTATTTTTATTTTTATCTTAAAATCTTTTTTTAACACATTATCACTCTATCAACTGAACGTATGAGCAAAAATATGTTTAAAAATTATTTTAAAACTTTGACGTGCTAATTAAGCTTCAGGCCTCGATTTAATGCATATAATTTTTAGTAACGAATTTGCAGTGCTGCGCTACTTCTGCCAGCATACATATAACAATATAACTTCCAGATAGCAATTCATCTCTTAAGTAAAATGATACATAAGAATATAACACAGTGCTTTGCTGAGTGTAACTTTTGGCTAAAAACCAGATTTACATGTTCAAGCATGTTATAAGTGTAAAAGAAATGAAAAGAAGCTTTAGCAATTCTAAGTGGTCTTTGAATGCATTAATGTATGTTGCACATGTCTTGTTGCCATTTTCGGTAGGTTTTTGCATAACGAAATATTTGACATTAAAATAAGACTTTTACATTGTGTTGGATGGGTTTTGTATGTTGTACAGGCAACATAATTTTACATAAAATTTTCTGCTTAAAGCTCTTAGGAATTAAGTGAATATATGCATTTAGAACACCTAAGAATGAAGTATTTTTTTTCTTTTGAAACAGTAAGAGAAAATTACTGAATTTGAAAAAAAAAACCCCAGTGACCTTAAAATATTAATGTTTTTAAAGAGATACAAGTGTTAACGGGTTATTTTATATTTAGTTTTTTTCTTTATTTGTTTAACGAAATTTTGAAGAAATTCTTTGGCTTATTTATATAAAAGAAGAGGACGTTGAAGTGATTTTAATTTGCAATAAAATATTTTTAGATTTCCTCTTTACAAAACGACCAAGATGTTCATTTGATTTGCAGATTGTTTATTAATTATAAATGTCAAAAAAAATATTGGTTTTTTATAAGAAAATAAATTTCTTCATTTTTTTAATTTTGCTAATTGCAACGTAAAACAACTTTTAAAAAAATTTCGTTTTTTTTTATTACAAGGAATTTGAAATAAAATTATTTTTAGGAATGAACTAAATAAAAAATGTTGTGTCCACTTATATTTATCTAAAATAAGCTATAAAATACACCATCAGTTGTTAACACTCAGCTTTTGCATTCCTTGACAGATTTCCGTGACTTCCGTGTTTGTCTATCTACTCTTCGAAGAAGCTTACTAAAAATAACTTTTTCTAAAACCGTAAATAAAAAATTTTCTACCAGTGATTAACCCAAAAAAAAAAAAAAAAAAAAATATGTAGATTGTGTTTTAAAAATTTAAAAATTTACTTTTGCTTTTCTGTAAATCGAGCGATTTAATGTCTAGAAAGCTAAGTGAGGATAATTTAAAATATCCAAAATATGGCAAAAGCATGATTCAAAAAAAAGAGGAAATAAAGTGAAAACTGTTTAATATTTTATTAGTCATATGTAGGAAGTTCTTAAAAGTTCCTTTAAATATATAAATAATTTTTAACCCTTCCAATTTATAAAAATTTTATAAGGAATGTACTTTTATGTACTAAAAATGTTTTTGCAGTTTTTGAGTCTTTGTTAAGAAAATTGCACGTTTTACTTTCGCCACATAGTTGTCTATTTTATTTTAAAACCATTTTCATAAAACTATACAAGTTGAAAGTTGAATTCGTTTTAAATTCGTAAAAAATACTCGTCAGACAACTGTTTTCTTGCACTCTTAAGCGTATTTTTTTTTTTTTTTTTTGGATTAATATTAAAGACTTATTTCTCTACCTTGTAGCTTTACTACAAAATAAATATTTTTCATCAGCTAAGGTTTACTTATATATTAAGTTTATTAAGAAAGTTTATTAAGAATGAAAAACTATTTACAAATTTTTGTGTTAATTTTTAAGTTAATAAAAAAAGTTAAACACTAACAAAATGTAATGCAGCATTTTGGTCATTTAATGTGGCAAAATAAACTAAAGCTATAAAATCGTAAATCGGAATAGAAAATTTTTTGCACTTAAAAGTAAAATTTTTTTAACTGCCGATTTTTATTAATGCAAACAAACAAATTTAGTTTTCTTTATAAAATGAAGGCTGTTCTAAAAGTATAAATTTTAAAATATACAAGAACATAATGTCCACGATGTATCGCACCAGAAAGTGATAAAACACCCATCAACGTACAGTCATAACGCCCACGGATATTATATTCATTTTATAGTATTCTATGTAAGAAAGATGTTTCTTAAAAGTTGCTTTAAGAAAATCTTAAGCGAGCGAAGCTGGTGTTGTGCGGGTATTATGACCTTTTCATAAGAGGTAGTATATCCATATTAAAAACAACACAACGCCCTTGGACATTATAAAGTTTTTTAAAGCGACGTAATGTACATTTACATTATGTCATGTACATGTACGTGATGTCAATTTTGAGTGCGACTATAGTCCATGAATATTATGTCCATAAAGACTATGACCAGCCATCAATATTTCTAGTTTGCTATTAAAGCAGTTATACAAAATTAAAATAATCGTTGTGTTAAATTTAACCCAAGAACGAATTACAATGGCTGCTGTACCAAGGGTGGCATTTCATTGTGTCCATGGACATTATGTGGCCTTAAAAGATGTCATACTTCCCATTGACATTGTCTCGTTTTTAGTATGTACATCGTGACACTTATGAAAGAATTAAAATGTCCGCAATTAAAACAAAAAGGAGCTTCGCCTCCCAAAGATTTCCTGCCTAGAAGACCTATGTTTGGCGGCAGGGATTTTCTCCATTAAGGTGTAATAAAAGATTTTCCGCAAGCCAGTCTTTAAAAAGTTGCATCTTTCTTACATAAAGGGTCCGCGATCTAACGTTTTTTTTTTTTAATTTCGTGAATTGTTACACTTACCTCATGTCTGATTTGATAGATAATTAGTTTTATCCTTCCGCTGAACAAATATGGTTGTGAATATGCTTAAACAACGCTGGGCTTATTGGGCTTGCCATCAACTTACAGAAGATGCCGATTTTGCAAAAAAAAAAATATATCTTTTCAGATAAAACTCATTTTGATTTTGGCGGGTATGTAAACAAACAAAACTGTCGCATTTGGGGCACAGCAAACCCGCACGCAGGCACTGAAAAGCCGGTGTACCCAAAACGATTCACTGTTTTGTGCGGATTTTGGTCCAGATGCATAATTGAGCCATTTTTCTTCGAAAATGAGCAAGGAGTGGCCGTTAAAGTCAATGGCGATCGTCATCGGTCCATGTTGAATGAATTTTTGTTCACAAAAGTTGAAGAGGAGGATATTGGCAACATTTGATTTCAACAGGACGGCGCTACGTGCCACACAGCCGAAGCTACACTCAATGTTTAGCGTTTTTTTATAGCATTTTCAAAAAAAAAAGTTTTTTGGCGGGCCCTATAGAATACCATAAATTATACCTATAATAGTCATATATAGACGTAATAACTCTACGTTGATGGACATTATATTATTAGACGTAATAACATGTCACCATACCAAGTTTAAAAAAATTAAAGAATTCTAATTAAAAATAAATAAATAACACATATTTTACCGTTAACAGAAATTAATGTCAATTTGGTGCATTTCGCAAAATTAATTACTTTTCACAAAAAAAAAGTCCAAGTTTTCTTTTTCATTTACTTCTGTTCAATATCCTTTAAAGCCTAATGACGTTTTATAAACTCAGAACTAATGCAATGTGTGTGTGAGTGTTAAAATAACCGAAATAGAAATATCACAAAATATAGTTAGTTGCCTGTTTAATGTTAATATTAACGCTTCATTACCCACGTTTATTTCGCTTCATAACATACGAAATTACGCCAAAATCGGTACTTGCACAACATATATTTTTGTGTGTATGTATGTATGTGTGTATGTATGTATATGTATTTGTTTTAGATAAAATATATGGAGCACACATACCAAAGCAGACATTTCTACTTATTTGCTACAACTTTTCCTTTTTAAATCATTTCCACATTTACCAATACTTTTACCAAACTATACACACATACACACCTACACACTTTCTACTTGTCTTACTGTAAAATGAGAAGAAGAAGAAAAAACACATATTGCCTTAAAGCCATGTGCATTGAAAGTAAGTAAGAATGTGTAAGTTTGTATGCCATAGAGTAATGAGTATTCGTGTATTTGTATGTATGAGTGTGTGATAAAGTTTTTGTCAAGGATATGCCTTGTTAGTTAACTTAATGGAGAAAAATTTCCGAAAAGAATAACAAAGCAACAAAACGTAAAATAATTCCTAATGAAAAAGAGCAGCATGCATTGGTTGAAAAGAAAAAAAAATTATAAACACATGCCTAATTACTGAGTGCTTGTTTTGAAACGTTCGCCCACTTCAACGATGCCACAGTTCATTTATGCTAAAGTTTTTTTGGCTTTTATTTTACTAGCATATTTGTATGGTTTTAAAGTTTATTAATTTTTCCATAACTCGCACAATGGGCATAATTAATATGAGTTCTATTTTATATTTTTTAACGGATTTAAAATTTCAAATAATTGCTAGCAGCAACATGAGAATTCTTCACTTAATACAAAAAATTTGTAAACTTAATTGAGCAAAGCTATAATTGATAGCATAGAAAACTTTTTATCCTGAAAAGTACCATATCTTTCCCTTAATGTCTCTTCATGATGCTAAATTACTTAAATTTTATGTGATTAAAAAAATGTGTATAAAATTTTATTAAAATTGTTTTGACTATTTTTCTTTGTTTGTCTTGTACTTTTCTTGTCCCTTTAAAAAATAGAAAATTTTTAAATGCAACATGAGACGGAATAAGTTTTTTATTCGCATCGAAACAAATCTGACAAAAAATAGCCTGGGATACACTCTTCACAATAACAAAGGTAACTGGTCATAAATAATTAAAAAAATCATTATAAAAAAATTGTTTTAGACCTAAAAGCTGTTTATAAAGAAGGAGAGTATCACAAAATGGTACGAAGCTTATGACTTGTATTTCCACAAAGTTCTAAAGACCAAAAGTATTTAGGGCTAAAATTACTAAGGACTAAAGTCAGACAGTCAGTTGTTAGTCTGTTAATAAGGCTTTTGGTATTTTCTGTTTGTTGAAAAAAATCGTCGTTTAATTGTTTATTGAATAGCAAAAATATTTGCTTCTTTTACCCAATTTGGTACTTTTTTGTCCACTAAAAATAATCCAATGCAATTAAATTTATATATTTTTTTTTATTCAAAAAGAAAAAATTCAAAAGAAAAAGTATCACAAAATAGAGCAAATTTCACAACTTATATTTTCAGAAAGTCTTCGTTTTTTTTTTTTTTTTTTTTTTTTTTTTTGATAGAAGAACACAATTTAGCATTTCATTCCCTTATTTGTTATTATTTAAAAGAAAAACTAAGTTTCAAGTAGTACTAAATTTTACTTTTTGTCGTCTGTACTTTTTAAGCTTACGAACATTAAAAGTACCTCTTCGCTTGTTTTTTCTCTTATTAATTTAAAAAATTAAAATAAACTACGGGAATATTTAACAAAATTAATTAGTTTTTGAAAATATCGTGCTTTTTTTCCTGCGGTCAAAATGTTAAATCACCGATATTAATTATTGGGGTGAAATTACTTCTCGATCCGTTTTTTACTAAAAAATTGTTCAGCAAGATAATTTTTAAGTGCTAAAAAATCATCAAAAATCGTCCACACTATTTGAGTATAAATTTAAGATATTAACCCATTGTTCAAAATATGTGTATTGGCATTTTCATTTATTTATTATGGCATAGCGGTAATAGCAACATTTGTACCTCATCTGGCACAATTTCCTTTTGACAGGATATTGACAAATTTTATAATTTCGAAATTTTCTGTACTTAAAATCAGCTAAAAATAACTTTATGCAAAACACAGAAAAAACATGTTGGCATATTGTTTTGTATTTCTTTCCTACCATCAGAAATTTTATCATCCATAAAATTTTAATGAAAGTGCCTTTATTTTTTTCAAGTTTCGGCACATTTAAACAAATAAATTTATTTTGTGAGATGATCATTAATTGAGCAGGATGAATTAATTTATAAGTTAAAACTAGATTAACTTTGTTAAGAGAGAGGTTAATAAAATAAATTTTTGTATTTTTCTTCAGTCTTATTTTTGACCTTTAATTATTAATTTCGTGAAATATTTTAAAATATCAGCGTTGCAAGGGTCTACTTTTAAAGGCCTTCTAGGTTATGGTTTTCCTTCCTGTGAATCTTAACCAAACACAGCAGAAATATTTTCGAGGTCTAAATGATCACTTCGAAGATAAAACATTAAATATATCGGATTCAAGGCTTTAATCAATTTTTTAAGGACTATTTACCTTGCATTACATAAACCTTTAGCTAACATTGCCAGTTCCACCAATTTTAAAGTGATTTCTTTCCATAAGAACCATCTCTGGTTTATATACAATCAATCTTAAATTATGACGTTAACAATGAATGTTCTTTTCACTATTTTGTTTCGACTAAACTTCTGTATATTTTTTCCGTATATTTTTTTTTTTTTTTTTTTTTTGACATTTTAATATTTTTTTTGTTCGGTTAAATCTCTTTTTTAATATTTAACATCCATATAACTTTTATAGTAAAGTGTGCTATACGTAACAATTGTTTTCCTGTTTTACTTGAGACTCTTGTATTATTAAACAAATAGAAATCTTTTTTAGTTTTAAAACAAACCAACTTATTTTTCAGTCTACCCAAGTCCCTGTTGGGATATCAATATCATGGCTCTTCTACTTATAAACGTACAGGGTCAGGACTCTCACAGTCACCGCGGCTGTACAACATGTGTTAGATTATTTATTCAAGAAATTAAATAAATAACTTTATCACAAAAGTTATACATTGGTTTTCATTAAAAATCCTGTTTACTAGAACCATTTCTGGGTAGATATGTAAAGCTTCTTTTTAGTGACTTCCCTTTTTCTAGCCAACTTTCTTTTAGTACACATTCATATTAATTTTGGCAGACCTACTTTTACTCTTCAAGCTTAAAAGAAAACAAATTTATGAATGCCTTTTATAAACACTCGAAAAGAAAAGCACACAGAAAAAAGCAAAAATACGAAGTTTTTGCCATTTTAGTGACAACAATGACAAACATTACAATAAATTTCTACTTATCGTGGAATAAAATTAATACAATACATTCAAAGACATGAGCCATTTGCACACTCGTGTTCACATACATAATTTTGTTGTTATTGAACAAAATAAACAAAAAGTAAACAGAAATAAATACTCATACTCTCGTTCATACTTCTTAAATGAAGAATTGTTATTACTCTCTGTATAAATTAACACACTGTCAGATATACGTTGCTACAGGATGTGGTGAACTACTGGGAGAGTGTGTATAAAAATATTCATGTGTGATCTTTATTAAGTTACATTTACATTAATTTGTTTTCTTTTTTTTTTTTTGTTTTTTGTACGGAATTAATGAACGAATAAAACTCTGTAATCAAATAGACGGGGGTGAAGTGGATGAAGTCAAGAAAATAACAATAATGCAATAACATCTTATTTTATACTGAAACAGAAATTCAGAATTAATGTTATTACTGAAAATATAGTTTACAAAATATAGTGTTACCGCCGTATCTATATCTATAAAAAAAATTAAGTTAATATAGAATGATTGCAGAATAATACGGGCATCGCAACAACCAATATTATATCCGCGATGAAAAGCTCCTATTGTTAATACAGAGGCTTATGTTGTTACCCCGTTGGCTAATAATTTCGTAGTTGCGTTAATGGGTTTATATCCCAGCCGCTGCTAAGTAATAAAGACAAATTTTTTAATTCATAAAATATTGAAGGACAAAGCTGTAAATGAATTAATTTGCGAAGCATTCATGCGCTGAATTATAAAATTTGGAATGATTTTTGAGTCAACTGAAATGAATTTGGGTTAAACTAATTGCAATTTGTTTTCAACTCCAATGAATTTGTAGAATGATTTGCAATTCTTTTTAAATTTACACGAATTTGTCAAAGTGAATTGCAATTTATTTCCAAATCATTTAGAATTGATTAATTAAAATTCGAATTAATATTGTGAGCAAATATGCCATGAATATTTTTAATTTAGTAGAGGAAATTAACATATTTCATTTCTCCTAGATCTGCACTTGACTTTGATTGATTGCAACTCATTTTTGATTTAATTTATTTGAATTGCGATTCATTATTCTAATGCATTTGAATAAATTCAAAATCAATTCAATTCAATCGAATTAGAAATAAATTGCAATTCACCTTAACGAATTCATTTTAATTGGAATTGAATTGAAATTCATTTCTGCCTTTGAATTCTGCGTTTGAATTTGTTCAAATTTCATTAAATTCTTTTTTGTTGTGAAAGGAATTAATTAAAAACTCAATTCGTAACGGCTTAAAATCAAAAAGAATGATTCATTTACAGCTCTAATATAGGAAGGGATTTCTGAGTAGAATGATTACCAAATGGGTCCTTTTCGGCCCTCTTTTCTCATCGTGACTTATGCCAGCACTAGCCTTTGCTCTTAACTGTAGTGACGTTAGACTGTCACATGGTAATACCCCCGGCGGCATCAAGAGTCTTGCTGAGTATAACCTAGGGTCCTTGGGGGTATAGGAAAAACCAGTCCGCCGTTGTGTAGGCACTGCATCTGGAAGGACAAGTCGGGCACTTGTCGAAGGGCTGACGGTGGCCCATACAGAGAGCCGTCCATCTCCTAAGCCGATTATTGGTGAGGTTCCTTCGGGGTACGCGTGGTGGCTGTCGGTTAAAGTTTGGTGTCCGCAGAGAAGGTGCGGTGCTAAGCGAATGTGCTGTTGCATATTCAACAGAGTAGTTGGAAAGTCTCCAACCCTCAAGCAAGGGGAAGAACATGGTCCTGCAAGCCATGTTCTTGAAATTACAATTTTGTTGGCTACGCCTAGCAGGGTGCGCTAGTCGACGTTTTGTATTTCACTCAGTCAGGTAAGGGCCTCCGGCCAGGTACTGTCTCGAATCTTGATCATATCTGTCACATGGTAATTGTCGGCCTTCTTATTGAGGTTTATCTAGTAACTTATATCATTTATCTAAAGCTTAGACTGCCTGTCGTGCCTCTAAGCGTTATGATATCCAGTGATAGATATTCACACAACATGCGCTATTATCTCGGCCTGTTGGAGGTACAGTCTGAAAGTATCATATTTCTTATATTCATCTTGGACGGATGAGGTTCTGATGACCCGTTACCAACTTAGTACGCCTACCACATCATACCAAAAGTTTCACTAAGCACCTTTCGAACTTACCTAAATGTGATAACCTTCCCTCGCCCTTTTACTTTCAATGAGCCTTACTTTTGTAGGATCTTTATTAAATTTGTGACCTTCTTTATTCCAAAATATGCGTGCTTAAGCCCACATCAACTTAAGCTTGTTTACAGAGGCACAATAAAACCGACTGATAGTCATTTGCAATGAGAACTTTTCTCCCGTGCATTTGGCTTTCCAACAGGTGATGCAACGAATGCAATAAGTCAAGCAATTCATTAATGAAATGACTTTAAAATAATGAGCTGCATCTCTGTTGTTAAAGGAGAACATTGCATGCAATTCGAGGGTTGTATAAAATAAAGCTTTCTCTCACTCTACTCAATTTCCCATCTCTTGTAAGCCATCCCATTCTAAAGATGACATAATTACTTTTAGCTACGTCGAATACCACATTAAAGTAAATTATTTTAAATTTTATTGTAATCGAAAGTGCTGTTTAGGCTGCTGTCGACTTAAAACAAGCAGAAGTTAAAATGTTCTAAAATTTAATTCAAGAATTTGTGAAAATGAAAATAAAATTCGGAATCCATTTCTTAAAAAACAAACAACAAATAAGAAGTGTTTTAAAATCTAAAATCTAAATTCCGAAATAACTGAAAGACATAACTGCAATATTGCGGCGGTAACAAAAAATATTTTTTTTGTTAAGCTTTACAAGTTTCAGGTTATCAGCAAAAAGGTATTCCAAAATTTACCTCTTAATTAACTTCTCGAAATATGTGTAGGAAAAAGTCTTTACACCTCATTATGGTTTTGTTGGTTTTCAGATTGAAATATTAAATTTTTAATTGTCATAATTTTTTTTTTAAATTAAAAATTCGTTTTTTTTCTCTTTTAATCAAATATATATATAACTGATTCAATAATTTATTTATTTACAAAGTTTTTTGTTAATTTTTAATTAAATATATATTTGACCCAATTAAACTTTTGATTAAAAATTAGAAATTCGTTTTTCCCTCATGCAATCAAATATGCATATATAATTGATACAATTAATTATTTAATTACCAAGTTTTGTGTTAGTTTTTAACCTAATATATAATTTAGTCAATTAAACATTTAATTAAATTTGAATTTGAAAATTAATAAACTATTAATATGTGTTAAGCTTTTTTTTTTGTGTATGTTTGTCAGCAACTTTTTGCATTCCATAATGATTTCTTCAAATAAATTTTCCCTGTACAAAACACAAAAATTAAAGCAATAAATTTTGATGCACTTTTAGAATCCTCTACCTTAAAAACGTGTAAAATGAAAGTTTTTAACATTCTCAGAAAAAACTTATATGATGACAAATGATAACATCTTTATTCAAATAGAATATAAAATACGATGTTGTAAATGTAGACCTATGACCTCGCTAAAAGATTAAACTTTACTTTCTCTAAAAATCTAAACACCATCACATACTTTCAGCTTATTTTTCTATTTTTAAACGAATACTCATACCAACATAGTTGCACATAAAGAAGATTTACAAAAATTGTATAGCGAAAAGTAAGAATTCAAAGCGTTCTTGTGTATGTGTAAAACTTTCTCCTTAAGTATGTGACATTATTTTTTTTAGAAAACTATGTTTGCAAACATGTCACGTGTTTAATTATTTACGTGACTTGGCTGGAGCTTATAAAATAAATACAAATACCACTTTTTTCTTTTCTTCGCTTGGTTAATGTAAGTTTCAATTGTTGTTTGTTACTGGTGCATGTGTGTGAATGCATGGTGTGTGACGGCATGGTGTTCTTGTCACGCCTAATTTTATGTAACTAACACTTTCAAATGTGTTGGGCCTCTCTTTAATATTATACAAATATTCATGAGTACGAGGGTCAACTGAAATTAACTTTGTTATTCTTTGTCCATGTAGCAAAGCAACCCTTGTTTATATGGAATGGAAAGAAAAACTGTTTTTTGTTTTATCATATTCGAAATGAATTTGGTGGGAGCTAAGCGATTTATTTCAAACATTTTTTTCATTAGCTTTCCAATATTTTATAAAAATAATGTTATGCTAATTAATGTCCGTATAAATCGTAAAAACTTAATAAACATCTACCAGGAATTACGCCAACATAATTCTTTTTCTTTTCTTATTCTTTTTCCTTTTTCTTAAAAGTAAGCACATATAGAAAAATAAAATAATTTTTTTTCGTTTTGTAGTGATGTTGGCTTAATTAGTCTTATGGCTTTCTTTTTTGTTTCGAATCCCTTAACACATGCTTCTTATAAATCTGCGTATATGTAAGTTGTGTTTTTATACAAAATATCTTTGTACATTCTTTTCTTTCTATTCTCTAGTAGTAAAGCCAAGTGAAAACTAAAACAACAGCTAAGTTAAAAAAAACAAAATCTGTCACCATCATGTTTTATATATGAATCTCTTTGATTAGTCTGTTTGTGTCATTTTTCACTTTTTGTAGCGTCTCAAGTTTCAATTCATATAAAACCACATGGGTTTTAATGTAAAATACGTATGACCTGCTATTTCTTAACGATCTTAGAACATACTACACATTAATCAAATTAAAAAAATAAAATTCATTTTTTAATTATTGCTAGCGCTATCTTTGGCAATATCAGGTTCTAGTGGATTAAGTATCAAAAAATTGTTCACATGTCTTGCTGAATTAGTTTTTACCAATGCTACATTTAAATAGTTTGCATGCGGCTATAAATGATATTGGTTTTATATACAGTTATAAACTAGAAATTAAAAATTTTAATTTCATAAATTAGAACCCACCCATAGACCAAATTATTATATTTTTCATTAGTTTATATCAATTAAGTTTGCCCGTCTAGTATAACATTGCATTTTTGGTCATTGGTTTGTGTAGTACCGCGGTGTATATTTTATTTTGATAAAACTTTTTTTTTATTCATTATTTTTTTGTTTTTTATTTTAAATATTTTTTAAAATGAAATGATAGATTTAAAAGGTATCAATTGTTAGTTTCAAAGGCTTAGTTAACTAGAAAATGCAAAATGTAGGTTATTATATAACTAAAAATTTTTTTGGTTATCTCTACAAATGATATTTCTTCTCCTAGATAAAAAAAATGAAGTAATTAAAAAATGATAGGTATATTCGTTGCTTTTCTTGCACTTATAATGCATTTTTAAAAAGTGTATATATTCTAAATATAAATGTTTTTGACCCTTATAATTAATTTACTTTTCTAATTTTTTAAGCAGTTTCTTAAAATAAAAGTATTGTTTATTATTTTCTCGCTACTAACGGTGTGGCGAAATACTAAAAAAAATAATAAACAATTATTTTATTTTAAAAAACTGAAAAGAAAATTCATTTATTCTAGTTGATTTATACACACAGAAAAAAGATTGGTAAAAATTCCATCGATATGTTCAAGATTCAATTACTAATATAATAATTTGAGTTTTATTATTAATAAATTATAATCTTGACTTATTTTTTATATTAAAAACTAACATTTGATATTTGCATCTAAATGTTGGCTGTAACACATTTTAAAAAAGTTAACCTGACCGATTTGTATCTTTACTAAAATCTATTCTATTAAATGGAAGATGCACCTAAACTTATTCAGCACATGACTACTAAAAACCAAATTTTTGTAGTTCGAACTACAAAATTCAATTGTATTTCCTAAAATAGAAAATTTTTTGACGTACTAAAATTAAATTTGTACTCATTATTTAAAAAATCAACAATATCTTAGTTCAAATGTGCAAAGATTTTTTTTAAAGTGGTGAAAAGTTCTCCAATATTGTTTAGTAGTAAGTTCATAATTATCTCACAAAGGCATATGTTAGTAAAAGAAATTTTAAAATATTTAATACAGAGGAAAGACGTGCGGTATAGGATGGCAAGTTAAAGAAACTGTATGGTAAAAAAATTATGATGTAAGGGAAGGAGTATGTTAAATAAAATGGTTCGAATCATGAAATTAAATATATAAAATCCTATTCCTGTAATTTATTTTTTTAATAAAAGTAAATATTAAAAAATTATAATGTTTTAGTTAATTCACAATAATATTCTAAAGTCACCCAAGAATCAAAAAAAAAAAAAAAAAAAATAGTTGTGAGTGCCATACTTATTCAGTTCTTACAACCGAATTCAATATAATACACACAACCGCGAAATTCGATTGGCAACAAATTCGGTTCCCACAACGAACTTCTTTTCTCTGTGTAACTTTTGAACTCATGAAAAACTTCTTAAGTTTATAATATCGACGAGTTCCTTGCATTTTGTTTTAAGAAATTTAAAAAAAAAAAAACAAAAATGAATGAAAAAAAAGTATCCTTATTAGCGAATTTTTACTGGTTTAGAGCAATAATTTGAATGCTCCTCAATGACAAGCTAATATTAAAGTCATGCATTTTTCCCAAAAAATTTACTACCTTGTTTTAAGTAGAAACCATGAATGTCTTATTTTGCTGGCTCATTATGACTAATATCATATCGTTAATGAATTAACGGCAAATATGATGACAATGTAGTTAAATTAAAAATGAAACATGTATATACTAAAAGCTTATCCTATAGCTTTACTTGTGTTCATTAAAAAAAATTTAAATTTACAAAAGAAGTAAGTCAAGAATGACCGTAAAAATATTTAAATCATTGTTCAACTTCAAAGGCTTTAAATAATTAGGCATGTAATTTTTGTACCCTTCCGACGATAGAAAAAGGTTAAATCTAAGTTTTTTATTCCGTTTGTTATTTCTACAGTATTTATTTCCCTAGAGAGAATATATTTTGTGAGTTCTTATGCATAGGAAAATCGATTAAATTATATCCGTCTGTTCGTCCGTGTTGGTGTTAAAATCAATTTTACCAATACACTGGATAAGCTAGAGAAAATTTAAATACGCCAGTTGATCAGATACAGTTTCGAAAATGTTGCTATTGAAAATCAGTAAGATTGGTTCACGGCCTTTAAGGCAGCCGGTAAAACACCACGCCTGCCTCTAATTTTTTCATATTATTTGAAACAATTGGTGCTTGACCTCTAAAATTTTTAAAATTTTGAAGATATCAATGTGGGTATCATTTAGAAGATCTTACTAAAAGTCTTTAAATTTAATTCCCTGTCATCCCAATATTTGGGTTTATTATTAGAGTTACTTCATTATATTAGATTTACATATATGGTGAAGAGTATATAAGATTCGCCATTGCCAAATATAGCACTTTTACTGGCTTTTAACTTAAAAAGGTATTTTTTTAATTTCTTCAAATTAAAAGGATTTTTAAGCTTTGTGTGCTTATATTTAGTTTGAACATATATTTCAAGTCCTCAGTATAAAATTCTATTATTAGTTTTCTGAAATAAATATGTTATGTTCCTTAATATTTCTTTTGTACAATCAAAACATTTATTAAAAAAGAAAAATAAACGGAAAATAAATTAGTTCCGTTAAGGATGTTAGATTTACTCATTTCATATTTTACTTTTTTACTATGTGTTTCTACTGTTTTAACTAACATTTGGTTATTTAATACAAATTTAAGACATTATTCAAAAAAATGTCGGTAAGGTTTGAAACAATTTTTCTTTAATAGTGCCTTTATAAAGACTCGGTTTATTGCCTTATCAGTAATTTAAAATTGCATTTACTCAAATGGTTTATATCTAAAACGAAAATATAGTCTTAGATAGGAAAAACAGACCTAATAAGTTTTTACTTCTACCACTAAAAAGTGGTGTGTGTCTGCGTATGTAAAGTAACTGCATAGGCAGAGGTTTACTACTGCGTGTTTTTTAAGTAGATGAGCACAAGTTCAACTTCCATCATCAACACTTATATAGAAAAGCATAATCTTTGTTGGGGAGCTGCCCCTAAAAAAATTTAAATGTTTAAAACAGTAGAATTACGTTTTAGAAATATTATAAAAATCTTTGACCCTTCGTGTCAAAATAATAATAATAATAAAATAATAAATAATACAAATTTTTTAAAAATAAATAAATTTCAAAAAATATTCTTTAATGTTTTCTTTATGTGCAATTAATTCAAGCAGAAAATACTGCACGGTTTATAGATCTAGCCATACCCGAACAAAATACATTTTGTTCAGAGTATGAAAAAAACACCAATTTAGTAACATTTTCTAAGTCTTCGCAATTGGATTTTTTTTAAATACTCAGAGAATTAAACTCTAGATGTTTATTTATTCAAGTCAAACTTTAAATATCTATTAAAAAAAAAACATTAAATATAAACATAATTAAATGGAGAGCAAGTAAAATGTGGGATATTTTAAATCAACGAAAAACCACATGGTCCTCTAAGCTTTTGCCTTTCGCAAAAAACCCTAAAAAGTATTTAGCCCCCAAGAAATTTTAAAGCCACGGTAAACAACTTAAAAACATATTTTCGTTTTTTTCTTTCTAAACCACTATCTTTTCACGTCATTCTCATCTTTCGCATCAACTATGTCAACCTAAACAAACAACAATGACAACAACAAGAGCACAAGTGACAAAAAACAATAACAGAAAATGTTAAAAATATTTTACATTTGCACTCAGACACTCAGCTCAACTGACAGTCAGTCAGTCTCTTTTTACACTGTACAGCCACATAGTTTACAAACGAAGACTAGAAGGACTGTTGGAAAGTGTTGAATTGTAGGTTAAGTGTAATTTATAAAAAAAAAGAAAACAACACAGAATAAAAAATTTACAAACTTTTGTTTTATTTTCTACTTTTGCTTCATTTTAGCCTTCTTGAATGGTTTTTTATTTAGATCTTTGGCTTATTCTGTACAAGAGTCTCTTTAACATTCAGTTTTCATGTTTAATTGTGGCTGGGTGTTTGGTGTGAAAATTAAGAGAAAGGATATACACAGTTTTAAAACACTATAATTCTTAAAGTGCTTAAGAATGGTTTGTGTTTTGTTTAAGGATTAAATTTAAAATTCTTTGTACACGAAATGCATTAACGTTAAAAAAACCTGTATTTGTTTAAAGGGATGAAATTAATTCTATGTGCGTGTTTTTAATGTTTAGCTTTTAAAAGATTTTTAATGCCACGTTATAAGTTTAACGACATAAAACGTCATTTGTAAAATAAAATTAATAGGTTAAAAGTATTCAACAGCAACATATTTAACTTTCAGTCTATTTCTTCTCTGGAATATGCTTAATTTTATTTTATTTTCAACTTATGTCTTGTTTCAATACATGTCTTACGCAATACAAAGCAGACTTATTTGATTAAGAACTCTCGATTCGGCCTCCATATTCCGTCAACTGTAAAAAGTATGCAACTGCAATTGCTTGGAGTTCCATGTACTAGGGCTGCTCTATATTTTTCTGGCCTAATAGTGAAAATGCGAATATTTAGAATCAAAAATGATTTTATTGTTTTTCAAAGTATTCTCCAGCATGATTTATACACTTTTGCATGCGCTTAAACCAGTTGTCGAAGCACTTTTTCCACTCCGATTGAGACACCTCTAAAACATGGTTTTTGAACACTTCAACAGCTTCTTCTGGCGACTAAAATCGTTGACCACGCATTTTTTTCTTGATGTGCGGAAACAAGAAGAAGTCATTAGGTGCCAAGTCAGGACTGTACGGCGGATGACCCATTAATTCGACGTTTTGGCCGGTCAAAAACTCTCTGGTTTGAGCCGATGTGTAAGACCTCGTATTGTCATGGTGAACAATGATTCATCTTCTCTTGTTGGTTTTTCGAATTTCTCCGATGACTTCAGGCAAACAAATTGTAGTGTACCACTCAGAAGTGATCGTCGTATGTTGCTCAAGCGGAACAGTCGTCACATGACCAGTTTTGCCGAAGAAACAGGCGACCATTTGCTTAGAAGTGCTTCTTCCACGAAAAATTTTCGTTGGATTTTGCTCGTTTTTGAAGACCCACACGGTCGATTGGTGTTTTGTTTCGGGCTCATACGCATAGATCCATGATTCGTCACTTGTGACGATCTTATAAACGTCTTTTGAAGCACCGCAATCGTATTTTTGCAACATTTCTTTGCACCAATCGACACGAGCCTTTTTTTGAGCGACTTTCAAATTGTGCGGGATCCAACGAGCACAAACCTTTTTACGGCCAGGTGTTCATGCAGTATCGAATGTATGCTGGTGGAAGAAATGTCTAAGAATGTCTCTATCTCTCGGTATGTCGCATGTCGATCTTGCATTATGAGTTCACGCACGGCATCAATGTTCTATGGCACAACAGCCGTTTTTGGACGACATTCACGGAATCCGTCTTTGAGCGAGCTTCGGCCACGATTAAATTCATTATACCAATTACTCACAGTGCTATAGGATGGTGCTTCATCGCCATACAAAGATTTAAGTTCATGCACTCTTGTCGTGATAATCCACGTCGAAAGTTGTGAAAAATGATGGCACGAAAATGTTCACGAGTTAATTCCAATTTTTTCTGTATTAACTTTTTCAAGTCACTGTAAACAACACAAATAATGGTCGTACGTCAAAACGCTTTGAGTACGATTATGCTTAAAAATGACAAACTTTCCAATGGAAATGTCAGATTGCAATTGGCAGCACTCAGTGTTGCCAGGCCAGAAATATATATAGCAACCCTCGTAGTTAACTTGCACAAATCTAATTTAGAGCTGTACAGTAGTTTAATTAATTTAAAAGTTGCGTAAATTATGGATGCAAAAATGAAGTAACAACAATCTAGTGCTTGATTTGGAACTTTAATTTCTACAATACTACACGTAGTTTTGTGCCAACACTTTACCAAAAAATAAAATACAAATACTACCGGACATCGAGAATTCACTGTTTAAAAAAAGTTGTAAATTGTAACGAAAATATAAAGAAAGAAAAAACAAACTTATTAGCAAATTTTAATTTCAGTTAAAATTATATTTTTGTCAGAATGTGCCAAGTGTGAGTTATACCCAATAATAAGGTCATGAACATCAAAATTACGCCAATATTAGAACTCCTTTTCTTTTAAAATTATTTTACTTCTACCTAAATCGACATGACTTTAGTATACACAGTTGAAAAGTAGCAAGATTTTTAAAAATATCACATCACTTTTAAAACACTCCTGCTATGATTTTAATTTTTCTTCACCCGAAATTTGGTATCATAAATGTTCTGTGAAAATTGTTTTCCTTACATTCAACACCCATTCAAAATAAAATGTTGTATCGCTGCATCTTGAAGTACAAAAAAGATTTTAACTGCTTTTTTCATATTTCTGAAAAATTAATTATCACGAAATGAATAATTTTTAATTCGGCTTAAGGCCACCTATAATTTAATTCCTAAATGTATTGAAAAAGAAAAATTATTTTCAAATTATATTTTTATTTTCAACAACATAATATTTTTACTATTAGGGGAAGAAGTTCGCTTGCAGCTTGCAGCAGATTTCTGTAGTGGCGGAGTCAATTGTTTTGAAGAGATAATTGCTTCAGCACATACTTCAATTGTTTAATTGTTGTTGTCTTCTTCGGTAATGCAAACTTTAGAAGTTGTCTGACTCGGCCGACTCTTTCAATTCCACTACTAAAGCTTGACATTTATACATTTTTCCTTTCCTGCATTTTAGCACTTTGCAGGCAGAAAGCCACTCACAATAAAGAAGTAATTTTTTCTAAAAAAAAATTGTCTAAAATATTTGGTTACGATTGCGAATTGTAAAAATTTAAGAGTTTGACTGTAACGGTTCCAGAGGTATATTCCTAAGACTGACGGATAGACGGAAATACATTTTATTGCAAACAATAGGATGACGTTTTTACCCTTTGGCTCCGCAATCCTTTTAAGAAATTCAAACGAACAATTTGCAATTATAACAAACTTTAAACAAAAAATGGTGTAAAAAATTTAAATTTCCACAACAACAGTTTTCTTTTGTGCTGAGAATATAATATAACTTTTATAAAGATCCCTAATCAGTCTTAAAATAATTCTTTATCGAGATACATATAAAAAAATTTTTGAAAACAAAGATTTTTACAAAAATTGAAATTTAATTAAAAAAAAATCTAAAATTTGTTATTTATTTATTTTTTATCTTTAATGTGAAATTAAAATTACTTTATAAGATGTCGATAGCCGATAATTCGAAATATTTTTTCAAACAGAATTTAATTGACATATTTTGAAATTTACTTTAAATTTTTAACTGGTTTTTATCTTCAAAAATTAAATCCACTTGTAAAAACTTGCGCTTCTGATTTTGTAATAAAAAAATTTTATAAAACAACTATTGATTTTGGATTTAGTGATTTGCATTCATAGTCTTTTTAAAGTTCCTTTATTTATGTGAGTTTTTTTTTAATACTTATGGATGACAACGAACAGTGGGAGTGAAAATAAAACTGTAAATACGGAACGGTGCACCGATTTTAATACACTAAAACTTAATTAAATTTCTTGCCGAGAAATTTTACTTTGGTTCATTTTTTATGATTTTTTAGATTTATATATTTATACAGATAAAGGAATTTTTACAAATATTTAGTATTTCCTGGCAAATATTATAACGAATGTCGATTTATAATATAACAAATGCAATATATTGAAATCGTATATGGAGTATGATATTATATTTTTAATACGTATTTGAAAAGAACAAAATTTTTTCAATAATTCAGTGGTTATGTCATTTTGGTCAAATATTTGACTAGTCTGACCGTATCTTAAGTCTTTGACACAGAGAATTTTTTTCAACAAAACTTTTGCTAATTTTCACACAATTTGCTGCTGTTGTTCTTGCAAATCGGTCTAGGTTTGTTTTCGCTACTACCAAAAGATAAAAAGCCGGGATACATAGAATTCGTGATAGCTTATGCTTTTCCCTTACACAACTGAAAACAAAGTAACGATGGATAAGGTTGACACAATGAAAACTTTGTTGACGGATGAAAAATCATTAAAACATAGCAAGAGTGAAAATAAAGTTCGAAGAAGATGCAAGTGATAATAGTCAAAGTACTCACGTACGTCAAAAAGTTAAGAGTTGCCCAGATTTCGTATATTACGTTGACGGAAGTGTACTTAATGTGGCAACACTCATGAGACAACATGTATTTTTACTTACTTGTCAGCATATGGCCTATAAATTTTTTGTAGGTCGCCCTTACTCTTCGAATTCGAAACTTATACTCCATTATATTTCTTCGCTATCAATGCGACATTTTATTAAAGCTAGTACACTCTTCCCACTTTATTTTAATATCCCAATGTAAAACATCATTCAATCTGAATAAAAAATGTTGTAAAAAAAAGGGAAACTTTTAAGACTAAAAAAACTACAAGCGGAGTATAACCATGTGAACCCAAAAAAGAAGGTTGAAAAAACAAATGAGGAACAGTACTAAATCGCAGTAGTTTAATAGAAGCTTTATCAGTATGAAAAGTAAAATAACCATTATTTCTTCGTTACAATGAAGAGTATGTTTCCATTTTCTATAATAAAGTTGAAGAAAAAGCCAACAAAAGTGCGCTAATAATATGAGTACTACACGTATCCATACTATGTCACAAATCCACACAAACATTCATTATTTCATTTATTCATATCCCTAAATTTTTTTTTGTTTCCTTTTTTGAAAATTTTTTCTTTTGAACTTTTTAAAGAAAAAACAAAAAAAATAAACAAAAGAATTTGAATCATATAAAAAACACACACATTTGATATAAAATACAGAAGTATATAAAAAACGACCAAAGATAAGTGGATAACTTTACAAAATCCACTTTTGTATACAACTCATATCTCTTTACACAGTTTCTCATACTCCCACGCACACGAAAGTAACTGGAATGTATGAATAAAAATAAGAAAAACATCAGCTTCTGTTTGAATCGGCGGTTTAATATTGATTTTTCAAGTTCATGTTAATAACGCATTTTAAAGGGCCTTATTAAATTTAGGTGTCCATTAGCATTAGAGAAAATTTCGTTAATATCTTGGCTGATCGAAAGTGAAGGACAAATAAAAGGTGTTTGTTGGAACGCGATAGAATTTAGGATCTGTCTCATGATTTCTTTTAAATCATTATAAATATTTTACTACTTGATCAATGCTACTAATTTATACAGATTTACTTTAAAGATTAGTCAGCACAGTATTCAGGCTAATTTTCATATGGAGTGAAACTAATCCACCACAGGCCCTAAAGATCCGTTTAAATTTAGACAAATGCACCGTTTAGTGCAGAGCGTTTTTCGAGCTTATATTTTCAAAAATGAAATAGATTATACAGATCTATATTTTAGTATAGATTATATTGATCAGCGCGAGATGGGTGGTTTTACAGTAGGGGTTCTCATCTAAATCCTTCTCACGGACCCCTAGTAAAGTAATTTTTTTTCGCGGACCCCTCTGAAGACAAGTTCAAAATAAAACTTTTATTATTTTTGAAAACACTGTTTTTCGGTTCTTCATGCGGACCCCTTGGATGCTTGCCACGGACCCCCATTTGAGAACCGTTGTTTTACAGGATGGCGCTATATCCCATAGATGACCGCAAACTTCGTCTAATGGAAATCAGAAATTGGCGATATTATTGCTTCATATTGTTAATTAAAAGTAAATTAGGGAAAACGAAAAGGAAAAGGCGACTCTTCTTTTTACGTAAAAAATTTCTGTATTTTAACAGGAATTGGAATTTTATTGGAATGGGACAGAAAGGTATCCAGCTCTTTTAACTCACTGGAACACCGACGTAATGTAAAACATGTTTAAATATTTTATCTTTATTACATTGAACTTTTCGTATGCGCAACACGTTCTACTTCAAGATCGCATCTCTCTGTGGTCGATTGGCCAGTTACTCGCATTACAAATGTAATTTGTTTTTTGTAGCAGAACAGTTCGTATGTGAAATAAACTTCCTGTAGGAGGTAACTTTCTGTGTTCAAAAATGTATATCAAATGTCTTCAAGCGCTACTCCCTCTTTCAATAACTTGCTTTCTAGTTCTGATGTAGTACATTGCATAAGTAGGGGTCATTCTATAAGTGCCGGTCATAAAAAAGGATATTTTCTTACGCTGGGAGGTGCCTCTTCTAACAAAATAATTTTTTCAAAAAAATTTTTAAGCCTTTTTTTTTCTTCTGCGGATTTGGCATCAAACCCAAAGTTTCCACCCTCTAAATTTTTTTAGTCGCATTTTTAGTATTGTTGTGTAAGTACATCGGAGATTATATTTCTGAATCGCCACATCATTCTTTGTATCTGTCTTTAGTTTTCAATTACAAGCTTTTTTTATTTAAACAGCCGTTTCAAAGAAATTTTAAATTTTATAGTTTCTTTTTATTATTATTGTGATTTATTTCATTGACTTTAATATTCTATTACAACTTGTAAAAAGTGTATTTAAGATTCGGTGCTGTCGTATAATTTGAGCATATTTGTTAAATATTTTTATTATCGTTAAAATCAAAACTGAAGGCGACCTAAAATTTTATTTGTAAATGTAATGCTGTGGTCTTCAAAAGAAACAATTTTTATTTTCCTTACAATTATCTTAATAAATTTGTGGGTTTTTATTCATTCTTGCGGTTTAAACCTCCTATCTGATTGCTTATATTATGTTCATATTTATACTCGTCTTCTTTTAAACAGTCTTCGTATCATCTAAATAATGATTGCTTTGATATATGATACTTATTATTATGGGAGCATAATTAAAGTGGGCTGGAAACAATAAAAATATAAAATAAAATAATGAAGATTAAGAAAAAAAAGGCAAGTGATGTGTGACATCTTCAAATAAAATTTTATGTTGCCAAAAATAATTTTGCAATACAATTGTTATGAGGCGGAAACAAATTTAAGTCTTAGAAAGATAAAAGTATTTTAATATTGCGGTTAAAGAATGATAAAAGAAGGACACTAAACAGACTTAATTTAAAGAGATGGAGTATTATATTTCGCAATATATAATTGGGCTTACATTAGTACTTTTGTGTTGTTTCTCTTAATATTTTTCAGTGCTTGGGAGCAACTTTGAATTTGACGAAAGTTATTTTTAGAAAAATTAATATTTGCCCTTTTTTATTCTGTGGTACCGCTTTGTAATGCAGCAACTAAGTTTTTGTCGCACGGAAACAAAAACTTACCGAAATTCATTTAAAAGGGATTTAAATTTAAACAGCTTAGAAAATTTTTGTTTAAATCTGTTAAATTTGTTAGAAAAATATTACAGTTTTTAATGCCTTACAATCTAAGTATTGTAAATAATTTATTTGTGAGTGAAAAAATTCTTCAAGCTTCAAAAAAAAAAAAATCAAAAGAAAATATTAAAAAATTTTGCGATCCTGTATGTCTTCTCAGATATTTTGTTTAAGGATATTAAGTTAAATATAACGATCGTTATTGCCTTATAATCAAGGATTTTTGTTTTTTTCAAATATGTATTTATTTTAATGGAAGCGAGATGCAGTTTTAACAGTATGGCACTACATGCCATACGGTGACCTCAACCAAGGAATAATTGAAATAAAAATTTGTCGAGTTTTTTAAGTACTTCATATGAGAAAGTTTTAGGCGTTGTTGTTAGAGGCAAATTCAGAAAAAGGGACAATCAACAATTTTTTCCAATTTACTTACAGCAACAACGACTAAAGGTGCGGTCAGATTAGTCAAATATTTGACCAAAAATGCATAAGCACTATTTTTACAAATGTTATATTTCTTCTTTTATATTAAGTAGAATCTTATATTTGAAAACGGCAAAAGAAATTTTTTTTCCACAATCTAGTTTTAGGGTTGTATATAGGAGTAATGGGAATATAAATAGAATTACCTAAATTTGAGTATTTTTAGAATAGGAAAAAAGAACAAAAATTAAAAGAGAAAAAATTTTTTTAATTTTCCAGGGTTTTTTTTAAATCTGTGAACCATTATTTTATTTAAAAAATCATGTTAATCAAGACAGTAAAATAAAAGAACATTTAGTAAAATCAATGAATAAATTATTATCTTTAACTTCCCTTCTTCTGTTTCAACAAACTTTTGTTATTTTAACTGATTTTTTTAATTATTTACTATTTTTAATAAAAAAAATTTAGAGATATTAAAAATGTTTGTTTATTTGAATAAACCACGCACAGATTTCAGTTAAAACCAACTTCTTATTTTGTCAATTTTATTTTTAATTAATAAAGGCAGCCTTAGCTTACCTAAAATGTGGTTAAAGAACCCGTGAGGAGTTCAATTAATTAATCAAAAAAATGACCACCAGTAATTAGTTTTTTCAGTAATAGCAAATAATAGGAGAGCAAGAAAGCCCCACTTATATTCTTATATTCTAAATTCCGTAACAGTAATGTTCATTTAGCATGCGAACTCAAGAGAAAAAGAGAATAAATTTTTACTAAAAATCTGAACGTATTTTAGTACATTTTTTAACAGGCCTAACTAAATCCTGAACTAAAAATTGAATGATTGATGATTTCGTTCTTAAAATAAAATAAAACTTTATTTAAGAAGATTCCCTTTTGAGTGCGAATTATTTAAAATGGTACTTTTTCCAAAATCTCAAATTAATTGTTTTGCAGAAAATAATTGATACAAGTAGATATAAAGTTCTTAGCTATCTTTTTTCTACTTAAGTCATAATTATATTTTCAAAGTTCTCTTATTTCTTTATAGTTCGTTTAATACTTGGTGTAATACTACTTCGTAATATCTCAAAGTTTGTACAATATAAAATATTTTAAATTATTTGAATCGTGTGATGATGGAAAATAAAAATTATCTCGTTTATTTCATGGAAAGAAAAGAATAATCAAAACTGTAAAATTGCATGATTTATTTATTTATTTATTTACTTATTTATTAAATAACTGTTTTTCTTTATTCTAAGATACTTCGTTTTGATGAATATTTATTGCTAAAAATTCTTAAAACTTCATAAAATGCATTGACTCGGTTTGCCTGGAATTTTTTTTTAATAAAAATTTGAAACGTTGTTGGACCTTGCTATTATTTAGCTGCATCCGTTTAATGAAATTTTAGAAAATTTCACCTCTATGTATTGAAAGTGCTAAGCTATCCCTAGCATTTTTCTCTTATGGAATATTTTATATATAACATAATTTACCTCTTCGCTGCATGAATGAAGTTCTTTTCATAAAAAAAATTTTTGGCATCCTCAATACACGTTCATTCCTCAACATTTTTAAACTAAAAAATTCTTTAAAAAAAGTAACATTTTAATACAAATTGTCATAAACAATTCATAAATCTAAATTTTAATAAAGTTTTCAATAGAGATACACTCAAACTAAATTATAATCTTTTTAACAGCAATAATACCTTAATCTGGAAATCACTAAAATTTACTTAGGAATTAAAAACAAATCTTTCAAATTTTGTACAAGTAGAAGAAAATAATTTTATAAACAAAGTTTATTCATATTTGTGATTAAAGAGTCAGAGAATTTTCATTTAAAACTTAAAATATTGAAATAACACAAAAATATTACTTTTTTGTTAATCCAATGAAAAAACCATCAAAAGTTTTAGTTTTCTTACGGCTTGAAATACTAACACAAATATACAAATATTTTATATAAAAATTTCAAATAACATTTGGGGTTAAAACTCTTTTGTTTACCATCAACAATGGTTGATACTTTTGTAACAAAAAGTTTTTAAAAGTTACAATAATAAATTAAATCCAAACTATGTTTATTTGTAATAAAAAAAATACAATATAAAGTCATTATAATCACATTTAAATCCTTAAACAATTTAAAAAGAAGAGAAAATAAGAAAAATGTTTTTTTAAGCCAAAATAAAGCAAATATTCATACACACACATAGCAACACACATAATTCTCTTGGCAAGCATAAGCTTAAACAATAGATATTGAAAATAACAAAGTGAGAGCGAAAAATAGAGAGAATTATAACAGATGAAATGAAGGGCTTAGAATTATTGCATACTTTATGGCTTACATTTTCAACTTGATAAAAAGTTCTATATTCAACATTTTTAATGTATTTGAAGTTTGTTTTTTTTTTATTATGAATTTCTAGATGGGTTTTATTTTATTAAGTTTTTTTTTGTTGCTGTGAAATGCCCTGTACTACAATTCTCTTGAACTTTATAAACGAAATTCACTTTCATCATAGCTATACTCATATTTACAAGTTTTTTATGCTGGTTGTTGTTTCTACATAGTTTTTTTGTTTTTCTTTGGCAACACTATCATCAACAACATCTCCAGCAGCCATAGTAGTTTTAGTAGCAACTTAACGCTGGTGTATCTATATTTTAGTGCAATTTTTGGTTGCTTTAATAGCAGTTAGTTAGTAAGTAAGTGAGTGAATATGCTGTTGAAACATACTACCCTAAAGCCAATAGCAAAAACTGCAACAAAGTTCTACCAATCAACAGCCAAGTAACCAGCTAAAGTTCCCTGGCCTCAGATTTCACTAAAAAAGCAAAAAAAAAAAACGAAAATAATTTGAACAATTGTATGCTGCAGTGTTTCTAGTTAACAGGGTGTTGCTGAATTCAATTTTTTTAAATGAGTTTTCATAAACAAATTTTGAAGAATTTAACATTCCCAAAGTATGCAAATTAATATAAAAAATTATGTTTTAGAATCCCTCAAAAAATTTCTCCTAAAACTCATTAGAACTTTTGCGAAAATTTTAAAAGAAAAAGCCTACTGTTGTATTTATGGTTTTTATTTTTCTTTTTTAATTTTTTTTTTTTCACAAATTTAAATAGTTAAGCCTAAGGATAATCATAGTTTCCAATAAAATGGGAAAATATTAAAAAAAAAATTTTCAAAAAAATTATAATTTTACCTCAGGCTCGATTACTAACAGCGAAAAGATTTGCAAAAATTTTAAATATGAAAACAAAGTGATTAGTTTCTAAATCTAAATTATAACAAAAAAAATCTCATATTTAAACACCCGTTTTTATTGCAGATAAAACACAAATTTTACGAGTGGCAGCAACATATTGTACAACTTTTATGTTTTTGTTGTTACTTTTTTTTCTCCATTATCATTGCATCTTCTTTTCATCTTTTGGTATAGAAAAGTTTTTGACTTTTCAATAGTTGGAATTAGTTTTTATTTTCTAGATTTTTTTTGTTGGTTGTTTTTCATTTAACTTCTTGTTATTGTCCTTTTGCTTAACAACTGCTGTTGTTGTTTGTTGATTAAAGTCGGGTCATCCTCCTCTTATAACTGAGAACATACTCTGATGAGTCTGGGTTGAAGTTTAAGGGGGAATTTAAAAGCTTCCTTCTCTTAAATTCTAGATGAAAAAAGAATTGTAATTTCAGTTTTTAATATTATACTTGGGATTAGATTTTTTTTTTGTTAATTTTCTTGTGCAGAGTGGCATTGTTGTTATTTTTTGTAGCATTAATGCCGACCATTTTAAATAAAGTATTCGAAGTAGAAAATTATGCTGATTCCTTTTGTTTTCTTTTCTACATGAAACTTATACATTTTTCTATTTAAGAGTTAAATAAAACAGTCGTATACAAGTGCTTTTAATTAAACTGTTTATTCTTTGTCTAGTTAGATGCCTGTTGCACATTTATGTTAACCCTTTAATAGTCTAAAGTTAAAATTAGTTTGTCTTACTGAGGTTTTATTTTATTTATTTATTTATTTTTTATCACTTTTAAATATCTAGTGCTTAGTAAACAATTACACTGTCCTGCAAGAAAAGTAATTGGTTAAAAATTTAACAGAAAATGATTTCATTATTTTGTATCATCTACAGATCTTTTTAAGGGGTGTGACAAGCATAACTTTTTATTTTGCACTATAATTCGGGAACCCTTCATTTTACTTGTTCAAAACTAAATGGCAAAAGTATTCACGTAAATTTAAATATTTCTTGTAAATCCATATGAACATCTTGAATTTACTCACAATTAAGGTGAAGGCAAATTATTGTGACCATAATGGGAATTTTTTTTTAAACTACAAGCAGTTAAAATATATTAGGATTTTATAGTTCTTAAAGCTAAAAAATAAGTCACAAATAGCAACACATTTTTATTTGATAGAACAAAATAAAACTGAGTAGAGCTAATGAAAAAAGATATTTGGTCTGTATAAAAATAAGAAGCTGGACTAGAACTTGATCAGTTTAAAACTAAAAATTAATCTGCACAATATTTCGATACAGACTAAGCTTTATAATTTTGTTGATTACTATGTCTCTTATAGGTATAAAATTTGAAGAAAAAAAAGCACAAAATTCCTGATAAAGTTTTTGCATTCATCCTGTTCTTTATCTTATTCTTCTTGCTGAAAACCGGAAAATGAATGATAAAAACACATTTGTACAATGGAAACAATCACATAACAAGCCATTATTAAAACGTTTGGGTGGAAGTTTTTAAAAAGAAAAGATTAGTTTTTAATTTGCTTTTTATTAAAACAAAAATGTTGCTAATGACCATAGAAACTCGAAAAATTAAGACACCATTTCAAAGTTTAAAACCAAAAACAAAGAAAAAAAAAAACAATAACTACAAATGAAATGGAAACTAAAAGAAAATTTAATTTTAACTTTTCTTAATAAAAATACATAATTTAAAAACATTTTAACAAACTTTATTAAAGAAACTATTTGTTTGTGAGTATTGTATTTTTTAGTTGAATATTTTCTTTATTTATATTGATGTGTCCCAAAAGACCTTTTAATATAATTTCTTATCTAAAAATGTTTTCCCCCTAAGAAAACAAGAGCACAAAGAAAAAGTAAGTATGCAAATTACAGTATTTATGTATGACACAAAAATAAAATATATCATAAAAGCAGAAAGAATATGTGTGAGGGTTGCTACATTGTGTATTTAAATGCATACATTAGTGCCCATAAATATATTAACTTCTTTAACTTGTTACTTTAAATTTTTAGGGTAAATAAGTCTTTAGATTTTTGATTATCGAACAATTTTTTTTAAGCTTTGCCCAAAGCAATTGTGGTTATTTAATTAAACACACATTTATTTACTTATAAGTATTTGCCTGTTTACGACCGTGTGTGTTCTTTGTCAACTACCTTGAGAAACATCCTGTCATGGGCTTAATATCACCACTATATAAATCCACGATTCTGTCAAGAGCAAATAAATATTTTATCTTGAATTTATGATCATTTGTCGTAAAACTTAAAGAAAAAATCTAAAATACATCAGTAACAATATGTGATATGACTTCAAAAAATCTTTTGCCCATTAGAAACGGAGCTTGCCTTATGTACATATGTACGTGGTTTATTAAATTTATATCTATTATTCCATTGAGAAAAAGAGAACCTAAAGAGATATAAGCAGAGACTAAGAGCTTTTAAATAAAAAACTAAAACTGAATAAAAATTTAAATATAAAAACTTGTAGAATCTTCCATAAGAGGGAGCGAAAATTTATCACCTCGATGAATTAAGTTACCGAATGGATTTTTTTTTTAATTTGATTCATTTTATTTCATTTATGTTTTTACTTCAACGCAACGCGTGCAATCATGCAATATCAAATAGACAATAAATTTATATTTATACGAGGGCTGCTATATATATTTCTGGCCTGGCAACACTGAGTGCTGCAAAGTGCAATCTGAAATTTCCATTGGAAAGTTTGTCATTTTTAAGCATCATCGTACTCAAAAGGTTTTGACGTACGACCATTGTTTGTGTTGTTTACAGTGACTTGAAAAAATTAATATAGAAAAAAATGGAATTAACTCGTGAACATTTTCGTGCCATCATTTTTCACAACTTTCGACGTGGATTATCACGACAAGAGTGCATTGATGAACTTAAATCTTTGTATGGCGATGAAGCACCATCCTATAGCACTGTAAAAAATTGGTATAATGAATATAATCGTGACCGAAGCTCGCTCAAAGATGAATTCTGTGAAGGTCGTCCAAAAACGGCTGTTGTGCCGGAGAACATTGATGCCGTGCGTGAACTCATAATGCAAGATCAACATGCGACATACCAAGAGATAGAGACATCCTTGGACATTTCTTCCACCAGCATACATTGGATGGAGGTTTGTTCTTGTTGGATCCTGCACAATTTGAAAGTCGCTCAAAAAAAGGCTCGTGTCGATTGGTACAAAGAAATGTTGCAAAAATACGATAACGGTGCTTCAAAAGACGTTTATAAGATCGTCACAGGTGACGAATCATGGATCTATGCGTATTAGCCCGAAACGAAACAACAATCGACCGTGTGCGTCTTTAAAGACGAGTAAAAACCAACGAAAGTTGTTCGTGGAAGAAGCACTTCGAAGCAAATGGTCGCCTGTTTCTTCTGCAAAACGGGTCATGTGGCGACTGTTCCGCTTGAGCAACGTAGGACGGTCACTTCTGAGTGGTACACCACAATTTGTTTGCCTGAAGTCATCAGAGAAATTCGAAAAACCAACAAGAGAAGACGAATCATTGTTCACCATGACAATGCGAGCTCTCACACATCGGCTCAAACCAGAGCGTTTCTGACCGGCCGAAACGTCGAATTAAGGGGTCATCCGCCGTACAGCCCTGACTTGGCACCTAATGACTTCTTCTTGTTTCCGTACATCAAGAAAAAAATGCGTGGTCAACGATTTTCATCGCCAGAAGAAGCTGTTGAAGTGTTCAAAAACCATGTTTTAGAGGTGTCTCAATCGGAGTGGAAAAAGTGCTTCGACAACTGGTTTGAGCGCATGCAAAAGCATATAAATCATGCTGGAGAATACTTTGAAAAACAATAAAATCATTTTTGTTTATAAATATTCGCATTTTCCCTATTAGGCCAGAAATATATAGAGCAGCCCTCGTATACATATTATTAATTTACATATCAAAAAATTCAAATTGTATAATAAAAAATTAGCAAATAAAAATAAAATTGCCAAATAAAATCGCCAAATTACCAAAAAACTAATAAAAAGTAAAAAGAATATTGCAAGAAAAATATATCAATAACAAATAGAAATTTTTATAAGGTTTATTTAACATTATAGCCCACAACATAAAAATCTAAAAACTGGAAAATCCTTGTATCAATATACCAAAAATAAATCAAAATATAAGAAAACAAGTAAGAGTGCTACGCCAAAATTTATATTTCCTTCACTATATGTGTAAATCTAGTTTTAGTGAAGGAAGTCCAATACAAAAAAAAAAAAAAAAAAAAAAACGGGGTGACAGAGAATTAACAAATTAAAAAAAACAATTACATAAATTTGTCATCGGCTCTTAGTGGGTTAAGCATTTTTAAAAACATTTAGTATTTTCTGAAAGATTTCTTCAAAAGCTTTTAAATGATACCAATATTGACCATATTGACAATTGAAATTTTCTATAAAAATTTTAGAGACCCATAAATCCGAATACATAGGCGAACGCAAATTTTTTCACTAGATGTTTTTGTTTTACTTATTAATTCTCTATCGCTCCATATTTTTGTTGTTTTTTTTTTCTTTTTTCTAAATGATACGAAAAATTAGGAGCAGGCGAGGTGTTATGCCTTTGGCGTTAAAGAACATGGGCCGATCTTGCTGATTTTCAATATCGAAATGTTAAAAACTATGTGTGAACGATTGGCTCATTTACGACCTTGGCAAAGTTGATTTTATCACTAACACGGACGCTCAATTGCTTATGGAATCGGAAATAAATATTGTAGTAATAACAAACAGTATGACAAGCTTAGATAATCCCTTTTTTAATTTTTTTGTGGTGAAGTATATAAAAGCAGAAAAGTCTATCAAAATTAATATGTATGGAAAGCCATATAATAAAGAAAACTTTGACAATATGTTGTTGACTAAAAATCGAAATTGATTGGACATTTACAATTTTGCTTTAAAAAATAATTTAAAAAAAACAAGAATTCCCTTGATAAAAATAGACGCATTCGCAAAGTGTTGCAAATTTTAATAATAAATAGTTATTGTAGGACCAGGCAACTTCACAACTTCAAAACAGATCTCAGCTGTCAGCCACTTGCATCAAATTACATCAACTATTGGGACATCCTTTAGTTTTAAAATTCAAATTGTATACTTGTTGCTTTACTAGTTCGTTGAAAATTTCAACTGTTTGCCTGCAACTGTTCAAAAGTATGGTCATATACATTATATTTAACCAACTATTAGGTCAGCATTAATTTATATTATAGAATACTTATACTTTTAATTGTAACCGTCATAGTTGTCTACATTCTGTCCAATTTTCAATGGTTTGTCAATAACGGGTTAAAAGATAGACACCTTTTAATTTTTTTGCTTTATTTTTGTACTACTCTGCGGTTTTTTTTTAATTTTAAAGTGGTGCTTCTTATGGTTCATAGAACACGTAAAAAACATATATGTTGTGTGAGGACACCCTTTCAAAATCGGCTTAGAAATGACTGAGTTCTGAGGGCACAAACATAAAAGCAACATTTAGACGATTTTATGTTTTAAGTCGGTTAAAAACTACTTAAAATTCAACTTTTGTTTTAATGCATTACAATCATGAAAACAAATTACATTAAAATTGAAAATATCTTATAAGAAGGCATTTGCAATGGCTAATTTGTACAAAAACAAAAAAAATCTTGTTGATCATACTCTAGCAAAGTTTATCTTATTTCTCTTGTTATCAATTAAGATGAAAAACGATTTCATATTGCTATATTTCTGCGTATGTACAATTGGTGGAAAATACCCCTCGACTTTTTATTTATTTATTTTTTTTTTTGGAAATTTACTTTAAATATTGAAGACGAGCTAGACTTTTCATTAAGGACGTGTTGCATGAAACCGGTTTCTTAATTTCATTAAGTCGCTTATCTTCGAAGCAAAGATAAAATATAGTGGCACTTACCAAAATGCTTCGATCATCTAGCGATTCTAAAACGACTCTAATATTAGTGTTGAGTTTCTCCTTTTATGGACAGTCAAGTGTTCTCTAATAACTTAACACCCGAAAAACATTTGTTTGCAATATTTTAAATTTTCATAAAATTTGGGTTTTTTGGTTAAACACTTTCACCTTTTTTAGTAACAAAAAAATACTTTTTTTTAATAGAGAAGAAAAAGTCTTCAATGTCTTTATTTTTAGCCCCAAACTCTCCACTTTTAATTGCCTCCTTACCTAAAACCGTCTTTTTATTATATTCTTTAGTCCTTTTGCATAATATGCCTCCAGAGAATTTCCTTTTGCTCCGAAAAAACAACAAAAAAAAAGAAACACTGCAATTTGTGTTTTTTTGTCCTGGATACTCCTTCTGTGGGTAAAAAAAATCATAAAAAAGTATTGGTCCCCCACATAGTAATTCGTTGCAAGGACATTTTTGTCAATTTGTTCTAAAGACAAATGAGTTTAAGGAAAAGCAAGCAAAATTCTTTAGAAAATATAATGAATGAATGTTTACAAATTGTGTTTAGGGGACTTGCGAAATTTTTTCCCCTTTTTGTTTTTTGCTTGCTTTCTTTATTCGTTTCTTCCTTCCTGTGTGTCCTTCTTTTTGCTTTTATGAAAAACACTCTTTTTTATTTCTGCATGTGTACGGTGCTTAAGTGAATGTGTTGTATTGTGTATTTAATAGGATTTGACTAAGCCAATTACCATTCTGAATGGTGTGTGAATTGTGTCGAGACAGGCGAATACTCCCTAATGTATTTCAAAAAAAAAAAAAATGGAAATATTGTTCGTTGAGATGATGCTGTTGTCCTTTGATTTTTTCTTCTGTATTTGACTGTAAAAACAAAAGTGAAAGAATGATAAAATAAAAAATCAAGAGATAAATGAATGAAGAAAAAAATTTTGTAATTATGACATAGAAAATGAAAGGGAAACGTTTTTATGGTCCTTCATAGAAGAGTAAAAAAAACAAAGTTTTAAATTCTGACATATTTACATTGAACGTATTTCAAGATACAATTGGGAGTAAAAATCAACTAAACCCAAAAGATCTTTTAACCATCTATCGGCATTCTTTCGTATATTTTGATGCTAGAAGAGTAAACAAAGATACCGTTATATTTCGAATTTCTCTCGACTTCTACAACAAGTTGCTTTCTAGCATTTTTCTTATTAATTTTTTGTTCACTGTTTTTTGAAAACATCAGGGGAGAGCTTTTCATACATCTCCTAGATTATAGATACTGTTGCTTGTTAACGGCAACATTAATAACGATGACAACTAGACAATCATTTGCTTTATAATGATGTTATTTATTTTAAACCAGTATTGTTTTCAAATAATGTTTATTTGTTAATTCTTACAAAAGTCATTTCAATTTTAATAAAGAAACGAGTATGCAAATGAGACGATTATTTGCAAAGAAAATTTAATGGATGCTATTTTTCTTCCTACAAATTTGTCGTGCTGTGTAGAATTCGTCATTCGTTGCAGTTGTGTTCCTTCCCTAACTTATTATTAGTTTTTTTACATATTTCTTTCTTTCAAGTAAAAGTATTTAGGAACAGTTATTTCTTTACTGTTTAAATAGCAGAAAATGTTTTTTTAAACTTCTACTTAATATAAAATGAGATCATATACTTGAAGCATTTTTAAAAGGCACCTTAAATTACCCTTGTACTTTATTAAAAATTTTAATTTGTTTTCTTACACCAGTTAATCAGATGAAAGAATTTGCATATTGATGACCTAAAACATATCGCTAAATCAAAGTGCTTTTTTTTAATTTTAACGCTTTCAAATGGGTTAATTTCGAGCATGTAATGTTGTTTTTCTTAATGTAATTCTCATTATAAAATTTGGACTAACGGTATATTTTGTCTGTACTTTATTATTGCCAACAATAAAAACTCAACGAAAAATTTGACTCAAATAAAACGAAAAAAAATCTTCTCGTCCATTTAAAAGTCGGCCGTTGTCGTTGAAAGTCAAGGTTTTAACTTAAGCCTCGTTTTTTACGTTGTCCTGAAAAAATATTTTTTTTTATATTTGGCTTGTGTTTTGTAAAAAGAAATAACTTTTTTAGTTTAACATAATTTTTATAATAATTGTGTCTTAGTTAGTGCACAGTGTGTAAATGGATTGTGAACTATTTTTAAATATTTATTTAATCTATTATTTGAACTATTAAAAATATAAAACGTTTAGTGTGAGCCCTCGTTAAGTGTCGAGTGTTAAACGTTAGAACTGCTTTAAATAAATTTTTATATTAAAAAAATATAAAAATCACATTTTTTGTAAATTTTATAAATATATTGTGCTAAATATATTTAAAGGAGTGCTGTAATATAATATCATTTTTAGTTTTGTATATTTTTTAAAATTGTATACATTTGAAAAAAACATTAAACGTAAAAAAACGTGGTTAAAGTTAAAAGAAAACTGAGACAAAATGTTTAAAACAACTACCGCGGGTTTTTTGGGTAATCGCCATTTGATTTTCGATTTTGCTCAAAAAGATGATCTATTCATGGAGTAAGTAGAAAATTTGCATTAAACTAAAATGTAATATTTTTTTTTCTTTTCATTTCTATGAGTTAAAAAAAATTCTTCACTGAAATTGTTAAAAAAAATGTTGCCAGTAAAAAAATTTTATATTAATAAACATATTTCTGTTTTTAATTTGAAAAAACCAATATGGTAACCTTAAATAAATTTTTTAAGAGATAATATGTTTAACAATATTATAGCGCTGATGAATTTAGTGTTGCCAGGTCATATTAACTTTTCTCTAAAAACTATATACTGCTCTGTGAATTCGGTTCATTTGTAGAAAATAAATAAATAAAAAGAAAAAAAATATAAAAGAAACCTTCTTTTATTATCGTTCTACTAATTTTATAAATGTGAAGGTTTTTATGTTTTCAGCTATTTGTTTAAATCCTATCAAGTCTAAACGGCCAAAGTGTTTTAGAGCAAAGATAGATCTTAACTAATATAAAGTTAGCATACTTTCAGGAGTTGTAATTAAAATTATTTCATATTTTAAAGTGAACACAATATAACGATTTTAGTTAATGTTTGGAAGTTTCATCAATATTTATGAATATAAAAGGTAGAACATCGTAACATTTTATATTATAAGGGAATATGCATTCATATCTCACATAAAATTCGTATCTTACATAAAAAGAATTTTAAATAGAATAATTGTTCCAAATGGCAATGCTTCTAAAGAGATTTGACGTTTCATGTTTCATGTTTAATATTAACTTTGGGTCTTGGTTTAATAATTCGTCACTAGTTTTTTTTAACGTTGAAAATGTTTTTATTTGAAGTTTTACATCTAATGCTAAACTGCGTATACCAAATAAATTTAAGTGTTTTAAATGTATTTTGATTCATAAAAAACTGAAAGCTTTAAAGCTCTCTTAAAATTATCTACATGTAAATAAAATAAAAAAACAAGAATTTCTTCAATTTCAAAAATTAAAAAACAAAGGATACTCGTATTTGTATATAACTCGAATATAAACTTAAATATCCAAGAATAAAACCAAAACACAAAGTAAAAATAATAAAAGTGGAAGGCAATAATGGGTATTTTTTAATTAAATTATGAAACTAGTGGACCACTAAAATAATTAGCAAACATTGAAAAGTCATTAATGAGCGAGAGAAAGCAAATAATAAATACAGAGATGGAAGTTTTATAACTAAAAATATTAAAGAAGAGACAGAAAATATAAACACACACTCTTACTTTATGACAACATATTTATAATTTCTTTGGTCACAAGCAATAACAACTTTTTTTATGTTTTCAACACCATTTTTAATTTTAATATAGTTGCGCTAAATCAGGGAATATCAACTTAAGCTGTTTAGATTTGAAGGTAAAAAATACTAAGTTTTTAAGCTACAAAGATAAAATTTGACTTGTATTACAGATTAGAAGTATAATATTAGTAATAACTCAATTGCTTGTGTAACTGTTGTTTTTCGAGCACCAGAAGAAATGTTGCTACTAAGTGACTTACATTTGCCTTATGCACTACTTAGTGTTTCTCTCTCTTGCTTGTACAGATTCGCTAAAATCTGCTCTTAAGCCGTCTTTTATTGCCTTTAATGCAATAAGAAAAAGAGCAAGCGATAATTTGTTATATTTTGAGAATTTCGTTCAGCTTAGAAGGAATAACAGGGTTATCACAATGTAAAACAAAATATACTACAGAAATAAACAAGTAAGTGCTATATTCGGCTTTGTCGAATTTTATATACCCTCCACTAAAAATGTATAACCATATGTACATATCGTAACCTAACTTTTTTTTTTGTAATTCAAGTTTTATTTCGATAAATGATTCTTTAATGTACCACTAAAAGATTAGGAAAGTTGTAACAGCTTTAAATTGTTTAGAGAATTTAATAACAGAATGCGTTAATAAAAAATTTCCAACTACAAAACTGTACTTTTTATCAAGTTTTTTCCTTTTCCTGTAAAGAATGGCGTATGTTAGTTAGGGCCATTCTATGTTAAAGTAATGATATATATGCACATGTATATAAGTATATGTACTTCGAAAATTGTAAGCTTTATGTAGGGTTGTTGCCCGAGTTCAGCAAATGAAAGAGCTACTCTATCAGATCCTACTATAATCTAGTAGAGAATAAGTAGTAAGAGGTGAAAAGTTCATAAATTTTTCGTACTTTTTTCATTCATTTTCTTATGCATAGGGAAGTCGATTGCGCGATGTCCGTCTATCCGTCCGTGTTCAGGTTGAAAACATCTTTGCAAAATTTAAATACGCCAATCGGTACTTAAAAATTTTTTGCTTGTGAAAAACAGCAAGATCGGTAAATGTCTTTCGAGGCAGCCGGCAAAACACCACACCTACCTCTAATTTGTCCATATATGGAGCAAATCCAGTTCAGTTAAGTTTCTACAATCACGATAGAGAAATAAAAAATAAGGAAAAAACATCCAGTGTAGAAAATGGCGCTTTAAATATTCTCCGATTTTTGGGCGTCTAAACCGTCTATAAAAAAAATGATCGTGATCTTCATAAAAATACGAAATTTTTGTTAAAGTGCTTAACCCATTAAGAGCCGATGAAATTTTTATTTAAATTATATACAGTACTTTTATTTATTTTTTCTTATTTTTTAATTCTCTGTCACTTCAATATTTGATTTTTAAATTGGAGTTACTTCACTGTACTAAATTAACATACATGATGAAGGATATATAAGATTGGAGATATCCATATATAGTTCTCTTGCTTGTTTCTAAAATATTATTTTACTTGACCTTAAAAAAATATTGTTTTTTTTCTGATCAAGTATGTACAATGTTAAAAACCAAGCTATTTCAACCCTGATAATAAAACAAATTTATGCAAAAGTTACAATCTTTTAACCATCAATACTTCTTCAGCAGATTGTTTTTCTTCTTTATTAGCATTTCTCTGTCTAGAACAAAAGCATCAACCATCAATGCCATGATGGTGATGAGAATTCTAAAGAAACTGATTGGAAAATATCACAATGATAGTATTAATAGTCAGCTTTTTATAAATAAATGATAAAACATTGAAAGACAATAATAAGTTGAAATTGATTTATTTTTTTTATAATTCATTTATTAATTTTATTACATGTTAAAATTTCTTTTTGTTATGTATTCTACTGATTAGTTTGAACGATTACCACTTCCACGTTCCATCTAACCCAACTGCCAATATTATAACTTCTATACCTTATGTGACCATTACTATGACCATTCATTGATGATAATTGTACATTCAGTGTTCATATGACACCCTAAAACTGTGATAGCATAAAAGCTCTTGCAGTGTTTGGCTTATAAATGAATAAAAAATATGTTCAATGGTTGGTTGGTTGTATTCTTTAAGTACAATAACCGACGAGTTTTAATGGCAATTTATTTATTTATGAATATACATGTACATGTAGATATGTATTTACCCTCTTTCTTCTCCAATAGGTTACCTGAGCTGCTGTATTAATATCTTCACTCAGTTCCATTTATTTATGTTATCTTTAAAAGTTTTTGTTCTCCATATCTCTTCATCATCGTCATCATCACGACTGTGTTCCTTTGTTGTTGTTGTTGTTGTATGTTTTATTAATATTTTATATTTTTATTTACACTCTACTGCTTCACTGCGCTTTAAGTGTGATCAATCTACAGTTTGGTTCTGTTTAACTTTTTAATTAAAAACGTACATTTTCCCAATCTGATGGAATAAGAAATAATATTTAAACAAACGTTTTTATATTAAAATCTATTTCTTTAAATACTTTGGAGTTTTTAATGCACTGGCTGGCTAATCCATTCTGGCTTTTAATTAACATTTAGGATTGGCCAGCTATCAGGCAAAAGTTAAGAAATAGTTAACATAGAGCGTATAATGAGGGCCCAGACAATTTTTTATAAAATTTTCCATTATCTATAAATCGATTTGTTAAGCAATTATATCTAAAAGTATTAAGCGAATATTAATGTCATTCATGTTTTTTTAAACCGACATGTGATAAGCCTTAATTGTAAACGATGAAATGGGTAAAATAAGTTCAGTTGTATATAATTTAATAAATATTAAATATTTTATCTATTGCACACTAAGTCCACATTTGCACAATGCTATTTTTGATGCAATATTTTTTTCAATTCACATTTTATATTGCAGCCATATTCGTTATTTTAAACAAAAGATAAGCAATAAAATCCTCCTTAAATTCAAGCTATACTATATTTTTTACTCTGCTTGCTTCACAACCAAACAAAAATTTCATGCTAGTTTCATGAAAAATGTCATAGTGTAAGTGCCGTTAAATTCACAAACTTTTAATAATTTTTTTAACATTCCTTTACTTGTGTTTTTTTTTTTTATAGGGAATAATGGTTTTCTTTCATAAATAGTGATTGTTTTTTAAATTTTCCTTAATGTTGTTTGAATAATGCATTCAATAACAATTAAAATTCAATTCATTAATTACTTTTTTCGTGCTTTCATATATTTTTTCATTTCTACACTTTAATTTAGTTCAATTTAGTTCTAAAAATTTTTCTTAGTGCAAAATAATTTATAGTTTTTTTTTTTTATTTATAGAATTCTCTATTTTTGCCAAAAATGACTTAGTATGATTTATTAATTTTTGTAAATAGAGAGAAGTGTATTGTTTTATTTATGTGTGCAGGCTTGTAAATGACACTTTTTCATTTCATTAAAATCAATTTGTTCAATCTAAAATGATTCATTGTTTTGTTTTCGTTCATTGTCTCTAAACTATTGTTCCAAATCTTATTCGTTTTTAATCTATAATTAATTTTTGTTGTTATGTGTTCTTCTTCTTTTATATCTGTAACAGTGAATTCCATTTAAAAATGATAAATAAAATACAGTTGTGTTGTGTATACATTTACCCCACTTTGCGATTTAGCGTTTGTCGTATTCTTTAAATTACAACATTTGTTTCATTGCTACCATTTAGACTTTAACATCGTATTCAGAGATGGAAAGCCTGTATAAATTTCCTCAACTATAGTCTTTTTTAGACCAATCATATTATTCAAACAACATACAAATAATTTACAAAGAAATTTATTTGAAACTTAATTAATATCTGATTTTTCTTGTGGTCATCTAATTCGCATTCTGGAAAAATTTCTATGTTTAATAAGTTGTTTATAATAAAAAAAAAAATAATATCTACAAGAAATCAGCCAATTTTTCAATGTCTTTAAGTAATCTTTTTTTCAAGATAGGCAAACGAGTTTGGTGGTTCTTTAAGTCTGAATCGCGTTTTGAAATCAGCCGACGAACATAAATAATTTTTTCTGAAAACTATTTAAAAAAAAATATGAACGCAAGAATATCACAAAAGTATAAAAATTAGGGTTAACAATTTTAATAATATAAATTTTATAGAAAGAAGCACACACATTCGATTTGATCTAACTAAAAAAAATAGAAAGACTGAGAAATTAAAAATTAATTTATAAATTTTTTTTGCATTAAATAAAATTTCACCAAATATCAAAAATACCTCTTAAATAAAAAAAAAATTTTCATCACTTAAATGTATTGAGTATTAATAAACAAACATTTTCTACACTAAAGGCAAAGCGTAAATATTTTTTTTTTAGTATTTTTACGTCAATAAATTAAAAAAAAAAACATTTCGCTTAGACTAGAATTAAAAATTATAACTTCCATGCCTGAACCATATTTACATTTGACACTCACAACTTTTTACATGCTCATTGTTTATTTCTCCATAAATTTATTTTTAACGTTTTCTCTTTTCGTATCTCTTCTCCTTCCAGTGCATTTGGTATGAGTGATAAAAGCAGTACAACTAACAGCCTACCGAATAGTCCAATACATAGCAACAACAATACATCGCTGCTAAATAACAACAATACAAGTCTTTGCAATCACAACATACCTAGCCACAACAGGAGCAACAGTAAAATCATCAGCAACAATAACAACAGCAACAGCAGTAATCCAAATAATAATAACAACAATACATGCAGTGCCAATCGCAATGTTGTCGACAATGACTCTTGTTTTCGCATGGACGCCGATACACCATACGGCGAAAAGGAGCCCGATCCAGACAATATTAAAATGTTTGTTGGCCAGGTGCCAAAATCTATGGATGAGGCTCAACTGCGCGAAATGTTTGAAGAGTATGGTCCCGTGCATTCAATAAACGTATTACGAGATAAAGCGACCGGAATAAGTAAAGGTAGGTGTTCAAAATGATAAAGTACAATTGGAATGAGCTTGGCAGAAAAACAAAAATAAAATAAAGTAACAATTGATTACAATTTGGTAGAGGTGGTTGTAGTTAGTGGTAATTGAAATTTATTGTATTTTATATTTATCACAAGCCAAAAAAGGAATTACAGAAATGAACATGTAAATATAGTTTACGAAATGAAACAGAACAAACAGTGCTGCCGAGTTCTGTTTAAATAATAGTTTTCTGTGATAAAATTTAAACTACTTTCTTTTTTTATAAATGCTTCTGTAACCAATGTCTTCAAAAATCGACAATTGATTTTTGAAATAAAAGTCTTAATAAGCATTTTTAAGAATTGAAATTATAAGGCAGACAATCAGGCATGTTCTGAATTCCATACGAAATTTTCACTTTTGTATTTTTCAAGGCATTGTTTTTGTAAAAAATTATTTTATAGCAACAATTCAGAACATGTCTTAATAAGTCTTAACTTCTGTGGATAGAGAAAATAGAAAATGATGAAGAAATAAATCAATTATAGAAGCAAAATTGTATTAAGCGATTAAGTTCATGTTTGCTAAACAGGGTTAGTAATGAATAAAATTGCCACATATGGAGTAAAAGTTATTAACACGAGACCCTACAGACTTCATTAAATCCCGAAAATGTTATATTTGGTCTGGTTTGCATCATTAAGCCATAGGGTTTGTCATAAGGCCAGTGCAACCATGATAAATCTAAATTTAGTGTCGAGAAGTGGACTTGTCAATTAACCTCATATGTCGAGCGATTTGACACTTCTTGATTATATCCTGTGGGTTACGTAAATTCAATCTTATGCTGATAAACAAGTAACAATTGAAGACTTGTAGGGCCAGCAGTTCAAAAAGTTGGGCTAGAGTTAGCCAAAAAACCGGAATTAAATTTAAATGCATTGATTTTTCGAATACAAAAAATTTTTTTTATAAAAATTATATTTTTCTTATATTTTACATTTTAAAATTCTTTCTTATATAAACATACGTAACAACTTTAATTTTATTTCATAATGAAACAAGCACTAGGTCAGTTTTAGAATAAAAATAAAAATATTGTTTATTATTATTATTATTATTTTTTTTTAAGTTAATTTGACAAATTTTTTTTCAATTGAACTAATGTTTTTGTTTTTGAAAAGCATACAATTTGTTTAATAATATTGCTAAATAATATTATTTCCTGTTTCCTGAAGATGCCATCCAACGGTGTAGCGAAATATTTAAAGAAAAAAAAAAAATAAAAAATAATAAACAATATTTTTATTTTTATTCTGAAACTGACCTAGTGCTTGTTTCATTATAAAATAAAATTAAATATAATACGAGGGCTGCTATATATATTCTGGCCTGGCAACACTGAGCGCTGCCAAGTGCAATCTGACATTTCCATTGCAAAGTTTGTCATTTTTAAGCATAATCGTACTCAAAACGTTTTGACGTACGACGATTATTTGTTTTGTTTACAGTGACTTGAAAAAATTAATATAGAAAAAAATGGAATTAATTCGTGAACATTTTCGTGCCATCATTTTTCACAACTTTCGACGTGAATTATCACGACAAGAGTGCATTGATGAACTTAAATCTTTGTATGGCGATGAAGCACCATCCTAAAGCACTGTGAAAAATTGGTATAATGAATTTAATCGTGGCCGAAGCTCGCTCAAAGACGAATTCCGTGAAGGTCGTCCAAAACGGCTGTTGTGCCAGAGAACATTGATGCCCTGCGTGAACTCATAATGCAAGATCGACATGCGACATACCGAGAGATAGAGACATCCTTGGACACTTCTTCCACCAGCATACATTCGATACTGCATGAACACCTGGCCGTAGAAAAGGTTTGTTCTCGTTGGATCCCGCACAATTTGAAAGTCGCTCAAGAAAAGGCTCGTGTCGATTGGTGCAAAGAAATGTTGAACAAATACGATTGCGGTGCTTCAAAAGACGTTAATAAGATTGTCACAGGTGACGAATCATGGATCTATGCGTATGAGCCCAAAACAAAACAACAACAATCGACCGTGTGGGTCTTCAAAGACGAGCAAAATCCAACGAAAGTTGTTCGTGGAAGAAGCACTTCGACGCAAATGGTCGCCTGTTTCTTCGGCAAAACTGGTCATGTGGCGACTGTTCCGCTTGAGCAACGTAGGACGGTCACTTCTGAGTGGTACACTACAATTTGTTTGCCTGAAGTCATCGGAGAAATTCGAAAAACCAACAAAAGAAGACAAATCATTGTTCACCATGACAATGCGAGCTCTCACACATCGGCTCAAACCAGAGCGTTTCTGACCGGCCAAAACGTCGAATTAATGGGTCATCCGCCGTATAGCCCTGACTTGGCACCTAGTGACTTCTTCTTGTTTCCGCACATCAAGAAAAAAATGAATGGTCAACGATTTTCGTCGCCAGAAGAAGCTGTTGAAGTGTTGATTTGCGGGAAAACTACATCATCATTTTTTAATTCAAGATCGGTTACTGCAGTGCAGTGCGCTCGACAAGACGCAACACAGCATAGCAGACATTGCGAAATGAAAATATAATAAATCTTATACAAAAAATAATTTTATTGAAATGGGTCAGTAAAAATATCTTGGGTAACTTGCAGGCAGTAAGATAATTCCAATGCAACCAAAATTTAGATTTTACTTAGAGTCACGTGAATAGGAAGTGAAATTTTTGTGTTCATGAAATTTTCTTTCCTCCCAAAGTGAAAATTGAAATTATGCACTTTTATGAAATACTTTCTTCATCATTAAAAATCATTCTGTACAATATTTTCACTGCACACCGTAAAATAATTTGAACGTCTGAAAAACGAAATCATATAGAATCCATTTGGTTCGATGTTTTTTGTTCGTGGTTCTTCGATTATTGTTATTCAAAAAGCCATAATTCTTAAGGTCCTTAAAATAGATTCTTCCTCAGTGGCGAGCTTTCTTTATTTTCTCTGCATCTTTTTCGCCGATCCAACATTTTTTTTTTTTTTGAGGGTGGCATAAGTTTGGTATTCAACTAATGCAATTTTACTCTCAAACTATATACTCTAAATGGAGTCACGTCGGCTTTAAGCCCATCCAACAGCTGTATATATTAATTGGTGGTAATGATTGACTTTTTTATAATATAATCCAATGTGAATGAATAAAGGTGGTCCTAAAGGACTGTCGCTGCCAGATTTCAAGAAATGAACTGTCCTGATTGTTATTTGCTCTTTGCTCTGTTGGTAGGGATCCACACTTTTTAAGTGGTGATTGCGTTAATAGTCAAGTGTGAACAATAGACTTTTCATTTAACCCTTAGAAACCTTTTGACTTTTTCTTAGTTTTTGCTGGCATTCGTTACGTATTCCCCTGTTTCTTTGTAAAAATTTATTTTTATCGTAATAGTAGGAATCGAACCCCATTGACTAAGTGCAACATCAAAGCGAAATGGATGTGTCTTACTGATTTAACGTTTTAACAATTAGTCATGCTCTGATTGAATTAGAGTTATTTCCGATTATCATAATGTTCCATAAAACAGGTTTATAATTAGAGTTACAAGAACTTGTTACTTTGGCAGTGAATCATTGAATACATTGCAGAGGGGCCTCGATTTTTCGCCAAGTAGTTTGTAAGTTAAAAAAACTTCCTACTTAAATCTTTCCTGTTTAAATCGAACATCCATAAGCACTACTCTCTTAAAAGTCCCTCCTACTATCTTATTTTCAACCTGTGTCACTCCTTGATTATAGGTCCAAGTAAGAGGAAAAAAATAAATCGAGCCTTCAACTAACTGAATTTTTGCAAAGTAATGAAATATAAATTTAATAATTAACTGTGTTAGAGCAGTGAAAGATAATAATTTTCTGAAAGTTAGCCCTTTTATAACTTTCTGCCTTTAATATTTCCTTAAAGAAAGGATAACTATTGCTTTTGATTGTCAATTACGGAAAATACTTCCTCTAAGAACAAAATGCCTTTTAAATGAAATAAATTTTCCTTAAAATTAAAATCAACTCGTTTTCATTGTAACATTTATTTAATCGAAATGATTATCAACATTTTTCTTATTTTCTTGTACATGTTGTATTTTTTCTTAATGGAGTTTGTTAAAAAGTTAATAACACAGACACACACATGCAAACTTTGATAGAAGGACATAATATACTACAAATTATATACTTATACTCACATCTGTAGTATACTGGCGTGTATGCGTGTCTTCATTGTATCTGTCTATTGAACTAAACACGTACAGGAAACGAATTAATCGAACTTAAATAAATCAGTATCCCTTGACTTAAACTTATAAAGATAAAAAACCCACATACAAACTCTTAACAAAAAATACAATGCACAAGCCAGACAATAAACTGCTCAGACAGGCAAGATGACAAAGGCATACGCACACGTTCAAGTAAACGTACACAGAATGCGTGCTTGTAGCTCATTTTTTACTTTCTCTTTTTTTTTCTTCTTTTTCTTATTTTGTTTTGAAGGATCATAATCATTGTACATATGTATGTATGTGTTGTAGTTAGTTTATTTATTATTGGATAAAATATGTGTCTCTGGTTGTGCGTTTTATTTTTTGCAGAAAAAATCCCACAGAGATGATACGTAATTTCTAAAAATGTTGTTAAGAAATGAAGAAATCTGCTTTGATAGAAAATAATAACAAAACAATTAAGTAAAAAGCTACTGGACATTTATCAGAGCTTTTTAGGACTAAAATAATAAACTATAGCTTTTCTTTAAAAATCAACCACTGCGTTTAGAAAACGTCTTGTTCCAATTTTTAAGATTTTTTCGATTCAAGTGTTGTAAGCGGTTTTTAAAAAACTTCGATCATTTTTATTTGTAATTAAATATAATTTTTATTTTATTTTGGTTTTTTATTTAGTTTAATAATTTTAATTTTTGTAATTATTATTGCTGTTATAACTAAATGAATAATTCACAATTAATCCGGCTCAAGTTCAAATTCCTTTAAGTTTAATATTTTTAAGAAAAGTGATTATTTTAACAAATTTTTAAGGTTTGTTTTAAAGGAAAGCAGAAAAATAAGCAGTGTTTCTTTCATAAGAACTTTTGACATATTTTTAAGGTTGTGTACGAGAAACCCGTAACTTTTTATCGAAAATTTTAAATTTATTTCATTTTTATATTTGGCTGTTATTTCCATTATTTTTGCTTAAACATTCAATTTCCTCCCCAGAATTTATTTTATGGAAGTGATTTCTTTTCAAACAAATTAATGATCAAAAGCGCAGGTATAAATATCTACTTCTCTACAAATGAACATACAGAATATTTGCGGAAATATAATTAAAAAATTTGTAAGCAATCACAGGGTACAAAACTAAGAAAAACGAAACGCCTGCGTTCGTTTTGCTTTATACTTTGTAGTGCCTATATAATAAAACAGAAACAATTAAAGGAATTATGCCATGTTGTTTTGTGTTGTTTTTGTCGTGCGCATTAAGCGTTCATAAAATTAAGAAGAGAAAAAAATTAAAACAATGACATTTTTTGAGAAAAAAAAATTTTGGGATCATTTGCTGATTGATATGATCGTTAAATTTGTGATAAAGGGTATAAAATGGTCTTAATAAAATTTGGTTTTAATAAAGTGATTAATGTATTGTTTCTCTATTATAAGCGATCAACTCCTCAGAAAATTTGTATGAAAAGCACTCAGTTTTTTGAGTTTTCATATAAATTTTTCAGACGAGTTGATCGCCTGTAATACAGAAAGAGCACATAAATTTTTCATTATTAGAAATCTTTTATTTTAGCACAAAATTTTCTAATCAGAACAAATACGAGTAATACTAATAAAAACTATATATTTCATCTGACTCAGACGTAAAATAACATTCATAAAATTATTACTACAGCCAAACGAATGTATAATGAATGAGTTCTATTTTGCTAAAAAGTCTAAAACTGAAAAATGCACTCATAACAGAGTTAAAACATTTGTTTGGTTATTTAAAAAAGAACAAAATTTTCTAACTGCATCCAGATATTATTTTTTCGAAATAACTTCATCTTTTTAAACGTCTGTCCAAGACAAATACAAATTCTTACGACAAAAACAGAGGTAGAAATGTAAAAAAATTGTTAAACGAAAAAATATTAGAAAGTATAAAAATTTTGCTTATTGTTGTTTGCTGGAACGTAAGAAACAAAACAACAGCAACAAAATGACAGCAAGCTAAAACAAACTAAAAAAAAAAAACACAAATACCAATTTTTTCTAGGAATATACAAAGAAACATACGCATTAAATTTTTATGTATTTGGCAACACACAGAGCGGAAAATAATTTCCATAGATAAACTTGAAAATACAATTTAATAAAAAAATATATATAAATAACAACAACTATAATATCTATGAACATACAAATTCTTTACGTACTTCTAAACTTTAGAAGATTTATAAACTTTTTTTTTTAATACGTTTTATTTCCCTTATTTCCTTCACTTTCTCTGCCAATCGTTATATCTTTCATACACTTATTTGCTGTTGGAATTAATGGCAACTTAAACAACAACGGAAGCAAAATAAAAAATAAAAACATTCAAGAGTTTATTTGAATAAATATTCAGGTTTTGTATTTCTTATTTGGAATAAAATAACAAAAGACATTTATATTGGTTAAGCTGACAGTATAAAATTGAATATTTAAATTTATATCGATAAGTAGATCGATACAAGTTTTGAAGCATGGAGTTATTGACAGTTTAAACTTTAAAATACTTTATAAAGGCAGATACATTACACATAAACGGTAATTGGTGCCATGTTTCAATATTGTACTCTACACCAAATAATCTCTACTTCTTCCTAGACATGTGTCCATGCGAATAAATGAAAAACAAAACTTCAGATGCGTAAATTGGGATTATATGTATCTATGAAAGAAACGCTTATCCACCATAAAAATTCAATAAAATTTTAGCAACTAAAATTTTTTTTAATGCAATAAATTAATAAGTTAAATTAGCAACAGGTATTTACTGCCAACAAAACAACAAAAAAAAATGTCCACTTAAAAATTTTATAAAATAAATGCTTCACCTTACATACCAACCCCTGCTCGCCATTACGAATATTTTACATTTTATGCGCCCTAAGAAAAGATTCTTATGCAAAAATATTTCTTAGCAAAAATTCGTTTAAAGTTTTTTGTGAAAAGTCAATTATTAGGAAACTTTACCTTAATTGAAGAATTGATAGAAAACTCTAAATTTGTAAATTATGGACTACGGGAGGCTTCTTAGAAAAGATTAAAACAGAAATATCATTTAAAATGTAACATTTTGTTATAATTAATTTAACCAGGTATTTAATGTGAATCTATCGATTTTAAAACATGAAGCCTTGGCCAGTCTTTTGATCTTCATTTTTTGATTGATACGGAATAATTTGTTGCAAATCTGCTTTACTTGTATTAAGGGTATCAAAGATCGGCTTGTTTCGATTTTAGTGAAAAAAATAAGAAAGAGTTTTATAAATAATTTTACATAAAAATGTCATCGGCTCTTAATGGATTAAGCATTTTTAAAAATTCTAAGCATTTCCTAAAAACTTCTTCAAGTGCTTTTTAATGATTCTCATACTGATGTCTTAAAAAACATGGTGCACAATCGTACTTTTCTATAAAAAAAATTTAGAGGCCTATAACTCGAAAATATTGGCGGGCACAATTTTTTTATTTGATTTTTTTCTTTCTTATTTTTTAATTCTATCGCTCACTATTTTTGTATTTTTTTGAAGTTACTTCATTGTTCAAATGATATTGAAAATTTAAGGCGTGGCGTTAAGCCAACTGGCTCGAGGGACATTAACCGATCCTGCTGATTTTCAATAGCAAATTTTTCGAAACTGTGTCTGATCTATTGGCGTATTAAAATTTTTTTAGCTCATATAGTGCCTTGGCAAAGTTGATTTTAACCCAAACACGGAGGATATCGCTCATTCGACTTAGATATGAATAAAAGCTCGGAATATATATAATTTGTCGGGTCGGAAATGGATATTGTAGAAATTATTAACGGAATGATAAACTTAAAAGTACCCTCTTTCTACCTGTGGTGAATGGTATTATAATGCAAACACTTACCACTTGGGAAAGAAAAAAGAGGCACTTTGAATGATGTAATGAAAGACGTTTTTTATAGATACATATATATTGTATTTAAAAAAAGACTTTGTCAAAAGTACCTGTTACATAATTTATAAAAATTCATATTGATATATTTTATTAGCTTTTTTTCAACCGGATTTTATTCTGTAAAAAGTATCATTTAAGAATTATATAAAAAAGGAAATATCTTTCTAAAAGAATTATTTTTCGTTTATAAAAAAAAAACATCTTTTAGGAAAAGTACCTTCAATAAAGTACCTTTAAAATATACGTTATGGCAAGAACCATCTCTAAAGAATAATTCCCTTAAATGTACCTTTTTTTATAAAATCATATGTGTCTTGAATGGAAAAAACATTTCAAAAATTTTGATATTAAATTTACTAAACACTTTAAATTTTTTTTTTAAATCCTTCCAGACAAACCAACAAAGAGATTTATTTTATAAATCATATTACTCTACCACAAATCGTATCTTACCTTACTATACCTTTTTCCATAATCAATTGTGGGCAATTTGATATTATCTATTCCACACATTACTAAAAGGCGACTCGCAGAATCCCTTTTATAGTTGACATCTAAAATAATTCATAAATTACATATTTTTAAGTAGCATTGCTTAATCTTAAAGCGAATAACTTTAATCTAAAATAAATTTTTAAAAAGTTGTTTGCTGTTTTTTCTTTTGTAATCACTTAGAGCAATCTATTATTTACAGCTTTATTTAATTAGTATTTTGCTTCTCACATTTTTTATTCAAAAAATTTTCTTTTATAACAAATTTATGTTTTCAGATATGCAATAGATACACTATAATTTGCATAATAAATCTCATGTTCCCTATAACATTTTACAATTTATTTTGCTTTTAATTTTTGCCAGTCACACAAATAACAACTGACCCCTTTTAAAATATTTTCCTTTTATAAAAAAAATTCCTCATACCCGGACCCAAAATAATGTTACGTGTCTTAAACATAAATATTTCATACCAACTACGTAAGATAATATGACAAAAAAAACAATAAATTTAATTAATTGTTTTAGCACAACAAAAATAACAACAAGAAAAAGAAAATACATCGCAGGTTTGAATGTGTAACAGTAAATTATCAAGGAAAAAATCATTGGGCGTTTTTTACGCTATTTACAAATAAATTATGCCTTTAAAATTATAAGATTAAGGGGCTTGGGAGATTGAAATTAATTTGTTCAAAATGTTTTTTATTAAAACAATCTCCAACACTAACATCGTCAGCATTTAAATATCCTCAAAATTGGTTTATTATTAACTGGAACCTTCCATGACTACAAATCAACCCAACTCTTTGATGTTTTTAACAGGAAAAGAAAATAAACTCTTAATATATTGAAGAAAGCCATAAATGTCACAAACAGTTTCTCATAAGTCTTTTTCTTGATTAATTTAAATATATTGTTTTTTTGAGACATTAGAACTTTAAGAATATTAAAATAAGTCTTGCATGATGGGCGTTTATTCAAACTGTTCACTTTTTCATTGATCTTACGTATAAGGGATTGTTCTGTTATGTTGGCTTGACGATATGGAAGTGAGACTTTAGGAAGCCTTACAGGAGACAGAGTGAAACTCTTGGGGAGTTTAATTATTCAAGTGATTAATAATTCGTTAATTCGCTTGTGTGGAATTTTTATATTGGCATGATTTTTGGTACTTAGCACCAATCTGCTAAGTCACAGCTAAGCTTAAAATTATTTGATATTTGAAAAGTTAATAAGATTGTGATAGAATTGTCACATTAAGAGTTAATATAATTCGTAGAATATAAACGAAAAATATTTATAATTTATTCCATTCAGAGAAGATGCGTTTTATCAGAACGCCAATGACCACGCCACAGTGCACAGTGCTAACATAAAGTGGCTAGAATTATACTTACTCACTTGTAGCTCCAACACGAGGTGCAACTTGTCAAACAAGAAATGTGCCAGAGCATTATTCAAGATTTTAGTAAAAAATTACTGTAATTGTTGCTAATCTCTCCGCGTCAGTTATGGATGCAAGTCAGGATTACTGCAGGGAATTTTCTAAAATTGGCACAGAAGTTCGTTTAAGTAAATAAAATCGGACAGAAAAATTGTTTAAATAAAATTAGGTAATGTAAAACGTCAGCTTTGTCTGTTCTTTAACTTAAGCTATTTATACTGAATGCCAATGCTCTGAAATAATATTGCAAAATTTTTCAACTCAAATCCAGTGGCTGTGACCACACATAATAAAATAAAATAATAAAACATTAATTTGTGGATAGATTATTATTATTTGTAAAGACTACAAATTGAAAGATAAATTGCTTAATTTATTTTTATTTAATACTGTCATATTTATAATATATTGTATATTTATTTATGTCAGTACTGTCAGAGAAGTATTAAAAAGTATCAAAATAAAAAGTAAATCTCAAACGCTTTTTATAGTATGACAATCGCGCCAAATTACTAGATTTATATTCACCTTCTCGACAATTAAAAAAAATTATTTATATTATCTCGTATTTAGAAAAATTTATCTGAGCTTAAAAAAGTCTCATAGAAATTCACAGTCCACCAAAAAAAGTGTTAAATTGCGACTTTAGTCGACGAACGGTAACGCTGGTGCAAATCGTCAACATGGCATTATGTTTTCAAATAAAGCCAGCTTCATTTATTATAGGAACATCTTTCTTTATTTTCTATTTTACTAGCAGTGCCCACCATTCCGTCTGTCATTCCATTTACATGGTTTCACATTTGTATATCCATTTTTACGAAAAAATGTATATTTGGATCAAGGTTCTAAGGCACCTCCTCACAAAATTTTATTTAAATCCATCCAGCAGTTCTTATGTGATACGAACACAGACAACCGGAAATTCAGACAAAAATTCCAAAAATAGGTGTTTTGTATTCCATATTGATTGACTACAAAAGAAATATATCATATGCAAAAACTATGCTGCTACAGTTTTATAGATTTGAAGTTGTTACCCCTTAAAACAGTCTCTTTTTATAAACGTATTTCAAGCGAACTGTACAATATCTGTTTTCACGAATATCTAAGTAGCAATAAAAAGTGTTTTTGCAAAGAAATATTATCTAACTTCCTACTTTCTACCAAGTAGTATTTTCTAAAAGCAATTCATTGTTTGTAAAAACTTTAACTGCATTTTATAGCAAGAACGTGATACGAATTTTAATTTTAAATAACTCGATTGTTATGCGGTCAACTAATTTATGAGCTCATAAACGTTACCATTAGATAAATTGTGAACTAAAAACAAAAATGCAAAAAAAAAATAGAAAATAAAAAACAATTTTCTTTATTGCAGCACTTTTTTTTAATGATAAAAATGAAATATCTGGCAAATAATAAAACAAGTTAAATAATAGTGACCTTTTAAGTTTTTTTTATCAGGTAAAACATTAATAAAATTGCTTTTGTAAATAATACGAATATTAAGTTTTTAAAAATTCCTAAATATTCAGAATAAAGGTTGTTTGATTAAATATATGATCACATCTTTTTTGTTTTAGTGTTTACCATTTTGTGTGTTCATTTCCTGTTTTCTTCGTCTTGCCAAAAGTCATAATTTCATTTTATTAAAATTTGTATGCAAAACTTTACTTTACTTTTTGACTTGCTGTTTAAAAAAAATCTTTTAAATATTTACAGGTTGCTGTTTTGTGACATTTTATACCCGCCGTGCTGCCTTAAAAGCTCAAGATGCCCTGCACAACGTTAAGACCTTAAATGGGGTAAGTTCATGAAAAGTTATACAAAAACAATTTTTAATTTTGCCTCTTTCGCTGTTTTTTAAGGTTTCTTGAAAAAAAAAAAAAAATAAAAAATAGCTGTTGACTATTAACTTGGTTTTTAATATTTCTCTTTTTCCTTTCTTAATGCCTTTTTTGTTTGATTTTTGTGGGTTTATTTTTTTGGCAATCCAGTCAACAATTTATGAAATTTATGTCCCTGGATTTGGTTTTTCGTTTATATTTATTGTTTCAATTGTGCCTTCTCCTACGAAGTTTTGCAAGAATCTTTTAGGGATATAACGGTTTTTTATTGACATTTTAATAAATTAAAACTAATTAGATTTAAAAATATGTTTTGCTTAAATTAAGACCGTAAAATGTTTTACACTTAGAGAAATAATTTTATATTCTCTTTGCTATGCAACAGTCTGTTGCATCTAAATGTTTATAAAAAATATTTCTTTTGTATTATATTTGGCGAAGAAGAAACTGGAATTTTTTAATAAAAAATCTTTCATATTAAAAAATAAACTTTAAATTTTTAAAGATCAGTTTGTATATTACAACTGATATTATTTTAGTTGCATAAATATATTTTGCAAATATTTGATTTTCTCAGTGTAGGTTATTAGCAATAATAATGCCAACAGTAATGAAATAAATCTCCACAGAAAAACTATTTAAATTTTATTTATTCAGCATAAAAGGCCGGAACGTAACAGCACTCAAATGTGACTAACAGCTATTAGCCAGCTTGACTTATACACACTTTAAAGGAAAATATTTTAAAGCTTTCAAGCAGTTTATTATTTATATTGAAGAGTTTGTTTAATTTTAAATTTTCCGAATTAAATCAAAATATATACAAAACAAGCATCAACCTACAAGTTCGTCTGTTTTATTCGTCTTCCAAACGTTTTAAAACATTTTCTCAATTCACAAGACATTGTAAACTGTATAAGTTGTATTGTAAGCTGTAAACTGTATCAAATACAATCACAATTTACAATTGTTAAACTTCCAAAGACGTAAAGTTTTTGATAATAAATTCTAAATTGACATAAAAGACAGAATTAAAATAAAATTACATTAAAGAATACATTATTGCCCAAATAAGCGAAACGTCTTCTAAAAAGGCCCTTTATATTAACAGAAATAATTTAAATCCTCAAAAGTCGCAAATCCTTTATTATTATTTACTTTACATTTAAAGTCGACTGTATAATGTATAACATTGTTGTTGGCATTTCTCCGCAAAACTTTTGCTACACAAATTGGTAGCTTAAACACGCGAAATTTCTTTTAAAATTGTATTCGTTCTGCTGTTGTATATACAACATATTTTAAAAATTACTTTAAAACAATGTACGATTAATCTTGCAACTTAAATATTTTTTCTGTCATTTCCAATCAGCAAAAGCAAATACACAAAATGAAACTGGCAGAAAAGCAAACCATTAAAATTTTTACTGCACTAAGTTGACCCGTTTTGTTATAAATGCTAAAATGAAGATTTAAAGGCCCAGTTCTGTGTGTTACCAGAATTATGTTTCAATCCAATAAATATCTTAAAGTAGCATTCTCTTTCAGAATTTTGTTTTGTGTTGACTTCTCACCGAAAAAAATATGCGTAGAAAAGGGAAAAAATATAAACGGACGAGGGAATTTTTTTTTTAAAAAGCATCTGTAAGCTAAGCCGTTTTATATACAATTTAAATAGGCAACACCTTTACATAATAAGGGTATGCCTTGACTGTTTTGGTTTTCTTTTAAACACTTTTTGTTCGTCCTCAGAAATGAGGTCGTCATAATGTCATCAATAGTCGTGCATTCAAAGCAATGTCTTTAGTCTGGCTTATGTGTTGCTATTGTACACGGTTGCAGCTACTGAAAAAAGTTTGACGTCTTCTTTATTCATTTCTGTCAGCTTGATATGAGCAATATTTTGTTACCTGTGATTAAATCACTTAAAAATCACTAGTCACTACAGTGTTTAATTAGAATTTTGGATTTTGAGCAGAATAAATTTGTTTTGTTTTTATGTGCGATTTTGGTTTATTTTCTATTTAAAAATAACTTCCACAAAATACCAATAACACTTTTACTTATCAGTGTAGAAATTTATCAAAAGCTAAAGTTGGCTTCAAAATGGTCCTATAGTAACCAATGACAAAAAAAAAAAAAAAACAAAATGTTTAAACAGGAATTAGGATATTTCTCAATTAAGAAAATAAATATGCAGTTTTCATTTGTAACTCATTTTTAGATTTGTTAGTCAGTTAATAAATTAACGACAAATTTTGTGCTCAATTAATTTTTGGCCTTGGCAACAAACGGTGATCACCGTCATTGATTTATATAACTGTAATTTTTTTTAATCTTTTTTAAAATCATGCAATCGCTCATCTGTACAGTCAGCTATAATACGTATATGATTTGGAAATCGTGAGATGGAGTTTTACCTCATGTTATATCAGTTCAGATCACCCTCTTGGATTAAAGACCCATTTAAGTAGCTGTTTTTTCACATTTTTAAGATCGCAGAGTTAGTTTTTGTCAGTATGACATTTATTTGCAACATATTATGTTCTCGCTACTACGCTCCTGAACAACAAGGATTCTCTTTCTGGTTAAACAAAGTAGAAGCATTGTTTGAATTTTAATGATTAAAAAATTTAACTTTCACTTAAAGCAAATAATTGTTTTAACTCATGTTAATGAAATTTTTATAGGCTTAAATAATAATTGTAATTAAATAATTGTTTTATTCCTAAAAGCATCTTAAATATGAATTTGCATAAAATAATTACACCTTAGCCTTAACTCTAGCGAGCAGAAAACAAAAGTATGTTCTTATAGTTTTTCATATTCCCTGAGAATGTTAAAACGTATTTATTTTTCCAATTAAATGCTCTACTGTTTGTTTAGTTTACAAATCAAGCAGTGATGTTTATTAGTTAATATTAATGACTGTGTTTTAACTATTTATCAATACAACCTTTTCATTTAAAAGCATTGTCATTAGTGAAAATAATGGTAATGATAAAATGCCATTCGCATGGCATATCATTCAATGATAGTAAAATTGTCAGTTAATTAGTTCATCATATTAATTACTTCCATGCCTAACCGACCTCAAAAAGAAAGAAGTTATTTATTTGTGAATTTTTTTTTTTATTTTTTTAATGGATGTTCATCTAGAAAACTTTACTTGTATGAAGATTTTAAAAATTTTTCTTCACCAAAAACGCAATTATTCCTTAAAAATTCATCTCTATGCAATTAAGCATAGTCATATAAAATTAAACACTAAATGAATATATTTATATAAAAAATAATATTTCTTAAATTAAAATTTGCATTTGGAAACTCTTTTACAAAGTTTTCTTTTTAATATTTTTTACATACGACTTATTGTATGAAACATAAAAAATAAAAGTCAAAGAGCAAAACACTGTTACTTCGCAACTCTTTTTACAGTGATTTATTGACATTGAAGTTCATTTTTAAAGCGCCGGAAATACTGTGTTTTAAATCAAGTTGGGCGAGAAAAAAACCCAAATGGCTAGCAGTAAATGTATGCTGATATTAAAGCCTTCAATACCCAATAGGAAAAAGAGACAAAGGGTTGGCTCCGATTTTTTTTAGTTGCACTTCACTTCATAATGTTTTACCTGTGCCAAACAAAAAAAAAAAAATAAATAAATAAACAAAAAAAAAACTAATCACAAGTTAATTCAAAAAAACATAAAAAAACATTAAAATTTGATCAAGTTTAAAAATTAAGCCAAAGAATTGTTCCATAGCTTGAAAGAAAAATTTTATAAAAAAAGTCTATAAGTCGCATATTTGTATACTTAGGCCTTGATGTATTTCAATTAAATTATTTGTCATTTTTAAAGAATCCTTGGACTAAAGCGATCACTTGTTATATGTTAAGGATTATTTAAAAATAGTTTTTATATAATATTGATCTTATACCATTCCTGTAAAGACGACTATTAGCATCTTGTTTGTATGGTAGTTACTATGCCATCTTCTATTCCTAATGATGACATACCTGTAACAACAAACTAACAATATTGAGAGTTCTGATGGTCTTTTCCGAAAGTTATAAACACAGAATTAAATATTATCTTAAATTAGAAACATAACTATAAATATTACATACCGTTTTAAGACTAAATCAGTTTGGAAAAATTAGAAATATCTTCAAAAAACAAACCAGCTAACTGCTAATGAAAAAAAGAAAGAAATCAGGAGTATTGTTGCAAAATCATAACAATTTTTCATAAACAGGTGTCTTTTTTTTTAATAACTGGTTTGTTCAGTAACTAAAAATTGAAACTTATTGTTGCTAATTGTTACTAGAACGTGTTCACGTACTCAAAAAAAAAAAAAAAAAAAAAAAAAGCGTAAAAACGTTAGAAAGAAAAAAATTTGTTGCAAGTTTTGACTAGTAAAAATTTTTTTAGCAAGATTAAGCCAAACATTTGCTTCTTACTTTTGCTTAGAACCCATTTAGACACGCAAATTTTACTTTGCAAAGTTAATTTTCTGTGAGGGATAGGGAAAACGCATGGGCAGTAAAGACTTTGAAGTATTCGCAAAATTGTTGTGATTTTCTTTCTTCGGTCATAAGCAAATGCATAGATATTTTTGTGTTGGAACCACCATATACAAAAGTCCAAAAATTAAAAACCGTCAATCAAAAGGAAACAAAATTGATAAAAGAAAACTTTTTGTGTCTGAGCACCGGACAAAATTTAAAAGAAAGTTAACAAAACTCTGTCAAAGTATAATTTGCGTGCTCTAATGGGGTCTTACAAAACAATTTTCTTCAAAAATATATTGAGTGAGTATAGCAAGTGATGAAACATTCTATGCAATGTACTTTTTTGGGTAGAATTTAAAGAAAAGTAATACAATTATTATGTGTAATTATAAATAAGTTATACACATGTTTGAAATTAAAATAAGTTTTGAAATGAAAATTTTTATATATAAATCACAAGAAGAATGTCTATTAGAACAAACTGCACAATAAAATTATTTTCATGATGAGCTTGAACATCATAAACGCTTTTGAAAATTACCTAATAATTAGAAAAAGTGTTATACATTTTATATACATATTTTTGATATTTCGTTAGTTAGAGTATTATTTTAAATTTTTTCGTGCGGTTACGAGTTTGCTGACTTTCAGTCGTCTTTATTTTGTATAAATTTGCACTCTAGTACATTTTCTTTAAACATGGTATTATTTACTATTTAATCATTCTCGAAGCCACAATAATTTTTTTTTCCTAATTTCGCTAGTAAAGCAACATTTGGGATAATAGTTTTGAAAATTTCTGTTTTACAAAAACTTTATTTTAAATTCTAATGGTTCAAGCACTTGGTTAGTTTTTTTTTTAAATAAAAGTATTGTTTATATTATTTTTTTTTTTCAATATTTGACACGCCGTTGGATGGCATCTTCAGGAAACAAAATTATTAAAAATTAGATTTTTTCAAAAACAATTCAAGTTTCAATTTTTTAAATTTTTTCAATTAAATTAATCTTTGTTTTTGAGCAAAATTTGTTTTGTTTCCTGAAGTTTCCACCTAACGGTGTGACGAAACTTAGAAAAAAAAAAAATAAAAGAATAAATGATATTTTTTATTTTAAATCTATTTGATAAACTAGAAGCTTAAGCCTGCGCAAAATACATTTTTGAGTAATCAGAAAAAGCTTTGATATAATTTTTGTGTGTTTTTGAAATTGATTTTTGTTCGATTTTTTTTTGTGGAAGAAATATTCTTAGTATATAGATAATTATGTCAAAGTATATTTTGATATAATTATTCCCACCCTTTACAATACATATTTTCCTAAGGGGTATAAATTTCTACTTTCATATGATAAAAAGTTTAATATTTTTCGGCTCTGCTACAAGAAGTGCAGTTTTTAACAGTGCGGAAATGTTAGAACATGGATTTTGGTGTCGACCACTTTAAATTGTTTAAACCACATAAAAGAATGCAAACAAAATGTCCACAAACAAATCTACAAACACACACGCACACTTATGTTTACGTGTACAAACATCTGTTTAGTGCGTATAAAAGCTTATGTTAATGTCGCCTTGTGTGCTTTTAATAATGTAGTATCTAATTTACGAGAAGGCAAACAAAAAACTTGTTTGTGCTACTAACACCAATAAACTTTAAAGACATTTTATATTAAAGGTCAATAAATTTTTTTTTGTACCCAAGCCATCGATATTAATAATTTGCGATTTCTACAAATATTCTTGCTTTAAAGATTTAATTTATTTTTTATACAACTCGGGAATAGTAAGATGATTTCTAATGCTGTAATTTACTTTCGGCTTAAAAATACAAATAAAGAACAGATAAAGAAAAAAGACTTTCAAGTGAAACTTTGTACCATTAACATGTGTGTTCTAATGTAAAATTGTATCTACATGCTCCATGTTAAAGATTTTATGACTGTCTGTCCTTTTTGGTGGATTTTATCACAGTCTTATCAACACATGAAAAAATGAAGTTTAAAAAAAAAAATAACAACAAAAAAAATTATTTAGTTTAAAAATGTTGAAGAAACAGAAGAAAAATAGTTGTAAAAAAGTAACTTTAATGGTTGGCCTGGCTGTATAACTTACGCTGATAATCCTCCTAACGCGCTATTTCTCTGTCTAATAACCCTTATAATTATGACCATAAAAACTAATTCTGTGGGTTTATGAAATAAATTATGTCTAAGAATGTAGCAATAGCGTATGGTTCTTTATTTAATAGATTATTATTTTAAATAAATTGCTGACAATTTTAAAACTAATTTATGGGTTTTGTGTGTTTAGTGGTTTAAAAAAAAATAAAATATCTTATAATAAATTGCTTTTATTTTACTTTAGGTGGTAATATACTCAGCTGATTTCTTGTAGTTTTTATAAAGGATTAGCGGTAATTGAGAGTGTTTTATTCATTTAAGTGGTTAAAATTGCGTTTAATATTTATAAAGTATACTTTAAGGAAGTCAAGTTAAATTTAATATAATAAACCAGAGATAAGAAAAACGATACTATTGTATTTTGTAATTATGCGAATTAGTTGACAAAAATAGTTTTAAGTACCTATTTTTTATGGCTTTTTTTTTTTTTTTTGGTTAGAAAATAATTTTCTTCTTAATTAAATATATAGTTGCTTTACATCAATTAACTATTTAATAAGACCCCTTTGTATTTATTTCCCAATAAAATATATAAATATTTTTTATTTTAATTATAAAAAGCCTGCATCAGTACCAAGCTTTCCATTCTTGTAGTGCGATTCACTACTCTTTTTTAACGACTTCTGTTAGGTTTAATTTTCTTAACAACAAAATTGACGATTTTTCTATTCAGTAATACTTTTAACGATGCTCGTTGTTGCTTAAAACCATTTGTTACAGTTAGCGAGTTGCTCATAGTTAAAAAAGCGACTATAATTTTTGCGTTGTTAAATTTGTGGACGAAACAAACAACCCACAACTTTTGTATGTACATTTATACATACATACATATAAGCTTAAACGTAGAAAATTTATACATATTAGAATACAAAATACATATGTAAATAAAATAAATACAGTTTGATTTCAATTTAATTAAAATTAACATTATTGTTTTGTTAAGTTAAAATAAGAGCATTTAAAATTTTTTTTAAAAATAAATTTCTTGGTAAAAAAATTTACAGATAAACATATGTTTTGACTGTATTCAAAAAGTGGTAACCGCAACTCTTAAACCAAAACAATTATTATGCTTTTCTTAATGTCAAACTCCATACATGCATATTAAATAACATATATTCATGTGTGTAAATTGACATTGAAGAAATAAACGCATGTATGTGCCTTCCTTGAATTTACATGTTTTTATTCTTCTCTTTTGTGTTTTTCGTATATTTGCCACTCAATATCGATTTGTCTTATAAGAAAATTAATAATGTCTCATATCGTTAAAACGAAGTTAGTGAATCACAAAATCGTTACTGCAAACAACAGAAAATGACGACTAACATAACAATTGTCGTATTGTTTAAAGTTAGTGAATCGCACTACTGAAGTAACTTTTAGTTACTAAAATAATAACGGCAAAAATTTGAATAAATATTGTTAAAGTTCTACAGCAATAACTTACTTCACGTGCAATTTGCTATATATTTTCTGAAAAAAGTGTGGAATATTAATTTCTTTCATAAAAAAAAAAAAATTTTGTGGTCGAATAAATTGTTTGTCGCAAGTGCTTCACATATTTAGTATTGTTTTAGAATTTTCGTTATTTTTGTACCCTTCTCTACACGTAAAAAAAGGGTATATCTAAGTTTGTCATTTTATTTGTAATTTTTACAATATGCATTGTCGTATAAATATCGAAGTCGCTTGAGCGATGTCTGTTTTTCCGTCCATGTTTGGGTTGAAATCAACTTAGAGAACATTTAAATGCGCTAGAGAATATTAAAATATGATATTGAAAATTTGCAAGATTGGTCCACTGCCTTCCACGCAGTGAGCAAGACATCATACTTGCCTCTAACTCCTATAAAAAAAGTGGGGCTATAGAAAAATTAAAAATAAGCAAAAATATCAAGTAAAAAATTGGCGCTCGCCTGTCTTCACCGAGTTATGGACCTCTGAACTTTATATAGGAAATTATGATTATCAATATGGGTATCACTTAACAGATTCTAAAGAGATTTTTTAAAAAATATAAAATTTTTTATAAAAGCCTACCCTATTAAGAGCCGATGTTATTTTTTTTTAATTTTTTATTACTCCAAATATTAGTTTTTTGTTTAAATGGAGTTACTGCACTTAGATTAGATTCAAGCCTATCTTTTTATAACTTGCGTTTGTATTGTTGCAGATTGTTATTCTTTATGTTGAAAAATGTGTGATCTATCACTTAAAACAGTAACTTTTTCATTTACTAAGTTGGAACAACAGCCTTAAGCAAAACCTAAAATTGAAAAAAAAAAAAATTGTCGCAGGAAAAATTTGCAGTCTGGTTTATATGTTTACATCTTAATTGTTTTTTTTATCATTATTATTAATTTCTAGAAATGAGCCTTATTTAATTCCCAAAATTTTCATCGAATTTCTTGAGTCTGTATTTAAATTTTTGGGAATTTATTTATTTTTGATAATTGAGGTGTAATTTGTAACCAGTTATGTCCTTATTTTGGGGTCCTAGTTCTCGTGTGATTAGGCGATTTAATTCGTCGTGTTTTTGGATACAAAGAGTTATAAATAATTTGTTTAAGCTGGATTTAACTGAAAACCCTCGTGGAGCTTAGTAGAAAGGCTTTTAGAGTTAAGTGAGAACATTTCGGAGATCAAATGGAAAGACGAAAAAAGTGGAACAATTAGCACCACTTGGAATAACGGTGTTGACATCCCATTTTACTGTGCCGACTTAAAAAAAATCAATAACTTTTAAGACCCGCTTAGGCTTTTCACGATTTAAACGATATCGATACCCGGTTAAAGAGAAATACACAGATAAGATTTAAAAATTGTTAGCTTTCTTCAATTATTATCTAAAAACCTTAAAAAAACTTGATTTTAGTTTTTATTTTTATAATTAAAATGACCCGTTAGTTTATTGCACCTTTTGTTTTTATACAGTACTTTAAAAAATTAATATTTTGTTTCCTCTCTCATTCCAGATGTATCATCCCATACAAATGAAACCCGCCGATAGTGAAAATCGTAATGGTAAGTAAAAAATATTCTTTATTTACTTTGGCTAGAAAAAACAATTCCACGTCTTCAGCTTAAAATAAAAAAAAATCCAAAAAAGTCGTTAAGTTTAACAATGATAAAACAAATGAAACAAATTCTGGCCACCATAAAAATATTCATATATCTTTTAAGGCTAAAAATGAAACAAATTGACCTGCAGAAAAAATGGACTTAAACTCTTTAAAAAACATACAAATAAAAATCATTGACTAGACCTCTAGTTTTAACAAAAATAGTAGCAAACACAACAAAAACCCAACAGCAATATTAACGAGAGTTGTGGGTTTAACGGCGAAAAATAAAAGAAAAATTATACCACATAACAAATGTTTTTTTTTATTTGTTTTGTTGGTATGGACACGATTTACAGTTCGTAGGAGTTATTTGGAGGCTTCATGCTTATTGCAAGGAGTTCGTGTATGTGTCGAGGTCAGGGTTGGAACATTAGTACTAACATATATTTTTCTGTTTTGGTTATGCGTATAGAAAAAACCTCCACTCTATTTCTGCGTATATACAATAAACAAATCATTATTCACAAAAATTTCATTTATTTGTGGCAATAGCATTTTATGATAAACTTGTATCTATAAAAATTATTATCATGTAAAACCCTAAACCAAAAAAGTTAATAAAAGAACTTAAATCCTATTACTATTGAATCTTAAATGCATCTAATCACGATTTTTGAAGACACCCTCGCAATGAAAGTTCTCGTACTGTTCTTTTTATTTACAAAAAGTACTCAAGTTTCCATGCCTGGTCCGTGTACAAGATTTTGACCAGCACGAAAGTTACAGTGTTTGAGTATATCTGTATGTGTGTATGTGCAAATGTTTATGATGAAAGGGTCACATAAACAATGTGAGCAGGCCAGTAGCACAAACACTTGACAAACTTTCACATTATTTGAACTTTAGTCACCACCATTAAATGTTTATATCTCTAAAAACACACTCCATCCATTAATACATACATACATTCATATACAATATTTATGTGTGTTTGGTCATTCGTAAAGCCCAAAGCATCTAAAACACACATCAACACTTGGTGACACTGAACGAATAGTAAATCATTTAAAGTGTTTGCAACAAAATTCTGAGTGCTTTTTATACTTAGATTTAGAAATTCATATTTTTTTGTATTTCTAGTGGTTGCTGCTGGTTTTTAATAAAGAAAATACATAAATAATAAATTATTAACAACCAAGATGGATTATCAACCATTAAAAAGGTTGAAGTTTGGAAAGAGATTTTCCCACGCAAAATTATTGCATAAATGAAATTTAGGAAAAGTATTTTTTTTTTGAACATTAAATATCTTTTGAATGAAAGAATGAAATTGTTAACATTTTAAGTAAATTTATCTGTATTCTAATACCTGTTTAAATTTTGCGCTTATTAACACTGTTTCTTAAAACATATTCTTTCAAATAATAAATTTTTAATTGAATGAAGAATTTGAATCCTGCTCAAACTCTTGTATTTTAATTTCTAAATTTGTTTAGAAGAGTAGAAAAATTAAAAGAATGTAAAGAAGCATTTTCTGTAACGCTCTCATCATCTGACTTAGATTGTGTGCGTTGCAAACATCATATATTTAGACAACAAATGTAAGAAACTGGAACCTGAGAAGAAATTTAGAATCAATCATTTATAAGTTAGTTTAACTAGTCTACACTTAAGTCTTATATTTTATATGTTATTTTCCTTATCAATCGTCACATACATTTGTTCTTGCTCTCTGCTAACCGTAGGTTCGGCAATTTAATTTATTTTCCCAACTTTTGTCGGGCTTGTGTTCATTTTATTAATTTTGTTGAGAAAGCAAAACTAATTTCAGATGATTTTTCGATTTTTTTGATTTTTTTAAACGCAAGAAAAATTAGACACTATTTAAATTTGTCTATTTTAAAATTAATTAAAGCTGATTTTGCCAGTAATTTAGTTTTTAAAATTTTTGCTTTCTGCATGTCACTCACACTAACGAAATACTAACTGGTTTAGCACAATTTCCTTTCATTATATTATTTAGAAATAACCTGTAATACACCATTTGAATGTGGATTTTAATTTAACCTAAATCACAAAAATATTTGCAATATTTTTTTTGGAAATAAATACAAAAATAAAAAATAAATGAATGTTAAACTTATATTTAAAAAAAAAATCATAATTTTGGGTGATAGAAACGAAAACAGCAATTAAGTAAAATATGCATGCAATTCTTGCATTTGTGTGGAAAAATATTTAAAAAAATAAGAATTTAAGGCAAGATTTGTAGGTAAAATAAAATACAATTTTGGGTGACTCACAATGGTTTTTGTTTTCAAAGAAGAATAAGAAATGAACAATAATAAAATACAATAACAAGACTGTTAAGTTTGAATTTTTATTAAATTTTTTATTTAAGGATAATATTATTTAATAATGATTTAGAGCTGGCGTCATGCTGTATAGATTTGTTTCTAAAAAAAATCAAAATCAAAAATAAATAAATAAAAAAACCAAAAAAAAAACAACCAAAAAAATTTTTTTCCTTCTGTTTTTTCTTACGAAAATTCTGACTAGATCATTTAGCTTTTGTAACAAAAACAAAATCATTTTTTAAAAGTTATCTTTTAAATATGTAAATGCAAGGGTAAATGCGGCCCAATTGTTTTCTGATGTATGCAAAATTATAAAGAGCAAAAAATCTCTAACTTAAGATAAAATTGTAGCTTAATAGAGAACAAAAAATTTCTAATCAATTTATATTTTATTTAGTTTTTTTTTTGTTTTGTTTTTCTGTCCATCACCACAAAACGTCAAAAAAGGGTTCATCTAAGTTTTTCATTCCATTCCCGACCCCATAAAGTATACATATTCTGAGTCCTTATGCATGGAGAAGTCAATTGAGCGATGTCCGCCAGTTCGCCTATCCGCCTGTCTGTATTTCCGTCCGTGTTTATGTTGAAATCAATTTTGCCAAAGCGCTAAATGACCTAGACAAAATTTAATTACACCAATGGATCAGGCATAGTTTTGAAAATCAGTATCGGCTTCCCCTAATTTTTATAATCCCGCTTGGAACAACGAAGTAACTCCAATAAAAAAAAATTGAAAACAAATATATGGGCCGATAGATAATTAAAAAATAGGAAGAAAAAAAATATCAAGTGAAAAAATTTGTGTTTTCCTATATTTTCTGAGTTATGGGCCTGCTAACGATTGTGTACCATGTATTTTAAATGATATATATATATTTTAAAATGCTTAATTCATTAAGAGCCGATGACATATGTAATATTATGTAGTTACTTATTTTTTAATTCTATGTCACCCCAATATTTGTCCTTTTGATGCGAGTTACTTTACTAAACTATATTTATATACATGGTGAAGAATATATAAGATTCTTCATAGGCGTAAATAGCACTCTTTTATGTTTAGGAAGGCAAGATATGTAGCAATATAAAACAATTATGTCATTCATCTAATATATTACAATTATTTTTTTCGTGGTTCTGTAAATTTTATTTATCACTTAAAATTTTAAACGATTTAGTTAAAAAATTGCTAATCTAAACCCAAAAATTCAGATTATATTAAAATAAGATTTTTCAACAAATTAAAACCTGGTTATTGAAATAATTTCTTTCGTAACAAAAAAAAAAAAGGAAAATTGGAATTATGCGTGTAGAAAATGTAAATAAAAATTGTATATATGTTTCATTTATTTAATTTGTTTAAGATCAAACAAATAAAAATGATTAAAAAATCCAATTGTAAATACTTATAGACGACTTAATGCCATGATACATTTAGAAGCACGTTAAAGGTTTTACAAGCCACATTTGTGTAATCAACACCTTTTAGAAGGAGAAAAACTATGCACTCGAAAATAAAATACTTTTGTTATAATAAATACTAACGTATGTTAGCAACTAAAAAAAAACAAAAGCAAAACAATTATAAGTTGTTAACAATTTGCACAGCATTGATAATAAAACAAAAGCAAAAAAGAAAAAAAAAAAAAACAAGATCATCTTAAAACATTCGTAAAAAATATATAAGAACTATAATTGAAAATTAATATATTGAATATAACAGACACATCAACAGACGGACGGAACGACGTAATAATATGTAGACAATGAAGAATAATAATTTAATAGATGTTAAGTTGATATGTTAAATTTAAAACCCTATATGCCGGCGTTAGTAAAAGGGAAGTATGCTGAGATATTTATTTCGTATTTGTAAACGTTGGTTTGGTAGACAAAAATATTGTCTTGAATAAAATGCCTCTAAGCGAAGGTTATTTTTTACAATACTGGAGGAGTATTTTTGATATTTAAGAGTAAAAAGTATCCCTCTTAAGGCTTAGTCCATCTAAAAAATACATCTAATACATCAGTAGTAAAATTAAAAATACATTTATCGCTTGAAAAAAAGTAAAAAGCTTTTTTCAAAATGCAGAACTTTTAAAAAAAAGTACTTTTAATTCTTTTGGTGATTTATGTTTTATTAAACCATAATATAAGGAAAACTTTTTAAAAAAATTGTTTTCTATTAAAGTACTTTTACAAAAATAAAACCTTTAAATAGCATCTTTTTGAAAAAAGTGCCATTTAACAAGGTACCATTTAAATATGAGAATAAAAGATCCATAAATAATATCATGTAGAAAAAAGTCCTCTAAAAGCAGTTTTATAAGAAAGAACTAAAAACAATAACATTAATTTAAAAAATGGTTCTTTTCAAAATATTCCGTTCAAAACCTATAACCAAAAATAACATTTTAGAAAGACCTTTTTGAAAGAACTTCTAATACTTTTCGCGCTTAATTTTATTTAAGCTATAAAAAACAACATCTTTTGAAAAGGTACCATGTTATAATTTACCATTTAAATAAATAAATTAATAAATCCATAAATAAAACCAGAAAATGCTTCTCTACAAGCAGCAAAGTACACAAAAACAATTTTTAAAAAGTCCTTTCACATAACATCAATATTAAAATAGTGACATTAAAATTTTACCGTTTACAAATTTGTTCTTATAGAAAACAAGAAGAAAAAGAATCTGAACTTGAATTTTGGAAAGACCCTTCAAAAAGTACATTCTGCAAAAAAGTATCTTTTAAAAAAAGTACCTTATTGAAAAAGTACCTGTAAATTTTTTATTATCTGAAAATAAATAATTAATACATTGTATGAAAAGATTATTTTTTCACAAAAGAAAGAAAACGACAAAAATATTTCAAAATAAGTACCTTTTAAATTAATAGCACCTTAAATATACGTTTTAAAAATTATGTTTAAAAATTTCATAAACTTAAATTTGCATATACTTCTCCATAAACACCTTCTACTTAGATACAAGTAAATTGTGCTTAAACTACTTCAATGTGTTCACAGAAGCGTAAAGATTTTATGAATAATAAAAATCTCAGCTACACTATTTGTACATTAACACTTGCATTAAGAATTGCAAGTATAAATGTCTGAATATATATTTCAAATAATAAACATATACACTTGCTTATCTCGGCGGTGTGTATCTATGCACCTATCCATCTAATTTCTATTCGTCAGACAGCATAAAATTGCAATGAATTCTGGCAACAGCAAGAACAATGAACAACAACATCATCATCAACAACTAAAAAAAAATTGTTTTCATATTAACAGATATCAGCCGCAGATACATATTTGTTGTGATATCAGTTGCACTTAAAACGTCAATCAGTTACAACAAATTACACTGCCACATGGTGTGAGTGGTAGTAACTAAATAAAAAAAAAATAAAATACATTAAACGGAATTATTTTTATAAATGCATTAAAAGCACCAAAAAAGGAGTAATTTTTAATGAAATTTGTTGCAAAAAATATTATTTTTTTTATTTTAAAAACTTAAATTTTTTCCAGTGCTAAAAAATTACCAGCAGCACGGCTATCTGTTTGAAACTAGTTTGTGTTTTTTGTATTATTTTAAATGCAGCATTTTTTATTTTGCACTATTTAAAAGAAAAACTATTTTCTGCGTAAAATGCTTTTTTAAATGTCGAAAATACTTGATGTTGTGTTATTTATTGAAATTAAATTTCGCCTTAATGTGTCTCAATCTTCGGCAGTGTTTTTGTACGATTTAAGAGAAGAATTTCTATAAAATTGTCCTGTTAAAATAGAAAGATCGAAATTCTATGTGTCATTAAAAAGGTGTTTGGCGTCCAATTAAGTGTAAAGATAAATATAAGTGAAATTTAGAATATTTGTTTATAATACAGGGTGTAACATACGGCTGACAATTTTAATGGGATATACAAACTGAATTTGATTAAAGATTCTTGGAAGGCAAATGACTTAAAAGTAAGTATTTCTATTAAGGTAATGATTACAAATTCTTATTAGTGGAGAATGTAAATAATGAAAATTTATGTAATTGGTTTTCAATGGCACCCCTTATGTAAAAAATAAAAGAGAAATAGGCCCATATTAATAGTCATATACTAAAGTCGACTCTTGCTAAAGTATACTCTAAACTAAAAAGCTCTTATTATCTTTTATGCTTTCATAGTCGAAAATAAAGCATACCTTAAGTCGAATCGACTTTAACTGGGTGTCAACTCTAGTTTGATAATTGTTTTCATACAATTTCTAATCAAACATTAGAAAAAAGTAACCCTGTTGTTATTTTGTTCACTTTGGCTTAAAAATCAGATAAAGAGTATTGTGTTCTTAAACCAAATAAAATAATTATGGAAAAATGCGTTAAAAACAGCTTTAGCTATTTTTAAATTTAGAGTTGACTTTAACGCCAAAAGTATATTTTAAATTGTTTATGAATGAGTTAGAGTCGACTTTAAAGTAAAACCATAGTTTTTAATAGGTTTTTTTTTTAGATGATTTTCGTATTTAGTTGTTTTTTATTTTGTCAGTTAAAAACAATTCTCATTTAATCAATGTGGTTTAAGACAGAAGAATTTTGAATCCGTTTTTAATATATACGAGCACGCTTTTTCCATACCATTTTGAACAATAAAACAACTCCAATAAAAAACAACAACAAATATTTGAGGCGATAAAACATTAATAAATAAAAAATATAATCACTGCAAAAATTGGCGCTAGCCTATATTTTACGTTATGGTCATCTAAACTCTTCACAGAAAAGTGGAATTGAGCATTTTAAATTTTAAAATCAATGTGGGTATCATCATTTAAAAGCATTTAAAGGAATATTTTATTTGTTTTTTTTTTTTTTTTTTTTTTTTGATTGGAGTTACTTTACTAAACTATATTTACATAAATAGTAAAACGTATATAAGATTCGGCATAGCCGAATATAGCACTTTTACCGTTTTTTACATTAGAAATAACAGTTCTAAAAATATTTCTGTTATATTTTTTGTGCAACTTTTTTTCGATTAGTTACATAAATTATCGTTATGAGAAAACTTACCCTTCTTTCGATAAGTATTTTACTTTATAAACAATCGAAATTACGGGAACCCATATAAAAAATAAATGCAGAAAATTTCAGTTCCTCGCAAAATTCTGAAATCTTCAGATAATTTATTTCAAGATTAAATTTAGAACTAAATGACAGACTTATGTCTTTAAAGCATTTCAACCTGTGATGTGTATGTGAAGGTGTGTTTTGTTCCTGATAAATAAAAGATTATTGAGGCTTTCTTGTGCAGAAGAAAAAGTAAATTCTTTAAATATTCCTATCAATGTGACGAACCCTTTAGAAATCTTAAAGAAGAAAAAACTAAATAAAATTCTCATGTCACTTAAACACTATAATTAAAAATAACAATTACTGTACAGCATCACCAGACTTTTAATTAAACAGAAGGCTGTCTTCCTTCTTATCAAAATATTTCATTTTAAATTTAAATACAAACGAAATAAAATCTGAACATTAATGGCCTGCCGTCAATGCGACAAATGAAAAAAAATAATGTATTTTTAGATTGATAGAAATTAAACAGTCAGTTGACAACACAAAAAAAAAAAAAATAAATAAATAAATAAAATTAAAAGTATAAAAAAGAAACTCTAAATTGCCAATCAATTGATGAGGTATAAACGATCTGATTAAATGGCAGCATGCAACATTTACGAATAAACAATGCAACGTTTAACACAAGTGCAAATTGAAGAAAATTTATCAAATTTTATCTGCTAAATATATTTTTTTTTCGTGTTAATTGTTAAACGTTTATACATAAAACTAAAAAAATATAAATAAAAAATTATTCAAATAAATAATAAAACTTTAACAAAAAAATCAAATAATGTAAATCTATTTGTTATAAAAAATCTAAATGTTTTATATTTTATTTGTGTTCTTACGTGTTAAGTAATTTATTATGCAAAACAAAGTCAAATAACTATATTGTATATATATAAAATTACAACAAAAAATAGTAAAAAAAAATATGAAAACTATTAAATTTGTAAAAAAAAATTTTTAATAATTTATGTTGACATAAAATATGAAATAATAATTTGTATATTTTTGTGAAAATTTGTTGCTAAATAATGTTGAAACAGGGCGTCGAAAACAGTACAAGTTTTAAAATAAAAAAAAAATTTTTCTGAAATCAAATTTAAATTTACAGATATAACGGTGTAACTTATATTCAAAATTCAAATCATTGGCCAATTTTTTAATTCAAATATTGTAAGCAATGAAGAATATTATGTGTAGATTTTAAACGTTTTTCGTACTTATCGTAAGACAAATTGTTTAAGAACATTTACTTAGCATCTTTATCTTTACCAAGTTTCTTGAAACGATTTAATATAGAGCTTTTCCATTACCAGGGAATTTGGATGATATTAAAAAATGTTTTTTGAAGTCCTATATGTGACGCTATACGGGAAAGCGATTAAATTTTAATGCCTGCAGCGGCTTAGCGAGAAGTAAATTTTTCGGCTACCGCAGCAACTATATTTTTTTATCAGGACCAGCACTCAGGGAAAGACCCCAGAAATAGAAAATTAGGTTGTTTGAAAGGGGATAGAGGAAATAGTGCTTGTGGGCATTTAATTTAGATCCTTGCTCATTGAAATTGGCAGGAAAGAAGTTTGCAGGGAGTTTATTCTTTATATGAACTGTTCGGCTAAAAAACGAATTTTCTCTTTAATGCGTAGTGCGATTCACTGGCCAATTGACCACAAAGGAATGCGCTCCTGATGCAGAGCGTGTTACGCGTACGAAATTAAGGTTTTCAGAAACAAGTTTCCTGATTTCTTAAGAGCACATTTCGTTGTAGTAACGATAGAAGAGTTAAACACACCCCATATTGCGTCGATTCTTCAGCAAATCAATAGAGCTGGATACCCTACTGTCACCGATGACCTTCTTCGCTCTCTTCTGCACGTGGTCGAGTAACTCCAAAATAGACTTTGAAGCACCGGACCAAACATGAAAGTTGTATTAAATTTTCGGCCGGATAAAGATGACAAAGGTATCAAGGAGATCAGTGGAGTGAAGTGTTTCTTACACCGTTTCAGAAAACCGACGCACTTGAATGTTTGTTTTGTGACAAGAAAAATATGCTTCTTCCACCGAATATCTCATTGAGTTTTTATGTCATGAACATCTAGAGCTTCTGTTTTCCTAATATATATATTATACATATTCAGCCATACGAAATCACACAGCACTGGGTTTTATGAGCGTTAGGTTGCATTAAATTAAACTATTTTCCTGTTCATTCGCAACTGCTTGACAACACCATGGTCTCAACAAATTTGTGTAAAATTTCTGATTTACTTTAATCCGTATATCAGAATTTTGTTGCCTGCTGGATTAGAGTGTTATCTTTGGCACAAAATGAAATAATGAAATAAGGTTACTAATTCATTCACTTATAACCTTTAAAATATAAAATAACGTATTCCTAAATTTTCTACGGCTATTCAAATATCGCACTTTTAGAACATAAGTGTGCTAACTCGTAATTTTTAAAATTTTCAGTAGAAACCAAAAATATTTTGATTTGAAAAAAAAAAATTTTTTTTAAATAGTTGTTTCTTATTTTTTTTATCCTCAAGATACGCCAATGAAATTTAAATGGTAATAAAAAAATTCCAAGTATGAGCCAAGGATATTTTAAGTTCGAATTTTGCGCTATTATATTTTTCTTTACAGATTTTTTAAATATCGTTTACTCAGTTTACTCTTTACTAAATAATTCAACAGCTATAATATTATGCTACTGGCTAAAATTTTCATTAAAAATAGAATATATCAAGAATATAATGGAAATCAATTTTTAAACCATGGTTTTTGAATTCTTATTGTTTTAAAAACTTATTATTATACATTATATATTTTTGTGTATCAATCGAAATGCATTTTATTTTAAAAAGAACGTTTTGAAATCAATCGAGATCCATCACATACTTCTATACGATTTGTAAAAATTAAATTCACAATTCTTTTTAAAGCTAGGTAACCAATGCCTCATTAACAAAAGAAAAACATATTTGCATCGAATGTAATTTTTACACTGTTCCTTTTATTAAAGTTTTTGGTCTTTTCAAAATTTGAACTTTAAAAAATTTCGTTTTCACTATCAGAAATTAATACAAAAGCAAAAAAAAAAATATTATATTAAATTTTTTAAATAAAAATTTAAGTTTAAAACTAAAAGTTTATTACAAATTTTCTTTTGGGTAAAAGGAAAATGTACAGTAGTAAGTTTAATTAATTTATTTACTTAGAGTATACTATCCTTAGCCACACATTCTGTTTACACAATTTATATTACACTTGGATATTTGTAGCTACTCAGTTGGTCACACTTTCAAGACATCTTAAATGACGGACCTTGGGCGCTGTAAAGTGATATAATACTTTGACTTGCATCAAAACTATTTTAATAATTTTATAACAATAACTTTAGCTAAATTTACACGTGACGCGTTAAGTATTGTGTCATGTTTTTGTGTTTTTTTTTCTTCTGCTGTTTGCTAGCTAAGTCCCGTTATCTCTTTCTGATTTTTTTTGTACATGCACTTTTGTGTTTTTTGAGTGCAGTACTGTTTTGATATATCATGACAACGTTTACATTTCAGGAGATATCTTACACAATTTAGTTTACTATATTTCAAATTATTCGAAGTCATAAAATATGGCAAGGAATTCTGAAAAAATAACACATGCTAGTAATAATAATTTTGATGATAGCAAAGAAGAGAAGATCAAAAATAGCTGAACCAAGTGAAGACCGTTAGGGGTTAATTAAATCGTTGACGAATTTTTTTTAACAAATAGGTGAGAGATCATACCAGACAAAAAAGTACAGTTTCTGACACTCTTCACATAGTCGTGGACGACAATTTGAGGGGCAATTTTCTTTACCTTTTTTTCAACGAAAAATGTGTTTAAAATATTTTTTCTTAAATGTTATTGCTAATTTAGAAATTATTATTGAAATAGCGAAAGTTTTAAAAACGCTAAATACTAAATAAGTTAAACAATATATGTCTAGGAGAGATTTTCCTAAAACAATTACACTCTTAACTTAAGAAAAGTAAATTTTTTTGCATGGAAATATTATTATTAGACTTTTAAAAATTTATATTATTTTTAAATAATATTTTCAAACAGACTACTGTATAAAAAAAAGTCTTACTTTATTTAGAAAAAAAGTTGCTAATAAGCTGGCTAAAGCAACCAGCGATACATATAAAAATTTTCCAACCAACAAACAAATTGAATTTTATTTGCAAATTTTGTATTAATTATTGAATATTTAATTGAGCAAATTATAAAAACTTTAATATAATTCTGTGTATAATATAAAAATAAAGTAAATGAAAAAAAAAACAAAATGGTCGTAACAGCTTTATAACAATTAGAAAGAAAACCTTGTTTATTGTGTCCCAGTACAATGAAGTATCTTTTTTGTCGATTTAGTTTTCTTAAGTATTTAATTCCAGGTTGATATTGTTTATATGCAATTTAATTATTAAATAGTGTTTATAATTGTTTTTTGATTAAAAGAAAAAATAAATAACCCGTAAATTAAACTGTTTATTAATTAAAGCACATTTTAAGAAGTCGTTAATAATTTTGTAATACTACGTGTGAGTGTGTAAATAAATTTGGAAAATATTTGTGCTAACAAACACAAACAAACAAACGTATTTATTGTAAAACGACGACGGACAAGTACCAAATAATAATTGTTACAAAAACAACTACAAAATCGTTTCCTTTTCTATTTTTACGCTATTTTTTTTCTGGCTAATTGTTTTGGGGGTTTAATAAACAAACGTTGCTTTGTTGATGACTAATTGACGTCGTGTTAAACAATACAACAACTACAACCATAACAACTAATAATAATTCAATGACAATGTCCTCCAACTCATCAATGACAACGGTATCGAAAAACTCATTGATGGATAATGTAAAAAACAACAACAACAATAATATTAGTAGCACAAGCAACTGTGGTAATAGCAGTAACTATAGCAGTAGTAGTAATAACATCACAAGTATCGATGCTAGTAACGGTGCCTTTACCGCCACTGCAAATAATATCAACTTTAGCAAGGATTTCTGCAACAGAAACAGGCAATTACCGACAGTAATTGAGAATTTATGCAATAATAATTGCAATATTGGCAATAGCAGTTTTTCTCCTACTGATAGCAATACAGCGGTCTACAGCTACAACGATAGCAGTAACACTGCAAGTACTAAATTCAACAGCAAGATTGCATTTTCAACATTAACAAACCCACTAACAACTCTTGCCAATAATATAATTCAACAGCGACAACAAAAACAGTCACTTTATTTGAAATCACCTTTTGTCACATCGCCTTTAAATGTTAATGCTAGTGGCGCTGCTTCGTCCCAATCGTTTATAAAGTCATCATCGTCTAAAGCATATCCTTCAATAAATTCCGCATATTGGCTGCCATCAACGAATCCTTCGCCATATGCTGTTCCAGGTATGTGTTTTACGTGTTCTTTGCATGTTTGTGCGTGCATTTGTATGAGTCTGTAATTGCGGCTCTTTCAATTCGTGTTTTATGGGCAAATAAATAATTTCTTTTAAACAATGGAGTTTTGTATTCTTATTTGCTGCCATGGAACATGCCAACAATGGCGGCCTATTTTATTTAAATGAATATCATGTTGATACAAATGTTTTTATGTAGCTCTATTTTATGTTTCTATCCAAAAATGAGAATCATTTACAGATACAGAAATTATAGTTTACAGTGCATTGAATTTTTAAAAGAAGTCAGAAAAAAAAAAAATAAAATTGTTTTTAAATCTGCTTACCAAGACAGCGTTTTTCCAAAAAAAAATTTTTTTAGTAATGAAATTTTATGGAGGAATTGAAAGTTTTAGCGTTTAGTTTTTCTTGGGTCCTTCTGATATTTCGGTCATCGAAGACGTGGCTAATTAATAGGTCCCACATATCCGGTGGAAGGCAGCAACAGGCATCCACTATAAATGTCAGATGCCGCTGTTCGTATGTTTCCTTCTAGTGTAAGGCACTGGCCCAACACAACATACTTTGTTGTCGCATCAAGTCAAAGAAGACCGTTTTTAAGAAGCGTATTTTGTGTCTGAATTGTGATACAACTAATAAACCTTTTAGTAATTTAGATGTTTGTTGTGAAAAAAAAGATAATTTTATTATATTGATGATATTTCGAAACGATTGTCATTCAATTTCATTTGTAGTCATTATCAAAATTTGTTGTTTAGAAAATTTGCTGCCACTGATTTGAAAATATTCCTCTTTTTAATAGCTTGAAAAGAGAAAAGCATAGCAACAATTTTATTAGAGCCTTTAAAAAGTTAGAAAATACACTTCAAAAATAATCACAAAAATATATAGATCATTTTCAGCACCAAAAGCTTTTAATTATAAATTTTATAAAACTATGATAAAAAAATATTTAAAAGGACTTCTGTCTTATTTTAAATGTCTCCTGAATTTACTAAATTAACTTTAAATAAAGTTCTTTCGCTGCACCGTACCTTAATTCAGTTTGATAACCATATTCGAGTTTATTAAAAAAATAAGTTTAGTTTCATAAAACTTGTTCAAGTCTCCATGTCTTCCTTTGAGGACATCAACTAAATGTGTGGGTTGTTTTTCTTATGTCGTGTTGCTCTGTTTTGACTAAAAATTTGTTAATTTCATAGTCAATTTAACTGATTGTTTAAAGAAATTTATAACAAAAATTTAATATTCATTTAAATAAAAGTTGAGAATTTAATTAATACATTTGAGTAAAATCAAAATTTGTTTAATTCTTTTTATTGTTAAGGTATTGTTAAATGTTTTCTTTAATTTTGCCTATTAAAATATGTTTCAAGCTAGTAACTTGAAATCAACATTCGTTTGGGTGCAACCAAAAAAAAAAGTTTTTTGATAGCTGGTGATACAAAGCTTGCAACACCCCCAGCATTCCTGTGAAAAATGCTGATACATTTTCTGCCTTACGTAAGATGAGGGACTATTTAGGTTTAATTTTTATTTCGATCTAAAGCCACTTAATATTTTGAACATAATTAATGTTTTAAAATGGTCATGTATTTATCTAAATAAAAAGATTAGAACAAGTCCTTTACATTTTTACTTTATATAAAATATTTGCCAATTGACAAAGTTATTATTTCATTTTTTTCAATTTCGTTTGTTGGAACGAAATATGTTTAAAAATTCGTAACTAAATTAGTTCTCCTTTTAGAAAGAAACTATGCAGGCAATACGAAAATTAACATTTTTTTAAGATGGTTACAATGCCTAAGAAGATTATAAAAATTACTTTCTTGTAATAAAATCTATATTTAATTCAATTAAATGTTTTGTCGTTTAATACTTTTTGGCTTTTATTTACCTTGAAATGAAAGCTTGCTAATTCCGGATTAGTGAACCAGAAGTGGGTGATATCCTAATGAAAACCGCCTTAGAAGCCTGACATATAGAGAGGCTTCATTTAAATCTTTAAAAATGTCAAACTGATGACTCAATAAAATTGAAATTAAAAAAGTGCTCGGTCTTATGTTTTGCACGAAAACTTTTATTCTGCGATCTACTAGCAAGTTAAGTTTCCAGTCTTATTTTATATTCAAATCGTCACATTAAAGACCAAACAACCTATCAGCAATTTTCAAAAGTTTACAGGAGAGAAAAAAAACGTTATAAAATTGGAACTATTTGCAATATTGAACCGAAAATTATATATTATGATTAAAATGAAACCAGAAGTATATCGGTTGAGAAAGCTTTGTTTTTCTAAACACAGCTTATTATATGGCGCTTAGGTAATTTGGAATTGTAAAAACCTGAAACCAAACAACTTATCAGCAATAAATAATAATAAATAATAAATAAATAATAAATAATAATTAGGCATTCCTTTGAACACATGATTATTATTTACATTAAATAATAATACTTATAGTTTCTCTTACTTATTTAAACAAAAAGTGCTTAATGTTTGCTTAAATTACACTATGCAACAAAATAAAACTTTTATCATGACTTTTGATAATTTATTTTCCTCTTTATTTAGTACGTCACGGCCTTTTAAAATAGAATTTTTGTAATTTTCCTAAAGTTTTTGATTTTTAAATAAAATTATAGGTGTTTTCACAAAAATATCTACTTTTTAATTTATTGATATATTAATAACTAAATAAAAAGTTAAATTAATTAAATTAAATAAAAAGAAAACTTTTCATTTTCACGGATAGAAGTGTATCGCATTGGAAGATTTTCATAATCCTGGAAATAATCATGGCATCTTTCATTAGCTCAATTAATTCAGAGGGCAAATTAATATTTTTATTATTGATTTTTCTTTGTATTAATGAGTGGGTGGAATCGCATTCCATTTGGGTATGTCCCACGACTAAGTATTTATGCTCAATGGTAACATTATTCTCTACACAAAACGAAAGTAAGGCATTGGACAATACAACATTTCTGTTTTGACAGAAGCACCCATCAGAATATATTACAAAATGATGTACATTTGGCGTATTGAGAATTTCTTTTTTTAAATGATTTAATATAATTGTGGCGAAGGTCGAGGCAATTAGATTTCCTTCTGTTTCATCCCATACGTAGTTTTCAGACTTATGAGTTCTACGGCTTGCATATCCATGCATAATAGCGATAGTAAACCCTCCTTAGCATTTTCAATATCATGTTTTTTTTTCCTCTCTCATGTCCTCTATTTGCATTCTGTGAAAGTCGTATTCTTTTTGCAATATACTTTTTGACTCAAACGATACACAGGTGTCACACATATCGTTTCTAGGCTTGAAAATTAAGCAATTTTTTTTCTTCAAGACATCCATGAAATTAGGAAACGATGCAGGTGAAATACCATTTTCTTTTTGCGAATCACAATTTTGGGAGTAAACTTCATACACAGATGCATAAGATTTAAAATCTGTTTGGAAATATATTTTCTCGTGTACTGACGTCGGTAATGCGATTCTAATTTTGGGATGCCTTCCAACCATTTATTTAAATTATTTAACGAACCTCATACTCCTGGCCCTTTTTGTATTTCTTTGTTTTTCAGCTTGCAAGATTTTCTTATTATCAGGTCCCATTTGAGCATTATGAAGTTCACAGGAATTAATCCAACCTCTTAACATAGTTTCCGAAATTCCGAGGGTTGACAAAAACATTTACGGCACACTTGATAGCGCTTTGTTTTGTTGTATAACAAGAACGCTTTTGAATTTGAGCGTCGAGAATTTTCCACAGAAGTCCACTTTTTGGCGAAAACGTCAACAGTACTGGTTACGTAACGTTTTTTCTGGTCCCATGACATCTGCCAAAAACGTTGAAATATTTCTTCACGTAATTTTCAGAAAAAATAGAACAATGTCGATTTGAAGCCTTTTCACAACATTTTGATGGGCACCCAAGTTTCATTTCTCTTGGCTTCCTGCAAACGATTTTGCCTTTTGAAAAACCCTCATATTCTTTACCGTTCATACGATTTTTCTTTCTTTCTTCTTTTTTGTTGACTTTTTTAGGAACTTGCATATCTGCCTCAAGATTATTTTCATTTATGGAATACATTTTATTGCGTTTTAACACTTTTTTATGTTCTTTTCACTTCTAATAATAAATAAAATGTAATAAAACACAAACAACAACAAATCAAAAGTAACTGTGTTAAAAAAAATCAAATAAATGATTACTCTGATTTCTTTAGCGTGAGTGCTGATAGGTTATTTGGTTTTAGAAAATTGCACACTTGCTGATAGGGTATTTGGTAATTTGGTAATAGCTTGGTTATTTCTAATATTAGAAGTTTAAAATTTTGCATACATATGCTTTATGATATAGGGAATAATACTAAATAAAAAACTAAATTTTGAAAAATTTGCTGATAGGTTGTTTGGTCTTTAATGTGACGAAATGCTTAACAAGCTTTTTTTTACAAATATTTTATAATAATAAAAAATTTTAAAGGTCTAAAGTCAAACAAACTTAAAGAAATTTCCTCTTGTCATTAATAGTTAATCAAACGTTAAACACTTTATACAATAAGTAAATTTATACATAATATTTATTTACTGTTTAAATAATAATTAATTATACATACAAATATAAACATTTTATTAAACGGTCATTTTAACAGTTAATTTTCATTCATTTTCACACGTTTAAACTTAATTAAAATTGATGAAATTATTTTTGCTTTTTATCCTTTTAGCCAACTCATCAGCGTAACGAAATGTTCTGTTATTTGCTTTTATTCTCTTAATTTTAAAACTTTATTTAAATTTACGATATGAGTTAAACATAAACATTTTTTTTTACAATCTCCCTTATCGCTGATGACATTCAAGTGATATTAATGCGAGCAAGTAAATATATTAAAGCAAATAAAAAAAGTATGAATATTGATATAATAGTGTATATTAGTATGTTTGCATTATTAAATGTGATATTATTGAAATTTAAGCAAAAAAATTTAAGTTAAATATTAGGTTTTCCTCGTTAGCTAATTTTGAAAAAAAAAAAAAATAATTTAAAATATTATAAAAAAAAAAATATAAAAAAAATATAAGAAAAAATTCTGAAGCCAGCAAATTATTTCTTCTATTCTAAGTAAATTAATTTAAATATTAAATTAATGCTAAAGTTCTGCTACTAAAGTACACTTTCAATTTTGTCAAACTCTTTAAAATCTCGTTCATTCATGGAGGACAAAAATCTATAAAATGAAAGCAATATTCTCTTGTATTTGAAAAGTGAATATTCTATGAACTAGATTTTATTTTTTCTATTACATCCCCGCAAACATACTCACACACAGGTACAGATGCACACCTAAATTCATGAAAACCAACAGAACCTTTAGCGTATTGAGAATACAACTGCAGCATGTTTGTGTGTGTGTAAATGCTGTTTTGTGGCACTTAGATTTAAAAGTAGTTTAGTGGAGGTTAGTGAATGTATCTCACGCTTTTAGTTTAATTTACATAAAATCCTGCAATTTAAACCTCTTTTGCTGTCCTATTACTATTACTTTAAAACACGTTAAAAGATAAAATTGTACACAAACATGTTTAGATTTTGCGTTACAAGAGCTGTTGGAATATCTATTTATACACCTCAAAATAGAGCTTACCACAAAAATATATGGGTTGCCAAACGTAGAGTGTTTTGGGAGGAGTATTAAAAACGGCTAGAAAATTGTGATGATAATGTTGACGTTACACCATTTTCAATGTGGGAGAATAATTTTGCTAAGAGGATGTTCTGATAAACTGTAGGCAACTCTTCGAATTAAAACAAGGATACATTCAAGAATGTTCAAATAGTCGCTTTAATTTGGAGAAAGAGAGGAACTTTAGTTCGAGATATACTGTCATGACATAAAATCTGTGCAGAAAAATAAGCCAGAAAAGGGTTTAGATCATTTCGACCCTCTCTTTGCCATTAGAGATAAAAAAGATGGAAGTAAAGTGAAGAAAAATATTTATTAAAAACAGAAAGCATGGGTGTTCAACAGTTAACCTGAAACGATTTACATTTCCTAATAAATAGATTGAATTTTATAAACTGCCCTGCTGACAGTCTGGCGAGGCCCTCAATTACATATGATATAAAGTGTCTGTATCGCGATTCCTGTAATAGAAGATAGAAGTATAGGAGAAAGAAAGTCGTTTTCTTATCCTGAGTTTTATGACGGATCCTACAGTGATCATTAGTTGGCATGCTCGGCAAACAAATTGTGAATGCTAACTGTGAGTACAATATTCCTTCATTACGAAGCTAAAGAATTTATGTCCAGATCAGTCATATCATTTCGCACTCCCCCCGGGGTACTAGCAGAAGTCTGGCTGATTTCTAACCTAAGCACAGGCATAGTACACAAGGGGTATAGGGGGCACCAATCCCGGTGTGCAGGCACTAAATCTGGTTAGACAAGACGAGTACTTGTCGAAGGGCTGATTAGAGCCCTGGCTACTAGGGAACCGGTGGCCCATACAGAGAGCTGCCTATCGCTGTAGCTGGTTATTGGTGAAGTCCCTTCGAGGTACACGTGCTGGCTGTCGTTTAAAGTTTAGTGTCCGAAGAGAAGGTGAGGTTCTAAACGAATGTGCTGCTGCTTATTCAACAAAGGAGTGGAAAAGTCTCCAACCCTCAAAGAAGGGGAAGGATATGGTCCTGCGAGCCATGTTCTTGAAATTGCCACTCTGTCGGCTGAGCCCAGGCAGGAGGCGATAGACGACGTTTTGTATTTCACTCAGTGGAAAGACCACCGTCAGTTTTACACATTTATTTATTTAACCAGCTGGTCTGAGCCAATTAATAATAACGCTACTCGTTGGCTTCGAGAGTGATTGCACAGAATTCATTAATTTATACTTCAACCTGAACGATTGTTAACGTCGTATCGCCATTCTTTTTGAAGATAATTAGTCTGCTTGTACAAAATTTGATTTTGATTACACAACCATTATGAATATGGTTGCATTATGACTGTCATTGAAAGAACGATTATATCTTTTAAAAATTATTAAATACCAAAACAACATTGCCACCTTTTTATTATCGATAATTCAACTTATAAAATACTTTACTCGTTTGGGAGCCTTACAAAAATTCAGGAATGCATCTCACTTATATATATGCAACCAACAACCATCGCCCCTGATTTAATGCTTGGTGGTTATTAGGGTAAATATATTTTAAGATTGTTCGAGCGATGTAGAATTACTTCTTCTGAAGATCTTCCTATGTCTGACTTTTCGATCACAAGAAGGTAATTCGTTTAAGGAAAAAAAAGGCTCAGGGTTTTTAAGTTTAAGCTTTCATTATTCTATCATTGGATGTGTTCTTTCAATATTACAAAACTTTTGTTTTGAACGCCTGAATGTTTATGTGAAAGTAATTCGAAGAAATCCCATTTTTTTTCAAATACTACACGTTGTCATTGTATTTTAAATACAATCTTTTTAAAAATATGTTAATACTTGAAGCAGGTTAAAATAATAATTGGACTTCTGGAGGAAAAAGGATCTTCTTTGCAATGAAAAAAAAAACAAAAAAAATTTATTAGGGCTTTTTTAGGGACATCTAGATCCGCTATTTGCATAGATAATTATTTAAGGAGAGGTTATTTTAAAGCCAGCTTTCAGAAAACATTAAAAATGTAATTTTGAAAAAAGTGAACATACACCGTTTCTATTTTAAGCCATCGATATGTATATCAGTCCTTAGCTTGACGGTGCTAAGCTCGAAGAAACGAGGAGGGTTTTAGGCAACCGCTTAATCTCTTTTCTAAATAAAATTAATACATTCCTTCAGCAAAATTTGTAAGAAATGAAATGTATAGTACGGTGTGACACATTAGCTATAGAGCAGGGAGAAGATTTGAATACATAGCTAGGAGCTAAATCTGTGGAGTAGCACACCATTATCTATGCTAACCAAATAAAAAAATGTATGCAAACTTTAGGTCTTCTACTTGTTACAGTGTCCACAGTAATTTGTTCTCTGTATAAAATTCAATGGACTGCCGGTAACTGTTTAAAGGATATTTCTATTAACGTTAGTATCAGGTGTCAGTGGAGACTACTTTTATTATTTTCACAAGAAGGACATATAGCTCGAATCAAAGCCAAATTAGAAAAATAATTTACTTTTCACTTAAAATGAGTTCTACATAATTTTTTTATAAAATTTAAAAATCTTCATGAAAACAGTGTTCTGGTAGCAAAAATAATTTTACTACAATAAACTACTTTATATGATACGAGTAAAATTAAAAGTAGGAGACGTCAGGAAATAGAGGTGCATTCATAAACGTTGCCTACCTAACAAAAATGTTGTGTTGGTATTTTTTTTTTGTTTTTGTTGCTATTTTTGTTATTGCTATAATAGGGACATTAAACTATTTACTAAATGGGGCTACTAGCACATTGTGAGTGAAAGTTTAACTAAGCATTTAATATATGAACAAATACATACACCACGTACACCACACGTATACGTTGGCATAGCAAAAAAAAAGAAAAAAAAACATTCCTTCTATTTACAAAATATATTTTCATATTATGGGTGGTTAGTTGTTGTCTTTTACTAGTTTTAGTTTTGTAATAATATAAAAATAAAAGAAAAAAATATCTTGCTAAACACACTACAATGATGAGGAAAGATTACTTTGGTGGTCAGACAGGAAGAGAATTTACAAAAGGATTTAAAAACGTTTAGGTAAATGTAAGAGTTCTTGTTTTAAAAACGAGACAAAAAGGTTATTTAAAACAACTAGAAAGAAATTTTAAATATTCATTTAGGTACTTGAGGTCAATTGAAATAAATGATTTAAATTAATGAGGCGCCCAAAGGTGCAGAAGAAAAATGAACAAAAAACGATATTAAAGCGATGAGAGTTTTTTTTTAATATATCGAACGTCATTAAAAGGAAATAAACCAATAAATAAAATTAAATAAATTAAAATATAGATTTTATTTCTTCATAAGAAATTCAAGGAAACTTCTGTGGTTTAGGTACTGAATGAAAATAAAATTTTATGTTGTAGATCTAGATTCATTGTAATCATTGAGGAAATCTTTTCTTTTTACTTTTTTGGTTGAATACAATTCTCATTTAATCAATTTGATCTAATGTAAGAGACTTGAGTTTTATATACAAAATTTGAGTGAAATCCACTGATTAGCGATATAAACAGAAGTGTAATGGCCATATAGACATGATTTCATTTTTGTTTGTTTTGTTTTAAATAATAAATGCTTCAAGAGAAAATCTTTAAATATTTGTATTTGCAGAAATCAAAGTTTTTTGTGGCCTGGATATCGAATAATTTTTTATTAGTTATTTGCTTTTTTCTGTAGTCAAAAACCTTTTGTATCACTAAGCAAAATACTTAACCAAAAGTTAAGTACTGAGAAATAATTAATTAAAACAATCTGCTTCATTAAAAATTAATCAATAAAACATAGTTAAGTGATACGGCATTTACACTATGCAATTTTTCATTGAACCAGCATGCTATTTTTGCTTGTTGATGGAGCAAGATGGTTAAGCAATATGGCATTGCTTGAATTTTGAGGGGATGCTACTGCAGTTTATCAGGCATGTCACAAATTCCGTTCGGAATTAGAGTGATTCCGAATTTACTATTCCAATCGAAATGGATTTAGCTTCTATAGATTGCGTTCGGTTTAAGTAAACCGAAGAAAGTTCAAATCACTTATGTTTGTTCAAAATATGGCAACATAACATAGAATGTAGCAAAACTAAAAACAGGGGAATTAAAAAAACAACAAAAATTCAAGAAAATTTTGTGTTTCAGTGCGAATTGCTAAAAAAAAGTTTAAATAAAAAATATCAAACATGCCCGGAATATCTATAATTGCAACAGCAGAAGAAAATAGAAGCAATATTGTTTGTGTGCTGTTACTACGAAATTTTTTTAAAAATAATAAAAGTATTTTTTTGTTTTTTTTTTTATAAAGGATTAAGAAAAAGTTAATTCTTTTATTAACATCAAATTAAAATAAATTTATTTTGGATCAATAAGTACGGTAAAGAATAGCCTTACCTATAAAAAAATGTCTTGAATGGTTTTTCTGTTAACAAAATGCTCAAAATAAATTCTACATAGCAAACAGAAAGTGGTTTCATTCCGAAAATTTTTTTCGTTTTACATTTTCTATAAAAGCAAAATACAGAATCAATTCCACTTCAGAACGGAATTTTGTTCTGTGACATGGCTGTATGTTCAGCTTTAAATAACGGAATTCGCTGCAAATTAAATAGTGTAAAATTGAACTATGTTTCTGAACATAATAAATTTTTTATTAATTATATATGTTTATGTTTTTATTAAATAGTTTTATTATTATTCAGAAGCGTACATTTTCTTATCACAAATATTTACAAGAATATTTTCACTATGTCTCTATCTTTAAATTTGAAAAGTCCTAGATTTACAAAATCTATGTTAATTAAATTATTTAACGCAATCAAAAACTCGACAACTTTATCAATTCCATTTTCCGATGTTGTAAATCAAAAAGGGAAGTTATTTAAACTTTTTCTTTGAATTTAAAAAATTTTATTTTTGCTGTTTTAAAGTATTTTTGCTGTAAAAGAAAAATGTTGAAAATAATGTTTATTGAATTATTTTGCGTTGGCATGTCTAAAAGTGTGTTAACTCTTATGTTTAAAATATTCTGAACCTGTCACAACATTGTTTTTGAAGTTAAAAAATACTATGCAACATCAGCAGTTGAAGTAAATATAAATACATACACATTTTCACATGCACATACATATACGCTGTAATATTTATGTCACAAATATGCTTGGTTGCACCCGTCGGTTGCATTTAACAATTTCCAATAAAAATTTCCTCTTTTTTGTGCTTTTCTTTATAAGTTTTTTTGCTTCTATTTTTTGTTATAAACATGTCTATGCATGCATGCTATTTCTACACATGTTTTATACAGTGCAATAGTTTTATAATTTGTATAGCGATACTTGAGGTGGTGAACATAGTTATTACGTTAGTAAGTTTGTCTTTGTTAAGGGTTTAAAGAAAAAGTACTCAATAGAGTTGAATAAACCGCGTTTTATGTGGTATTTACAGAATTCAGCTAAATTTAATATTTCAAGTTTTTGGTTTTATTAAATTTTGTTACTTAGTAACTTTGTTATATTCACTTAGATTTTGTAGTGTTATATTTTTCAGTAACAAAAAATTAGATTTAATGTTTCTTATTTATCACTTAATTTTTGTTACGCTTTCAATATATTTTTAAATAATGGTATAATATAATATACCGAATTCTTAAATTCGGAGTTTGTGGTAGTGTATCGATTTATTAGCTTAATTTTTCAATCTAATTTTGAATTATTTGTAAATGATACTGCCTTTGTATTTTTTTTTTTCATTTAAAATTTTGATATTTTTGATTAAGATGTCATTTTGCAAAATAACAAATGTTTGTTGCCAAGAACTCATAAACTTGTTTTTTTTTATTTTTAATTTAGTTAAAATAAGACATATTTGTGTACACTTCTTCCTCCCCGAAGAGCTAATTTTGTTCCATAGTATGAGCATCAGGTTATTTCTAAAAAAAAAAAAAAAAAAAAAATATTTCTACACAAGCATTTCTTGTAGATTTACAAAGTGGAGTAAACAACAGTCCCGTTGCTTTTTCAAATGATATTGATTTTTGTTCCAAAAAAGTTTTATAAATCAAAAATTATAAAAAACTTTATTATTTATATATTTTTACTTCAAGCAACGTTTTCGCTAAAATACTAAAAATTATTTTTGCCTTTCCAATAATATTGCAAATAATTTGCAATTCAATTTCCCACAAATCCCTTAAAGATTTAAAATTTCCTATAAAAATTCGAAACAAGATATTTCATATCCATTTTAAACTCTGATAAGGCTGCTTCGATGCTTTATTTGGCTTTATTGGAATATATCTACTAAAATCTGTTTCCGCTTAAAATCAGTTACTGATGACATTTTGTCTTTCTCTGCACATCCACAAAATAGTTTTGATGGAACAATATTTTGCTTTTTATTTCAATTTTGCTTGTGTCTTTTTGTAACTCAGAGGGTACTCATAGTAATTCTAGTATAGAAAAATTAAAACAAATTTTATATGGTCGCCCTGATTTTTTTGTTAAGGTTTTAAGATTTCTTGTTCTTGCTTTTTTGACTTAATGAAATTCTCATTGAGTTAATAAAGTTTTGTACATAAAATATTGGTTGCATAAAATATTATTTCCCTACGTATATCCATATCTATGACACCATAAAACATACATGGTAATCGGGAATTATACAAAGCTCTTGAAAACCTAAACGTTTATAAATTACGGAATGGACATAGCGTGGACTGAGGACCCAAGTGGGCTGTGGCAACACGGCCGCCTGCCTGACCTAACCTAACCTAACCTAGCGTGTACTGAAGCCCAAGAGCATAATACATTGACTAATTGAAAATTTCTGCTAGGATTTTTAGAAAATAAATTGGCAGAATTATTAAAACCATAACAGTTTTTAATGCAACATGCAACATTTTGCCTGAGATGGCTTAAGTAATTTATTTTGACTTACTGTTGCTCTAGAAAAATGGGTGTTAAAAAATTTCTGCGGTTTATTAATTTATATGTACACAATGTATGCCACTATTACTAATAGTTGTTGTTGTATTTATATAGTTGTGTTTATTGAATATTGTACATACCTTTTCGACATCTTTTATATATTTTGACTTCTTGACGGTACAATAAAATCTAATCAACATTCTGCAACGTCATATGAATTTAAATGAACCTTCTCAGATGTTCATTCAGGATTTTATGCACATGAACATATTTCCTGGTTTGCTGTTTATGTATATGTCCACGTATTCAAGTGTATGTGTTTGTAAGTTTGTGTGTGTGTTACGAAAGGAAATAGGAAATGCAGTGAAATAAAAATTAAACGCATGAATGTTTGTATGTATCCTGCGTGCTGCAATATTATGTTCTTTACTGAAATAATGTATTTGAAAATGTTTTATATGATTTCTATTATTGATAAATTATTTTTTGTTTTTTTTTAAAGAGTATTAGTTGTTATAAATATGATATTCATAACAATTCGTTGTTATTAAAAATAAGTAATAAATCTGACTTTATAAACAATTTGAAGCGTTAAATTTGCTAAGAATTAATTGAATATAATTAATATTTAAGTTTCATTTAATTTACAAAGTCCATATTTCTAAAAAAAATATTATTAAAGAAATGCAACTAAAACTAATTTAAACTACAAACGTATTCTGTAGTGAAAATATACGTCATGCATAAATATTTTTAATATTAAACTTGTTCGCGCACAATATTTCAAATTTAATCCTTAAGACCATGCAATTATTTTAAACTTTAAACAAACAACAAATAAGAGCGTCACAATTTATTTTTTAAAAAGCAATAATTTCTTAAGAATAATAGTAATAAAAAAAAACTTAAATAAAAAAATTATAAAAAAAATTATAAAAAAAAACTTTTTAATAATTCGCAAATAAATTATGTATCGCTTTTAATATTATGTATGTATAACAGATTTACGCAAACAGAACAATGTGAATATATTGATGATTTTGCTTTAAATAAAATTTCTGTCTCACAACTATAACAATTTTCATCGTTAAAACATCATATTGTTTTAGTAAATAATGTCCTTTTCGTTGAGAACCGCGTTAAACTCCTTCCCTATATTTAATTTTCGAAAAGTTATCTTCTCTCTTTCTTTCTGAGTTAAGACCTACTGTTATATAGCGTTCAAAATTTCCTAAAAAAAATTAAGGCTCGTAATAACAATTGCAAAATTGGAAAATATCATTATTTTCAAAAAGAAAAATTCATCTTCGTTTTCCTTGAAATAAAACTAAAATAATATGGAACTAATTTTCTCTAAAATTTTCTACTATTTTTTTTTTGTTTTATTACGTTGTACTCTATTTTTTATGAATTTTATTTTTTATGTTTTTTATATATTTCTTTTTATATTTCACCTCTTTATAATTTTTTCTGAAAATTCAATTCTCTGCTCATAATTTACCAAGAAAATTTTTTTTACATTCAATAAAAAGTTTTTTTTTTTGAGTTTTAAACAGAATTATTCATATGAATTTAATAAGCAGAGACCTTCGCAATGGCATTCACAATTTTAATTTTAGCTGCTACAACCTTTTGTATATTAATTTGTTCTTAAATGCATGACTTATTTTACAGTTTTTGCAGATTTCTACCAAGTTCTACAAGTACGTTTGTCGTATCTAACAATTAAGGTTAAAATACAATAAAAGAAAAAAAGAAATAATGTAAATACAAGCAATGAATTTTTAACGAATAAAAAATAAAAAATAAGCATTGTGTTTTAGAACAAAGCCAACGAAAGAAGTGAATGCGTTGTATAAGTATATTTTTTTGTAGCCAGATATTTTTTCTTTAAACATTGAATACCCTTAAGCTTTTAATGAAACCGTGTGAAATATTAAAGCAAAGGCAGCAATAATAAACGGAGATGCGTTGAAAGCGCAAGATATGGAAAAGTATTTATAAATTAATGTAATAAAATCCACATTAAGCTTATTTTAGGATTACAATATTATAATGGTAAATATTAGGGAGGCCAGTTACTAAATTTCAATTTCAGATAATCTAAAATTTTAGGATTACTTTTCTCACAAAACCTAATATATCATATTGACATAGATATTTAAAAATGACCTAATTTTTTTTTCTAGAAGAGAAAAAAGAACAGGTTTTATAATTTATTTTAAATATACAATACTCTTTATTGTTTTTTATGTATATAAAAATTAATTAAAAAATTAAATTTCCATAGAAAACAAAATCAAAGTTTATAAAAATAGATCCGAGAATTATAAAATGATAACACAGAAAATAATTTTTGTTTTTGTCTTCAAATTAAATATATTTTTAATTGGTTCAATTATATATTTTATTTTAAAATAATAAAAAATGTTCTAATTAATTGAATCAACAAAAAAATAATTAAATAAAATCAAAATATATATAAAAGTTTTTTCGACCCCTATAATTACTTAAGCAATAGGTCTTTTTTTCAATATTACGCCACACCTTTGTGTGGCATCTTTTTAAAAAAAAAAAGTTCTGTTAAATATTTTCATTTCCTATTTCCTAAAGATGCCATCCAACGGTATAACGAAGTATTAAAAAAAATAATAAACAATTTCTTTATTTAAAAAAAACTGACGTAAACTATTTTTCATTTAGATTGAGAAAATTCCATATGATATTTAGAAAACTCTAAATGAAAATGAGAAATTCAATTAGAAATTGCAAAGATTCCAAATGCAAATGAGAATTTCAATTTGAAATTAAGAAAATTCCAAATTAGATTTGGAATTTCAACTTGAAATTGAGAAAATTCCACATGAAATTGCGAGTTTTGTCTTTTAAATTAAGAAAATCCAAATTAATGATTTTTAAAAAATTTTTAAAATATTAAGAAATATTTACTGAAAATTCTATTAAATATTTTTAAATAAATAATAACATACATTGGTGATTCATGTATTGCTCAACTGGATAGCTGTAGGGGTTCGATCGAAGCTGAATGCGTTAAAAAGCTTTTTTGATTGTTGGGAAGAGTTTGGTAATTAATTATAAAAACGCTCCCAGCCAGTCGTCTGGAACTTTGTTTTTACAACTCTCCAGCTGAGCTTTTACAATCGAGCCTTTATTCAGCCATGCCTAACCCCATTAACATTAATTGGACGAATATAAAAAGTAAGGCAAAACAAAGATGAATGTAGGCCCCTAATGTAGGAGAGCAGCGACATTTTTTTAAGAGCAGGTGGTTAATCTTTTGAAATATGTATAAAACAACTTGTAGATTGCAGTACATATTGCTATACAACCAACCTGCTCGAGATTTGATAGATAATTCTACTCATATTTATTTATTTATTTTTTTAATTTTCTTGATACTTATTTTAATAACTGTTAATTTGTTAATTTAATAAAAAGAATGTTAATCGATAACTATATTTTTTCACTATAAAATCTCAATTTCATTTGGAATTTTTTGAAATTCTAATTTTTATTTGAACTTTTCTTAATTTTAAGTGGATATTCTCATTTTTATTTGGAATTTTCTCAATTTCAATGAAAAATGGTGTAGCGCTTGAAAAATTAGTAAAGCAAATGAACTAAAAACTTAAAAAAATTCACATCTGAAATGTAGTAAAAAGTTTTATAGATTAAAAATTTAAGAACACGAAAAAAAGTTTAAAGAGTTGATTATTCTAAATAAAAGTAGTAAAATACTTAGGATACACATATTCATCCCTAGTAATTTTACAAAACATATTTAAACTAAGGAAGAACTACTAAAAGTACATACACAAGGTTTAAAATTTATCTACACAATTATTGCAAAAGTTAAAATTTACACAAAAAAAAGTATATATGTGTATTTTGCATATTATTTGCAAGCAACGGTTAAGTTTTCTCCATTTTTGTTTTTTTAAATAGCGTAAATTATTTTTTATTGCAATATATTTTTTTTCTTAACAAAATTAAAAAAAAAAATCGAAAGAGGATTTTTATACATCTGTTGGCTACTAACAAAATCAAGAGCATTCAGTATACAAATATAAACTTACTACAACTATATACACAATATAGACATACATACTACCCCACAAAGTCTGTGTTCAAAATGCTGAAGTTGTGCATAAAATTTTGATAAATACTTTATGAGTGTTTAACATAAAAATTTAAATAATTTTCCTCTTTCACTCTTGTATTTCTGACGTTTTGTTGTAACGTAAATTTGCGCCAAATTATGCTGCATTACTAAATTAAATTTAATAATAAATGCTTTTCATTTTGTTGTTGCAATTTCTGATTTTCATTTCCTTTCAGTTATGGATGCATTAAATATTTGCTTCCACAGAAATGTACACCATGGTTTGAAAATATTGTTAATGTTAAATAAGGGTTTTTATTTTCAGTAAGAAAGCAAATAAAGTTTTTAAATTAAAATTATAGAAAGAAATGTGTTTAAATAAGCAATGCATTTTAAATTAAAATTTTTAATATTTAAAAAGCGCAGGAAGGGACTGTAATATAAATGAGCTCAAAATATAATTAAGTTAAGGATTTATATTACAATGGATTAGTAAATATTTTCTTTTGTTAATATTTTTAATGTTTTTAAAATTAGCTTTTAGTCGAACTATTTTCGTATTCTAAGCAAATAAATAATTTCAATCCGAATAAATTCACCTATTTTTTAATTTATGAATTAAGTAAGAAAGCACTTGTCAACAAGTTGTTAGGTCATATTTAAATCTATATTTAGATATGCCGAATCTTATATACCCTTCATCATGTATGTTATTGTAGTTTAGTGAAATAACTCCAATAAAAATAAAAAAAAAACAAATAGAGAATTAGAAATAAAATTACTGAAAAATGTCATCGGCACTTCATGGATAACGCATTTTTTTAAATTTTAGCATTTTTTTAAAGATCTCTTCATAAGCTCTTTTATGATACCCATAGTGACATTTTAAAAATTATGACGCACAATCGTACGTATCTTTTTACGTCTCTTTCACCCCATAGATTTGTTTTTTGATTGGAGTTACTTCATTGTTTCAAATAATATGGAAAACATAGAGGCAGGCGAGGTGTTTTGCCTGCTGCCTTGAGGGACATGGACCAATATTGTTGACTTTTTACAGCAAAATTTTTGAAACTATGTCTGAGCGATTGGCGTATTTAGATTTTTTCAGCTCATCTGGTGCTTTGGCAAAGTTGATTTCAACACTAACTCCGACGCGGACATCGCTCAAGCATCTTCGCTATGCATAATACTCCAAAATAAATATACTTTATGGGGTAGGAAATGGATATTGCAGAAATTCTAAACGGGATAACATTTTCAGTGCTCCTTAAAATTAGATGTATCAACGAACTTCAACAGGACTGACAATAAAAATAGAGATAGGTCGTGTGTTTCGGAGACTGCAAATTTGATTTTACATGGAATCTTTTGGTAATCTTCATATAGGATCATGTTAACAAAATTATTTTAATGATCGGAAACCCAAGAGCTATGGGCTTTGCTTAGGCGCACGGCTGCATCTGCTGTCATTTGCAATTAAATTTGATATTGAAGTTAACAAATCAAAAGCACTTGACGTTCTTGGCATTAAAGTTTGGTGGAATAAGCATATTTTTAAGGTTCCAAAGAAGCACTAAAATATCGTAGATTTTTTTTTTTTTTGAAACGGTGCAAAAGCTACTTCTTTCCACTTCTTCTTTTGACAGTTTAGTCAAGGAGAATATGGAATAGAAGCAACTCAAAAGCACACAAGCAAACAATCTCGTCGATAACAGTAGAATATCCTGCTCTAATGACTTACTAGAGTATCGACGCAGTGTCTGCTGCGTTTCACTGTTTTACAATTCATACAACGGAATGTTGAACTCGTTTTTGAAAACCGTAATTTCTTGCGTTTACCATGTTCTAATTCAAGATCTCATCCCTTTGTAATCCATTGGTCAGTGAATTGCATTAATCGTTTCAGAGTAATTTGATTTTTAGCCGAGCAGATCGTATGTGCCACTTTGAGTCTGCAAAGATTTAAATCGAATGCACTCAGAATCTATAAGCTTTATTCTTCTTTCATAACCTTGTTGACTTCTTTTAACACAAAGCATTTCATTAGCATGGTTCATCTCTATGTGCTGGTCCAATTAAAAAAAAACAATAAAAATTGTTCCTTCGCTGGGTGCTAGTGCCGGCTTTGCTATATGTTTTAATTTTATTTTTAATTATATGCTATCCAATTTGATATGACGTATTAATTCCTTATGAGGTTATTCATATAAACATTTTAAATATTTATAGAGAAAAAGTTCGAAGAATATTTACACTATAGCCAGCTGCAACGAGATTTTCAATAATCCGTTCAAAGAAAAAAATATTTATTATATAAATATTTGCATTGTTATATTCTGGAATTTGTTTGTTATATTTCTATATTTAAATTAATTTATAGTTCATATTATTAAATTTTTTTTATAAATTCTTCTACTTACAGAACGCAAGCTCTTCGTGGGCATGCTAAACAAAAAACTAACCGAGAACGACGTAAGAAAATTATTTGAAGTGCACGGTGCGATTGAAGAGTGTACGGTTTTGCGTGATCAAAACGGTCAAAGTAAAGGGTGTGCATTTGTTACGTTTGCCACGAAACACGCAGCGATATCAGCAATTAAAGTGGTAAATTTTTAGATTAATTACTTTTTTTTAAATGCCTTTAGTGAAAAAAAATAAACAATAAACAAACAAATTTATACTCCAAAAAACGAACACTCTACAATCTGTTAACTGCGGTGGAAAGGTTTTTACTTGTTTATTTGCTTATAAAATTGCAAACTAAAAATACCTCTTGACAAATAAAAAAACAAAAGACTAAAAATTTATTGCCTAAAAACACACTACATTATTTTAACAGGCCAACAAACACTAGACCCTCTAACAATTAAAACTAACACCATTATTTTTTCAAACTAAATTTAAATTCACATTTTTTCTTACTTACTTTTTTTGTGGCTCTCTAGACTTTAAATCAAAATAAGACTATGGAAGGTTGCACTTCACCGTTGGTGGTAAAATTCGCTGATACCCAAAAGGAAAAGGAGCAAAAGAAAATACAACAAATGCAAGCAAATCTATGGAATTTGGCGACGAATGTAAATATACCTTTGGGCCAAACAGCGACAACGGTTGCGACGCCCATGCTACCCAATCCACCCCAACAGGCCAGTCCTGTTTTGGGAGCTGATGCCATAACCCCAGCATCATTGCAGTTGTTGCAACAATTGCAGGCAGTTGGTTTACAACAGCAGATATTGCAAGGTATTGGTTAGTAAAATCATGATTACATTTTTGAAGCTGTAAATAAAGGAGAAGTAAGCCATGAATAAACATTTAAAAACAATTTAATTTAAAAATCTGTGAAAACAAAAAATGAAAGCTAAAAATTCTCTTACCTGTCGAAAACTTTTTCCGTAAATAATTTTGCTTACAAAAAAAAAATTGATTTTTCAATATTTAGTTGAAAATTTCTGGTAGACTTCTCTTTTTTTACAGTGACTTAGATTTATTGGTTTTAATTTAAATACACTGTTTTTTCTTCATTTATTTTTCATTTCCAATTTTTAAGGTTTGGGTGCACAAACAACTACTGCAGATACGGCAGCTGCTACAGCTGCTGCTGCAGCCGCTGGTCTCTTACCTCCTATGACTGTACAAAATTTAGCTGCATTAGCAGCCATGACTCAATCCTCATTGACAAATGCTGCCACTAATCCGGGCAGTGCCCAGTTGACAAATACAGCCGCCTTATTGTGTAAGTTTCAAGCTTGATTTTATTTAATATTTAAGAGAAATAAGAAAAAAATATTCTGAAAAATATTTTAAAATGATCAAAGAATTTGATTGTAACGTCGATAAAGTAAAGATAACAACAAAAATCTTTTGCAAGGCACCACGTATTTATAATTTCTTCTCAACAATCAGGGAAACAGAATCTACTGTGATATGAAGAAAAAAGTATGATGAAATAAATATAGGATTTTTTATGTGTTTATTACAGTCGTTCATGCGACTTTAACTCATGACTATTTTCACATGCTTAGCATGCTTTGGCATACACCACACATTTTAGTGGTGGGAGATAGAACTTATCAAATTCGTTCACCTTAAACACAGTTAGCTTTTTGTTGGTACACACTATGCGAAGAGTTGCAAAATCTTTGTTTTCGTAGCTAATTTTAAGAACTGATTTTTTAATTCTGCAACACATGTTTCTCTTTTTAAAGAAGTCTCATATCAATTATTCCAGTATTTTTTTTTTTTTTATTTTATGATATGACTTAGCCTTAAGCTTTTCTGGCAACACATATCCGATAAAGCAAAACTTCTTCTTTTATGAGAATTTTCTTCTCTGAAAAAAAATAGTTTCTAAAAATAAATTCACTAACGGATATGACATACAAATCTTAGTAATTAATATTGAAATACATACGTATTAATGCAAACAGAAAAAATTATTTGATGGAATCGAAACACCTTTAACAACTTGCCTACCAGTCCACCCAATCGCTGTCAACAATAACTTATTAAATCAAATGTAATTTATTAAAGGATGTTTGTGCTGGTAATAAATTGATCCTTTTTTTTAATATTTTCGACCACATGTCAATTAACACATTTGAGTGCAAGAAGTTAATCCTTGACGTAATAACAACCTCATTTAAGTCCTTTTTTTATTCATTTAATAATGTAGCTGGTATTAAGTATTTAATCCGATTTTGTTATGTACTAAAAGTAAATAAGGAAAATAATACATTTATAGCTGTCTCCTGTATTGGCTCACGCACGAATGTATAGATATAACAAAACCCCTGCAAAAAGCCAAGGGAAGAATATATAGATGCACGTGCCACTCTGCTCATGACCATGCATCAGTGGCTGTTGATTGCCGGTTATTGTAAATACAATAATTATAATTCCTCCAGACCACAATATATTATTTTGTGTTTTTTACAACCACTTAATTTTTCACTTAAACGTATTATAATAAAGAGTTATAAAATATGAGGAAGAGGAAGTAAAGACAAAAGTGTGAGAGTGTAAAATATATTTTGTATTTAAATATAACGAGGAAATGCAGTTGATTCTTCTAAAAAGACATATCTATTGCATGGCTTAATTTTAAAGGATGGAACGAAAAAATTTATTGTCAATTGCTGAAAACAGTGACAATTATACAACTTAATCATAATTTGCTGCTATTTTTATTTTATAAGTGGTTCCAGCAGATTAATATATTAATTGAACTCTTCGATATTTTCTTAGTGGTTCATAGTTTAGGAATGTTAACAAATATTTAGCATAGAGGAAGCTTTCTACTATTTTAGTTAATGATTTATGATTCACCTACTTACATATCATTCGCAAAGCCACAACAAATATCTTTGCTAAATTTTGCTAGTTAAGCGTACATTTACTTTTTTAGGTTTTAAAGAATTTCTATAATGTTTTTATTTGACCTTTTTTAATTATTATATTTTATTGAATTTATAAGCAATAGGTCTTTTTGTTTATTATATATATTTTCAATATTCGCTACTCCATTGTGTAGCATCTTCAGGAAAACAAATATTTATTAAAACAATATAAAACAATAACAAAACATGAAGTAAAAAATTTTTCAAACTCAAAAACAATTTTTTACTTCATGTTTTGTTATTGTTTTATATTGTTTTAATAAATATTTGTTTTCCTGAAGATGCTACACAATGGAGTAGCGAAATATTGAAAATATATATAATAAACAAAAAGACCTATTGTTTTAAAGAATTATTTTAAAAATTGTGTTAAACTCTCTCGTTGCTACTTTATGCCAGTAAAGTTACTGAACCGACCTTTTATTTTGCAACCAGTATAAAATGTTGCCAGAGATATTTTGTTGCTGAAAAAACGCTTCGGAATACATTTCTTAACGACTATAGTCCAGATTTTTACCATTTTTTCAAACCACGCTCATATCATGGCATTCCTAATCAATAAAATTCTTCACGCCATTGGAATTTATAAATTTCGCTTTTAATTTAATAATTTGTTATCGCAGTTATTTGTGAAATTTCACATAACACACAAATAATAAGACGTATCCTACGAACACACACAAAGCAAGTGTAAAAGCATCCCCTCAAAATTCAAATCATACCATTTCGCCACAGATGCCTCTTGCTTGAAATTATTTGCATGAAAAGTTTTGTGGTGTAAGTTGACTCTTAGTCAAAATACTGTTCATTAGGTACTTTGTGTTAAGTTTTTACCTTAAATTTTAAAATCCATTGAAATTCATCATATCCCTTTAAAACGACCCTTCTCAAATAGTTAGATTTTGTTTTTACATGTCTGTATGATAAAAATGTAATAGTTTTTTATTAATATGGCCGGCCGTTAATATATGTACTTAATGAAGAACATTTAACGGTATAGTAGTGTTCTAAAATACAAAAGCCCATCTATAGAAAACGGTTTCTAACTTTTCAAAACAGTTCGAAGAAGTTCAAGAATGGTTATAAAATACGATTTATAAAATAAGTGGACTTCAATATAATGGACTACATTATAGGAAAATTTACAGCTTGTCATAAATGTTAAGAGACGTATTTCTTGGTTGTCTGCTTCTAATGATTTTCTTTTCAAATCAGAATAGAGATAAATTTCTACATAAAAACGATGTTATGAAATTTTTGTATTTCAGGAGGAACAATTTAACAAAATATTTTTTTCCTTCCAATTTATATTGTTATCAGTAAAAAGTAAATAAAACAATTTTATATGAAAAATCAAATATTGATATTTCCTATTATCTTATGTTGCGCTTTCTAAGAAATAAATATTTTAATTAATAAAATCCTTTTGTTGAAATTAATTTTCATTAAAATCCATTAATATATTTTTAAAATTAAAAGAAGTCCAAGTGACTTGAAAATTATTTGTTTTTAATCAGTGCCGCTGAGCGTTTTCGCTCACTGAAAGCAATAATATTTATTTTGTTAACTAAAATTTTGGTAATAATTATTTTTTTTTTTTAATTTTTTCATAAATATCTTATGCAATATTTAATTTCTCTCTAAGTTTATTAATGACAAATAATTTTCACTAATAGCAATACAATGAAATTTAATTTATTTCTTAAAATTTTTTATCTTCATATTTATTCTACATGCAACACTTTCCGACACAGGTCTATTAGGAAAAACTGCCAGTACAGGTGAGATTTGTTTGAAGTTTATTTAAGACATAAAACAAATTAGTTAATAAATGTCAATTTTTATGTACTCTTACGTTTTTTTATTCTAAATTAATCTTCTTTTTGCGTTGACTAAAAAGCACTTTTTTGTTTTCTTTTGTTTTAAATAAATAAAAGTAGTAAATCTCTTTAGTAAATGTCTTGATTATGTTTTATAACTTTTTTTGTCATGTACAGAAAACGTTAAAAATAAACTTTCCTTTCCTTTAATTTCTTTTTCTTGTTTTTATAATGAAATTAAATAAATGAAATGAATCAATTGTATATAAATGTGCATACTTACGAGGGTGGTTCTAATTACTACAATAAACTTCTTACAAGATGATAGCAAAGCATTCATAAATAAAAGATGTATAACTAATTCTTTATAGACTTAATAAGGTCAAGTACACCTGTATTCATTTGATATAATGAATGATTACAATTTAAGCAGCTGTTTGTGTAGAAACCCCTCATTGATCCTAAATCATTACTGGCTGAAATTTAGTTAAGTATCTTTAGTCAGGTACGGAATTGTCTGTTTACAAGACCTCAGTCCGATGGGTATTGCTAAACCCATATAAATATATTTTTTTGTCAGGTAAAAAAGTTTATTTTTAGGAATTCCTCTTCTTACTCTATTCAATTATCGGTCATAAGTTGGAATACTAACAGGCTACCAGTTCGCTAAGTTTTTTCATACGTTGAATATCCAGTGATGACCTTCGAGAGTGTCTTTTGATTTTAGATCCTTATAACTGCTCTCGTATATAATGTACTAAAAAATATCGTTCAGAATTCTACTTTAGTAAAAATGTTTTTTGTTTTCTTCTTTTTAAGTACAATACATCCTTTCAAAAAAAAAAAAAAAGAACATAACAACATACTAAGTTTTTAGCTCTTAAATTTCAAAATTATAAATGTTTTATTTTTCTCACATTATGGTGTTAAGTAATTTTGCTCATATTTGTTTACTTTTATTGTATGTGAATTAAATAAAAATAAACGCTATTTTTATGTTTCTGTTGTTTGTTGTTCATTTTTCTTTTTTCGCTTTGTTTTTTTTTCTTTTAACTTTTATATGCACTAAAATAATAAAAATAAAAATAAATGAAATTGAAATGTATAAAAAGAAACTCTTAACAAGGATAAATGAACATATCCACGTACGTACGTATGTATATTTGTTCATACACCTACGCTCATATGTATATATATATGTTTATTTATGTATGAATTTTAATGTCAGTTTTGGTTCACATACAAGTATTTTAAGAATATGAAATTTTGTTCTTCTTGTATGAATTTTCATTGAAGTATTTACGAGATGAATTGTATTGTTTAATTTTAAAACTAAAAAAAGACAACAATAGTAGTAGCAATGCAAGCATGAACAATGACGTTGCAATAAAGTGCTAATCAAACTATTGAAAAGAAACAAAAAGCAAAGTTTTAGAGGCCTGGTTGGTTGTATGCAGAAAATGTGTTCTTTTAATAAACTGCTTCACATTCATTTCAAGAATGAAGTAGTTTCTTATTTTTCTGCTAAAACATGGTGCTGTAAGAGAAGCGGATTTGTAAAGGAAAAATTTTTGAATATCACTCGTTTATTTTCTCAGTTATAGAATATAATGGAATGGAATAAAATAAAACAGAATAAAATAAAATAGAATAGAATAGAATAGAATAGAATAGAATAGAATAGAATAGAATAGAATAAAATAGAATAAAAAAGAACAGTACAGACAAAAATAGAATAGAATAGAATAGAATAGAATAGAATAGAACAGAACAAAATAGAATAGAACAGAACAGAATAAAACAAAATAGATTAAAATAAAACAAAATAGAATAAAATAAAACAAAATAGAATAAAATAGAAAGCACAGAATAGAATAGAACAGAACAGAATAAAAAAGAATAAAACAGAATAAAACAAAATAAAATAGAATAAAATAGCAAAAAAATAAAATAGAAAAGAATAGAATAGAATAGAACAGAATAAAAAAAAAAATATAAAAAAATAGCACAGAATAGAAGAGAATAAAATAAAATAGAAAACATTGATAAATATTGCTAATAACTGTGAGACAAAATACTTTTTCGATCATTGCTAGTCGTATGCCCTACTAGGGCTTTAGGTTTTTCTAGCTTATGGGCATAAACCAGTCACTTTACGTGGCTCCGCAGTGTCGAGTCGCATGGCCATGAAGGGCAATTGACGTGTCCATTTCCCGAAATCAATTTATCGCAATAAAATGATTTCAATAAATTAATTGATGCGATCACACTATGATACATACAGAGATGTTGTTTAAACTACATCTTGCCCGGATCAGTGTCATGCATATTTTAGGTCAAACGATTAATGATCATGGTGCTACAACGATCTCCATCGATTGTATCGTAAACTCTGGCTTCATTTCTGAAGACTAGAATTAACTTTTAGTTAACTAAAAACATATTTGAAAACTAAACAGATTTAAAAAAATGAAAACAAAATTTTAACTAAAATAATCATTATAGGTTTGCAGACACCAAAAAGCTGTTTTAAGCAATTGCATACCCTTCGACTTTCTTGAAATCTAGAAGCCTTATAGAAAGTTCAACCAAAAACTTCTGTAAAGAATAAAATAAAACAACACTGTTACAATATTTCTTAATGGCAAAATTAAATTCAATATTAGGTTTTCATGAAAGCGCTTAATTAAAAACAAGCATTTAAACACAAAACAAGACAAAATTTTAGCATTCTGAAATTTTTTGTACCTCTTTGTGGCAGCAAATAATTTCTCCTGTTCGATTTAACTTTTTTAAGTTTCCACAAATTGTTATCATTATTCCAAAGCCTTCATTTTAGATGGAATTTCAATTGTATTTATTTTTTAATCCACTCAACCATACAGAGAATAATATTTTTGCTGACCTTAATTTAAATTTTCCACATGTTTTCTTGTGCTTTAGTTTAACAAAAATGTTTCAAACTTCTAAATCCTCTTTAATATTAAACCCATTTTCAATGAAATTCCATTATTTTGAATGTATAATAAAATTCTTTTAATACATATATATTTTTTTCCATAATCGTTTTTAAGGTCCAGTCATTGTCTCAAGCATAAAATACATAAATTTTATAATCTGCTTCAAGACAATTCTTGTAAAAAAACTTATGGCAGCAAAAGTTTTTCTACGCATTCTTTTGAAAAGAATTATTATGCCCAAAAGAAAAAAAAAAACAACTCCGCCCTGTCCAACGATGAGAAATAACCAAAGGCTGTTGGTGTTCTAACATATTTTTATACGTCTCCTTCAATGCTTTAACATATTTTCAGAATATCAAAAAGAAGATAAGATTTATTTGTTTTTACGACACAGTGGTAAAGATTAAAAATTTTGTAGTTAATTTTATTTTTGTAATAACGAAATATGTAAAACTAAAGACTCTAGACAAACTTGCAGAAATTGTTTGGCAACTTTTCTTAAATACGCAACATTGGTTTCAAACGAACAATATTCAGCCCAAGTCAAATAAAATATTATGTGGCCCCACAAACATTTTATGTTATTTTGGCTGACTTCCAAAACGTCAGTTGCTTTCTATTCCAACAACGTATTGTGTTTCATAATGCAGTGGTACTAAATGTTTACAATGCATACCATTCCGAAATGTCGTAGTCATGTATTAGAAAGGTTGCAACCGAGCAACTGGCGCATCAGTTTCGAAATTGATGCTATGTTTCGCAACTTTTTATGTGTACACGATTTATATACCGCAGCAAACTGTATACAAACTTTGCATCAATACTTTTTTGAAGTCAGCTTTTGTTGTTGCAGAGCATTACGTTGATTTAAAAAAAGCTGACTAAGCAAAAGAAAACCAAATTCAATTTATCCTTATTTCATCATTTGCTTCGTGAATTGCAATTGTACCAGTTGGGTCCTTTCTTCTGCAAATGCAGCAATAACACCAATTTAACTGTCGGTTTCTTTACATGAAAAAAACCATTTTTTATATATAGTTTTTGCTGTCAATGTAAATATACGAAAGAAATGTTTGTTTGCATGTAGAGAAACCGGCAGTAATAACTTTGTATTTTTAATTATTTTGAAATATTGAGAACAACCTCGAACATAAACAAAAATCAGTTAAATAAAAATGTTGCCGTAATCATAATGGAGTTAATATACATGCTGCAGAAACATATTGTAATTTTGTATCAAATCGACACGATACATAAAAATTCCGCAACCGTATTTCTTTCGTAGTATTTCACTTTTTTTTTTTTTTTTTTAAATAAACTTTTGGCATTAAAATATTATAAGAAAAATATTAATTTTTTATTTTCTGTAAAAATGCACTTTATTGGTCCAACTAAAACTTTACACATTTATTATTTTTCGTTCAACTTCTATTCGATCAATTAAGCTTAAGATGCTGATAAAATAATAAAAATAAGTTCATTTTTAAACACTGTAGCGTCTTGCATATGACACAAGTAACAAAAATAATATTATTATTTTAAAGAACAAACCAAATAAAAATGAATAGATAAAAATGGTTTTTTCAAAGAAAGACTTAATGAAATGAAAAATATACGAGCAGCATACGGCCATAATAGGCATGTCACATTTTGCAAAAAAAAAAAGAACAATAATATAAAGAATTATTGCAGCACTTGGTTAAAAAAAATAAATAAAATTAAAATTTAAGAAAATTAAATAAAAAATTTGTTTACTTTTAAATTAAAATTTTTTGCGCTTTATATTTAAAAAAAATATAAAATAAATTTATGGAATAAATTTTTGTTCTTTTGGTAATCTGCAGAAAGAAGGGTTTTAAATTTTATTATGATCATAAACATGAAGAAGTAAATTTAACATCTAGAACATATTAAAAAGTTGGCTACAGGTAATCACAGTCATAAGAATTTGATGTGATAATCATCAATATCAAAAATTTATAGAAACAGTAAATACCAGTTTACAATTACCAAATTACATCTTACAATTTTTTATTCTGCAAATGGAGCGAAAAAAGTTATAAGTTTCATTTCTTATAAGACATGCGAGACATTTCAGGTTAATATATGAAAAAAACCTAGAATCTTCACATAAAGCCCACATTTATACCATGTGAGGTTTTAATGCAACTTTTTTTCAGTTCTCTTTTTAAATTGCAGCGATATTGGTTATATTAAACAAAATATAAAAAGATCCCATCATGCCCCTATTACTTTACCTCCAAACAAAAGTTTAATGCTAGTTTTTGAAAAATTTCATAGTGTAAATGTCGTAAAAATCACATTTTTTAACACTTTCTAAATCAAATACTTAAGATTTAATGAGCAAAGAGTTCTTTATGCATTTTGTAAATTTTTGATAGAAAAAGACCTTATTTGCTTTCGACCAGATTAGCTTACTTGGTTTCGAAGCGAGTAAAGGGAAGGGATTTTGGTGAACAAAATGCAAAAAAAAATTTAATTTATGATGCAACCCAAAAAATTATTCGCAAAATTGTAGTTTTCACTTTTTTTGAAATGAAATAAATTTAGATACCTTTTACCTTTTTTTGAATTATTTTGTTTATTTCCTTTTTTCAAATAGCTGTAAAATTTTTGTTCCCTTTATTTTCCCTATTTATGCCATTTTTTATTACGTTTTGTGAAATCTCTTGTATTGCTTTTACACTATCCTTCATAATAAAATTTAAAAAATTAATATCTATATTTTATAAAAGTATTAAAAGAAAAATCCTAGAAACGATGAAATCGTTGTAAACATAATTTGTTTATCTAATTTAATTATTTATATATTTAATATTTCGCTACACCGTTGGGCGACATCTTCGGGAAACGAAAAATAAATAAATTTTAATTAAATTTTTTATACACAATCAATCCAAAAAAATGTGAATAAACGCAATTGTACTTTTAGAGTTTATTATTAAATTATTGATATTAAAAAATCTATTAAAAGTTTGAAGGTGGACTGATCACCAATATGCGAAAAATAAATTATTTTACAGGCCGTTTAAACGTTCTTGCTAAAACCTTATTACAACAATATTACTTAAATTAGACAACATTAACTGTGCCATTATGCAACAGCATTGAAACACTTAATGGCGTCACAACTTTAGAATCATAATTTTCGTAAAAATGCATTCAGCCCGGTGTTCTCAACAAACAGTGATAGAATGTAACCCTTGTATAACTGATTTTCTATCACCATACATAACTTCACGGAATGAATGTTCTTAAAAATATAAATAATTTATTTGAATAATCAGCATCCTTTCCTTTAAACCAATACTTGGATTATTTTCATTACCATTGAAATTTCATTGTTTGAAATAATGACAATGAAAGAAATTTAACTACCATTAAATGATTTTATTTTAACTATAATTATTTTTACTAATCGTAATGATATTTTATAATGAAATCGTTCAATTACTAATTATAATTAAATCAGAAATAATTATTTTTATGAAACTTAAAAAAAAACTATTCATACAATAAATAAGCCTTATCTGTCTGAGATCTAAAGTCACATAGCACCCCAGTTAGCAGATCTTACTGCCATCCCTAAATTAGCGCGTAAAGCGCAAGATATATGTCAAAATTTCTCATGTACATACAAAATGTATGAAGCATCCCTAAATAGCACGGCGTCAACGCTTAGCAACTGGAAAATCCAATTTTGACAGCGCGTAAGGTAATGCAGTTGCCTGAAAGCTACTGTTGTTTACATGTTTTTTTGTAGTATTTAGAAAACATTGCAAAACAGTAATGATATTTTAGCTTTTTTCGGCTTTATCTATCGATTTTATCACTGTTTTGCATTTCATATTAAAGGGTTTTATTAAAAATGATAAATTAACATTACTGTTCACAACAAAACGTTGCGCTTTTATTTAGGTATGTCATTTCAGCGTAAAAGCCATGCGTTATTTTGCGTCGCGTCTTACGCGCTAATTTAGGTATGGCTGTTATTCGTTGCACGACACAAAAATATGTTTCCATAGTGTGTGATTTTCCTGAGAAAGTTTTAAAATGAGCACTGAATATGCTATTGTCGTCGGTTCTATTATATAGAACTAAGAAGACGATCCCTATGTTTTTTTAACCAGATAAGTGTAACATGGCTGACTGAGGTATACCAGCTGACTTTCAGGATGCATTGTACATAGTATCAAATTAGAATCTACGTTAGGTTTGGGTGTGCAACTACCCGCCAATTAACCGTCTAGTGGAACAAATATTGATTTGTTTTTAATATTTGGATCAAACTACATACACGTACCCGGTGGTGGCAGTGGCGAATCCATTGATTTTCGCCATTGCAGAATATGTCAAACTCCATATATAAAGAATCAGAGCCAATTTTTTTTTATATGAAGTTTGCCACCTTCTGCAACGGCGAAAATTAATGAATTCGCCATGCTACCTACACAAGGCGAATCAATACTAGGTGGTTGCAATGGCGAATTCATTAGTTATGCCCAAAACCTGAAATGTCAAACTCCATATATAAAAAATTGTGTATAATTTTTTTGTATAAAGTCTGACACTTAACGTTTCGGCGAAATGCAAAGAATTCGCTATCGAGACCACCTAGTATTATTTCGCCATGCTACCTACATAATATGTATATAAATATTATAACCTTAAAATCGAAATTCTCCCTTACCCCCTTTTAAAGCCAATAAATGTTAATATATTTTATATAAATTAACAAACGTTAACATCGTACCAACTACCTCATCTAGTGATACTGATATTGTTTTTATTATTATTTTTTATCAAACTATACCGTCATAAAAATGGAATATAATGATACAAACAACATTCATAATATCATGGTATATAATACTTTTTTTTTGTTTTTTGTTATTTCTCTTATAGTGAACTTGATTTTACGCTCAGTTGAATGTTTGCAATCCTTGAAGTTTTCAACATTTTTTTTTTCATTCTACGTGTTTATTTTCAAGCGCGTATTTTTTTTTTTTTTTTTTTTTTTTGTAAAAATATTAAAAGATGAATTTATAAAATGAAAATGTATGAAAATGAAAACTGTTCTCTATCGTTGAGTTAAAATAAAAAGAAAACTTTAAATGCACATCTTCAGTGTAACAAGTTTAACAAAGTCAACCAACCAGAAGTAAATTTGGTCGGTTGATGATGATGATAATGGCGGGTTTTGGTTGTAACATCTGTAAAATGTTGCAATTTCTTACATCTGAGTGCGTGTATGTTTAAACTAAGTGCGTGTTGTAGGTGGAAATATTTATGGTAAAGTTCAGATAAGTTAATCTAATAGTTATTTGGAAAAAGATTGAGTAAATCTTTTTTTGGAAAAAAATTAATATTGAATTTTTTTTTTTAATTAAAAATAAATTTGTTAAGTTAAGAAATTTAAAAATAGGATATAATTTAATAGCGTAGAAAATGTTCTGAACAATAAAATAGACAAAAAACATGAAGATTTGATATCAAATTAAAATATTTGCATTCTTTAACGACAAACATTCAAAAAAATTTAAACAGTTGAAAAGTAACATGTTTTTAATCGAAAATCAGAAATATCTTATATTTTTTAAACCCCAAAAACTCATATTGTGATCATTTCAAATTTATTATGTTACTGGAATAACAAAGTTATTAAACCATAAATTGACATTTTTATTAATAAATTTCATTTAAATACAAGAATTTTTTTCTTTCTTATTTAAAAAATTGTGTTGATATCACATGGTTATACCATCTTAATTTTTCCCATCAAACTTTTTTCCTAGGATTTATCTTCATAAGAATTTAGATGAAAACTTTTAAAGCTTTTTTCTTTCACTTTTAGCTTTTGATTTTTGTTCATTTTATAACTTTATACGTGATTGCGTCTTGTGGGTGCATGGCTAATTTAATTTCTATAGAAATCTTTTCTTCTCATACAAACACATACATCATACACACATACTTCGTACATGCATTAAAAATATGCATAAAGTTGGGTGAGAAATTTTTTATGATGAAATAAAATTAAAAAAATACTTATTTCATATTTGCAAGCAAAAAAAAAGTGAGAGTAATATCATTACAAGGGGATTGAAGGAAACCCTTCTTTTTTACCAAAATGAAGAATGATAATAAGCAAGCGAAAAAAAAATTAAAAAAAAACAAATTTTTGTAAAGAAATATGTAGATATTGCGTAGGAATTTTTTTAATACAAATATTTTGTGAAAAAGTCATGTTTTGTAAGGCGAGCACTTTTCTTGATTTTTTTTTTTTTTTTTCTAGGAAAGGGTTTTGGTGAGAAGTAAATTTTAAACAAACAGAAAATTTTAAATGACGAGGTACACATTACATAAGTTATTTAATTTTTTTTTTTTTGTGATTTTAAAAAACGACATTTTCTGATGTTGGTTTTTGATGAATAAAAAGCTTTACAAATATGACAATGATTTTTTTTTTAGCGAAAAAAGTACTTTCTATAAAAGTGGTATTTTTGAGAGAAAGGCGAAAGGCGTACCTTTGGGGAAAAAGGAACTTCTTGCAACGAAAGGACCTTTAGTTAAAAAATAATTTTGTGTAGAAAAGACTTTTCGGTAAATAGGTTTTTATACAAAAGACAATATCTACCGCTACGAATTTTCTTAATTATTTAAAGGCAATTTTAATAATTTACATATAAAAAGGTTGTAGACGCTTAAAAATTTTGTAATGAGACTATAATAAAAAAGGAAATTTTGTGATAAATGGAGGTCTGTTGTTTTAAGTAGTCTTATTGTGAAAAACGGCATTTTTGTAAAACTTTCTTTTGTGAGATACGATTTTTGCAAAAATTGACAAAATTTGTAAAAACTGCTTTTTGTAAAATAAGTAAAATTTTTGAAAAAATTGTTTGTAAAAATTGCTAATTTTATAAAATTAAATCTTTTTTTAAAACGATCGTCACAAGGCTTGTTTTTAAAAATTTTAAATTTTTATCAGATAAAATTGTAATAGTACAAAATTTTTGTAAATGACACGGCCCCATAAAGCAGAAATAAATTTTTGATAAATATTCTTTTTTAGAAATTTTCCTTTACTTAACAAACTTTTTCTCATAAAAGAATTTGTGTTGCAAATGTTTGTTTATTTAATAAAACTATATTTTAGTTTAAGTATTATACGTTTTTTTTTGCACTTACATTATACAAACGACTTGGATTAAGTATGCTTTTTAATATTAGTTTGAAAGAAAATTATTTTTTTTTTTGCAAATTACATCAAGTTTATGTAAAAGAAATTAATTTTCAAGTTTTGAAATAAATTATTTAATGTCTCCTTGACGTCTGTCTTTGTGGCCTGTTTTTTCTTTTTTCTCGTTCTTATTTGGCTGCGGCTGCTTACGAATTTTTGTTAAGTGTTGCATGTTGAATTTTTAGACTTTTTAAATGTCCTTAAATAATAAAATTTATTGTTTTTATTTTTGAACACACTTTTAATTTTCTCCCACATATGCTTTCCATTTCATAGGGTCTGATCCAAGTTCTTTAGCTTCAGCCTATATGTCATCAGCTAGCCTCCAACAATTTGGTAGCGCCGCCTTATCATCATCACCTTTAGCCAGTGTTGCCTTAAGTACTGCAGCTGCTGCAGCAGCAGGAAAACAAATCGAAGGTATGTGTGCTTAGATTTCTAATAACTATTTAATATAAAATATTATAAAATAATATAAAATTGTATGATGATATTGCAAAAAAAAAAAAAAATAAAAATAAAAAATGATAAGAATTTTCAACAAACGATTCGCTGTTTAGTGTTACTAAGTTACAATATACTTTTACCTGCAACCTGATTTAAAATTTATGCCGCGTCGCGTCTAAGTTGATAAGAAAGCATTTAAGAATACAAAGTAATGATTCTAATTTTAGTTTGTAAGTTAGTATAAAACATTTGTGACCCTAATCGGCTTTTTCCACTCAATTGATAACTTACTTTGTTACATTGTATTGAATTTAAATGTAAATGTATTTAAACAATAAAATATTCTTATAATAAGTTTTTAAATATGGACAGAATGTTTATTTTGGCATCAGTTTTCGTTATTTGGGAACTATATATTTTAAGTTTCTGTAAAAGTCTTCCTGGATTTGACTAATTTAAAGCCTCCTCCCTGCACACTATCACGTCGTTTTTTTTTTAGAAAATATTTTTATCGCTTGAGTTGTGGCTGAGTGTGTAATGTTGAAAGAAAAAGTCCCTGATTTTTCCATGTTGCTTTTGCCTTGATTGTCTAAAAAATAGGAAAATTAAAAATTAGAAATGCATTAAAAATAAATAAAAAGTGTTAATCTTAAAGCAATAAATTGGAAGATAAATAGTTTAAAAAAAGAAATGTATTAATTCCTGATTTCAATTTAAATAGATCTAGAGTAGTTTGCGCCTTTTGATGTTAATATTTATATATTCAAAATTATTCAAACAAAATAACGAGCAATTGTATCCTCAGCCGCCTTGAATTCTTAAATTCTTAACAGATAGTGGCTTAAAATCACATCAGGTGAAATACTTTGATTGTGAGACGTCCTGATAGTGCAGGTGTTAAAAAATGTAATTGAGAGGCGCGGCGACGTCAGCGTTCATAGCTTATCATAAGCTATTACTGCTTATGAGAATTGCATTTAACGAAGAAGGCAGCAAATAGGCAAACAAATCTTTAATTTTATTAAATCTTAACTGTATCCACCCGATATTTAATATTATGTGTCTTTTATTTTTTTTTTTCAAATTCGAATATAATGTCTTTGAAAGACTTAATGAACAAAAATATATTTACAAAAGGCAACTTGCACATGCAAATACATCAATATAAAATATATTAATGTTATTGAAATTAATTAATTAACCTGGCCCTCTTAATTTGTATTGAGAAAAAATATCTTATAATTTTTTTTAACGTTTTCCTAAGAAAACACAAAAAAAAAATTAAATAAATGCTGATAGAAAGGTATACAGCATTTTAGCAGCGGTTAAGCAACGATTCGTTATTGTTATTATTATTTGGAACTAGCAGTGCCCACGATTTCGTCCGCATGTTATTTGTAATTTCTTTAAAATTCAAATTTAGAAAAATGTAGAGATCTGTAAACAGTTTTAAAAATCTTCCATCTCTTATATCAAAAAAAAAAAAAAAAAAACTGGGTAACTTCACATTTGTATTTCTATTTTCTCTACAAATTAATTTATTTTTAAGAAACAAAAAGTATTTATTTGAACCAAGGTTCTAAGGGGCCTCCACACAAAATTTTATTCAAATCCATTCAGCAGTTTTAACGTAATGCGAACACAGCCAGGCTGATGGACAGACAAAAATTCTAAAAAAAAAACTCTTGTATTCCAAATTCCATGAACAGAAGTATCTTTGTTACTATTTATATTAACATATTGTTATTTTAAAGTGAATGTTTAACGAAATATTCAATATTTGTGTTTGGCCAACAGATTTTTGGAATTATTTATATTCTTTCCAAAAAACACAGGCACTGAAAGTCGTCAGCTAATGATAAGTAAATACCTATGAAAAGTATAGAACGTTTGACAAGTAAATTTGTGACGAAGATCAATAATTAGATTAAAAAAACAAGGAAAGTTTTTTTATTAATTTTTATTAAAAAAAAAAAAATTATTAGTCTCTATTTTACCAGTTATTTTCATTTTTAACATTTATGCAACTCATCATAAAGACTTATCAAACATAAGGGTTTTTATAGCCCTTTTTCCAGAATGAAGGCAAAGAAAGACGGGAAAACGGTACTTTTTTTTATTGTTTGGTACTTTTTTTATTTTAGTCATTCTTTTTAAAAGATCCAGAATTGATAAAATTGTAGTTTTTTGGTAACTAAGGCCTAAAGCTTTAAAACCGTCAGAAGCTGTAAAGACTCTATCATAGAGTACTTGTATGCAGCACCTTAGTGATTAGTAATAGACTAGTGTTCAGAGTTTACAGTACAAAATTCTTATGTTAATAGAGAAATGATTTTTTTAGTCCATAAGCAGGCTGTCGCTTTAGCCAACTCGTCTAGTTATTTTTTTTCCAAAATTTTGTATAAACTCTAGTTTTCTTATTTTTTAAACTTTCTTTAGAAATAGAAAAGTTATTTATTAAATATATGAAAGCTCGAAAAAAATAATATTTAAGCTTAAAACAGACCCCAGTATGCCAGAAGAATTATCGTATATTAAAAGAGCAATCTTCTTGGCAGCAAGCATTAACCAAAAGCTTTCTCTTGTAAAGGTTTAAGTTAAGTTTTATAAGCATTTTTGTTTTTTATTTATTTTTTTTTTTTCAATATTTCGCCACACCGTTGGGTGGGATCTTCAGGAAACAGGAAACAAATTTATTAAAATTAAGAATAAAGGTCAAAAAAACATTTAAATTTAATTAAAAAGTGAGCACGCATAAATAATATAATTATAAGCATTTTTGTTTAAATTAAAAAAAACATTTAAACATAATAAAATTTTTAAATGCAAGTTTTATTCAAAAATTATTTTTGTTTATAAAGATTTTAGAACTATTTACATTAATAAAACGAATTGTGATTTAATTCTAATATATTTATAACTGACAGCACAAAATTACAAAATAGTACTACTAGAGCTGCAAGTGTATCTTTATAGTAAGAACTCCAGATGTAAATTTTTATTTGCATGGCAGAAAATTATTTATTTTCACATTTTAAATCTATAAACTTATAATAAATTAAACTTGTTTTTATTTTGAAACTAAAGCAGTCTATTGGTATTTTTTTTCACATTAACTTTGACTTAGTGTTAATTTAAAACTAACTTATTTCTTTGGGTGTAAGAAAAATTTCGATAAATTTTTATTAAATAGTCAAACAAATTTTTTGAATTGATTTTATTTTAATTTAGGTTTTGAGTTTTTCTCATTTTAAATTAACTTAAACTTTTATCTAAAATAAATTGCGTATCTGTATTTGTATGTATAAAATAATTAAAAATACTACAATAAATTACAATTAAAATGTTTAAAATTAATACTTAAAATTATTGATTTGTTTTTTGTTTTTTTTTTATTATTATTAAATTTAATTCCATAAAAAGCATTTTTCTTGAGGATTCATATGACTATCAGGTGCACATTCATAGGTTTTAGCAAATTCCAAAAACTGAGCCAAAGCATAATTGACCTGATTCCGGCCTAGATTATCATCTATATTTTTGCTGCCACAAAAAGTTTGGGCGAAATTTAAAAAGAATTTTTTACGATTCGATATCAGGTTGTTGACGTTTGTATGAAAGAAAGTGTGATATGCCAATCTTAAACCACTTACATCAGCTACCTTATCATTTATGTCCATTGGATCTAGAGATCCAAGACATTTAAAATGTGACTCAAGCTTGGCATGTTCACTCACTTCAAGCTCATTTAAATTAAATCCATACATAAGAGTCTGGGCTAAAATGAAGCCCAGCGAGCTATATTTATATATGTCACTATACTCTGTATTATATAGAGGTGATTGCAAAAGTGAAATAGGTATTTGAAGAGTATTTAAATGTTTATTGAAATAAGGACTTGATAAAAGACCTTGATTGTATTCCTGCATTTCATAAAATAACGAATTTGGGGTTAAGCTGCGCATGCCAAAATGTAAAGCTTCAAAGTTAAACTTTAACATTTTCAAATGATTAAAGTAAAATTCCTGCGAAGATAGTTTTAGTTGATTGTAAAACTTGCGATTTTCATAGAAAAATTCAGCTTGATCAATGTCAACAAATGTGCCCACTTTAAATTTAATGGTTTCTAACTTACTCACAAAATGTTCCAAGGTAGAAGAATTAAAACTATTTTTATTGTTGTATAAAGTGTGATTAAATTGTTTCCTTAGATTGTTATACATTTCATGAATCTTGGGTATTTCTGATTTCAAATGGCCATTTTGCTTCTCGTATATCCATTCAAAGGCCAGCGGCATGAAACGCTTAATGTGCAATAAACAACTGAGGGGTTGAAATTCTTGAGGCTCCTGCTGATACAAATGCCACAGGAATCGAATTTGCAAATATTGTTGAAGAAAGTTATCATCGTATTGGGCCAGTAAATCATCTAAAGCCATAAAATATGCCACATTTGTTATAACGATGCGCATATTTAAATCTAAAGATGCAGTTTGATTGAATATTACTTTTAGATAGTTGTAGAGCCAAGGCACAGGTAAGTATTCCAGACTTATCATTGTAGTGCCCAATTCATCACTAATGTCATTGAGTTTTGTTAATTGCCATTCAAATTTCGTTACTTGCAACCATAAGTTCTTAAATGATTCAGTTGTAAAAGACAAGTTTAGATTGTTTAAAATAATTTTAAGATGCTCACTTTTTAAACTTTTGAAACCACCCTCTTTGATTGGCTTATCGAAACCCAGTAATAATTTAGAGGGAAATGTTTTTGTGCTGTAGATAATTTCCTCTATGAAAACACCATTCATACCATATTTGCGTAAAATAGCCAGTGTATTTATCCATGTGGAATTATAATTCTGAACGGATTCTTTGCCGCCATTGATGTCATCATCGTGTTTTTCTTTAATTTCACCATCACTTTCATCATCATCATCCATTATAATTTCATCTTCCTCTACATCCTCAGCTGTGACTTGTGCATCGTGTTGATTTTGATTATGTTTAATAGCATCATGTTCTTCGTTTGTTGTTGTTGTTGCTATGTTTATCAATGAAGGCCATTTAACGTGTTCATTCAACTCCAACCATTCCAAATACTTAATAGGTTCATACTCTTGTATGGCAATACATGATTTATAATATTTATAAACTTTTATTATAAAATCCGGCTCTTTTGTTGTTGTTGTAGCTGATGCTGATGTTTGTGTTGCATTTAAATTCTTTGTCATATTTTTCACATTAAAATATTTTAGCACCTCTTTGTCTGCCAAATAATCGATCATAGCTAAAGTACGATCATATTTTTCACTTTCATTAGCCGTGTTATCTATTGTTTTGGTTTGGTCAGCTGTATCCTCACGTTCAGTTTTGTCATCATCTTCACTTTCAAACAATTGTTGTTTCCATTCACCGCAGGCATACTGATAGAAATCATCGCATGGATCAACTGTGAAATCTATAGAGTTATCTATTATTTGCTCATGTTTACGCAGTTCTCTTATTGTTAAATTGTTTTTGTTTTTGTTATTTATTGTTGTTGTTGCTGTTCTTGTTTTTGTTGTTGTAGTAGAAGTAGATGTTGTTGTTGTTTCTGTTTGTGAATTTGTCGTTGTTGCTGTTGGTGTTAATGTTGATGTTGCGATCGTTGTTGTTTCGGCATTTTGAAATATATTTTCAGATGTTCTCGCTGCTGGTATTTGAAGCAGAAGTTGTAGTAGCAACGGCAGCACTGTGAATGCAATATTAAATAGAATTTTTATAAATTCCATTTGAATTGATACAACTTATTGATATCAATGCAAAATATCTACTGGTTGAGAGCATTGAAAGCTACATTGTTATACAAAGCAACACATTATGCCCGATGTGCAAGCGAATAAGGGCATATAGTACACATTAATAATAATAATATTCATTCTCTACTTCTACGTTCTTAAAGATGCGATTAATTCTTCAACATCATCATTTAAATATTATTAATAAATGACAACAATAATAATAAAGATTTTGAATTTTTGTTGCCGTTGCTGTTGCTCTTGCTGATGATGCTTTTGTTGTTATTGTTCTTATTGCTGTTATTGTTGTAGTGGTATACTAAATGCTGACTTGATATTTATTGAATTAATGCACAGTGGGCTTTGGCAATGATGTAGTTGTGTTTGTGTGAGTAGACATGGATACATTTTTGTTGCTTGCTGCATAAATTTCATGCTGCTTGCTCATTAGCTTTTTTTACTCTCATTGTAGAAGGGAAACTGCTGTCTCTCACACTTAACAAATTATCTCTTGATTATGCTCAGCAGAGTTTTAAAAGTCTTTTATCTACATTTTAGTCGGAGATTAGTCTTTATGTGTTCTTTTATATTTTCCATCGTCATTAACTGTCTGATTTTATTTTTTGGTTTTATTCTTAATTTTTTTTTGGTCACGATTTGAAAGAACAAAACACATGAATAAAATATTTTAATCAGGCTTTGGTTCCTTTTTATAAAGTGATAACTTTTTAGATTAATAAAAATTTAATATTGGGTTAGACACAAAAAGAAAGCCAATTAGACAAAACGATAAGAACATTCAATTGCTTTCGGACATATAATTTTTGTTGACAGTGGGTTAAAGAAGTTATAAAATTAAAGAGGATCACAGTTTCTTAAGCCAAATTTCACAAGTTATTAATTTAATAATTCCATAAATTTAGGAAATTATGAAAAAGAATACGAAAATATTAATAGTGTTAGTGGGATCACTAAAGAAAAAAGCAACGTCACCATCTAGATATCAGCTACTAAACAAAAAATTCAAGAAATATTTAAAAATTACTGCACAGATGTCGAATTTCGGACCACTAAAAGTCAGGCAACATTTATGCTAACAAAGTTAGAGATAAAAAAAATTAATTATGATGTTTCACAAATAATCATTGAGGCTCTCTTCCGAAATTTTTACGTTTAGAGTTTAGAAATTTCACATGCAGCTAAGACAAAGCAAAAATATATGCAATAATGAATCAGATTTAAGGGTCGATATTTTTTAGCAAAATTCTTTCGACAGCAGGACTTGTCAACAGAAAACGCTACTGGTCATTAACACCGCGTCATAACAAACAAGTTCATTTCTTAATTTCGCGATATGTGAAAATCCTTGTTAAATTAATGATGCATTTAAGCTTCTAAGAATCAAACATTTTTTATTTTTGGGATTATTGGATTCGAATTGCTAATTCACTCAAATAAAAGAATTGTTATTAAAAGTTTCGAAATGGTTGTGTTTATGCAGCCGAAATTTAACATATTTTCTTTAAAATCATGCTTTTTCGCTAATAAAATAAAAAAAAAAAAATAATGTAAAATAACATGTAACATGTTAAGGCAAAATAAAAAACGTTATTACTCCATTGCTAAACCGTGTTAGAAGAAACAAAATCAGTAGGAAATATTTATTTTGGAATGTATAAAGAAATAAAAGCAATTGCAATTATTTTTCATTGAAAAAAAAAATAAATAATACCCCAATCCATTTTTTTGCGAGTTGTCATCCTGTGACCGAAGATATCATTATTATTATTATTATTATTATTATTTTTTTTTTTTTTTTTTAATTTTATTTGCAAGTAACGTGCAAAAACATAATAAAGAAAAAACAAACAAATTATATTTTAAGAATAAAGTACTATTCAAGAAAGTACCTCTATAAAAACAAGTTTATAATAGTTGCTTCGAAATGAAAGAAATAAAAAAATATTTTTAAAAGGTGGAAAACCCACTTATTAGGTAATCGAATATTTTTTTAAGAATTTAAATTCAGCATTTATTACAAAGAAATTCCCAATGAGAAAATTAATAAAAAAAAACAATGGCCCATATTCATAGTTAAAATAAAGTCTACTTTAAGGGAACTCTGACTCATTCATAGACAATTGAAAATATACTTTTGGCGTTAAAGTCAACTCTAAATTTAAAACTTTTAACTCATTTTCCATAATTATTTTGTTTGGTTTAAGAACACAATACTCTTTATTTGATTTTTATACCAAAGTGAACAAAATAACAACAGGGTTACTTTTTTTCTAATGTTTATTTCGAAACTGTATGAAACCATTTATCAAACTAAAGTTGACGCCCAGTTAAAGTCGATTCGACTTAAAGTATGCTTTATTATCGACTACGAAAGCAAAAAAGATAATAAGAGCTTTTTAGTTTAGAGCAACGGTTCTCAAATGGGGGTCCGTGGACTCCTGGGGGTCCGTGGACTCCTGGGGGTCCGTGGAATCCTGGGGGTCCGCAGCAACAATAAAAGATTTATTTTAAACTTGGACTTCAGAGGGGTCCACGAAAAAAATAAGTTTACTAGGGGTCCGTGAGCAGGAATTTGATGAGAACCCCTGGTTTAGAGTATACTTAAGCAAAAGTCGTCTTTAGTATATAACTATGAATATGGGCCAATATAACTTTAAGCAAAGTAGAATAACATTGAAAATCCTTGTTTTATTGTAAAAACTGACATTTATGGTACATTTCCACTGGCATATTTTCATCAAAATAATTTGACTTGGACTACCAAAATTACTTTACTCAAATTCTTTTTCAAATAAAATAAGTTGGAAATGTAATTTTTTAAGCTGGCTTTGTCTTTGCAAGACTGTGTTTCCCTGCTTACCATCCATAATAAAAATTTTCATTAAAAAAATGACAATTTAATTTTTTTTATTAATTGTTCGTTCATAAAAATAGTTAGTTTTAAAACAATATTCAAAAGAAAAAAACAAATTAAAATAAAATTATTTTTATAATGTTTTTATCTGACCTTTTTAATTATTATATTTTATTTAATTTATAAGCAATAGGTCCTTTATTTATTATATATATTTGCAATATTTCGCAACTTCATTGTGTAGCATCTTCAGGAATAAATATTTGTGTTCCTGAAGATCCTACACAATGGAGTAGAGAAATATTGAAAATATATATAATAAATTAAAGACCTATTGCTTATAAATTAAATAAAATGTAAAATTATTTTTTGCAAAAGAGGAATATTTCCTTGAAACTAGTTTTTTTTAAGTCAGTGGAAACGTAGCAAAAATACTCTGTCAGTAGCACATCAAGAGAAATCTGCATGTGTTTATGAAAATATTAAATAATCATTAGTTTTTAGCTTTAATCAGTTATTGCGTTTTGACTTTTTTTAACTTGCCATTGATATGTTTCTTAACTTCAGATTCTTTAACGGTTAATTATAATCAAAAAGATTTTTCTCTGCCCCATTGTGCTCTATATATGAATATGGTTTAAAAAGATTATTTTACTATTGGTTTTTAAGTCATTATTTATAAAGTTCACACTTGTTCTTATCATTATTATTCCTTCTCTTTCCTCTTTTTAAATTAAAAATTAATTATTATTACCTTATGAATTAAATATGTAAAAAAAAAAGAACTGTGCAAGTGCATGTTATCAGGTATAAACGTTATATTTAGTTAAACAGGCCCTGGTGGGCCTTCTGCCTGCAAAATGAAAGCAAAAATTGTAAACTGATACAATTTACATACAATTTAAATAAATTAATACCAGGCGATACAAACTGATAATTCACTTAAGTCACTTATAATTTTATTAATCGCTACAGTAATAATCTGGATTTTTATGACAACTAAAATGTTTGAACATCATTTGAAAGTTTTAATGCTTCATTAAATTCACACATAAGTAATAAAAATACTTGAACTTGCTGTCTTACAAAAAAACACATATTAAAATAATTGAAAATGAAATAAAATCCACACGTTTTTATAACTTATTTAATATTCAGGAATTTAGTTCTTACATTAAATATAATAATAATAATTCTAACAACAATAATCATTAGTTTAATGTATAGAATATAGTGATAAGCACTGTCCAGTTAGGTTTTCTGTATGTTGAAATTTGAAAAGTACTTAAAATTTGTAAGATAAAAGAGAACAACTGATGAAATCGTGCATAATTTTTAAAAAGGAAAGTCGACTTCACACGTGTTATAAGTGGGTGTTACTGAGTTTCTGAAGTTCATGCAGTAGTTGAATTTTGGAAGTATAACATAATAAATGGCAGAATATAAAATGAATCATAATACTGAACTAAACTTCATCGCTAACATAAACGAAAAAAGAAAAATTTGATAAAACTTTATCGTAATAGATCGTTAAGATAAAGTTTAATACCTAATTTTCTATCATTCTCTACGGGAAATATCTGTTATTAAAACAAGATTATTTTTTAAACATTTTCTATGAATTAATATCACTAAATTTTGGCTGTGACAAATTTAAATACTAACTCCAATTAAAATAACAAATATTAAAGGTGACAGAGAATTAAAGGATGGAAAAAAAATACATAAAAATATTATCGGCTCTTAATGAGTTAAGCATTTTTAAAAAAATTTAGTATTTTCTGAAAAATCATATTAAAAACTTTTAAATGATACACATATTTAAAAAAGTGACGCATAATCGTACTTGTCAATGAAAAATTTAGAGGTCCACAATCTCTATCGGCCCTAAGTCGCAGACTGTTAAATAAAATTAAGTTATTGACATATAAAAATAATAATTAACAGATTTTTTTCTGTGCAGCTCCTACCTGCTTCGTACTTAAGGTTCCCTCAAATGTTATTGCGGCACTAAAATAATCAGCTCTATTGCGAAAGTCGTTGTCGACGTTGTTGTCAATTTTTAGCCACAATCAAATTTGGTCGACGAAGAGTTAAACTCGACACTCGTTGGTATTAATTTGCGGGCATGTGTTGACGTCGACATGTTATCGATAATTTTAAAGAAAAATATCATCTCCATTTATTTTGGAAGTTATTTAACTTAATATTTTAAATTTTTGTTAAAAGATATCGGTTATGTTTGAATTAAGTGGAAATAGTGATGAAGAAAATAAAGAAATGCCTAGGGTTCGGAGAAAAGTAGTGAGAAAAAATATCGAACAGTTTGCCAAGTATTTGTATTAAAAAGTAAACTTTTTACTTTTCAGCATTTTGAACAGTTTTGTTGAATATTATTGACTGAATAAAACAGCATTTAAATTCGTATTAAAAAAAATTAAGCCTTTAATGACATCAACATCAACATCAAAGCAAGCAACAACATTGCGGTTCTTCGCTCAAGGCTTAATCTAAGAATATTGCAACCAACTGTATTTCTAATTTAAGAAGAAATTCTCGATGTTTTGAAAAGAGTCATCTGCGCCCTTTTTATCAAATTTGAAATGACTGAGGAAGAGAACGCTGAATGTAAGTTGTTATTTTGGAAGTCGGGATTTCCTACCATAATGGGGTGTATAAACGGCTCGCATATAAAGATTAAAGCTCCTAAGAAGGATGATCAAAATATAATACATGTAATACAATAGAAAGGATCCTTTTTAGTTTAAGTGACACGCTTGTAAGTTAAAAAAATATAAGCAAAAATTCACTATGTCGACTCTCAATTACTCTTTATGTTGATGACGACAATACAGTGAGTGTGCTGTCGACATCACTTGTAACGACATCGACATTCTGTTGTATTTTTTCTTTTCTATTTTTCTTTCAAATACAATTTTACATACAAAAACCAAACTGATACTTTTTTTTCAAAATTTTCATTCAGGGCTTTCATAAGCTAAGTAAAATTATAAATAGCAGCAAGTAAAAAAAGACAGGCATTTGACAATTTAAATACAGGTATCGAAAAATTTTCACCAGCGATTAATCTTTATATGTAACATTTAATGCCCGCGGTTAGGTTTAAATGAATATTGTCCGCTTAAGTTTTGCCATCTATCACTGTCGACCAAAATGTAACAACTCATAGCAACTTACACTACCTGAACTTAGGAATGAAGTGAGTAAATTTGTTTTTTCTCTCGTCATAAAGGCATGATAAGAAGTAAACTTTTCTTAATAATTATATATTGCTTCTTCTTTTGCTTTAAAAACTATTCGCAGTTGAGTTTATGTGATGGATGGTAGTTTAAATCATCCAAATATTAACATACATATCATTTTACACACATATGATTTCTTTTTAAATCTCTACGCAAAAAAATGTGCACGAAGACTTTAAGGCTCCTAAAATAAACTATACAACAAAAAAAAAAAAAAAAAAAGAAGAAGCTGATTATAGTCCAAATTATGAACATTTGTTTGCTATTTTAAATATAATTTAAAGATTAAAGCAGAAAAAACAAATTTAAGTAATAAAAAAAAAAAGAAATAGATGAACAACGTCAAACGTGATAGCATTCACTTTAGAAAATTTGGCTTAGCTTTTTAGCTGATAATTTTTTTCTGTTAAACTTAAAAGAATTTTTGTTTGAAGATTGTCCCAAAATTAGACAAAATTTGACTAAAAACATTTTCTTATCAATATATATATTTTTTTTAAATTCAATTATAAAGGAAAAAGTACATCAGCTTAACATCCTGAATGGATTTGAACGCAGATATATTCTCTTTTGTCAAAATTTTCTTCAGTTATTTGTTCACATCTCTCACGTTTGGTTATAGAAATATTCCCATACGACTCTTTAAAATTATTAGTTAAATCATAGATGGATTACATGGCCTGGACATAAGTCATGTCAGAAATAACATTTTCCTATTGCTTGAATAGCTTAAGGCTCAAGTACCATCCAGCCCTATTTTCAAATAATTATTTTCCAGTGATGCCTCCCTCAGCCACAAATCAGCATGTGTTCCCAAATATGTTGGCAATAGGCTTAGAGTAATGTTGCCCAAAAGTGCAGCATTAATTTTCAAATGAAAAAATTCCATTCTCCTTGGCTGTGATGTGTTTTAAGTAAACAACACCTAAGCGGGAATTGCGGGACACCCTCGATTACGAACTTTTGGATGTTACTAATAGAAAAACTTCAATCATTATCGCGAATTTTTGGGCCCCATTCCATTCATTTTTTAAATACGTCCTTGACATCTTTTTTAGAATAATGATGATGTTGATGAGTGATGGTGTGCATATAATATTATGTACATATGTGTGTATGTTTTTTTTTTTTAACATTAATACATAGCAACTAACAAAAATGTTCACACACTATTTGATCCCATCATTAATCTACTTATTTGGAGATTTTGGTCAGTTAGTTTTATATTTAATAATGAATAATATGCTTAACAGTGGGGCAATTGCAAATGATTTCAAAAGATTGTTTCTTTATATAATAATTTTTAACATATTAAAAGAGAATTAAACATTGCGATTGCAATACAGTGGGCTCTTTTAAAACCAATTGTAATTTTTTTAAATTAAATTGTTTCTGTCATTTATTTATTTCTTTTTTCTTTTAACTTGTAATGAAATGATATATATTAAAATAACTTTTTATCATTACCACAGTTTGCTGGTACTTGAGTTTCACAGGCCTTCCTTAAGTTTTATTTTTTTTTTTTTTTTTGGTGTATATGTACATCTTGACACTACAACAATAATATTAATAAGCTTGTTATACATCTCAACATATAATTTTAGTGTGGATATAAGTTAAAACATATTTGCTTGTATATTTAAATATATTTTCATACATCTACATAATTTTATTATTTATGAACACTTATCCATCCATCTATCTCTCCCTCCATTAAAGCAGCATGAGCAAATTTTTTTTTTGCAAAAATTATTTAACAAAAGAAATCTCTTTTTTTCTTGTTTTCTTTTATAAATCATTAAATTTTTTATGCACAAATATTTTTTAAATCACACATCTTTTCATCGCGATGAAATTTTTGAAACTGACGCACTTTTCTTCGTTTGCAACTTTGTATTTCGGTGTCTTTGTGATTTTTTTTCTTTTTGTGTGTTCTGTTATTAGATCGAAGTGTTCGTAGCTTAAGCTGAACAAAAGAGTTAAGAACTAGTTTAAGTTGGACCATAAATAGTAGATAGTGATTCCTGGAGGCAAAACAAAGCATAATCTGTTTTATACATAAAAATATCTGTGCATTGAATGAAGAATGGACAAGCCGGGGTTATCAAAAATTGTACATATGTACTTGTGTTATGTCCAAAAGTGATAATGCTAGAATAATGTAGTCTTGTGTTTCAATAATAAATTTGGGGATAATTTTGAATTTTTATAGAGTGTTTCCTATAAGAATGATTTTAATTATTATTTTTATTAATTTTCATTTAAAAATGGTTCAAAAGACATATTAGGACTGCAATCGTTTGATCTTAAAGAAGATACTGCAGATGAAGCTCAGAATTGTGGACACCGTCCTAATCATGAAACATATTTTTGTTTAATTAAATTCTTATAAAATAAATTTTTTGCATGACAATTCGTTATTAACCCTCTAGTACCCAAGTTTTTTTCTGGATAAAAAATTCTTTTTGTGATCTGAATTTTTCTTAAAGTTAAAAATATAAAAAAAGTTTATTAAATTAAAAGCAATTTTTGGAGTACCCTGAAAAGTAAAAGCAAAACGGTGTTTGGGGAGCGAATAAGTGAGTAACGAATCTAGCCCGTCTACAGGCGGTTTTGGGTACTAGAGGGTTAATATAACAATAAAAATGGTACTATCCGATTCATTAAAATAAATTCATTAAAATAAAACTGACTAAAATTTGTCAATAATCTGTGTATGCTTTAATTTACAAAAAAACGTTACTTAATAAAAAAGGTGTTAAATAAAAATTTTTTTCAATGAAAAAATTTATTCGCATTTTAAACTGATCATCTGAGAGGATAAGATTTGTCTTCTAAAAGATTTTTTCGACATCAAAACATAACTCCATGGAACTCAACACTCGTATTTGTTGACATTAAAATGTTTCTCAAATTTGCTACCACCAACTTTTCGTTTTATATGAGATTTTTTTATAACCTTCACCACAGGTGGATGAAGTGTATATCTAAGTTTGACATTCCGTTTGTAATTTCTACAATTTCCATTTCAGACCCAATAGTGCTTATATATTCTAAGTTCTTTTGCATAGCGAAGCCGATTGAGCGATGTTCGTCTTTCCTTCTGTCCATTCGTGTTTGGGTTCTACTCCAGTTTACTAAGGCACTAAATGAGCTAAAGAAAATTTAAATACGCCAATACATCAGATATATTTCCCAAAAGTTTGCTATTGAAAATCAGCAAAATCGGTCCATGTACTTCGAGGCAGTGGGCAAAACCTTACGCCTGCCTCCTATTTTTCCATAATTGGAAAAAGTCTAGTTTAGTGAAGTAACTCCAATAAAAAAATAAAATGCATGGGGCGATAAAGAATTAAGAAATAAGAAAACAATGACAAGTAAAGAAATTGGCGCTCGCCCATATTTTCCGAATTATGGGCCTCTGAACTTTTCATAGAAAAATACGATTATGCGTCATATTTTTTAAAATATCAATATGGATATCACTTAAAAGCTTTTGAAGAGATCTTTAAGGAAATAGTAAAATTTTTTGTAAATGCTTAACCCGTTAAAAGCCGGTGTATAAATTTTTCTTTTCTTATGATTCGATTCTCTGTTGTATTTTTTGATTGGGGTTACTTTACTAAACATACATTCGCATAAATAGTGAAGGTTATATAACATTCGGCTTAGACAAATATAGCACTTTTATTTGTTTGGTTTCGTCTGGGTCAGCTCTTGACAGGCTTGACTGTTTGTCTATGTTTGATATTTTTGCGATCCTGTTTTATTTTCTACAAACTAGAAATCAGCGAATTCCAAAAAGTGGAGAAAATAAATCTTTTCAAACTGAATTCCATATTCAGCTGTCTATATTGAAACTGGCGGTCTGAATCCTCCTAGCAAAAGCAAGACCTGACTAGAGGCATGTAGCCAGTTAACAGTACACCCCTTTGCCTTATTCTTTGTCGAAGTCCACGTAATCTACTTCCTAGCCTCTTTACAACCTTCTTAATCTTAGAAAAAATATATCATTTATAAATAAAAAGTTTTTTTTTTTTTTTTGCTACATTCGTCTTCAGAAGCAAAACTTAATTTTAAATAGCAATAAAAAAAAGAAGAAACTTATGGTGTTGTCATTGCTGTTTATGATGTTATTGAAGAATAATAACATAAATGAGAAGGAAAGCTTCCTTATAGATGTATGTGGAAACAAATATGTGTGTGAAGTTTTCTAGACATAAATGAATTTTAACATGATTTAACAGGAAGCTGCTCATCAATACAAGGATATATAAAGGAAATAACTTAAACGAAAATGAAAGGAAAAAACAGGAACTACAGTAAAGTAAATTGGATATTGAAGAAAAAATAATAAGTACAAAAGAAATAGAAAAAAGAAAAGTTGAGACGAATCAAACTGGTAGTAATTTTCAAGGATAAATTATACTTAATAAAACATTATTCTGAAAAAAAAAAAACAACAACTGAGCTGAAGAAACTATCTTATCCTGCTTATTATAGCAGGTCTTTAATATTTTTGAAGTAATTTCCTAAATGTTTATTGCAAAGATATTTATGTCCTAATTCTATTGATTTCAGTCCATATTTATAAATAACTGATTTATTTGAAAAAATATGTTTTAATATTGTGAACATAAATATATTTTTTCAAATAAAGCTGTGACTTACGTATACAACATGACGATGAAGATAATGTTGGCTCATTTTAGCAATAATGCTAGCTATGACACTGCTGTTTATACTTCAATGATAAATACGACAATGATTATTGTGGCAAAGGACATACGAACAAAATCTATAAAATCTATGAAAAAAACAAAAACAAAAATTTCACCAGCATAAGATTTTATGTTAAATCCAACATTGGCAATCACATTAAATTTTCAAATGTGCGAAACCACACACGTGAACACAACATTAAGTGCACACATAAACAAATATGTTCATACATATACAAACACTGGTGCAATCGCTAGTTGAATCTTAAAAGGCGTAACTCGCATTTTTAGTATTTTGCAGAAGAAAGAAAAATCTTTATAAAAATTAAAGCTCTAAACAATCAATTTGACATTTAAATTGATTATAAATTATTTATTTTTTTTAAGAGTGTAAACTATTTTGTAGAAGCGTGCATATGGGAGTGGCCAGTTAGAATATGCAATAAATTAAAATTTCAAAACATAGTGAAATACGCTATTTCTATATTAATCAAATGATATTAATCAAAGTACATACTATCAAAGTTGTATTAAAAATTTTTGTAACTGGTTTTTGTGGAGATTGTAATATTTGAAAAATATGTATTAAATTTAAAACTTTAAACAAGTGAAGAACTTAGTCCGTTTAGAAAAAACAAAAAAACCTTGTAAAGAAAATAAAATATTCATTTATCTTGATAATCACATTTTGTTCACATTTAAGCCGTTTACTTAAAAAATGGCATAAGTCACTTATTCCAAAAAAGCAGAAAAAAAGGTAAGAGCTGCTACGGCTCCGAAGTTTTTATTGTGGAAAAAGTAAGCCTCCTGAGATCAGTACAAGTATATCTTCTCAAAATGTAGCCTAAATACTTTTAAAACCTTTTAAATACAATTCTTTAAATATGTGCATTAACTTAAAATCAAAGTGACTTATGCCACTTTTAAAATAAACAGACCATTTATGTGAATATTTATTTCCAGTACTTTTTTATTTCTTTTTAGACAAATAAAATGTTTTTCTTTCGAATTATTACTTAAGCAGATAAAAACACGTTGAAAATCACCTTATTAAAATCATTAAAAGGAAGATAAAACAGACCACAATAAAGGAACTTTTTTTATTTATTTCAGTACCCCCTTGGGTAAAATGCCCTAATGATCTTTTCAGTTGATATAATAAAACATTCGCTTTTGATCGTATGCAGTAAATCATATCACATTTTGCTTTTTGTTTGGCAATAAGAATTTTTCAAAAAAGTGTAAGTGTAAGATTCTGTTAAATCATGCACAGTCATGCAATAATATATTACATTTTCATATCCTGCCATCATTTAACAAAGCATTTTTAGTAAGTAGTTACTTCTTTGTTACTTCTTTAGCCTAATACTCAACTTTACTAAAATAATACATTATTGTCGGATTAAGATCTAACGGGTATTTTCCCTCTATCATAATTTTATTGGACAACAAGATCTGTTATATTATGAAAAAAAACGCTATAAATAAGCTTTGTCATTTTAAGAGTAACTTGTTCTCAACTACTAGATGTTCATTAGTTAATAGTTCGAAATTTTACAATAACGAATTAAAAAAGTAACGAACATTGAACACGACTTCTTCTCTACAATGAGTGAATTATTTAATTAATTGTCGCATTGTTGACAGTAATAGGATCATTTCTGTACACGAAATATTTTTTTGAAAAAATTTTTTTAGTGTAGATTGTAATGAATATTGAATACAAGAAAGCTATTTTTGAAAATTTTTCTGTCTGTGTTCGCATCACGTGAAAACTGCTAGATGGATTTGAATTAGACCAGCGGTGAATCCTAACATAAGTTGTATGACTGAACGGTTTTTTATCAAATTGTCATCTGTTAACAAAACTTAGTTCGGTTTTAGTTTATGATAAAATTATTTTTCAAGTACTATTATAATAAGTCAAATTTAAGGATCATGATTGAATACAAAAATTTGACAAAAAACATGCTTCTTCATTGTGTATAAGGAAAATCTATGGCAAGCAGATTATGGAATGAGCATTATAAGAGTATGAATGCACTAGTACCACCAGTTACTTATGTAAAGATTTTAATGTAGGTAATTACCAATTTAAATATTTTGTAAGAAAAGTACACAGTTATAATTTTTTTGCTTGATGCTGATCAAAAGTCCCAAGCGAAGAAAAAACTTTTTTTTTAATTTTGAAAAAGCAGACTGGATGCTTATTTTTTATACAAGAGAGGTAGAACTTCAGGCAATAATGCCTATTATTTATTTTATTTATTTATTTTAGTTATTTGTAACCGTGCTACATTATTTAGGAAAGGGATAGATGAGAGATAAGATAGATGGTGAAAGGAGAAAAGTGGATATATAGCCATTTTATTAGTTATTTTACTTCGCCGGCGAATATGCTATGAAGAAATCTCGACGAAGGAGGCTGCATATTTAATGTAAATTCTGAATATGTATTTATACCATAAAACAAAAAAAAGCATTTTATATTTTAATTGCCGCAGGAGTTGAACCCTGGCCAACCAAGTTTGTAGTCAGCGTGTTTTTCACTTTGACTACAGCAACAGCAGAAGAAAAGCTTCTGATGCCCAGTGAAGAATTGAAGAAATCTCGACGAAGGAGGCTGCATATTTAATGTAAATTCTGAATATGTATTTATACCATAAAACAAAAAAAAAAAGCATTTTATATTTTAAATGCCGCAGGAGTTGAACCCTGGCCAACCAAGTTTGTAGTCAGCGTGTTTTTCACTTTGAATACAGCAGCAGCAGAAGAAAAGCTTCTGATGCCCAGTGAAGAATTGAAGTAGCCGTCCTTGAATCAAGTGCTAATTCGAATAATCGTTTGGCCTTTAAAAATACTAAATTTTAAAATACTGAGCAGCCTGAATAACCTAACTCTAGCTCTAGAATTTTTTAATTTAAAAACAATTGTGAATGAATCAAAAGATTACAATTCGGTTGGAATCGTATGTCACAATGCCAATTAATTCATTCGATTAACGTAACATGTATTTTTTTTCGTGCGATTGTCTATATGATCACGAATGTAAATATTCCACCCTAGAATTCGATGTTATTTGTGACAACATAGTGACCAAAAAAATATATATTAAATAATTCTTCCTATTTGATATTATATAAATCGAACCTTTTCTGCAAGCGACACTTCGGAAGCCAATTGAAGATAAAATAATGTTCATTTGGAGACACAAACACTTATTACTTAATAACATTCATGCGAGCTTAAACTAAAAATTAAAAAAGATAAGTTATGCGAAATTCTTTATTATTAATTCATTGATTTCATTTCAATAATATAAGGGCAACTTTTCGGCTCTTAAAGATATTTAAAAATACCAATAGGGTTTTGCCCAAGCACTTGTGGAGTTGTTGAATTTTATTACTGTACTGCCAAAGGCAAATTGTCTCAATTGTTGTTACAACTATTGTAAACCCACCTTGATGAATTCGCTTTAAATATATCTGCCCCTTTTGTTCACAGTGACCTTTTTCTTCAATCATTAGAGCATGATAAAAACAAAGCGATATGTAAATTTTGGCACTCTAGTATTGTAATTAAGGATCAGGTTCTTAAAATTAGAGCCTGGCTTGTTATAGTATGACTTAACTTAATTAATAACTGAAATTTTGTAACTGCATTAACTGTATGACAGCAGCTGTACTTAGTAGAGCCTTCAATATTAAATCTTAAATTTCATCTCCATATATTTCAACTTAATAAAAAGTAAAGACATCATAAAAATATTGCTTTGTAGGTGCATATATTCATTTATGTCATTCCTCCTTACAGGGATTCCTGTTTCACTGTTTACATTGCACATCTTGATTTGTGGATGTGTGCAACTGTCTGTATTTGTATGCCAGTACGTACATTGTGCCATTGTGTCTGTGATATTGTTATATTAGTTTGCGCTCAAAATACCCTTGAGTGCTGAACCAGAAAAAAGTGCAATTCCATGCTTTACGGGCTACAGGGATTGAAATTGCATCACAACATAAGCTGATGCATGAGCATGAATACGATCCCAATGTAACTGTTTACAAAAACCATATTTTTCATCAGATTTTTTTTGTTTGTTATTTGTATGTGCTCACGCTGCTCTATAGTGGATATAATGTATCATTTTGTTTTCTTGTTGTCGCTTTTTTTGTTATTGTAGAACGCAACTGAAATTTAAAAAGAAATATTACAGAAATACGTTGTTAACGGAAACAACAACAATAAATCCTTTAAGGTGAATGAAAAACGTACTACTTACAACTCGTGATGAAACTGCAGATATATTGAAGTAAATACGTGTGTTATAGATACGTAACTATAGTTACATGTACATATTTTAGAGAAAAAGTTGTCATGAAGTGTTGGTGGTAAAATAAAATTCATTTCTACTAAACTGGGCATACTTTAAAAAAAATTTTTTTTTGGTTAAGAATCATAAATAATATTTTTTTCTTAATTTCACAGAGCAGCAACAGTTCCAGGAACAAATGCACTTTTTTCGTACTTTGACTTTGCTAAGAAATCTTGATGGGTTTGTTAATAATTAACGAGTTGCCATTCTTATGAATGACATGATTATTGACAGTATTTTTCTTCACTGCAAATTTGAGTCTGTCTCATGTCAAAGTAAAATTGGAGAAATATTTTCTGTAGTCCTCCAGAGTTGTTCTTAGGTCGCTGACATTAAGTTTAATAATAAGCTCTTGTTGTTTTTTGTTTTTGTGTCTGAAGATGAGACACCGTTATATTTTATTGATCTATGTGGGAGAGAACTTTTTATTCCGAGCCTTTTGGCTTTAATAAAATTTTTTTCAGATTATTTACAATAAGAACTTTTATAACGTCTCGGCTTTTTTTATGGTTTCTCTGTTTTTGTTTTAAACATGTTTTTACCACAGGCAACTTTTGGTTATTTCACTTCCTATTAAATACCAAATTACTCTGGGAAAGCGATTCCCCCAAGATTTCCGTCATTTGCTCTTAAGGACCTCTTCTTATAAGGTCTTATATTCTCCTAAGGAGAAGAGGATTGCTATGACCTTTTTCCTGGAGGTACTGGAAGCGGTAGACAATGTAAAAGTAAGAACCTGGAAAAAAATTCTTTCAATTATTTGAGAATAACATTTTGATAAATTTTTTGTATTGAATTTGTTTTCAAGAATAACCAAAAAATAATTGCAGTTTGTGTCATTAATTGATCAAGTTTAAAAATCGAACCGAAGTTTAAAAAGAACCCAATGTTTATCAGAGCTTAATTTCTTTACAATTTTCATTTTGCCATTTAAATATTAAGGTCATTGTCTCTTATTTAATAATAAGGTGGCAGATCATACAAATATTTTCATTTTCAATATATTTGGATATATTATTTAGATTTTTTATACCCTTCATCACAAAATGTGGAAAAGGGATCTATTTAAGTTTGTCATTCCGTTTGTAATTTCTACAACATATTCTGAATCCTTATGTATCGAGAAGTCGACTGAGCGATGTCCGCCTGTCCGTTCGTTTTAGTATGGTAATCAATTTTGCCAAGGCCCTAGATACACTAAAGAAAATTTAAATATGCTAATCCATCAGACATATTTTCAATCAAATCAGCAAAATCGGCCCAAGTGCTTCGAGGCATGTGGAACGATGAAGTTACTCCAATAAAAAAAAAAAAAAGAAATATATGTGGCAATTGAGAATTAAAAAATGAGAAAAAAGCATCAAGTGAAAAAATTCTCGCTCGCTCATATGTTCCCAATTTAAGGGCCTCCGAAATTTTCATAGGAAACTACGATTGTGCGTCATATTTTTTAAGATATCAGTGTGGGTATCATTTAGAAGCTTTTAAAGAGATCTTTCAGAAAATTATAAACATTTAAAAAAATCCTTAACCCCTTAAGAGCCCATGACGTTTTTATGTAAAATATTTATTTTTTTATTCCTTTTTCCCTTAATATTATTTTTTTTGAATGGAGTTACTTCACTTATTTAGAGTTACACACGTTGTGAAGGGTATATAAGATTTCGTATAATCGAATATAGCACTGAACAATATACCAGAGATTGCACTGTACAAGTACACATGTATTAGTTTATACTTGGTAGCGTAGTAAAAAGGAAATAAATACACAATAAAGGAAGTATATACGTTCAGGTTATTTGTTCCCTTTCCTTAAATAAAAACCGGAAGTTTATTTGTAACAAGTTTGAAATATTTTTATTCTTAAACAAACAACCAACAAATAAAATAAGAATATATTGCAAGTAAACGTGGTTTCAAATAGTTTAGAAAGTGCTTAAGTTTTTTCTTCTTTATTCTTTATTCTTCATACTAGTCAACAAAGAAATAAAAACCGAGAATATCCTTCATGTCAGTGTTATGGGTTTTTAACTCTTTTAAGATTTTTGTTATTATTGTTTCTTTGCATTGACTTATGTTATGCTCTCCTTTTGGATTAGACCACTAGGGATATTTTTTTAATTTAATTTTTTTTTTGTGTTCTTAAATTCTTTTGACTTTCTTGCATGCCTTTTCTTTAATCTTTATACTTTCTCTGCTGCCTTTTTACCAAAGTGATAGTAGAGTAGAAAATATCGTTACGTCTATTAAATTTTTCACATACAATATCTGTGTTTTAAGTCGTAACAATTTCTCTGAGTCTCTTAAGGATTTTATTTTAAGCAGATTATTTTGAGCATGTGTTGGTTGGATTAACTACAAAAAATAAGTTGCAAGTTAACGTTAACTTTTACAAGTTAACAAACAATCTAAAGCAAAAATTTAATTGTATTGAAAAAGTTGGATTTAAAAATGTAAAAAAAAATGGCTAAAAAAATAAAGTGTCCCTTAAAAAGCTTTAGAAGGCTTAGAAAACATACGTAGATGTATGAAAAATAATTATTTATCGTCTCTTTGTTAAAGGAAAAGATACAAAATTTAAAACTTTTTTAAATATAATTTTTTCTTTCAAATAAAAATGATTCATTTTTAAAATCTTTTCTCGAACGTTTTATAATTCTCCACTTGAAGACTTTTTACATATTGCAATTTTAATACTTCTTCGCATTCGCTCAAAAAAAAACCTTTTGTTAATACGAACGATAAACCTTTTTGCAATTTTTTTTTTTTGCTCTTTTGTACGAAATTTTGAGTTTTTTGGAATTTGTAATTATTTAACTGACTGTTTATGAGACATTTTTCAAATAAGAATATTTACACTTTCCATCGACAATATGATAATTAACTACATAGTAACATTGCTATAGAATACTACTAATATATGTGAGTGGCTGCCAGATTTTTTTAATGTCCAATTGTTCGTGTAATTGGGTATTGTTTATGTAGGCTTGCTTTATGCAACTAAGGTGTTTACTCTCCTTTGATAATACCTTCAAATTAAAAGTAGGCATAAGCGTTTCAATCATGACACACGAAATGCAAGTATCAAGTGGACTGAAATATTTTATATCACGTCGCTATGATCGCTCTCTGTAATCTTAAAGATGTGCGAAACACCTTTAATTTGTAAACTTTGTAAAATTATTTTTAACCAACCTGTAAGAAAAGTTTTTGTAGTAACTATTATTTTAAATAATATTTCCTTAAAATAAAATAAAATACTAAAAAGAAAAATAAAATTTACGATGCAAGTTGAAGTCGCATGAAAGGTGGTCTGCAGTTCAAATCGCGACTTGTAATCGGATGCGTTTACTAAAGTGAAGTTATGAATTTTACTTAAAATAATCTAAAAAAAACAATAAAATAATGCTTGTACATTATTATAATAAATTTAAAATATGTTCTTTATTCGAATTTTTATTTAAAAAAAAAAAAACAGCTGTTTTACATGATGTGCGAAAATTTGTTAGCAGTAACGCTGTTGGACCGTGCAGTCGATAATCAAATAAAAATGCGACGCTTATTAAAACTTTAATAAAATAAACATAAATCAAAACAAAAATTAACAACACACATGTCTTCTAAGATGTGAAACAGTTTAAATACTACAATGTGTAAAAATTAAACCATTAGAGCGGTAACTCACTAACATCTTTATACCCCATCTTAGTGATCAGTAAAGGCCTGAAACTTTTGAAATAGAATCTTTACATCTTAAGGATCGCTTTAACATTCAACAAGTATCTTTTTGATATGTCTTCTTTCTAGCCAAATAATTCTCCTCTCTCCTTCAAGATTCTAGAAGAGCAGAGCTGTAATTTCAAATTAAAAAAAAAGAAATGACTTCTTTAAACCGAAATGGCCTACTCTAATGCTGCAGAGGAAACGAAGGTACTTTACGAAAATTTGTTTCAAAATGGACACATCTTATTTAGCTCGACTTTTATCAGGACCTCCTATTTCTTGAGAGAGTCTTTTTTAGCCAAGCTAGGGTCCAATAGACGAGGATCAACAATTAAATGAGAAACCGAATAAATTCTGTTGAATCAATTCAAAAGTATTTTCTTAAAACAAGACCCCGTTTAACTGCTAAAAACCATTTAATTTTAATTTTTATACATCTGTTATAATTTTTTGATGCAGTTTTACTTTAAAATAAAAATTCATAGAAAGCCTAATAACCATAATATTATTATTTTAATATTTCCTTATTTTATTAAGTTGTATAAAATATTCTACCTTCGTTATAACGTTTATTCAAATTATAAGCACCATTAACCTCTTTTGCATAATTTGCATAAAATATTTAATTTAAAATTTATTACATTTTTCCATTAATTAGTCATCATTATAATTTTTCAGCATCTTTTTCCTTTTTCGCTTATTTTGCAAGCCTGCTGTCTGGCGATACAAAATAAGGATGCTATAAAATATATTTATTGCATTTTTTTCCTGTTTTTTACTTTTTTAATTTACATGCAAATGTTTTCTACACATACACACTCAAAACCCATACATATCTGAATAAATAAAACCCAGCTTTAAACAAATATCACTTATTTAAATTTCTGTTAGAGACCTTGTTGTTGTTATTACTGTTGGTTAAATTACTTTAGAAAAAAATTGCTAAAAAAATATTAAACACAGTCATTTTCCATAATCACTTCTGAAGCCGTATTTATTTACACACCAAATGGAACGTACAGAGTATACAAAAAAAAACAATTTTCTTTAAAGCTTTTATGCCAGAGTAAAAAAACAACAAAATTGTTACAAATTTAGTTACACTTACCCTACTAAAATACAACATATGACAACCATAAATTTCTTACTAATACAAACACGTAAAATACTTTCTTTCATGCAAAGGCTAACAAATTCTTGTCTTTGTAAGTGTTACAATGACGAATCCAATTAAGTTTCATTTGTAAAACATTTTGTCTAAATTATCTGCAGGATTTTTTTTTCATTTAAAAACAGCATGTGTTAAAAAAAAAATGTAAATGAACATAAATTGTCAAGAGGAGTGTAAAGGAATGTGTTCATTTAACCTAACAGAGGAATTAAGTCAACTAACTTTCTTGCAGTCTGGCTTCTTAATGAGGTTGGTTTTAACTTAAAATTTACTTAAATTTCTGAGAGATTTCGTGCTTAGTTTAAGTAAAGAGCAGATTGCGATATGTAATTGATAACAGAAATAAAATTAATTTTTATAAAAAGTTTGAAAGTTCGTTTGTTGCTCAGTCGCATCTAAAAGGACATACCGACACGGATTGAAGTCAAACCTTTAACGGGATTAATAAAGAAGTTGCATTTGCATGCTTTTCTTATAGGCACAGTACTCGCACGGATAAAATCTAAATCCAAGGTTAATATTGAGCGTTACGAGGGTGGTTAAAAAATATATGACTTTAATTTGCCGCTTCTTAACTGGCAACAGGTCTCTGTTGACTCCTAGCAATTTTGGAACAAGCTTTGTCATTCAGTTTGTGTTTTCCAGCCCTTAATAATAGACTACCGAGTGATTTGAGAAGAAAATAGAGAAAAGTAATTTCATGTACTCACAACAAACGCAATCGTGTGACAACTGCGTTGAACGGTTAGCATAAAGTACGAACAAATATATGTGGTGATTAATAAACAGACTTTGTCTAACCAAATTAATATTGAGAGATTGAAAATAATCGTCATATTCCTAAGGGCGATAGATGCAAAGGATGCCTGCATCTCTCTTTTTAATGTTTGAAGTTTTTTTTTTATAATAAATTTATGTGAACTTAAGCCAAATTGAAACTATTCATTTCTAAATTAATTAAAAATTGATTTTCAGCTTAAGCTGATTTTTTGAAAGAAAAATTATTTACAAATGTTTGCGGACGTTTTCCGAAGAAAATAAGAGAATTAGATACCAGTAGATTGCAATGCTGCATTTTCTGGGTCGTTACATCCTTCATTAGAATTTTTTGCATCTATCTACCTTAGATTGTGTACATTGTAAACATAATTTATTTAAAACAATAGTTTAATCAATATTTATTTGGTTGGGCGAAGTTTACACGCAACCCAAAGCAGATTCTCGTTGTTCTCTTTTAACTCGCTTTATACATTTGTATTTGCTTTGTACCAACATACACAAAAACAAAATAAAAAAATTAATAAAATAAATTTTAATACCAAAAAATAAAAAAAATAAAATTCTACTAATTCTCAAAAATTTTTTTATTCCTTCGAAACAAAGCATTCTTTGAAGGCTCTCTCTCGCACAAAGCCTTTTATCTGAACAATTTTCTGCTAATACTTTTAAACATACGAGTATTTTTGTTAAATTTTTCTGTCTCATTTTTATTTTAGCTCAAACATCATGTCAGAGTTCAACATAAGAATACAGTTGAGAAATAAAAAAAAGCAATTTTGCTTAAACAGCACAATTTTCTTTTAGTAACTGACTTGTTATCACTCTGTGTGTTATTTTAAATTCAAAAATTATATAGATAAAGTCACTTGCTGTGAATGAAATAATGCATGTAAAGATGTATGTAAATAGTAATGAGCAAGTGTGTGTCTATATAAGTTCATTGAAGGTCTTTGTTATTTAATTAGTGGCTCTTTGTAATTTATAAATAGAAAGACTGGTATGAATATTTTTTGTATGTTTTAAATATATCCTTACACACAAATTCTTTATTTTTATTGTTATTTTTTTGTTTGTAAGAAATGTTTTACAGAGCCATAGTTGTTAACACAACGTTCATCATCGCTCATCATATCCTGTCATCACATTTTGTGGCTGAGTTTATTTGTGTTAAAGTATATGTTTGTGCTACAATATTTGAATGTATAAACTGATGACTTCTGTATTAATTTAACGACTGTGAATGAACTTCTTTTAACATTGTCGACACTGACTTAAAAAAGTTTATTAATAATATGTGACAATATTTATAATAACTTTTTAAAATGCTTGGCTTTTCATTTTTTTTAACCATTTTTCTGAGTGATATAGTGAGAGTTGGTTATTTCCTTCGCAAAATATTATAAGACATAAAAATCCTTTCTATTCAAATTTGTTCTGTTTTTTTTTATTCAGTTTTTTATAGTTAAAAGCTTAAACAAATTTTTGTAGTATAAATGATTTTCAATTATAAGATAGTAATAATATGGTTGTTGTTCTAAAAAGAAAAGGATACAAGAATTTTTTTGTTCTGTTGTGCCAAAAAAAAGTCGACAAACATTAAATATACTTTAAATTAAAAATAAATTTAAATAATATATATTATAAATTAGTACTTAAATTAATTATTAAAGTTTATTTTTTAACTTTATAATTAATTTTATTTTCTAATTTCTCGAGCATTAACGCAGTTTTTAAAATAAAAATATTGTTTATGATTTTTTCAAAATTTCGCCCCACTGTTATTTGTCATCTTCAGGAAACAGGAAACATAATTATTTAAATTAAGTTTTTCACTTATAAAAAATAAAACTATTTTATTTTCTTATATTTTAAAAACTTAATTTAAATAATTTTGTTGTTAATTTCCTGAAGAGGACAACCAAGGGTGTGGCGATATATTGAAAAAATTAAAAAAAAATATTTGTTTTAAAAACAGACCTAGTGCTTGAAAAATTATAAATTAAAAATAAATTATTTCTTTTACACAAAATTTAAAAAATATGTTATTAACATTATTTTCTTAACAAATGTAAAATGCTAACGAAGAAGGAGATTAGAAAAAGAGCTTTACGAGTTGTATGAACTTAGATTTTGTTCAATTTTATTCATTATTTTTATTTATAATTTATTTTATTAAATATTTTAATTGATTCAATTATTTATTTAATTAGAAAATAATTTTTTATTAAACATGTAATATAATGTAATATAACGAAATATGTTATTTAAACAATTAAAAATTTAATTAAATTTAACCTAAAAACAAACAAAAAATGTTCATAGATAGAAATTTTTTTTTGTATTCCATAGGAGTCTTTGACGATTATAAAGAAAAAATTGATAGAAATTTTTACTTATTATAAAACCTTAAAAAATATATAGAATGAAAATCATAACACTAATAAGAAATATACGAATAAATGCTTGAATACGCTTAAAAATTTATTAACGCTAACCGAAAGCAGTAACAGCATCCATCTTCTAAGCAAAGCAATTCATACTATTAATATCTATAGAAGCATTCATAAACATATACGTTAATATAGATGAGATATTATTATAATACTATCTATTGCTTTTACAGCATCTCATACTCATAGTTGTAATGCAGGTGCACTAAATATAATATTTGTTTTTTTAGTCTTCATGTGTGCGCTGTACGAAACTCGATAAAATTAATTAAAATTTAACCTCATCCTTAAGTTGAGAAATTCAAGTACAAAGCAAAATATTAAACAATTGTTATTATTATTAAGAGATAAAGATGATATCGAACTGATGCACAAAATTTTTATATACATTTTAATTTTCATGTTCCTTTAATGTCATTTTAATCCTGATAATGTTTTGCTTTCTACAACAGGTCTAATGACTGTTTATTGTCCAGTCAGTTTGCTGTCTTCTTAAGCTACACATAAATTCATATTAATCGTATATTTGAAAACATGTTGTGTGTTTAGAAATATGAGTAACTATAATTTATTATTCAAAGCCTTAATGTTGGAATGGCAGGCAACTGGCGATTTTACACTTAGTGATAGAGAAATAGCCCAATTAAAATGTCTACTTAAAAGTAACAAAATTAATCAGTTCATGATTTTTTGTTAAATTCATAAAGAATTTAAAAAAAAAACTTTAATCAAGCTTGGGTTTTAAAACAGTTTTTACAAAGAAATAGTTATCTTACAGTATGTTTTCTGTGATATGTGATTAAAAAATTATTTTGCATTTTGCAAGATTTAAATATAAGGAAAATGTTTCAATTATATATCGCCCATTGTATAATGAAAATTTAGTATTTATTTTCACAAGTCTTAATGATCCATTTGCATGTGTTTCATACTCTACAAACACCTCATGACAAATCATTAACATTGTTCAATATTAATATTAAATTGCAGCCTATTTGACATGCAGCCATACCGACAACTTTCGAACAAAGATGAAATAACTCACATGTGTATGGTTGCTAACAGACAGACTATTTATTAAGTAGTCAATCACGTTCATGTTATTACGAATATTTTATCAGCAGATAAGACACCTTTAGTTGTTTGAGTAGAAGGGTTTTTTGTTTTTCATATGTTGAGAAGCAACTACAAGCGAAACAACAAAATATACTGCTATAGAACATTTTAAAACAAAGTGGTGAATTTTTTGGAGGTAAAAATGGTCAAGCCGGCTTAAATGTATATTCTCAATCTTTTTTTAAATTACTTTTATAAAGGTAGTTTTGAAAAAAAATTTGCTTTTAAAATAAGTATGTTGAGAAGTATTTTTTAATAAGTACCATTAACACGTACTAATTTTCAATGCAGTTAATAAATTTCAAAAATTTTAAATATTAAAACTAAACATTGGAATATATTAAAAAAATATGTTTTACTATTTCTATTTAAACTGTTCTCTAGTTTATAAAATTTGTTAATTTTATAAAAAATATTTCTAAAAAATATCACAACCTTGAAATTTTTCCGAATCATTGATAATAAGAACTTTTCCAAAAACTACATAACAGACCAAGAGAACGGCAAGACCATTCAATCTCGGACTGCCGAAAAGAGCCGCTCTCTTCTGTACGGATAACAATCTTCTCATATATACTTTAGCAGTTAACTGATCCAACAATAATTATAAGAAACCCACACTACAATAAAGTTTGCTCATATAAATTAAGCTGGCGATATCGACCGTGCTATATTGCGTAATTGAAAGCAAGAACTGCAAAACGTAAACTAGAATTGGCCTAACTATATTAAACATATGTAAATGCAAAAATATATATATTTTAAAATATGTTGTTTAAATTGGCTTTTAAAAGAAAAGTTTTTTTTAAGGAATACTCTGATTTGAATTTTTTTAAAGTACCTTAATAAATAGGATTTTTATAGAATCCTGAACAAAAATATCTTAAAATATAATTTTAAGAAATTTTTTTCAAGTATGTTCTTTTCAAAAGAGTATTTTTTTAAAGAGTATACATTTAAATAAGTATCTTTTAAAAATTTACCTTTCAAAAAATTAGAACTTGATTGACTTATCTATAATTCTTCATTGTTTGTGTAGACAGAAACGTGTTCAGGACATATTGGTCAGATAATGCAAATTTTTCAATAGTTGCAATTAATTGTAGATAAAATAGAGGCGGCCGTATTATATTAAAAATTATATAACAAAAATACTTTTTTTAATGACATTAAACAAATTGGTTCTTAGAAAGAATGCTTCTTTAAAAATTTACTAAACACAAAAAGTAAATAAAAAGTCTTAAAATGTATTTAAATATATTTTTCGTAAATTTTGCTTTGAAAAATGTACCTTTCAAAAAAGCTCCTTGTATCTTTTTAAAAAAAAAAAACTACTTTTAAAAAATTAACTCAAATTGAATTATTCATTGGTTGTGTGGGCATAATTGTGTTCAGGACATTAGATAAAAAACTATTTTCAAATAATATTTGAAATAATCTTTTTTGATTTTGTTTTAAAATGGACTCTTATGTATTCAATTTAGAGGGATTTTTTCAAGCAAACTTTTTACACTTTTGATAGAGCAACATCGAATTGTGGTAACTTAGAACGAGCTTCGCTATAAAAAAATATAAAAAATACGTCGCTGGTTCAGTGTTATCGATAATCCGTTGTAAGTTTGACAATAAAACTGCAAATTGTATATTGTGAGAAATTAAAAAGAAAGTGAAACGATACTACTGAGAAATAGTTTTTACCTTTTACTTCCTTTTATAAATTTTTCTATATTCATTTTGTGTTAAGATGGTCTCGGTGCACTGAATATGCTGTGCACTCGTAGAGTTCGAAGGTTGAAAGAAGGGCCTTTTTCAACAAGTATTTCATGTTATGATATTTTTAATTGTTTATTAATAAGTCTTTATAAAAAAATTAATATAAATTTGAAACTATTGCTTCACATATTTTTCAATGTCATTAAAATTTATTTGCTTAAAAATTTTTGAATATCAAACCAAGTGATTTTAAATCACATTAAACATTTCATAAAAATTTTGTTTCAAAACCACAAATTGATTAAAATCTCTGCCTTGCATTCACCCTAACTAGAGCTGTGGCTTTTTAATCATATTTATGCATATGAACAAAAACTAAAACCAATTTGTGTTCTTTTTTTTTTTTTTTTTTTTGTGGGTAGTTTTTGGGCGGCATTCAGTTAGTTCTTTGCGGAAAAATAAAGAAAGTGAAAAATTGTGGGATTTTCAAACTATTATTTGATTAAAATAGATGTGTGTAGACATATCCATTCATACTTTCTCTATAAATGTTTGTATTATAGATGTGTTTGAATTGTAAAACCATAAAAGTATAAAAAGAATTGATTTGAAACTTTGACAACTAGTTTTTATAGTTCAACTAAAATAAATCAAAATGAATAAGATAAAATGAAATGAAATAAAATAGAAATTGAACTGGAGTTAAAATATATATGGCACAAATATTATGAAATATAATATCACAAAAAAAAAAAAAAAAATAATATAAACGAGCGAACTCAGCAGATGTGACCTTTATAGAGATAAAATAATAATGCAGTTATTGGCAGAATATTATTAACAGTGAGAGAGATAATAAGTAAAGTTATATTGTTGCGTAGGCAAAATCAGTAAAGAAGTCAAATAATGTCATAATCTTTCATACTGTAAAATTTTATTAATACTTCAGTACGCGGATCCGAAACATAACATTTAGGACAGCATTTAAATTAGTCTGGAAAATAAAATTGACCAATGCGAATTGATTTTTAATGAAATTTGGTTTAGTTTTTTAGTTTTTATCATTATTATTATTACAGTTATCTTACTATTTTCCTTTTTCAATTTCAAATTGTACCCATAAGGCAAAGTATAAATTAAATGCAACATGAATGAAATGGTAAATCTTAATCTACAAAAAATATCTAAATGTAGTTGTATCAATAAATTTGGTTTAAATCATATGAAATCTTATGGCTTTTTGGCTTACGATGGAAAAATCTTCACATTTTTAAAATCAGGAATTCTCAGCCCTTCGGAGGAAAGGAGTTCAGCGTAATTGTCCAGGTCTTAAAAGAAGCTCAGCAAATACTTTATTTCCTTCGATGATCTTGAATATATAAACAACTTTTCGAAATCTATTTGTCAGCTACACTTACTGAGAGAACTTTAAAGCAATAGGATATGAAACACTTGATTTGATGGCCAGATAGCTCCATGTGATGCATTTCACAGAGTTATCGTTACTACAATTGAAAATCATGAAAATACTTTGTTTTGCTTTTCACTGTTCCCAATAAGCACAAATTTTTTGAGAATTCCAATGTTGGAATTCCAGTGTGAATTCAAGCTTGAATAACATTTAAATTCCATTCTCTTTCCAGTCTGTTTGAAGTTTGTTAAAAAGCAACAAATTTGTTTGAAGCATATTTTATCTGATGTGAAAAAATTGTTTATCTTTATATTGAATTATATTTACATTACATACATTATTCCGGCGATTGGATACGAAATACTGCCACCTAAAGAACGTTGCTGAAAAACAACATCGGCATTAAATTGAGTCAGTTATGTACTCTAAATGTCAATCATGAAATATTAATGGTGAACAATTTTACAACGCGAAAGTCCCAAAGTTTTAAAATTGAAAATAAAGAAATAAAAGTGAAAATAATAATCCAAAAGAAAATAAAGAATAGAATATAAAGCAATATAAAGAACTTTTGAATAAATAAATATAAAGGTATGTATTCAAAGGCAAAAGCAGATGCTCGTAAAATTTTTGCACTGCTTACCCAGAATCAGCATATTTTGGGAAATGAACAACCAATGGGAATGGCTTCCAACGATGTCCACGATCTCCACGTCGCTTTGAACGATGAACCGTCTGTCTGTGCGGACGCAATTATAAAAGACGATGGTATATCTGATACTAAAATTAAGTCTGTGGGAGACAGGGGCAGATAATGGTGTGAAAATTATTGTTAAAATAATGTTATAACACTATTTATATACTGTCGTAACATTGCTTGAATAACACTGAAATTCCTTGCTTGAATTCAATGGTAAAAACAGGTTCAGTTCGTCTTGAATTCCACTGCAATACCATGTTTGACTTCAAGTGTAAAAACAGGTTCGGTTCAACTTGAATCACACTGTTATTCAAGGCTGGAATTACACTGTAAAGGTACTGTTTTGTTCGACTGTAATTCAATGGTTAATTTTGCTGGATTCGCTATTGATACCAACTGTATTTCAACTGTAATTCAACACTGGAAATTGGAAATTGTAACTGGATTTCAAATGTAATTCCACTTGAATTCCAACCAAAATGCTTATTGGGTTTAAGGTGTTTTTGTAAGAAGAGAAGCAGTCTTATAATTGATGAGATATTTCTGCCAAGACATATATAAAAAATACTGAAAAGATATAAAGAAATATTTTATTTGTTGAAGCAGCAAGCAAGAAATGGATTTAAAAAAAGGGTGATAGAGCATGAGCTTTCATTTTGAACAATGAAAACTAACTCTTCAATGGAAAAATATTTGATTAACAAATCTTGGTAACCTTTTTGAGGAGTCATAAAGAAAAGATTATTTATGTGGTTTATGTTCACTTAATTAAAAACTTTCAGTATATTTTTTTTTTTTGCCCTAAAATTATTGCATTAGTTAGAACTTCATCACCCTGTTTGCAAGAACTGTATGTTAAGCGTATTAGAATTTATACATTTATTATTGTACAAAATAACACTATTTAATTAACTACTCTTTATTTTACTTATATTATAATATAACTCTTCCTATTGTGTGTAAAGCATATTTCTCATCTTAAAAAATTTCTTCCGTTTTTACTGTCTTTGCAGGTCCTGAGGGCTGTAATCTTTTCATTTATCATTTGCCGCAGGAATTCACTGACACAGATTTGGCATCAACTTTCCTGCCATTTGGAAATGTAATTTCCGCCAAAGTCTTCATCGATAAGCAGACAAATTTATCCAAGTGTTTTGGCTTCGTATCGTTTGACAATTCTGAATCGGCGCAGGTAGCCATTAAAGCAATGAATGGTTTTCAAGTGGGCACCAAACGTCTTAAGGTACAACTGAAAAAACCTAAGGATGCATCAAAGCCATATTAAAAATAAACAATTGAAGCAGCTTAAGTTACATTTTCAAATGGAATTTTCAAATACAACTTTAAAGAAATGAAATTATGTTTTTTACAAGGAAATATTGTAACTTCTTTTTATATTCTATTCTAACTAAAACCATTCAAGGAGGTAAATGTTTGAAAGAAATTTATTAAGTAATTTAAAGAAAAATTATTTAGACCTTTAAAGTTTTTGAATTTTTACTAATTTTTTTATTAAATGTTACCATGAAATTTAATTTTTTTTTTAAATTTAATTAAATTTTTTTTTTAATTTTATTGTATATTTTTGGCTTTTTTTAAACAAACAAACAAACAAAAATAATAGCAATTTAAAGTTATGTTTTTTGGTTATTATTCTTATTATAAAGAAAAATATTTTAACATTTTAAGCACTGAATTGTTTTTGGTCCTCCAGTTAAAAAAAGAAAATTAGTTTTTAAGTTTTTTAAGTTTCTTGGAAAATTTTTTTATTTTTTATTTTAATTGTCAACAACTGTTGAGTGTGAAACATCATTAAAAATGATGTTTATTTGTTTAAGGCATTTTGTCAAGATTTTCTTTTTTTATATAAATGGATTAACCGTTATACTAAGTGTTATACTGTATATTATTTTTTTTTTTTAATATACAACTGTTTTAAATCGAGACGTATTAAAAAAACCAAATCCGAAGCGAAGTTTTTTCAATATCAAATTGAAATTTATGAATTTTTATTTAATATCAATTGCTTTGCATAAAAATTTACTAATTGTTGCCATTATTGTCTTAAGTTTTAAAACAACAAGTTATTGAATTCTTAACAAAAGCTTATATAGACTTAAATAAAATAGAACTTTTAAAATTTATACTCCCTAAGGTCACAACTGTAAAAGACACATTTACTTACATTTTTAAAATTTAAAAATTTTTGTATAAAGAATTTTACAAATTGAAATAAAATTTTGTGTTTTTTCTCTCTCTTAATTAATTCAATTTGTATTTGCAGTTCTGTTTTAATTTTCTAAGTTATGTAGTTTTATTCTGAAATGTATGCAAAATATCAATGATTGTCTGCACGCCCTAAAAGTAGTCTTTTGTTTTTCTTTTTATTTAATAATGTTTTTCTTCTTTTAATTTTTTACTACAATATACATATTTTAAAGCTTTTTTTTCTTGTTTATTGTTCTTTCAATTTTATATATTTTTGCAAAATCTTACTAATATTTTTATAAACTATAATCTTTTATTATCTGTTAAAATATTTTTGAATTTTTTGTTATTTATGCAACATATTTAAAAAGAAAAATTAAATGGAATTAAAAAAATAATATTGTCGTAATATAAAGGAAATATTACATAAATTTTTAAAAATATATTTATATATATTCGAATATTTTATATCATAAAATTTCCTTTTGATTAATGGTATTGTTTAAATTTATCTTGAGTTCGTTTTCTTTCTGAAATATATTTAAATAAAACTTTGTTCTTTGTTCTTATAAATTTGTAGTTGCTTGTTTTATTTTATTTTGATTTTGCTTTTGCTAATTAAATATTTTAAAATCGTTAAAATTTAAAATTATGTTAGTAAAACAAGGCATAGGCAAACCTATACCCAGAAGCTGTTTCTATTACCAGTAGAATCGTAGCCCAATTGTAAATAGCGAATGAAACACAATAACTTGTTTAATTTATTTGCTTAATAATTTTCTTTTCATTTTTACTTTATTGGCTTTCTTTGCGTTTAAGTAACTCATTTAAGGGTTCCGCACTAAAAAGTATAAAATGTTAGCCTATTTTTTTGCCAGACTGTTCGTCACTCACAGCCATCTATCTCTGGAACAGTTACAGGTAGACCATTAAAAATTTTACAGGCAGATTATTACTATATGTTGACATGTCATAATCTCGACGGATATAAAGTTCATGGATTTTATGTCGCTCACAAAAGTGGCATAATGTCCATGGATATAATGTCGCTTTAAAAATTTTACAACGTCCTTGAACATTGCGTTGTTTTAGGTATGGATATAGTGCGAAAGTCACATTGTCTGTAGTTAAAACAGTAACGGATTGTCTTACCAAAGAATTCCTGCATAGTTGGCCTTCGGCTAGGAGCGAGGACTTTTTCTTCTAGGTTACAACCAACAACGGCTTCGCTGAGCTATGAAGGGCAGACACTTTAAATCAGCATACTGTATGTAAAAGCGTGATCACTATAGTTACAAGTATAAAAGCAAATTCTTTAAAATAAAGGGTATTGCGATAGGGATGCAGTTTTCACATTTTTGTAGCCTTGTTTTTGACGCGCAATAATCACACTTTAAATATGTTTTTGTCCACTATAACCAGTTCACAAATTTAAAGATAAACTTAGATATAAAGGATGTTTTTGTAATGACATCTGTGGAACATAGCAGACTTTAGTTTTTTAGCCGTTGTAAATGTATTTATATTTAATATTTATATTTCACAAATATGTACAAATGTGTTTCCACAGAGGTAGTGATTTTGGCAAGTATGGCCTTATATTTTAAATGGTTACAGGTAACAGACGTTTGAAATTTGCGCAGATTATTTATTATCGCTGCAATAAAAATAAAATTAAATACAGTGTGTCCCGATAGTAGAGTGATTTTTCTATATATTATCTTAAATTGTTACATGAGTAAAAAGATAAAATTAAAAGGTGTCCCATACTAAGCACGGAATCCTTCGTGAGTTCAGTTCGCACCTAATTTATTTAATATTTCGCAAATAAAATTTCAGATTGACTATAGTGGTTGCATTTTGATTTTTAAACTCAACATATTGTGACTTGAAACATTTTTAAAAATTAAACTTCATCGTTTTTATAGTTCGCAAAGTGACAGAAAAAAATAATTTCACATTTTTTTAATTGATTCAAAATATGGCTCGAAATTTAAATGCGAATATATCGATTTCGTTCCGTACTTTATAAAAATTTTGCAATGCTATATTTTTATAGCTTTCAAAAATCTGAATTCATCATAGTTTACAGATCACATAAAAGGTAAAAGCAGCCATATTTTTACCCAAGAAATAGCTTTTTCCCCCATTTCAATTATAACCGACGAGACAATAAATAAAAATAAAATGTTATAAATATTAAGAGAATCTTCTCTTTTTTTTTTTTTTTTTGCAGTACAAAGTGAAATGTTCTCTTTTTTATTAACTAGCAGAGTCCGAGTATCATTTCTAATTTTCTTGAAATTCATATTTATAAAAATGTGTCATTAAGTATTTATTGTAGAGTTCTGTAAACAGTGTTTGAAATTTTCCATCTAAAAAAATAGAATGTAATGAATTGGTTGCTTTCGCATTTAAACCTCTACGTTCTCTACGAATTGATAGATTTTTATGAAAAAAAGTATTCTCTATTTGAACCCAGGTTCTAAGGGATCTCCTCAAAAAATTTTATTCAATTCCATCTAGCAGTTTTTCGTGATGTGAATACAGAACGACAGACGGAAAGACCAAATCTCAAAAATTGGTATTTTGTATTCCGACATAAAAAATTTTCAAAAAATATTTTATGAATAGAAAGGTGCTTTTTTTCAAATGAAAAATAAAATGCTTCAGAATATTTTTCTAGTAATTAATTGTTGTTTTTGTTTTATTTTATTTTTAAATAAATATTTGTTTTCCTGATACCGCTTCAAAATTAAATATTTTTTTTTTTTACTAACCAGGTACCATAAAAAAGGAGCAAGAGATTTTGAGTTTTCAAATATAAATGCTGGTTATCTTCTCCTGGTTGGCACAACTCTACTAATTTTTTTCTTGCTTTTTATTAATAGTTTATTTTACTCTTTTGGCAAATAATATTTTTTTAGTTTCGTATACTTCTGATTAACTCAAATATTTGTTTTTTTTTCTTGTTTCTTAAATTTTACATTGCACTTTCAGAAGGAGTTGGAGAATTTAATTTTACAACAAAGTAGCTTCCTTCACACTTTGTCGCTAATTACATTCCTTGAACTTTATGTGCAACTTCAATTCGACAATTCAATTAAAGTAGAAAAAAAATTGGAAAAATCAAATTGTAAATGTTTTCGAAAATCAGTAACAAACAAAAAACTGAAAACTTTTTATTGGGCTAGAAAGAAAAAAATGCACGAAGTTTCATTTATGTAATGGCTGCCTATTTGATCAACTACTTAATTTTATTTATATTTTCTGAATGTTAAAACGAATCATAAATAAAAGAAAAGACATTGAAATTTACATTTATTTCCTATAAGCAAAATTTCCACAAAATTTTTAAGTTCTCTAAAAAACAGGCACTTTAAAAAGGAAAAAAATTTTAAATATATGAACAAAAACAATAATAGATATTCTGAATTTGAATGCACCGAATTATAGAAAATTGTAACAGGATTTAATTTATTGAAAAAGAGTTTTTCTTATATTAATTTAATAATGTTTTTGGATAACCTTCATTATCAGAGAAATTATCAGATTATGAACCATATTATTATTTTATCATTCGCATTATCTCGGAAATAACTGGTATGTTTCACCCTTTTGTATATCTGCTGCTTCTTTATCTATTTTACAATATCATCATGCCTTGATTTCCTTGGTACTTTTCTTCTCAATTCGATTTAGAATAATTAAAGAGATTTTTTCAGAAGGTATGCATACAACATACCTGATAAATATAATTTTTTTGTGATTCTTAAAAAATTACTTCTTATTAAAATATCTAAAAATAGTTATGTAATTTAAAGCACTTAATTTCTAAACAAATTGATGATTTGATTTTTGTAAATCGAATTTACTTAAGATTTAAAAAAAACAATCAAATAATAATTATTCGATTAAAAATTATTCGAATAAAAATTATTAAAATATTACGAATAAAACTTTTAATGCGTAATACCCCTAACAAAATCGGTGAAAGAAGGGGGAAACTATGAGAATATAAATACTAGCTTAAACAAGTATAAGTTACGCTCTACGTTCGTCAAGCTTTATACACTCTACAGAAAAGCGAATGGAATTATGCGAATTCAACTGCATCCAGAAAGTGTTATTTAAATCCAGAAAATTATTTAGTTTTGATAGCTGATCATGGACATTTAATTTTAAACTAAATATAAGATATGCACGGCGTCAAAAAAAATTATGATTTACATTTACAGCGAAGCACAACACCATTTTTCTCTATTAAAAAACAATTTGCAGCCTCAAACATCCACAATGTTCTTATTAAATAATTTAAGTCACTTAAGAGTCATGAAATATTCATCAGCAAAATAACTTCAAATATTTTGCAATTCATGATTTAATTAATTCAAGGATTTTTTCCACATTCATTTTCTCTTCCTGTTTGTTTTCGAAATGGTGTTTAAACTCCATCAAATTGTTGGATGTTTGTTAAAGGAAACAAAAAAATTTGTAAAATTTTGCTGGCCATCCTTCTAAAATTTATACAAAACACAAAAAAAATGTTTATTAAAAGATAAATATAAACTCTTAGCATTTATTAAGGAAGTAAAAGGGAAGAGATAAGAATGAGTTTAAACAAAACAGCTTTTTTTGAAACATTAAAAATTCAATGTTAATTTACACTTAAATTTTTTTTAAATCTGTTTTATAAAGATAAAAGAAAAAAAGCAAACGCAAAATAGTTATTTATCTATTATTCATTTCTGAAATTTTTTCACTACGTTTATTTTGTTTCAACTTCTTAGAATCATTTACTTCGTTTCTTTATTTTACATTTTAATTCATTATCACGATTTGAAAGGAAAAAAAAACTCACAAAAAAGGAGTGAGAACGGCAAAAATCAGTCTTTTAGAAATTTAAAACAAAATGAAATAAATTTCTGTGAAATCCCTGTTTAAAAATAACCCTCCAAGAATCAGCTGTCACTAAACTTGATTAAAAAATATTATTTTGGCTCTTAAGATTATCTTTGCGAAATATAACTTTCATATATCAAAGAGATATTTTTATTACACCCCTACAACAAGGGTTACGTTACTTTCGTTTACACAATTAATTAACTTTTGATGACGTTCTTTAGTGCATTTTTTTTTAAGTTATCACGATTGTTTTTTTTTTTTTTTTTTTTTGTTTGTGAATATTTTGAAATTTTGGTGATATTAATATTTTTTAATTGAAATTGCATTCCAAAGAAAGGATATCTAGCTGAAGGAAATCTAGTTTGCTTTCTTAGTGCATTCCTTAGCTCCCTTATCATTCGTATCACATATTCCGTTTTGATTAGTAATTATCATTACCAAAGACTTATTTTTTTCTTTGTTTTAGAATACGTTCGATTTTAATCAATAAAAAAAAAACGTGGCAATACAAGTCATTGAACGTATAAAATTGCATAATTTTAGGCGTTTTTTAAATTCGTTGTCGTGTCTTCTCTACAGTTTTGTTTTGTGCTAACGGAAATATTTATTAGACAAAGTCCGCAAAAACTAAAAATATGGTAACACTAAGAACGCCAAATAAATTTATAAAGGTGAACAATTGTTAATTGTAAAATTCCTCTAAATAAATTCCAAAAGAGTTTTTTTACCTTTCCTATTTATCTTTAAAAAATTTGTTTGTTCCTTCTAGGTAGAGCTGTAAATGAATAATTTTTTTATATTTTAATTCGTTAAGAATTAACTAAATTTTAAACAATTTTTCTCACAAAAACAAGAAAAAAATTTGAATCAATATAAAGGAATTACTAAGAACTATATTCCAATTCAAATGAATAGAAGGAAAAAAATATAGAATGAGTTGCCATTTGTTTTCATTTTAAATGAATTTGCTAAAGTGAATTGCAGTTCATTTCCAATTCATTTGAATTAAATTGGTTTTGAATTCACTTAATTGAGTTAGAAAAACGAATTGCAATTCAAGTAAATGAAACCAAAATTTAGTTGCAATCAATTGAATTCAAGAGCATATCTAGGAGTGGTGAAAAATGAAAATTTCCACTAGAGTGAAAATATTCGATGAATAAAGGTAAAAGAAACATGGAGATGTTTACTGCGTATTAAATAATATAATCAAATACAATTTTAATCAATAAGTTGGTAATGAATTGATAATTGTTTTTTATAATTAACCTTTATAAACTGTCTACATTGTTTTTACGTTTTTAAACTAAAAATTCCGAATAAAAATACATTCATGTAAAAAAGAACATCCCTAAGGAAAATTGGATGTACAAAAATTAATTAATTTTTTTAGCATTAAGAGGCTATTTTGATAGATTTTAGTTTACTTAAATGTGCATCCTTTAATTTGAAATGGAACGTCTGCTTAATGTAGGGTATTTTAATACCAACTAGTCTTGCAGATTTTTCATTAAATTATTTACCCGAGTAACAGTTGCATTCAAAGGTTTCTTTTGATTTTATTTACAATCGCTTGAAATTGCTTTAATTTTTGCTTGGAATTTTGACCCTTTTATTTTGCTGCTTTTTTTATTTTTCTCATTTCTGGTCAAATTAAAAACTTAATAAGAAAAAACTCGCTAGAGTATAAAAGCATTGTATAAAAAGTAATTTTTTCACTTTTCTTTATTTTTAGTTTTCTTATCTTTTGTCTGCTTAAAACAGGAGAAATCAGTAAAAATGATAATTTCATTAATTACAACAAAAACAACTAGAAGAAAAACAACACTTATGCTAATTAAATCTTTTAAACTAAATCTACAAAAAAAGGTGAGTTTTTCTTTAAATACTGTAAAAATGAACTGTTTTAAATAATGAAAATAACTTTTCTTTTTTTTTCTATGTTTCTTTTTATTTACTTTTCCATTTCAGCCCTTAATTTCATTATGAAAATTGTTATAACTCTGGATAGACTTAACACCGTTCAATGAAGGTTTTTGTAAAATATGTCTGTAAATAACTTTAATTATGCCCTAAATTAAATGTTGATTTAGAAATTTCATAGTTTTTAAGGAATAAATGGAAGTGTAAAAACTATAATAAAACAAAAATTATGTAAAATAGTCAGCTTGTAAAATTAAATATATGAAAATAAAAACTGCTTATTAAAAATGTATATTTATAACTTTATGTACAAAAAAATAATGTACACCATTTGCATATAAGAAATAGTAAAATTATTTAAGCTTTTTTACTTAAAGATTAAGTTAGAACTTTCTCGCTATCATAAATTTTAAAATTAATTTTTATGACTTGAAAATTTTTAAGAACAAAAAATATAAAAAACTTTTAATTTTACGACTATAATCTACAAGAAAATATTTTTGCTACAAATCTCCACAGCAAAGTAATTAAAGAAAATTATGACCTTTATAGATCATCTTTAGCTGTGGTACTTTTAAAACAAATCTTGTTTTCAGAACTTCTACTAAAACGGTTTATCAACAAAAGCTTAATTATCAACAGTCAAATTATAAACAAAAAATCATGCGTGTTTTTCCTTTTCCAGCAACAAAAGATTATTAACCTAAAATTTTCAGTGGAGGTGAGAAACATTTTAAGAGAATTTAAAAATCCGAACTTATCATATGAAACAAATCCGTTGGAAAGAATATTTACATTGTTTTGCATTAAACTTATGCAAATACTGCAAAACAAATTAATTTTTTTTAAATAATACCATTTTCTGAAATTTCTTGATTATTTCGAGTTGTTTTCAACAAAACAGTATCAATAATTTCGTATTTACTAAATGTCTAAAAATGTACACTACATTACCGCCCCTATCGCGGTAATATAGTGTACAAAACTCCCAAATTTTACGATTTGCTATCGTCAATGTTCCCATAGAAATTTTTTTGTGAATGCGTTCACAAACATAAAAAATATGGCATCGCGATTATTTACTCCCAACAACTATTTTACGAAATTAATTCACAAAAATTGTTATTGGGAACAAGAAGTACAAATTGAAGTTGCTACATATTTGATTTTAAATGTCCAACGTTATTATTTATTATTAAACTTATTTAATTAAAGGAGTATTAGTAAATATCAAAATACTTGCTCTGTGAAAGCCATGTGCGCGCAGCCAGCGTATGGTAAGGGATTTCAAAAAAAGAAAAAAGGATGTAGCTTAATTTTTGAATGTGCTGAGCACTACGTTGAATAGCCGTTGAAATCTTTTCTATTGTAAAATAAATACCGGTGTTTTGACGGAACGTAGATCCTCACAGCCTACCACCCCTGGTGTTAGATATTTTGTGTAAAAACCTTGTGAAATCTCTTTCTTTTCATCAAGAGATGGCCACAAAATCCATTGGGGACGCAAAACTTTTTCTAATGTCACTCAAACTTCTGCTAGCACTTCACTAAATGTAGATTGTGCTAAGCCGACATCGATTTGTCTGCCCACCCCCTTTTGGTAGCTGCCTTTCGCCAAAAAACATAAGGTGATAGCCAATTTCACTACAGTGGGTACTGGGAACATTTTACCTCTAGGAGGCAAGTTTTCTTCACAAAATAAACTTTTCTTTTATAAGCACGCAAACTATTCATAAATCAAAACAGACAATTCAAAATAGAAATTTTTACTCCCATGATATTCACAATAGACTTTTTACTCCCAAAAAATTCGCGATACCAATTTGTTGGGGATGGGAAATCACGTTTACTCCCAAACAACTTATTCCCATAATATTCCCGATAGGGGTGTTCATTTCTAACATCTAACATCATTTATAATTATTTTCTGTGCTTATTACTAAAATATTTTCAAAATTAAGAGGTGATTTGACTTAGCAGACACAGCTAATGTATCTCAGATTTGTAGATATTTAGTAAATAAAAATAAAATAGTTTTATACTTTGCATTTGCTTAAAATTTTTTATATCATAAAATAACTTGTTTTTTAAAAATTTACTTTGAAATTTATTTGTTTTTTATTTTTGTTATTGTTTCTTTTCCACCATCAAAATCAACCCGTGAAATACCGTCGCTGTGCATTTTTTTAAATTAAATTTTCTTTTTTTTCCTCTTATTTTAATTGGCTTTTTTATTTTAAGTTTTTTTTTTTTTTAAACTGTTTTCTCACTTTTTTTACTTTTATCTGACAATGCTTTTGTTGTCAGATGTTTGAAATTTCCAACATATTAAAATATATTTTGAACTGACAATGTCTGACAATGTTCTGACAATGCAAATAAAAGTGTTCACGCAATTGTAAGGTATCTGATAATATTATTGTCAGATAGAAGCCTGCCAATTATCTGGCAATGGTTTTTCATACAATATTGTCAGACAACAAGTGCAAGTTCACACGACTATTAGGCGTTTTCTGTACATTTTTCTGACAATATTGTAAGATCTGACAACCGTCTGTAAATTTTTTTTTAATTTTTGTTGTTGTTTTATTTTGTGTTGAAATAAATATTTTTTTCCTGATGATGCTACACAAACGAGTAGAAAAATATCGAAAATACAAATTATAATTGCTTGAAATATTATCTTACTAAACTAAAAGGTCGAATAAAAACTATATTAAAATATTTATACATCATTGGTTTTATGAAGAAAGGGTTTAAGTCGAGTTCTTACGAAATTTTTAAAACATTATATTCACACCTTACATAGTTTTACACTAATTTGCATTTTAAATATTGTATATTGATAAATATAGTTTTTATTGTGTTTTTAACTTCTCATGTAAAGTTACAATTATGCAAGTTATGGTATTTTTTATGAGACTAACGATATAGGTGTCTGGCCTTTTTTCCTTAGAATTTAATTTTAGAATCAAAATATAAATGTTAAGTGTTAACAACTGGAGGTTATAGTTTTTGCAATTTAATTTTTTTTTTAAGTTTAATTTTTATTAAATTATGATTTGAACTATGGATATTATAAATTAATTGAAATTATTATGGCTTAAGTTCATTTGTTTTGATACATTTGTAAAATAAATAATCTTTCTAAAAAACAAAAGGTTTTTAGAAATTAAAACAAATGAACTTAAGCCAAAATAATTTTAATTCATTTACAATTTACAAATACACAAAAGATTTATTTTGAAAAAAGTGTTTCAATTCTCTCTAGACTGTCACTTATGATGGAAGAAGTTGCTAGTCTAATTATCTCTTTTATTGTACCCTTAGTTGTCTGGGTCTAGATCATTAAGCTTTATGTCCTTTCAAGGTACTGTATATTATAATACAGCCTTGTTCGCTATTGATATTCAGTCCGGATAAGTGAGAAACAATATTTGTACTTATAAAAGTAATTTCGGAGATAAAGTACTAAAAATCTTGTCAGAGATTTATGTTCGAAAATCTGAGTTGTTAAAAATGGTCTAAGATGTATAATTTTTTGTGCTTATCCTCCCTATATTGCCCGCTTTTCTCACTCGTTTAGGTCCTGACTCTGGAAACAGATTTAGGTGAGGAGATATCTATATTTTAAATTTCACTAAAATAAATTGGCAGATATTTTACTTAAATTGATTGAGATGCATAAAAACACCCGTTTCCGCTTTTCTCCCTTCCTAGCCCACTGTTTAAAAATATAAATACACTGTTTTACTATGAGGACAATTACCTACCAGTGTTTTAAATTAACTCTTAAGCGCAGGCTGGTGCCTCCAGGTTTCAAATCTCTAGCTGCAACAGTAATTATAATATTTTTTTATTCCCATTATATGTGGGATGTATCTCACCCTTCCATCAATAATACAATTTGATATCAGCCCACTTTCGTATAATAAACCATTCATGCAAAGAGCTCCTTCACTTACCTGAAGTTTAAAAAATAAACTTGAGAAAATATTCATGATTTAGCTGTTGCTTGATCAAAATTTTCGATTTTAAAACATGTTAGCTGCTGACTTCAAATACAAAGCTTTGTTTAAATTGATTATTATATTAAATGGCCCATGTTCATAGTTAAAATAAAGTCTACTTTAAGGGAACTAAAGTCGGTTTTACTTTAGATTCGACTCTAACTCATTATTCCATATTTATTTTATTTGGTTTAAGAACACAATACTCTTTATCTGAGTTTTATACCAAAGTGAACAAAATATAAGCAGGATAACTTTTTTCTAGTGTTTGTTTAGAAATTGTATGAAAACATTTATCAAACTAGAGTTGACACCCAGTTAAAGCCGATTCGACTTAAAGTATGCTGTATTTTGGACTATGGATGCAAAAAAGATAATAAGAGCCTTTTATTTTAGAGTATACTTTAGCAAGAGCCGACTTAAGTCTATAACTATGAATATGGGCCCATGTTTTTTAATTTTCCTGATTTTTTTTAATAAATTAATTTTTACTTTTTCTTTTTAAATTTAAACAGCAAGTAAATTCAAAACTGTGATTTTAAAATAATCAGGATTGTTAAAGTACTTAGATCCAAAAGTGGTTTCACTTCCATAATTGGTTTTTCACAAATTAAAAAATAACAAATTCCTATTTTCATCTTTAAAGTAGTTTAAAGTAGTTTCTTTGAAATTTTTTTATCTGCAGTTTTTGAATGTTTTTTTTTTTTTTATACGGAATTAAGAGCATTCCGAACAGAATGTGTGAAATGCATTTAATAAATTTTATTTCAATAAGAAATGAAAAACTATAGTTCGTTTATTAAAACGAAATTAAAAATTTTTCACATGAGCTACAATTAATCAGAAAATTTTTGTTATAATGATTATTCTGTGTAAAACAGAGTGATGTTATTTTCAAGTGAAAATTTTTTTCTAGGCTGCCTTTGCAAAAAAAAAAAAAAAAATAATAATAATAATAAAAAAACTACAGAGATTTTTTTAGTTAGTTTTATGCTAAATTTTTAATTTTAATTTTGAATTGAAACCATAAATATGGCACTACAATAACTAAAAAATTAATTATAATGTTAATATGCTTTTTTCACGTTTTATTTAATGCCATATAAATTTTTAATTAATTTAGTTATCATTAAAAAACTTATAAATAATAATAGTAAAGTGTACAACAATGAAGAAGCCATTTGTAAACTAAATGTAAAAAATAAAATAAATGAATATAAAACAAAGCAAGGCTGTGTGTTCTGAAAATAAAACATATAAAACAAGTTTTAAAAAGTTTATACAACAATGTAATTATGCTTAATTCACAGATATAAAATTAAAACGCTAAAACAAAAAAACTAATAGACACATGTAAATGTATAGACATAATATTAATAAAAAAAACAATAAACCAGAATTAGTTAAACCCCTAGTGATATTTACTAGTTTAAGGCAGACAAAATTGCAACAAAAAAATATATAATAAAATTATAAATAAATTTAAGTAGCGTAAAGTATTAAAATAAATTAAGGAAAAATGATGTATAAAATATAAATAAAAAATGTGTTGAAATAAAATATCATGATTTTATAAAAAAATATATTAAATGTTAATTTATTTAATTTTTGTCATTTTCAAACTAATGGGTGAGTAAAAGTATGCATAGCAAATATATACTCGCCAGGTTACAGGTTACCCTGTAATTTACACACAATTTTTCTTTTTATTAATTGTTTAATGCGATTTAATAAAAAAGAAAATACTTATTCGAAGCAGTATAAAAAACAAATGAAACGTTTCGTGAAAAATTTACTGTCTTTTTCTATGTCTCAAGAATTATGTTATTCACCGATTACAGCTTAAAACAAATTAGAGTGCTATATTTGACTATGTCGGATCTTATATACCCTTCACTATATATGAACATTTAGTGTAGTGAAGCAACTCCAATCAAAATAACAAATATTGGGGTTACGGAAACTATCAAAAATTAGAAAAAAAATAAATTCTGTATATAATTTTACATAAAAATGTCATCGCCTTTTAATGGGTTACGATTTTTAAAAAAAAATTATTATTTTAAGAAAAATCCCTTAAAAGCTTTTAAATGATACCTATTTTGATACCTTAAAAAAATATAGTACATAATCGTGCTTTTCTATGAAAAGTTCAGAGGCGAGCACCAATTTTTTTATTTACAGTTTTTCTTTATTTTTTGTTTTTAATTGAAGTTACTTCACTAAACTAGATTTGCTCCAAATAATTTGGAAAATATAAAGGTGACAGACAATTAAAAAACAAAATCCATAAAAACGCCATCGGCTCTTAATGGGTTAAGCATTTTTTTAAATTTTTTGTGTTTTCTGAAAATGATATAGATATTGATATTTAAAAAATTTTTAAATTTCAGAGGCCCCTAACTCAGAAAATATGGGTGAGCGCCCATAAATTTTTCTTGATTGAAGGTACTTCATTGGTCCAAATAATATGGAAAAATTAGAAGCAGGCGTGGTGGTTTGCCAACTGCCTGGAAAAACATGAAGGATCTTTCCGATTTTCAATATCAAAATTTTCAAAACAATGTCTGATTGATTGGCGTATTAAAATTTTCTTTAGCTTGTCTAGTGCCTTGGATTTCAATCCTCACAAAGACGGATAGACGAACATCGCTCTATCGTTCTTGCTATGCACTCAGGACTTAGAATAAATATACTTAATGCGGTTGGAGATGGCTATTGTAGAACTTATAAACGGATTGACAAACTTAAAGAAATTTTTTCCACCTGTGGTGAAGGGTATGAAAAAACAAACTATTTAAGATTTTTTTTGTTTGGACGATCACGGGACTGGCACATAAACTTTTTAAAGTCTTTCAATGGGCTTCGAAAAAAATTAAAACCAAAAAAAAACTTTTTCAATACTAAAGTTTCCAAATGAATCTAGCTTTTTCCCCCTTCTACCTTCTTTTATATACCAATACATTCGTTAAATTGCCTTGTACAATTTTCCCAAAAATATCCGCTTCCAAATGTTTCAATCTTGTTCTCAATATTTTCTGGCTTTCTACCTTTAATGGGATTTTTAAAGGAACAAAACCAAAGGAAACGTTTCGTTTTGTTTATATTGGTACCCTGGTAAATCGCCCCTTCGGTATTAGTTTTATATTTTATATTTGTTTTTATAGATGATGGCACACTCTGTGCATTTGAATTGTATGCTATAACGTTTTAAAATGTAAGGTCATATTCGAACAACAATATCGCCATGGAGACACCCTTTATAGTTCATCTCATTTTAATATTTGCTATTGTAGCGGCCATAATAATATAACTTTTATACAAGATTCTGCAAGAATCAGACAGGTATTTTAGTAAAGACAGTTTTTATCCTTTAGGTATAGAACATTCAAGGCCAGTTTAAGCGGCTTCACTTTCGATAATTTGTAATAATTTTTTGTATTTTTTTTTTTTTATAATTTTAATATTGTTATATTTTACCTCTTCAAAATTAGGATTTTTTCGATAAAAAACAGCACAATAAGTTTTGTTTTACCTTTGCGATGTGCTGTTAGTTACCCTTTATTTCTTGCTCTGTTTTTTTTTTCCAAACAAGTCCCCAAAGGCCTCTTATTTTTACTACACAAGCGACTTGATTATCTTATCTGCTCTTCCTAAATAAAAGCTTTGGCTTTTTTTCTTAAATTTAGACTCGAAAAGGCTTGTACTACTGTTTTTCACTTATTCGCCTATTAAATAACTGACCCAATAACATTTATATATTTCTCAATCCTTGGGGTTCATGGGACTTGAACTCATGTGTTCTTAGTTAATTTGGTTTACAACAGGCAGACAGCTCTGCTATTGCAACCACCGTTATTTCTCATTTTTATTTTTTTATTTTTTTTTATTCACACCCACTGTTCTTTGTTAGAGGTGGAAGTAAATTATGCTTGCGGTGATTACTAATTAACTCTATTCTAATAAAATAAAACAAAAGGCATAATAATAGTGTGAAAAAGTTTGCATAAAATATCGCCTTAATTTTACTACTTTTTCAACATAATTTAAAACTAATTTAGGAGTTTTTGCAGCAACTGATACAATTCTTGTTCTCAAACATACATAAATAACGACATCAACACATGTAAACTTAATTGAAGAGGTAAACAAATGTCAAAAATACGTGACGTATTAGTTTGTGTGCGTGCTGGCTTGAGTGTGTGTGTGTGTATGTTTATTTTAGTTTTTAAACTTTTCATTCTACACGTTTCTTGTAAAAATATTAAGGCGTTTATATCCGTTTAACTTTTCACAGGAAAATAAAATTTTTAAAGGGATGCAGAGCAAAAAAGCACACAAGGAATACGGCAAGTGATTGAGGAAAGAAAAATCACGCCTTTCAAATTTTCAATTTACATTCGTACACATTCTAAAAAATAAACGCAGCATCAAATCAAATTTCAATATAAATTAGTTTGAGGTTGTATGTGTGTCTATGTTGATGTTTGAGAATAAAATATGCGTTAAAAGTTCACACGCACACACTACCATCAACCAACATTCAATTCATACCAAATATCCAAACGCACATACACCGATCCACAAAAGCTTCTGTTCTAACATTTATATTTACGAAAATGGAAAATTTTCGGTTAAAATGTTCGAAATGTCTCAAGTGTATTTGATAAATGAAAACAAACTAAGAATGTGTTTGAAGAATGAATGCAAGATTAAACGTGAGCTTGTTGTTGTTTTCGTTTTCGTTGCCGTTGCTGTTGTTTTTTTCTTAAAAGATTTATGTTTCTGATTATTGGCAGTTTGTATCTGGTAGCAAGTTAAGCGGAGTGAGTGTGTGAGTTTTGCCTGACTTTATTGCCTTTATTGAATTTTAAGCTTCCTCCACGTTTAAATGCTTCATTCATTTAAGGTCTTAGAAGTTGTTTCATTTATGTTCGAAGCTTAAGAAACAATAAAGAATTTTAGCAATTGTATTATTTTGAAATATGATTTGGTATTTATGTTGATAAAGGTGTTATTGTTACGAGTATTTATGTAAATTTTTTCTTTTAGAAAATTAACTATGATTATTTGCATATGATTTATGGCTTTCATGTGTTATAAAGGTTATTTTAGTCATCTACAAAAATATTGCAAATTCGTAATAAATAAAATTCAAGAAAGTTTTTCAATTAATCTTTTGAAAAACAAATAAACAATAGCAGAAGTGTAGAGCTTTTATTTTTATAAAGCTGTCGATTTTTTATATATATTTTTGAACATTATAATTTATTAAGAAATTTTAACAAGACATTTGTGTTAAAATGAAGTTGTTTCAAGCGGAAATAAACTCAAGCCATTTAGGATTTTTAGTTTGAGTGTTCGTTGCTTTTCATAAATTTGTATTGTGAAAAATGGAAAAAGTATAATGGAAAGAGCTATTGTTGCGTCGAACTTAAGTTTAAGTTTTGCAATTCTAGGCTGATAAAAACAAATAACGATTAAGTATTCAGGTATTTTTAAAAATGTAAATTGGATTAAATTTTATTTCGACAAAAAAAGATTGCTAATGAAAAAAGTCATACTTTAATGCTCGAAATTTTGTAATACTGCTATCGCCATTAACGATTAAGCTGAGCAACTACTGTATTTACTGTTAATAGAGGTTGATGTTTGTATGTGGAACAGAGCCACAGTAAATAAGATCGGCGTCTTCTTAAAAAACAAAGGCAATTTTCAAAACAAACCACGTGAATATTTAATTAAATTAATTATATCTTAAAAAATATCTTGGTACTTTTTATCCCGATTAATTTATTAAATCACTGATATCGATTATCGAGGGGAATATCGGAATAGTATGCAACTGCCTGCGCATAAAACAAAAATAAGCTATCGTAGCCTTTTTTGATATTTTATTTTTCATCTTTTAACTGTTTTAAAAAAGTAAGCCGTATACAGTAGATAAAAAATAATATCATTGTTTATTATTGTTGGTTTTCGCTTAAACTTTGTTTTTTGTCTTTATTTTATTGTTTGGGCAAAAATCCTTAATTTATTATAAATGTAAGTGAGAAGTTTTCTGAGAAGCTAAGTAAGCGGTGGCGAAATGGCCAACGAGACGTGTTTTCACCCTCAAAAACCAATATCGGTAGTTTAATAATTTAATCGTAATAAAAAATATGGCACGATATTCTTTAAGAAGCAATTATTGTTATGTTGCTTCTGTATATAGAAAATCAAAAGAAGTTGGATAAATAGCTTCTATAGTAAAATTAAAGCAAAAGACCAAATCTTGAAGGACAGTTCGTTAGAAAGGAAAGTAATGACATGAAAATAGGTGGCTGATAAAATTGATGTGCTAAACAAGGTATCGTAAGTTTGTAACTCATCGAAAATACAGTATATTTGTAGTCTATGTGGTTTCCCTGGTAAAATTCGCATGTTTGCTAGACATCGAAAGATTTCGGTTTAACCCAAGTCAATGCGTTATGGCGAAAAAATTGTTTACTCAGTAGGAAAATGATCGTGAGTACACATTTAGTTGGTGCCACATCTTGACGTGCTGGCATTTGTAAAGAAAATTAATGCTATAATTGAGATTTAAACAACTTAACAATATACTCACCTGCTTATGTTTGCACGTATTATTTCTATAACTTTGCAGCTTTCTGTTAATGTACAGTAAGAACTCTGGAGGTACATAAGGTTCTTGGTTTTATTTAATTTATTTTTCTTGTAAAAAATCATGAAGTTTAAAGAAAGCAAAATAATTATAAAAGCAAACATTAATAAATATTTTAGTATTTTGCATATTGTTACTGCCTTTAAAAATAAAATGTCACTAACACCTGAAGCCATAAAAAAGTTTTTTCAGTAATAATAAAACTAATATCTCAGAAATTAAATTTTATTATCTGAGCACCTTTAATATTTGCGATAACCAAATTATCGCAACAAATCACTGTTATTTCGTTAATACTGTTTTTTTTATTAATTATTTATTAATTCATTTTTCGTTTTCTTAAAAGTTTTTAAACTAAATCTTGGCTAAATTTGTTTATGCATATTTCACTTATACTTGTGCACTCGTTGATATATAAATATTTCACAATCCCATTATACTACAGATAAACCATAAAACAAAGGCCGAGAGCAATTTAAAGGAAACGGAAGCTGTCCTTAAAAAAGAAAATATCTAAACCTTCTCTAAATGTTCAACAAGGAAAATGAAAAAAAAAACATACAAACTTTAAGTTAAACATATCTTTCAGAAATTCGAAAAAATGCAGAGTTTTTACCTTCTTATTTGTTGATTTTTCTTATCACAATCATTTGTTACTTTACATGATACTGCGAGAGCCAAGTATTTTGATGTGTTTGTATGTATGTTAGTTAATGTTGCATTACGCAACAGTGATTTTAATCACTTTGCAGTCGCTAATGCATTGAACGATAGATGGATGGATGGCTGCATAGAATGAGAGTACTATCAAATTCACCATTAGCCGATTGATGATGCATCCGGTTGCGGACAACAGCTGCATTGTGGTTTATGAACAGCATTACAACAATAAGAACAATAGCCATAGCATTTCCAATTATCTATGGCAAACTATGACTTGGTCTCACGTTTCAACTTGCAACCACAAAAGCGCAGTTTTACATTGTTTTTTTTTTTGCACAAATGGACAGCCGAACACACAATTATCCTTATAAATGGTTGTCAAACATTCGAACAATCATTTAGAATGACTGATATAGAAGTCGACGGACGATTGTACATAAGTAAAAATTCAATATTGAAGAAATAACCCTTCATGGCGCAAAATAATAAGTTATAAAAAAGTTCTGAAAACCCTTCTTTTTAAACGAAATAAACTCTTTTGTCAGTTATAATGTACATAAGAACTACCCTACAATTTCATATTTAATTTTTGTGCTGTAAACTAAGTTTGTAATGTTTTACTTAACAACTTTTGTTCTAACACGAGATCTTTTATACAAAAATTATCAATTTCTTGTCAAAACCTCTTAATTAATTTATTGTAAAATTGAAAATGAAAAAAATTGACTTTTTGGACAATAAATGATTTTATGTAAAAAAGTAAAATGTAGATTTTTAAAGTAACTATGAGGACTTTTGTAGGTAAATAACTCTGTTCATCGTGGTTCAGTCATGATTAACACACAAAATGTAAAATGATACCAGAAATAAATTTCGTATAAAACAAATATTTTGTAGAAAATGTTCGTTATGTAGAAGGTGAATTTTTCTGCTAAATAATAATTTTTCAGTGACCTTTTATGCAAAAAATATTTTTTTGTGTATAAAATGGCTCATAGTATAAAAGATTTAATTTTTCTGTATGTTTAAGACTTTCTTGCCTCGCGCTGGTGTATATACGGCTGAGAAATCTCGGTCAGCGGTACTACGGGCGCCTATCTGGTATATCATTACTGGGTCCAAGTAGGATCAGTTTCTTTTTGAGTTGCAGTGGATGGTTCAATGGCCCACAACAGAACATTGCGACTCAGTTTATGAAATGAGCGCATTCTTTTGCCAGCTGGCCCTATTCAGCAGGGTCTTCTCTGCACTTTTCGGATCTTTTCTAAGAGGATACTCTGCATTTCGATTCGAAAGCAAAGATGTTCGAAGCCCAATGTATCAATACAAGGTCGAATAAATTTCTTTTTAATTCGAAACGCTGTGTAATCCCCCTAGATTTTTCATACCCGCGGTTCTTTCTTTTTCTTATTTGTATTTCAAAATTATTTTATTTTATATAAATAACGCAGCTAGTGTGTAAGCAAATTAATTTTGTAAAAAACTGGAGGCAAATTACGGCATTCGATTTCAATCGATATTTACATTAAAGTTCTATAGAAATTTCGATCGATATCGAATGCCGTAATAAGCTCCCTGTGTTTTTGTGTATGAAAGCGACTTTTCTTGTATGAAAGATATATTTTGTGTGTGAAACTTGAAAATGAGTTTTTGTGCATAAACATTTTTTCTCTATAAATGTGCGTTCTTGTGTATAAAACTAATATTTTGCGTATAATAATGACTTAATTGTGTAAAAAGAAAATCATTGTAGAAAAGTGATTTTTTATGTAAAAATTTAACTTTTTTTGTAAAAAAATTACTTATTTGTGAAATGTGACTTTTTTTAAAATATACATAGTGACTTAAAAAAAATTTTTGCGTAAAACGTAAATATTGTATATAGAACTGACTGTTCCTATTTAAAGAGACTTTATATGTCAAGACGTGACTTTTTGTGTAGAAAAGCAGTTCTTTATTATTTCGTGTAATTAAAAGGATATTTCCTATAAAGGCAAAAAATAAAATTTCCTTTATTTTTAAAACAGATTAATTTTCTATTAAGAAAATATATTATCTCTTAAAAATAATTCTTTTTATAACAATTAGCATGATGCCGCAACAGCAACTACAATACTCTAAAGCAAAAACTATTAAAAAATAAAAATAAAATTTGCAATCGTGGCTTAACCGGAGGTTAGCAAAAATCAAGAATATGTAAATATGTGTGACGATTTATAAGATTTATAAAGAGAATAGAAAAAAAAACTTTTGGTTATGTGTGGACTTTGCTTGACCAAAGTTAAAGTGATTAATTATAAATATTCCTAGTATTTTTATTTATAAAATTAATTGCTTAAATAAATAATATTAACAATGTACACAATCTGGTACCAAATTTTTTTAATTTAATTTCTAGTCAACCTGGAAAATGCTTCCTATTATAATTTCTATTAAGATTTTAATTGCAATTTTTGCAAATATTTTGCCATATTAACAATATATCCTTACTAAGTAATACAAGAGTTATCTCTACCAAATACCCTAGAACATTAATGTGGAGTGTTTAAATGTCACATTAAGTTCTCTACTTAACATGCCACTGTAACACTGCTCGCTTTTGGTATGTTGCAATTCAGTTACGAAACTCTTTAATTCTATCTTGTTAATATGACACTAGACTATTGCTTTGCTACAGATGTTGCTTCCACTGTTGCACATCAATAGCTGTGCAAGAGGTTTGTTAAATTTGTTTTGATTTTTTTATATTATTTTTTTCTAAATCAGTTGTCTTTTTGTTGGTTATTCAAATGGGTATTTATGGTTATACTTGCTTGTTTAAATCGTTGGCATACATTTCAAACTCTTCTTTATGGTTGCATTAACTTCCTCCAACCATTACTTCCGATTGTGTTCTGTATTTTTAACCAATAATTTCTAACCATATGCATGTGCATGTGTGTTTATTGGTGTATAAAAGAGTAGGAGGATTGGATTGGCATATACAAATGCATAAACGTGTATATAATTTCCCAATATTGATATTTTATCTTTTTTTGTTATTGCTGCTGCTGCGGTTATGGCTGCTGTATTAAGAACCTTGCATCTACTAGATACAGTTTTATATCTATGTATGTTACCACAATAATCTTATTAGTAGTTAGTTGTTCGAACCTAATCAATTACCAACGTAATTACAAACTTTACTAATCTGCTTACGTACTGATTCAAAGCGTTACGTGTCCTCCACTACCTACACATTCACTATATTATAGAGTTTAGTATATTTACGCAACACATACATAAGTATTCACTTCTTCAAACACATATTGTACTACTTAGTCTCTATATGTGTGGTTGTGTTACTACTGTGTGTATATATTATCGCCTGGGTAATTTTAAGTACTTCATGTATGTTTAATGTGATGAATTTAGGTTGAGTAAATAGATATCAAGCGTTTCGCGATAAGAGCATTAGATTCTACAAGGATTGTTTTATAAATATTTAAAGGGAATTCAAGATGGTATCTGGTCACAAGTTAAATTTGTGACAACTTATTAGTTACACGGACAGATAAAGTATCATTTATTTTTTTATAGTGATAAAAATAAACAACAAATAGGAAGTAAAAAACGCCTATCGAAACACTATTATAAAGGCTGAGTACAGATTAAAAAAGATCGTTTTAGTTCCCGTTAATTTTCTCTAAATAGTTATTTAATAACATTGCTTTGTTTCTTAGGATGACTTCAATTTCGTTTAAAAATATTCGTTCATAAAAAAATTTCAGAATTAAATTGGCATTAATAGCTTAGCGTGTGTGTTTCTGCATGGCATAACACTAAAAATCATTTTATAGTGAAGTCGTGATCGATATCACTATTTCTTGTTTACAAAATTTTGTGGAGGGGCTCGCTGAGATTCTGTTAAGTTTCGTCAGTTACGCGAACAGCATGCTATTTTCATCTATTTTGCTATCCACTTCTTGGCATAAAGTTTATATATAATTTCATTCACAATTTAATTTATCAAAACTTTCTATATCTTTTCTCAATTCCTTGCAGTTATCGCTGCCATTGCAGCTTGACTGAATTCCTTCTTTTTGTGTTTTATTTATATAAAGAAAATATATTACAATTTATTATATAGTTTGTTTAGAAAACAATTATAGAAATTGTTTTGATAATTAAAAAAAATTAATAGCAAAAAATAGCAAAACTACGATAGAAGTAAGTGATTGATTTTAAAGATTAAAATAGAGAAGATTAATTTGTATTTTAGTAAAAGAAATTAATTAAAATTGAAAAAAATAAATACATTTGTGTAGAAAATTATTTCTTTTAATTTTAAAACACTCGTCCTTTATTTCTTCTAATAAATTGCATAGAATATTTTCTAGCATTTTCACAGTTTTTCTAGTTGGTTTTGTCGGTTCCAAGAAAATATTCTTCCTGAATTTACTTTTGCGTTAGAATTTTCAACCATCAATGGTCGAATTGGTTTGAACTTTTTAAAGCTGCCTCCTACCGATACGGAACTATCACCTTATTCATCTAGAGTCAGTTCTGTTTTGGTTTAAAAGTTTGTAAAAATTCATTCATTAGGTTTACATCCAAATATATTTTTTAATTTTTTTTTACTTTTTTTTATTTCTTATTTCGATCATGTTTTAAATGATTTTAGAAATTTTTTTTAAGTATTAGATGTTCATGCGGCACATTTTGTTAGTTTTCATTCACTGCGTTTTACCACTTTCTGTAAAACTTTGACTAAACTCTAACCTTGAATGTCTAGAAGAGTTTGACTTACGAATTCTCGAAATTCGTGTAGTTTGCTCATGTTTCATATACATAAATAAATTTATTTCATACAAATTTGTTTTGAATTAAAAAATTAAAAAATTAAAATAAAATTCAAAAATACTAAATCGGATGTGGAAAAATAAAACCATGAAAAAAAAGGCTACGATAAATAGTACAAAATCACAAAAGGTTGACAAATTTGAATCAAAGTAATTATGAGAGAGTCGCTATTTTAAAATAACCCGGATCAGAACATTTTAAAGTTTTATTGTTCATTTAAACTATCATTAATAAGAAGTCAGTCAACAAAACATTGCTGCAATTTTTGCGGGCTTAACATCATTTTGCCATTAAATATTACAACAAAAAAAAAACAGCTTTAAAATAATACCAGGAATTTGGAAAACTAAACCTTATCAATATTACAAAAGACAAAAACAAAATCAAACAAAAAAAATGAATAAAAACATGCATTGAACCGGAAGTCATACAATTGCACGTATGTGTAGATTTTTTTTCAAATAGCTGGCAGGAGTAAACAATTTTTTTTGTAACTTTCATTGGCATACTTCGTATACTGTGATAAAAATAAACATGAGTAGAAAAAAATTGATTTTACCATTACGTAAAATACCGCGCTGCCATGTCAAGACATTGGTGTTTGAACAGGGTAGGATTTCGTACAGTAGAAATTAAATAAAGAGGAAATAAAAATTATAGAACTTGAAAAGAAATATTATTCTTATAAATAATCAAGTAGTTTTGCTCTTTACAGTTAAATGTTTTATATTTATTAAACTGGAAATATATTTATATCAATTTAGATAGTTGTTTTGCTAAAGTTGTAGTTACTCACGCTGGCTGGTTGCCCTTATATTTATTTATTTATTTTTCATTGGATAAAAAAAAAACATTGTTTATATACTTTTCTAATTTTTTGTATATTTCTTATTCCTCTAGTCGTCTAAAACATGTATTTTAAAAGTGTTGGCTTACGGAAACAGAAAATAATACGTAAACAGGAAGAAAAATTATAAAACATTTTCCTTAATATTATTACGAATTATAGAATGTCTGTTTTTACAAAAATCATTCAGGAACAAATAATAATGATTGAAACCCATATCCACACATATTAAATCAGAAGGTTACAGTTTTTTTTTGTGTTCCTATCAAATACTGAACTAAACTCTTGTAGTTTTTTAATTCATTTAAGTTTTATTCTTGTTATTTTGCAATGGACATTTGATGGAAACAAAATTGATGGCTCTAAAACTGACAGTTCTAACCAGTTAGTGGAATATATTTCACTTTGTTTAAGAATTTTTTTTTTACTTATGGCTAACAAACAGCACTTCAAAGCCACAGAGCAACAAGAACAGTAAAAGAATTTTACTTTGATTGACTGCTAAACAAAAAAATTTTATTTTTGAAAATGTTTGGTTAAAAAAGCTTTCTTGTTTTTATTTTTGGTTTCTTTACTTCAGTTATTTAGTTTTCATGAATTCGTTTATGTTGTCTTTTTTATGGAAATGTTGGCAAAGGGAAATTGACTTTTATTGTTCTCAATTATTTATCTTTTAATTTATTTATTTTGTTAGAAATTTAAAAAATTTCTTTTCACTTAAGTTTAAAAAATACTATAAAAAGTAAAATTTAGTACAGGTAAAAATAATAAATAGATTTTTCTTCCCCATTCTACTTGTATTATGAAGACTTTATGCAAAGTGGAGAAATAATAATAAAAAAGAATAAAAAATTAAAAAATACGAGTGCTATATTGATTGTGATGAATTTTATAGACCCTTCACTGGGAGAATTGTGTATTTTAGAATATTTCCTTAATTTTTGTTTAAAAATAAATTTTTTAATTAAAAAGAATGTGATATTTCAGTGACATTTTTATCGTTTAGTTATATGTTGGCTTTTAAACTTTAAGAACCAATCGATTAATTAAAGCCTCAAAGTATTTTTTCCCTTCAATTCGAAAATTAGACAAATGATTATTGGTGGTTTTAATTCATTTAAATGTGCCATAAAATAAGCCGAGAACAACTGCAAAAAAAACATAATAATAATTAAAGCTTTAAGCAGATTTGTACTAAAAAAATAATTTGCCGTTTCTGTATTGTAGGCGATCAACTCCTCTTAAAATTTGTATAAAGAGCACAAAGTTTTTTGTGTTATTTTCATAAAGATTTTCTAGAGAGTTGATTGTCTGTAATACAAAACCAGCACATAAGGTTATGGCCTTAAGCAAACTGTTCTGAACTTTTTTTTTCCTATCCTTTTTTGTTTGTAAAATAAAATTTAACTGGTTGAAGCTATTTATCTTAAGTATAATCTTTTTAAAAACATAAGCAATTAAAAAATAGATTTTTGAAAGAATATATCCATTTCTGTTTTTTCAAATATTTCGAGGCAATCAAGCCGTTTATTTTGTCATAAGTCACCTTTCCAAAACACTGAAAATTTTATTGGGAGAGAAAGAAAGCATCCAGTGATAGTAAGTGCAAGTATATTTTCTCGAGATTTATACTGAAAACTTTTAAAACCTTTGAAACACAATACTTTAAATATGAACATCATCTTAAAAGAAAAGTGTCTTATGCCACTTTTAAAAAAATCGGCTCGCATAAAAAAGTACAAACCTGAAAAATAAAGGGTTTAAAATTAGTCCACTAAGGGCCCATATTCCGCTTTATATATTTTAGTTCCACCTGCTGGTATTTGCTTTAAGCAACTTGACCTTAGCTCCACATTGCCGGCCTTTATGTTCATGGTTCTCAGCTTCATTTGTTAAATTTTAATATAAAAAATTAAACAATGGTATATTAATTATTGTTTTTTTTTTTGCGAAACTAAGGACTTTTTTTTAATAATCGATAGTTTTTAGGTTTTTGTTTTTTGTTCATTTTGATTTTTAATAAATGTTAAATTTTTTGGTTTCAACCATGGTGAAATACATTTTTTTTATATTAAGTTTGACATTTTCTACATGATTTTGGCATGGTTTCAACTAATTTTTTTTTTCAGAAAATTTATTATCATTAATTTATTTATATAAAGTTTCGGTCGTTTGAAAAATATAGTTTTTTGAAGAATCTAGACCTTTTTTTTCTGAGCGTTTCGTTGTTAATAAAATAACAGTGAGATGTAAATAAATTTAATTCTTTGAAAGGCATGTCTAAGAATAGGAAATGGTTCAAAAATACGTTCTATGAAGAATGTTTGTACCCATGAGAAATCCAATTATTCAATAAGTTACCTTATATAATTGGCTCAGTTTCAACAATAACATGTCCTAGTAGAACCTCATTCCAATAACATCTGTACAGTTCTATTTTCGCAATTCATTTATTTCTGATGTGTCGTGCTCAAAAAGCAAACTAAATCTATAGTTTTTAAACTATAATTTTTGAAATTAAAATAATATTTTACGGATTTTACTTAAGTCAATTTCTTTTATTGATCACTGCAAAAAACTGAGCAATGCAAGGATTACATCCTACAGTTTTAAAACGGTCTTGAATTTGAATAAGAAAATTAAAATTTTTTTAATTACTAAGTTCAGTTCTTTGTAATATTTAAAAACATATCCATTTTTGAGTAATAAATTTTCTTTTAAATTGGCAACTGATTTGTAGTTCAAAAGTTAAATATATTTCTTGTTTCAAGAGTTTTTGATAGCAAAAAACGAAATTAATCTTCAGTATTTTTCTATCATGGATTGATGATGATGCTATTTGGGGTTATTTTTATAAGTAAGTATACAGACTTTTTCCAATTGGAATCGCTCAAAAGCTTAACCATGTCTTTTAGCTTAAATTTGTAGTTCATTTTGTCCTTTTTAATTTAGTTGCACTATGAGTGACAATGAGCACATAAGTCGCTATTAGTTTGTGAAGCCTGTAATCAATGACTTATCTACTTTTAAAGAAACAGCTTTTGGCATTTTCTACTCAAATTTTTGTCGCCAAACATATCGAAAAAGAAGGCGAACAAGAAAGGTGGCTGCTGCTGTAGGCGAACTCGAGCAACGGTAAGTCTTCAGTAGAAAGTTTTTTTGCTTAACTTTCAGTAATGGTCTATTATAAAAATGTCTGGAAACAAGAAATTCTGCACAGCTGCAATATTATTCTCAACTTAATTTGCTTCCGAGAAACGACCTTCTTATTCACCAGAAAATACATTTTAAGCGATCACTTCTTTATCTCTGTTTCCCTCTGTTTAGCCTGCCTGTTGTTGATAATTAAATTATATTTCCTCAAAGGTCCTCTAGCAAATTAAATTCGTGGCTTCATTTCCGCAATATTTATTTAAAAAATTGTTGACCACTTAAATTTAAAAATTATATAAATATAAATTTATGAATATTCAGAACACACACATATACACAAAAAACTTTTTACGAACATACGCACATAAATGAAAAAATATATTTATCTTTTAATATTTATATAATATGTTTTTTAAACTAAGAGTGTAAGTTTATGAAAAATATTCACTTTGCATTAACTGCTCACTTTTGGTCATGACAGCTTGGCACGTGTTTACATTTATGTTAACATACGCATGTACATTTAGTTTACGTACATACATGAGCATATGTGTTTATATAGATTTTGTAAATACCAAGGGGATGGAGTGTGAAAAGTTTGTCGTATGGTTAAACAATCAGTAGTAGAAATCGACTAAATATTTTAAAGAAAGATTTATGAGATATAATGTGACCATAAATTTAGCGTACAAATAATTTACGAGTAAGTAATATATTTACAAGAACAAGAATTTGAATGTTCTAAAATGATTCATTAAACCTCTTAAGTCGTCTAGAGCTGCAGAGAATAAAAAGGTAAATGAAAATCATTAGAAATTTTTCCAAGTCAGCTTCTATGTGTCAAGAGCAATTACTATTTAAGCCTCTGCCTTAGTTCTTAGCTTTACTGGTGCCTTTGTTCGTTGAAAAAGTAAAATTATTAAGAAAATAGTTAAAAAAGATTCAAAAAAAAAAAAAAAAAGAAGCGCTCTTAAAAACCAGAGGCACTGCTATACTGTTTTAAAATAAACATAAAGTGCAGCTTTTCTATTTCTCTACTTCACCAAATGTCTTATTTTTTCAAAGAAAACTTATTATTGAAAGAATTTAAATAAGAAATAATTAATTTGCCATTTAAGGTTTAAGTTGGTGAACATTTTTGTTCATGTACCAATCTGTGATTATAATTTAAAAATAAAATGTTTTTCTCTACATAATTCGTGTTAAATTAAGTGCTACTGAGGTATGTTTTTATTTTATTTGAAGTGTTTTTTCTAGTCATATGTTAGTTTATAGTTTTTGTACGAATTATTATTTATTACCCTGTTTTAAAGTTACAGAAATATGCATGTTGGCTCTGATACATGTGGCTGTGTTTGAAGATGTGTGCGTTTACAAAAAAGGTTGACATAACGAGTGTCATATGTTGTCAATAAGAATTTGAAAATGTTGAAAGTATTTTTGGAATTTGGCACGTGATGTTCTAAAATTTTAATAAATACAAATTTAATTTTAATTTTTGAGAAATATTTAATGTGGAATAAAATTTGAGCTGTTTTAAATAAACCAGCGCACAGTTTAATAAGGAATTTTGCACTTTGACTTTAATTTAAGGTTGCTTCTAATTCAAGACTCTTCACAATTTGCCATTGACTGAAGACAAACATGTCAATCACGCTTGGGAGTATAAGAAACCTTTTATTTCTTAATAAAATTATTTAAAAATAAAAAAAACATCTTAAAATTTTAATAAGAAGTACTTATTTCTAGGTTCTTGTAATAGTTAATTGCTAAAAAGCGGATTGACAAATTAGATTATCTACCGAGCTAATTCAGGTATCAAAAACATTTCACTTGTACGCCACAACAACGAGAGATAGAGTTCGAGTAGTGGTATTTTTTTCTTGCCTTAGGTTTTATTATAATCTCACATACGTAGTGAAAAATCAATATTTGACTACGTGATTTGTATTTGATCGCTGGCAAATGTTTAAAGCAAGATATTAAAAAGATAAAAATTTTTGGCATACGGTATGTTGCAAAAGATATTAAATTTTATTTAAAAAAAAATATGAAGACTTTTTTTACTTAAATATCATGGATTGTAAAAGAAAATATTTATATTTTAACAGCAGTATTTTTAAAAAATAAATCGAACCTTATATGCATTTTAAAATAAAATTGTATTACAAAATTAATTTTATAGTAGGTTTGAAATCAATATTATTATTATTTTATGAAAAATATTAAAGATATTAATAAGAATCCCCTGCACGTCTCATTTCGTCACGGAAGTTCTGTAAATGAAGTTTTCACACATACATATTAGAGGAAGGAAATTTCTTTGCAAGAAAACGTATTCCTGCACATTGACTCGTTATTTACTCTAGAATTTTCCATACACTTTATCGGTGATTTTTAAAGCATTAGGCTTAACTGAATGTTTTGAAAAAGTTTTATTAGATCATGCTTAGATTTGCTCTAATGAATTCATATGTATTTGACTTACAAGGGATTTTAAAATTAATAAGGCTTACGTCAAGACAGTGAAATAAGGCAGCACATAAATAATATTTTTAGGTTAAGAATGCAAGCTGCTCGGTCTAAAGTTTACGTTAACCCACCTAGTTAAATCATTTAAGGCTCGTACATTTACTTAAATTTTCAATTAACTTTATCTTTAATAGTGGGTTATTAATTTTAGAATCATGATCATTGTACTTATTTTATATTGTTAATTGGGTAACTCCTCTGCTGTTGTCTTTTGCAAAAGTTACTATTAATTGTTAAAATTTGTGTGGGTGTTATAGTTTGCAATTCTGTAGGTGAATGTGTGCTTAAATAACGTATGTAACACTAATACACCCACATTACCAAATCCCTAGTTAAATTTATTATTTTATTTATTTCATAATTAATTTTTTCTTTACTGCAGCAAAACTCAAACTAAACAGTTTTCGAGTTACTGTGCACTGTACGCTGCCACAAAAATATGGCTATGAATTTTAATTATGTTGTATTATGAAATTAATTTAAATATTAGAATTAATAAGGCATTTATAAATGTATTAAATTATAAAAGCGGATAAAAGAGAGCAAACGTGAAATGGTAAAATAAAAATTAGGAATTAATTATGATTTTGCAATTTCTAATCCTTGGGGTTTTATTTATTGAAATTAACAGTAAAATTTTTAGTTGTGAGAAAAAAAAATACATTTAAAAACAAATAGCTTTATTAGCAAGTAATTCGAAAAATTATATAAGCAGGTTTGTGGTGAAATAAATTTATTTTTTTAAAACTTAAACTATAAGTGTTTAGGATTTTGTTTCTTATTAATAGCATTAAAAAAATTATTTGTGTTTTAACGACTCTTTTCCTTAATCACTATTGTTAGTGGAAGTACTTTTTAATTGAATCAAACTAATTGAGAATTATTTTAAGGCAAAAGAATTATAACAATCAGTATAATAGTGAAACAGCATCTTGTGTGATGCAAAGAAAAAAATTATTATCATTGAATTTGTATAGACTTCGTTAACCAAAATATTATTAGTTAACTATAAATTAATCATCTCATTTTATTTTTTATATCTTAAATTAGTAGTTCAAATGGTGTTTATAACGTACATAGGCACAGGTAGATAAATAGGAATAATGCTGATGACGGATGCGCTGATTCTTGATATTTTACCGTTTTCTTTTAAAATTAACTCAAGAACTTGTAAAAATACATTTTCTTTTCTAATAAATTTTAAAATAAAATATTCTTGAACTAACGACAAGTAATAAGAACTTTAATTCTATAGACACCTCCATTTCATATTAGAACGTGCTTAAAAGGTTTATTTCTTATACAATAAGATTTTGCGACGCGAGGGTGGTCTAAGTACGGAAGTCAGGCTCCTTATTAACCGGCAGATTTTATCATCCCACCAGATGGAAAGGCTTACGATATGGAAGAGACGAATTCTCTGTTTGTGCCTACGCCTACATCTAAGAATAGGCCTTGACAGCATTTTTCGAAGACCGTCTTGTAGAAAGATCTGTAGTAAGGTAACCTTTGAAAGGAATTTTGTTTTTCTCATAAGATCTGCACTTAGGTTTCTTCAAAAATCATCTTCTATAAATAATGATATGGTAGGGGGATGCTTTCACTTGGATCCTGACCTGGAGGATTTGCTTAGAAATAAGTACCACTCCCAAGTTAGCCTTTTAGATCTGAATGATGAAGGTCTTTTCTTTAGGAATGCAGGCCTCTTATTTTATCATAGAAGAGTGAAAATACTTGACATAACTGACTCTGTGTACAACAACGCACAGTTGAACTTATTTTAGTTTTTTTAATTTTAAACGTTATTTAGTTTGTAGGGTCCTTTGAAATATTAATTTTAAGAAATAAGTGGTTTTTTTCCCCTTTCTTAGAAATTAACTAATTCAAATTAGTCTTAGAAAAATTGTATAACGTTAAGGATTATATGATACGAAATTTAGTTTAAGAGACATATGTATAGCGAATTTTTGGAATATTAATTTGGAAAAATTGACATTTGAATTTGGGTAAATGATTCCTAATGAGCTGGCCTAAACAGCGGGCGAAACACGTATAGATACTTGGTTTCTGACCGACAAATAAATTGCATTTTTATTTACAAAAATTTTATAGGATATTCGCATAATAAATAAATAATAAAAACGTTTTTATTTATATTAAATTTATACTTTTTAAGTTGCATGGTGTAGGTTGCTTGCAAATGTCGATCAAACTTGCGGTTGTTTGTTTTCATATTTTCTTAATAGAAAGTTAATAACAGAAACATTAATATCGTTAGTACAAAAATGGAATGAGAGTATTTTTTATTTTTCATAATTTATTTGGCATTATTATATATTATTTTATATAATGCAAAGTTACTAATCTGATAACAATTTTAAATCATACATTCGTTCTTATTTCTCTACTCCTCTGAGTTGCCTTTAAAGCGAATGATTTTTCTTTCTTTTAAAAACATCAGCAACTAAAATATATGATTTTAGGAACATAGAAACAAAACTGTATATGTCTTTTCAGTTTTAATTTTCAGATGTGATTCCCTTCTTGCCATTACAATTTGCATTGTATTGTAAAATCCAAGCAATAATCAATTTTTGAAAATATTTGCTTTGTAAGATATTTGCAATTCTTTTATCTCATAATTGTTGTGACTTTGAAGCATTTTCCTTTACCATTAAGAATACTTGAAATCAACACAAGGTTTCCTAGTTAAAATTTAAAATTTGTATCATGAATATTGTGTTTTATTGAAGGCAATGCTGTTGTTGATAGCGGTGATGATGATAAAGATGCAAGAAGGAATGATACAATTGGTATTTATGATATTAAATAATAATGAAATTTAACATATACATATGCTTGTATATGTATGGGTTAGTATGCATGAATACAAGACTTCATGTATGTTTTGAACTACGCCAATTTCAGCTACTTCAAAATATGATGATATTTTAAAATGCTTTATTTTTCACATGCTAACATAAGAAATTGTGTATGTTTGTAGAGCGTATATTGGCAATTTTAAAGCCTTTTGTGAAATAATAGTATAATGTACTGCTCTCTTTGCCTTTGAGTGTATGCGGTTTCTCAGAGTAAATTCTACTTTATGGGTACATTAAGTGTATGATTGGTAAAGGTGTAAGTAATTAGAATTAAATTAAACTCTGCTATAATATCCATCTATTAATTACATATTAAACTTAAAATGAACTAATTTTCTTGAATTTTGACAGTTTGTTATCAGATATGCGGTTTGAACATCGCGCTACTTGATAACTTAATGGCACTTTGCGAAAATATCCCTTTTTTATTACGGATTATGTAGCGAAAAGTTAGTTGGAGTTGACTAATGGGCTTGTACTTCCCATACAAAGTGATTATCGACAAGCATATAGCTAGAGAACTATAAAAAGTAGATTACTGAAATATTCACCAGTAATGCTGATATCAATATATGTACGTAGCTTAGCGAAACACAAACTGGATTAGAATAGTGGGCGTAGTAAGCTTCATACAAAGTAAATAATTAATATCGTGTAGCTTGAGAACCACAATATGTAGTCTTGAAATTAAGCACATATCGCTAAGATATTAGTTTCTATACTCTGCCAGACACACGCTAGACTAGTACACTGAGCGTTGTATCTCCTATACAAAGAAAAAAATTATTATCGTGTTCTTTCAGAATTATAACGGTCAGTGTCTTAAAATTCCTTTTATGGTAAATAATCAATCAAAAAGCTGGCTGAATTGGTAGTTTGGATGTGGTACGATTATTGCTATGGTGGTGGCAAAGAGCACTAGGAATAGCTAGGGTATGTTTAAAATAAAGATAATAAAAGAAAAATTGTTTATTTTAAGAAAAAAAGAAAATATAGATGTTTGTGGGATTTTTCATAAAATCTCTAATTTAATAAAACGGTCAGATATTATTTATATTTATTTTTTTTTCTATGAAGGTTTGAATAATAGTCATTGGATTTCTGCAGGATTATAAAAAGCAAAGTTATTAATTGGAAATTAAAAATCGTCTTGGCTAATAAAAGTTTGTAAACTGGAACAAGTCATGCAGTTCAGCAGTGGCAAAAAATTACCGGTCAAAGCTGGCGGCTTTCCCAACATGGATTAGACTAATATTTTTACCACAATTATTACTGAAAACAAACATTTTAAATTATTTCTATTTCTCTGTAAACACTACTCATAAATATCTACTTTACTTTAAGCTTCACCAACAGTAATTTTCAATTTCTGCAATATGGTGTGAGATGACAACCTGATTGACATGCTCGGTATTTTTTTTTTTAAATTAAAAAAAAAAATAAGTGATTCTAAATTGACACTATGACTAAAAATAAAACCCAAATCAACTATGTTTTTTATGCTTTTTTCTGCTACGTATAATTTTATTGTTAGTGTGATATTAATATTTATTTATTTCGTTCACGTAACTTTTAACATCGTTCTATTGTTTTGTAAATGTGTACATTTTCTTTTTTAAGAGTTGCAGAATGTAGCAGACTATTTTAGGAAACACTTATTCACATAGTCACAATGACAACTGACAGCATTATCGTTATTGTCATCATCGTCATTTTCTTTATTGAATTTCCTTTAAAAAAAGAAGAAGAAAAATAAAATACTTATTGACAACAATTCCATAATATTATTTATTACTGTTGTTTTTAGTTTTTTCGTTTTCATTTTCTACGAAATTCCCTTGCGAAAAAATTGACAAATCTTTTACCCAAAAAAAAAAGAGTACTGAAATGTTATAACGTGTAAAAAGAAAAACCCAAATGCATGACAAGAAATCAAAATTCAAACTTTTCTAACGATTGAACAAAATCAAATGAAATATTGCAAACTCATGTTGTAAAATCAAATTTTTTTTACTTTATTCATCGATTTGCACGTACCAAAGTGAAATTACTAACGCGTATTTACACAAAAAAAAAAAAAAAATAATAATAAAAATAAAAATATAAGAATGGTGTATAGCAAAAGTAAAAGGGCGCAGAAATTTAAATAAATTTATTCTATTCATATCAGGATATTTTATTTTATTAAAGAGGGCGAGAGAGATAAAGCTTATTAACTACGTCAAGTAAACAATTTTTGAAACCCTTACAGGTAGAAATTATATGCAAAGCTGCAGGGCAGTTTTACCACAATATAATTAGTACTGATAAATAATAACTAACGTTAAGAAACTGGTAAAAAAAGAAAATTATATATAAATAAGCGTGGATAAATATATCCAAACAACAAAAATAATTAATACATTCCCATTAGGGAAACATGACATTTGTTCACTTATTTATTATTACTAAGTGAATCGCACTACGCATTGCAGAGGCTATTCGCTTTTAGACCATTCTGATCGGAATGTGTTATGTCTAATCAACTCATACCTTATGATTAAAAGTTTACTTAAAAATGCTTACGATTTCTGACCACCAAATAGATTCGAAAATACATGGATTTGTAATTTAAAACCAAGGCTGAAGCGTAGTTGATTTTAGTTTCATCTTTTGTCAATAGTTAAAAAATTAGAGGTAATGCTGGCCTTTAAAGCCTTTGCCAATCAAGGCTACATATTAACAATAATATATGGCTTTTTTTATATAAAAATAAAATAGATATTAAAGCCATAAGAATAAATGTACATTAGACATTGCTATGCGATCCTTAATCATTATTGATTCAGAACATTTTCAATACTTAAGACAGTTTTGGTTTCGGGTACACGAAAAAATAATAAAACATTTTTTTTTTTTTGATAATAATTGAAACGCCAGATAAAGATAAAACATTAATATTGGGGTGACAGAGAACTAAAAAATAAGAAAAAAATGTTGTTTTTAATAATATATAGAATGTATTGTATATATAGTTTTACATGATATATCATCAGCTCTTAATGGAATAAGCGTTTTCAAAATTATTAGTATTTTCTGGTCGCTTTAGATCTCTTCAAAAACTTTTAAAAGTTTTAAAATGCTCGGGACTCAGAATATATACACTTAATGGCGTCAGAAATGAATATTGTAGAAATTACAGACGAAATGACAAACTTAGATATACCCTTTTTTCCACCTGTGGTGAAGGGAATAAATATAACTGAATGAAATTCTTAGTGGACGTCGGTAGAAGAAAATGTGAAATATTTTTTTACTTAAAATCATAAATAAAATAATTATAAAACAAAACTACACAATAGATCGTTAACTAGTACTGCGTACAAAAGACAAGAAATGTTTATTAAGAAAAAATATTAGGATGTCTAGGATGACATTTTCAACCATTTCTTTTTCCAAGTGTATTTTTTAACATTAAAATTCTTCTATAAAATGAAAAAAGGGTCAAACTTTAAAATTTCAAAAGATACAAGGTTAGTTGCACATTTTTAATCCCATTCATTAAAATCTAAAATACCTTTGCCATCTGGAATTTTTATATTCAAATAGGGGAAAATAAAATTTTAGTTTTTTCAAAATGTCTGAAATGAAACTAACAAATTTCATTTAAATTAAAATCTTACACTTTTATTAACAACAGATATGAAATATTTTTGAATAAATTAAAACACTTTTACATCATTATTCATGTTATGTTTATGGAAGACCACAGTTCATATATGCCAGAGGGCTAAATGTGCTTAACAATTGTTTTAAATGCAATTGGTAGGAATTAAGCATCGTAGGCTTACCTCTGGTGTTGATTGTAAAATATTAAATATTATTATGTTGCTTCCATGAGAGTTTGCATAAAATTATTAACACAATTAGTAAAGTCTTATATCCTTGACTTAAATAATCATCGTTTTGTTCACTGTCTTGGTACTTTACGGCCTTTTATTAAAAGTTACCAATAGTTAATTGGATACAATACATAAAAATTCATTTATTTGTAGATTTATCCTGAGTTTTTTTTATTAAACTTGTCCCAAAAAAAGCCATTTTGAAAAAGGCTTACACAACATCCCCAAAGGCAGGTTGCAGTAAATGACCTGGTACTAATAAAAAATGAACAATTACCGGCATCGTGGAAGTTAGGAATAGTGGCAAAACTTTATACTGACGGCCACGTTCGTGTTGCCGATATTCGCAAACAAAACGAGATAATAAATCGTCCAATAACCAAACTTGTTATATTTAATGAATAATAGTTTTAGCTTCACTTTTTTTTTTAACAATTTTACATATACTAACCATTTCTTCTCTAGCGTCATGGACTCTACCACCTCTATCAAGAATGCCCTGCAAGCCGTCTATTTTAATGATGGTTTACTTGATTATGAAGAGGCGATGGAAACCAGCGATCCGGTACAGATTTGTAATGCTGTTCCAGTTGAGCCCTCCTTCAAGATGCCATTAAGTGGTATTAAAGGGCTTTTACTACGGGCACCTTCTGTGTCAATTGCAAATAAGGGAATTATTCCCGATAAGCCCCAGCAATTAAAAAATTGGGGTTCTCACCTTGAAGGCTGTTGTTTAGGCTAATGACGCAGATTCCAGCCCTGCCATTCCACACCCTAACGCAAATCGTAGAGGATCGAAATGTCCGATTTGTGGTAAAAATCACCCTCTGCGATTTTGCTACAAGTTTAGGGACAATTCTTTGCTTCATGAGCATAAGACTTCATAGGCAAGAGTGAAGGCCAAACAACAAAAATCGGTGTCGCTTCATACCCATTTAACGCTGCGTCAGTCTGTTTCGTTTTCGCCTACATTTCGGCTAAATATGCGACAGGGTCGTTCGAGGCTTTCGTTGCTTGCCGTGTTAGATGCGTGCTGTCAAAGTAGCTATATTTGCAAGGACTTTGGCAAAAGCTTGCGAATACCATTTTTCAATGTGAAAAGTTTACAACTGTGTTTGCTACAGACATCACAAAAGTTTACATCATTTATTTCATCTTCCCTTAAAAAAGTGAAATAAATATTGCTCTACGCCATGATTGATATTTCCACCATCAGGGGTTGTCAAATGATCTATCTAATGACTGTTAATGTTCTTGTAGGAAAATAATTATTTTATGATTGTTTTAAAATATTTAACTTGCAGTTATTGTTTTTAAAAATCTCTTTTTCGAGAGGTAGAACGTGTGTGTATCTCCCGCCTAACTGTTACCATTCTAGAGATAGACGAATGTTACAAACGCACAGATATTGCTTCAAAAACAATAGGGCTACAATTGTACCCTATGGTTATAGAACCCAAAAAAACTACTTCTTCGGTCGCAATTTTTAAAAACATGTCCAGTGGGTTCTGAACCTGAATACATTTGATTAGGAGATATTTTCCTGCTGAAAAAACAGAAGGAATAATCCGTAATCTAATAGCAAACTTGAAATTTATTTTTGTTTTCTTTTGGAATTTTGTATTTCATTTAAATTTAAGAGAAAAAAATGTTCCCATGGTATCAAAAAGTTTTTACTCGAGCAGTTCTACTATCAAAGCAGCGGCAAATATGTAAATTTTATTTGCTTATGTTTTTACTCTAATTGAGCTACAATTATCTGACTTTTTAAAAAGTAAACAAATTTATTTTCTCTTCCTCTTATGATGTAAAATATTTAAATGTGGACGCAGCTGTTTAACTGTATTTTAATTTGTAATTGTTATTTTGGTAAAAAGCTTTTATTTTTCTAAGTTGTTTTTTATTTAAATCTTAAATCAGAAACTGTATAAAATTGTCCAACCATTAAGCGAATGTTAGCAAATGCGACAGAATAAATATAAACTGAAATATTAAAAAAGTTTAAACAACTTAAAACCTTAGATAATAAAGATGCAAAACAGACAAAAATTTAATTGGTAAATTCTAGAGATTTTTATTTTGTTTGGAAACAAATAATAGGAAAACTTTTAGAAGTCATTTAAAAGAAAATACCAAAAATATTTTTTTATTAAATAGGAATATAATTTACTTTTAGTTCAATAACAAGCAACAACATACTATCATAAACAAAAAAAAAAAATAGTTATACTTCTAATAGTTACACTTATCTTTATAATATCACTATATTATCCCCAAAACCTAATATGACCATAAAAAATTAAACAAATAAATAAATAAAAATCAGATGAATGCCAAAAAATTCCTATCTTTTAAGCATTATTTATCAATCAATGTCAATTTAAAAAAAAAAGAAATCTATAAACAATTTCTTAACAGAATGTATAAATTTTTATAATAAATGTCTATTAGTTAAGCAGGATTTTATTCTATTATTTGGCTGATGGTATTGTTGCGTAAAATAGACATTTTATGGATTTTAATTTTGTATTTGGGTTAAAATTCAGACAGACCTCATAATCTTATCACAATAAAATATTGTTCTTTATTTTTAAACAGCTCAAAGTTTTTGTTAAGTATAAAGTTTTCAAAAAGCACAAGTAATAAATCCTTCAAAATAACATTAGAAAAATTACTGATGATTTTAAGCAACATTTCAATTTCATCCTTAAGAGGTGCGTAAGTTGCCGGAAAGTTATGAACACAAAATATTAAAAACTTATATATCATTTTTTCTTTACTCCAAATGTTCATAGAAAATAAATATATTTTCAAACAATTGTACAAAATTTTTTCTCGGATTAACGAGGGCGGTCTCAGAATTATATAGGTGAAGAGCAATAAAATGCTTAAATATGTAGTTGCACATTTGTATGCCTACCGTGAAAAATTCTACATTAAAACTAAACAAATATTCAAATTAAATGTATTTAGGAAATCGGATGATAAAAATAACTGTGAAACAGGCATCTTAACCTTGAGCACGATTGGAAGGGTGACCATAAAAGATAGAGCAAGACCATAAAAACTATGACGTTACTGCTGCGAATTAAATATGTGTTCATAAAAACTATGAACAAAATCAATAGAAAATTAATATGAAGTCCTTGGAAAAACTTTGTAAACTGAGGTGTGAAAGGTGTCACAGTAATGACGTATTCTGTGTATTCGTATACTTTGTATACGTCATTAATTATTTTTTACTTTATATTGATTATTTAAAAAAAAGGCCAACAACAGTTAAAACATTCGGCTTGGCAATGGTATTATCTTAAATCAATGATATTAACTGAAATCAAAACTCCTTTCACACTCATCCATTTCACCAACTAATTCATCCTCGTATTAACAGGCATTCTTATTTCAAGCATATCCTGAAGCCAAATACGATAAAGCTCGTTGATTCTTCCTACTTTAAGTAATTTTCCGTTTTCCCTCTTTAAATTAAAATAATAAATTGTTTGACCAAATGTTTGTGTTTGAGTACAATTTATCATTCATCAAATATATTTGATTTTTGTATTAGGAGTCAAATTAATAAACCAACTTTGTGCAAAGGCCAAAGTGATTATTTGGCGGTTTTTGTTAAAGATATGACTTTATTGTAAAAGAAACACCGGATGTTGACGTTTATTGGCATATGGTGTTCTATTTTTGGTTGATTGGGAAATGGAATAATAATGACACCACGATTTTTCAATTTAATAGGATTTCTATTGAAATAAAAATTGGCGGCTAAATGAATGCTATATTAGAAAAAATTTAATACTGAACTTTGTATTTACACTTATAGTCACCTAAATATACTTAGAAATATTATGTAAATTACTTTAGGTGATTTTTTATAAGCACTTCGGAATGTTTGCTTAACAGAGATCATCAGTAAATTATAATCAAGACGAAGTATTGAAAAATAAATTTTAGCAAGACCTGTTACATTTTATATCGGATATAAAAATTGGCAACATATATTCTGCTTTAAAGTACTGTGTTACAGTTCTGCTGTAAGTCGTTTAAAAACTACAGATTTGCTGTAAAATCCCTAAATCCCGCACTGTGCGATTGTAGTCTATATTCCCCGAAAATGGCGGTCTGAGAAAGTTTGACGAAGTCTGTCAGCAACGGCAAATTATTAACAAAATCAAACAGTTTGAAGCAAAAATTTGAATGTCTAACAGCCCATTTAGTTCATTTTTTTAAATCCTTTTGTAAAGTTACAGTTACAATAACAACATCATACATTATATAGCGGATGTTAATTTTTAAAATTTAAAAAGTTACATTCGAAATGCGTTTGATTCTGCATTAACTAATACTTTCTTTGGCGAATTAAACGATATCAATCAAAGAATTTTCTAAAGCCCTCATTTCGTTTGTCCCAATCAATAAGAAAAGATATAGCCAAATGGTGTTCATTAGGGATATAACGTTTAAACAATCTTTTAATGTATCAAAATTGGCATAGAGCAGTCCGATGGAAGATAAAAAATTATAAGAAAACGTAAATTTATTTTTTTGCTAAAGTCAGAATAGTTCAAACATAAACCGCGATGTAGTTTTGAATTTTCTTAAAACTCTTTTTGATCAAGAAAAATTTATAATTTGTTTATTTAAAACAAAAAATAGTTCATTTTTTATATTTAATTAATATTTAGAGATGGTAAAAAAATGTTCTAAATATTCTAAATATTCACCTTCCATACACAGTTATTTTAGGTCAATTTCTAGTTTCGATTTTGTTGAAAATTTTTTATCTAAAGAATCAACTCGTCTTAGGCCAAAAACTTTCTACTACACTCCACCTATAACATTGGGGCATGAGGTGCATATTAGTTCCACAAAGCAGCAAAAATTTCTGAAAAACTCTCCGATTCTGGTGTTTTTTTCTACACCTTCTCAACCTATCAATCACAAGGGCTAATAACGCTCTTCCTAATCGGTAAAACAAGAATAAAAACAGTTAAAAGAAAAACTGAAGGAACAACTTTGGTGTCTTTATTTCGATGAAAAAAATATTAACAGAAAGGAAATTCATATGATTATTTTAAAAAATGAATCAAAAGAAATATATCTGAGATTACTTGTTGTAAGTGGCATTAGGCAATTGCTATACAAGTTTGATTAAAGGAACAATATTAAAATAATAATTTTTGATACCAACTTAGTTAACACCGGTAAGATAAATGGTGTGGTTCCACAGGGTCAAAAAAATTTTAAAATCCTCAGATTGTAAATACCCAATATATTGATTGTCAACACCACATTTTGGATTTGATATGGACGCACGTAACGGATGAGTTGCTCGGAGGTAAGACTTTCTCTCCAGATATTTGTTACAGTTTTGTAAAGGAAAAGACTTCGAATTGTAATAACTTAAAACAGAGATACATTTAAAGTAGTGAAACGCTTGATATTAAATGGCGTGACGATATGCATTATTTTTCATACCAGATTTCGCGACTTCAACTTCGAAAGTTTTTATCAATTACTTTGAAGATTTGAAGCTGGTAAAACTGATCTACTATGCACTGAACAAAAATTGATTTAATAATTCAAAAACAAAAAAGAAATAATATCTGTGCAGAGCGTGCCATTAAAGTTGTTAAGGATATTTATACTTTCTGGGAATCTCCTCGAACTTTAAATCTTAAATTTTTATCTTTCTGTTACTAACTCATAATTTTTTTTTTTTTTTTTTTTTGGTTATACATATATAATTATTATACATATATAATTATACATATATAATTATGTAATTATGTAATTAAAAAATTAATAAGCAAAGCCAATTGGTGCGTGAACTTTAAAAAAAAAAAAAAAATACAAAATATTGTGATTTTTGTGATTACTATGACATGACATGGTACTATGCCTCTAAAACTTTTTCTGTATTTCTTAATTCATTTTATTTTAAGAGATGGGGTTTTATTAATAGACTTAAAAATTAAATGCAAAAAAAAATGTCAGCCAGAGTAAATACTTTTTTTTTTCGATTTTTTCACATAAAATATTTTCAGCCAAAAAAAAATATGTATAAATGTTTGATCATAAAATACATACTCACCAAAATAAGAGCATTTAATAATATTTCGTAAGTGAATTTTGAATTTAGTTTCCAGTTTTAATTTAAATTTTATGCTGACAATTCAAAATCAAACTAGTATTCATTGCACCCACATTAAAATGTCAGAACTTGCATGCTCGTTTACATAATACATTTATGCTTTCTTGTATTTTCATATAATGATATTTGATGATGATGACGATGATGACATGACAGCTTTAGATTAAGTTTGAAGTACTAACATTTAAGCTTTTTGTAACAATTTGAAGTTACAAATTACAGGACAATGGGAACAATGAATAAATGACATAACATTATACAAGACGTTGTCTTGACGTTCTGCATCATGATTGTTCATAATGCTGACAATAAAGTTGGCAACAATTTACACTTTCAAACTGCAACAAAAGTTGTGTTGAAAGGTATGAACAAAAAAAAAAAAAAAAAAAAATAAAAACAAAAAAAAAACAATGAAACAAAAACGACAAACGGAAATGTGAGATTAAATCTTTGCAATAGAAGACAATATAAAGAAGTTTTTAGTTTTTTTGTATCTTACCCTGGTAGTACAACACACTAAATGCAAATGAATTCAATTGTACATTTTCAAATGTGATAACGAATACAAAAACGTTGAAGGGGGTCACAAAATGCAATTGTCCTACTTTAGTCCTGAAATTTTAATTTTATATTTGTGATTTACTATTATTTAATTATAATTTGTTTTCAATGGTTTATAGAGAAGATAGTTAAGAAGACTGCTTTTTTATTGGCCACTTTGACCTTCTTTTGATCCTTAGGGACGAGGAAAAACTAGAACCGATAGTATCGATTTTCCTCTTTAGTTATAGCTCATCAATAAACTCTAAATATTTTTGGATGTCGCCGTATAATTGTAAGCTTCCAATTGTCAAAGAGTCTGCATTATTCCTTGTAGATTGAAACAACCAATATAATAATAGCTAGGAAATTTTTTTTATCTAATGCTATTTCAGCACATTATCCTGTTTGCATCAGCTTCATAAACTTATGGAATTCAACTATTGTGATACGCTAACTGGCACCGATATAGTTTCGCTTTAGTTGAACCTTGAAATGAAGTATCTGTTAGTTTACAGAGCAGTAGGCCTTATCTCTGTTATATTGCATGAACTTAATACGGTAAAACCCAGAACAAAAACATTAAACCACAAATATAAGACAATTTTTATAATTGGCGTTAAAGGATTTACTTGTATCAGTAAATCTTTTTTTTGCGATAACTTCGGTTAAAACAATAAAAAATATATGTCTTCTTTCCCTCTTAAAAATATGCAGACTTTGATAATAGAAATAATGAAAAAACTGCTGGATAAATATCACAGGGACTCTATACAATTTTGTTTTTCCTATAAGAAAAAACCGCATTTAAATAAAAGAAGTGGTTTTTCGTTGAGTTTTTATATACAATAACTAGTGTAGGCACATTTCACATTTTCCCAGCAACCCCAGACAAAAAAGGAAGTAAGTAATTCAAGGGTTCTTCTAAGGCTGAACTGGTTCAATTAAGTGGAAAAACGCATGATTAAAATCATTTTTGTCATTGGAGATCATAGGTTCACATTAACAAAACGGCTTGGCATTTAAATGACTACTTCCGGTTTTTTCTTTTTTGTTTGCTGGAATCTAATTTTTTACAAAAAATCCAATAATTTTGTTAAAACGCAAATCCTTATTAAATGCTTATAAAATCATATTTAATTAAATTTTTTCGCTGACAGAATTTTATTTAATATTAAATAATGTTTGCCACATAGCTGTTATTTTTAATGAAATAAAATACTTAATATTCCAAACACCTAAAAAAGTCTTTTAATATTCCTTTCCTTTTCATATTAAATTCATATAATATTTCATGAAAATCTGTTGCAATAAGAGTGAGACGTAAACAAAGTAATTATTTGTAACTCTGCTTAATGGGCTCAATAAATTATAACATTTATGCTGTTGCTGTCTTTTCTCTTTCTGTAGTATTTAAGTGTCAAATTTCGGCATAAAAAAAGAGGCAAAAATGTTGAAAAGGATAATAAAGCAAATATAAAAATCGAAACTCAAATCAAAGCATTTACAATAAGAAACATTAAACACGTTAACAATTGTAGACGACATGAATAAAAACCAACTGACTTCAATACATTGTTGAACACACTTCCACAAAGTATAAAACAGGACATAATATATAACCTCCATGTCCATGAGCAAGTGTTTTTGTATTGGTAAGAAAAATAAATGTGAGATGACAACGATGGCTGTGATTGTTAAAACGTGACTCAATTTACATCATTTTTCACACTTAACCTTTTTTTATACATAAAAATACATAGTTACTTAAATACACTGACAAACGGGCATAAAAGATCACAAATGTTTATATAGAATCTCACTGATATACTTTAGTATACTTAAGTGTTTGTATACAATACGAGTGTATGTATATAATGTGTGTAATGTAGTTCATGTATGGATTATTTAAGAATCATTTCTTTTTTTACTTTTCTATTTATGTAAAAAAAAAAATAACCCAGCAAATATCTTACTTTAAGTCTTAACCAGCTTTTAATTAACGTTAAGAAACAATGGACTGTTCAAATCGTTGCATACCTGAAAACTGTTTGGTTTTCTACAGGGCTTAATAACTTTGTAAAGACATTCAGTTGAAAAAAAAATAATTTTAAAGTTCTTATCAGCTTATACTTATACTGCTGAGTAAATTGAACCGATAATGTCTATCCTGACTTATGTTAAAATTAATGACTCTAAAATTTTTTAATCTAAAATAAAGTAATATTTTTAAAAAAAGCATATATAAAACGCTTCTTATGCCGTCAGAAATAAGAAGATTTAGAAACTACATAAGTTGGACAAAGTTTTTTGCAGAAAAAAAATTAATCTTTTCTTTTCTATGGTAAGATTTAAGAGTTTTAGTCTAAACATGAGAGGATTTCTTAGTCCGTCACAATTGTGACTATTATATAGCTTTCGTTATTACAATAGTATCGTTTACATGCATTGGATATATCTGTGACTATTTAGTAACACAAAATAATCAGAAAAGTGACCAGTAGCTTTCCCTTCAATAATAAAATTCTTTACTGTTATGAGAAGCCTTATTAGATTAATTTCAAGATGTTATTGTCAAAATAATTGACTTGATAACAGAATACCATCAATGCAACAATTAATTGTCATTTATATTATTGCAAAATAAATATCTTAGAAGGCTATATCATTATCATTATTCGCGTCAATCTACTGTAGGTTGTGTACATTGTAAACATCATCTGTTAAACCAACTAATCAATATTAATTTGCTTAGACGAAGTCCACACACAATTCAAAGAATTTCTTTGTTATTCTATCTGTACATTTGTGGTTGCTTCGTAAATAATAAACTTTAATTTATTTATATCCACAGTTCAACTCCTAATTACATAAAAATTAAATGAAAAAACGCAAGGCACAGCGCAGTTACATTCATGCATGATACTGAAACAGCATCTATAATATTTTACTCACAATATAAAGTAAAAATAATTAAAAATAAAAAAAAATTGCTTTTGTGGTCAACCGAAAAGCAAAGCAAAAACAAATGCACAAGTTATAAAGACGACAATGAAGAAATACTTGAGTTTGTGTTGCGACTTCGTTTAACCAAATTAATATTGATATGAACAGTAACTAGTCGTATTCTTATTTACAAAATTAGTTGGTTAAATAGAGGATGTTTACAATGTACACCACCTAAGGTAGATAGATGCGAAGAATGCTGGCGAAGGATGAAGTGATACAGTACATGCAGCATGACATTTTGCTGGTGTTAAACATTTTTTTTGTTTTCTTTTAAAAGCGTGCGCATATATTTGTAAAATAATTTTTCTTTCTAAAAAAAGGTTTTTAGAAATTTAAAAAAACTTAAGCCAAAAATAAATATTAATTTTTTTATATCCACAATTAAACTCCTAATTTCGTAAAAATTAAATATAACATTCAGCAAGTTCTTCTACTATTATTAAACCACTAATCTGGTTAATATTACAATCGTGTTTCTTCATAGGTCTGAAAAGTTTGGGAATATTTTATTTCCTACTTACAAAATGTGATGCAAAATTCATGTAAGTTTAAAGATGATATTTCAAGTAGTTCTCAATACGCTAACGTTTTTAGTGAGCGTAGGTTAATTTAAGTTGAAAGATGATCACACACAATGGTATGCGTGTATTTTTACAAGACCCTTATTGATCAATCCTCTAATTTTCACCAACCTCTCTGGTTCAATTTGGTCGTTTTAAATTATGTCGTGTCAACATAAAATCACATCTAGGAAGAATTTCTTATACAAAGGAATTTCTTAAGGCTGTAAAATTCACAATTTGCTTCGAAGATACACTTAAAATTTGATGCTTGAGTCTCAAACATCACAAATAATTTGCATGAACTTTTTATTTTACTCTTACGTATTAATGCACCATAGAGTATTTTAAAAACAAAAGTTCTAATTAAAATAAAAGTTCATATTTGTAACTTGTTGCTAAATATTTTTGCAATCGCTTAAAAAATCTTCGTTGGGATGTGGAATGGAAAATTGTTATAATGCTGGCCATTTTTTATATACACTCACACCACTCGAGGCGATGTGAACGTGTACGCTATTGTTAAAAAAGATAATCTTTCTTCGATTTAATAAAACTCTGTGTATGCGGAATATGTACGTAATCATTTTATTTACTGTCACAATATATTAAGTATAATCTGGCCTCGACTATCTGTTGGATTAGAGATTCTAAGGTGTAAATTTAATAAAAGTAAAAGGAAAAAAAGATGCACAACGTAATAGAAAATATAAATTGTTTAATAGACATTTGAATATAAAATCAATTAATAAGAAGAAAAATGGAAAAAAGCTCCAGGTAGCGTGCGGAATGCTTTAAGCCAATTTTTAATATTTTTAAAATAACTGGTTAAATAGATAATGTATACAAGTTACAATTGCAATGGCAAATAGATTATTGCTGGTGATGAATGTATTAATCCAGAAAATGGTATATTATTTTTGCTACGGTTAATTTGTTTTCTCTTTTCGTAAAGAAATTAACACAATCAGTTATTTACAATTAAAAAAAATTAATTTTAAATAATACCAAGAAACAATAATTTGAAAAATCATTTATTTTAGTAACTATTTTCCAAACTTATTGATTATTGATGATTAAACTGAATCGAATATCCAATCATTAAAAAGTTAAAAAGCTCATATGTGGAATTATATTTCGAAAGATCAAAAATAAAAAATTGCTTTATATTGTTGTGTTGGACCTTTGCTAGAAAACCAACCTGAACGAATGAAAAAATTTTAGTTTCGAATATTCGTCGTCAACAATATAACACAAAATGTGAATACACATAATTATAACGTCAGACGAAATTTATTATACGAGGCGAACTTTACAATAAATTTATTTCTATGTCTTACTTTAGCGAACGAAGAACAAATCAATACAATGAGCCTACGTTTGTCATTATTTTTGAAGTAATTTTGTGAATAGAGTTATGTTACTTAAAAAACTTACTTATGTTTCTTTTGCAGCATAAAAAGTAAGTGTACAGATTATTAAAATAGATATAAATAAATATATGTAAAAAGTTTTAAATTGTGTAAGCTCACAAAAAGTAATCAACTGCAAAGTTTATAACAGCTCCGTTTCTTTCGTCGTTATTGTGCTTCACATGAATTTACACAGCGAATACATCCCAGTTGTGTTCCTAGCAATAGGACTTAGTAATGTAGAAAATAAAAGGCAGACAAACGAAGTTTATTGGACAGGAGCAGAAGAAGTAGATGAGTGTATAGTGGACGACTATCTGTACTATATATTTATTGTTTCTCTTTTCCACTCTTCGTATTTTTCATGTTGCTGATTCATATAATTTTTCTGACTTCAATATTATGTCTGGCCAATATCTACATTGTAAAAATGCTAATAGTATTTTTAAAATAATTACAAAGAACAGAATAAAGCAGAATAGAGTAAAACAGAGTAAAAGACAACAGAATAAAGTAAATAAGAACAAACAATTAAATAAAAAAAATAAAGTAAAATATGCATTCATTTAAACTCTTAATTTTAATTTATCTAGATAACAATGTAGCTTTCAAATATAAACAAAATAATTGTTTATTTTTAAATTTAAATTTACTTTCTTTGATATCTGTTCACATTATTTAAACACATATTAACAGATGCTTTTACCTTCCAAAACGAATTTTTTGACGCCACATTTTAAGCTTTTTTCATAAATTTATAAGAAAATAATTCACCATATATGATTTATTATAATCCATAAACAATCTTTATTTAATCCTTTAAAATAAAACTTACAAAAATCAACCAAGCTCAAATAAGCATATAACGCTCGTAAAAAACTTACATTTAAATGTATTTCGTTTTGGTATTTACGAGGGTGTGATAAAAAAATATTCAACATAAAATTATTTTTTTTTTTTTTCAAATCAGAGAATAATCCGACCTAAAAAAGTTAAAGTGATTTAAGGAAATTAAACAAAAAAAAAAAATTTTAATCAAACAATAGTCACCTATTTTGTAGTAGGGTCTCTTTTCATTAAAGATTACAATTGAAAATACTTACAATATGGGATGAAATTTTTACACAAATTCGGTGTTGCAACAAAGATATCGAAAAAAGTTAAAATTCGAGAATAAAGAGTAAACAAAAAGCAACTTGGAAAGTAAAAATATAATGAAGGTTATTATAATTTAAGGTAAAATATTATGAATGATAAAGATAAAAAAGCAAAATTAGCGGGTAAGTTGCTTGAAATATCGCTCGCTGATGATTACCGATGATTTTTTTAACATCTTGCCTGATAACAGTGGTAGAAAACGTTATTGTAAGCATATTTATATACAGTTCATATTTTTTTACACAATAATAGCGAAGATGTTACTAGGACCATGGGTCCTTAGTGTCTAAAATATTAAAAACATTGATAAAGACAATCATTGCTATGTTAAAAGTATAAACGTTTTGTACAACGACGCTGTTTTAACCTTTGAGTTTTTCTAATGTTTTTTTTTTTAATTTTTAAAATCTGTATTTATAACCTTCTACTTTGAGACAAATGATTTAACTTTTTGTAAAATAAATAACATTAAATGAAAAACAACATTCATAACGGCCTAAAGGCAACAAGATTAGTTAAATCATTTGTCACAAAGTATCGAAACTTTAATACTGATTAAATGAAACAAATAGTATTTGATACTTTGCACTTTTTAAAATTTTCCTTAGAATCTGCTTTTGTTTTAAGTGATGTTAAATGTTTAAATTTTGCGAACAGACGTATTCAGCCAACAACTGTTACTAAAACTATTTTAATAACATTAACAAATGCATAATGTTAATCCGGCTTAAGTTCGAGAATATTTTTATTTCGAAAGAAAAAATTAAAAATTTTTTTTTTATTTTTCTGTTAATTTTTAAAGGAAATAGGAAAAATTAGACACTACAAGATTATAACGTAGCATTTTCTAGATTGCTATATCCTCATATATTTACCTTAGTTTTTGTTCGTCGAAAACATAATAAACTTAACCAACCACTTAATGAAATTAAAGTACGGGGAATTATTTATAATTAATCACTTTAAGACACAGAGAATTTGCCCACCACAACCATACATTTTTACAGAGAACATAAAATACTTCATTAAAGCGAACCGGAATCACCTTTTTCTCAACGTAAATTAATTCACTATAATTTTTCAACTCTCGCATCGTTTTTTTTTTTTTTTTGCTTTGTTTTCCAGGTAAAATTTATTTTGCTGCACTAAATGCCATACTTTGCCACATGGCCAAATGGTCGCTTAAGCAAAAAACACAAAAAACAAAAAAAAAAAAAAAATGAAAAAAGAACTATAAACCACTAAACAATAAATATTTACTAGGTGTTAACAAGAATATTAAAACAAATTTCCTCTGATTTGTTTGGGGTTTTATTTTGTTCATTATTAAATTATTTTGCTTCATAAAAAAATAAAAAAGGAACCGTTCTATAACAATCACAATATTAACAAAAATAAATAATAATACAGTTAGTTGAAGGAAGTTGGTTTTTCTTTTTTTTAGCTCCATACACAACAGTAGCAACAACAAAAATCTATATAAATACGATATAAATATTTAAACCATTATGTTACGCACCATATCCGCCGGAAGCTTACAGCAGAAAAAAATTTTATTGTGCTAAATCCTTGACATACGTATGTATAAACGAAAGTATTTTTTTTTTACTACAATAGTCCCACATATTTTTAGGAATTAGCTACAAATAACTTTTTTTCTATATATTTTGTTTTTTTTTTTTTTTTTTTTTGGGCTTAAATAAAAAATGTATATTGTTCGTTGCTTATCAGGTTTTTGCACACCTTTTTAAATGAATTTTACTTGGATTTCTTTTATTTTTGTTGAAAACCAAGCGTTGGCAAAAGATATTTTTATTTTAATACCAGAGTGTTTTGGTATTTAATCGCTTATAAACGATGGTGTTAAATGTTGATAGCAGCTTATAAAAATCTATTTTGATTTTACGAATTTATTAAGAATTTATAGGGAATTTATTCTTGCCATCTGATGGTAATTTTTTTTATTGAAAGTCACGCGATTATATATAAAAAACTGTGTATGAAGTAACCATTTTATTAGTACAATTAATTTAGTTATAAATTTATAATTCTTGAAATGCTTAAAACGTCATTGTGTCTCATGTTAAGAAAAATCAATGGTCAGCTAGACTCGTTTAATTTTCTGTAAGAGAAATTAAGCGGAAACTCAGCAGATTTAAAAGACGGCTTACATCGTTCGATTACAAATCAAGTACTAACGGTTCTTTTAAATTTCATAAGTTAAAAAAAATTACTGACTCCACACAAAAAGCATCTTAGAAGAGTAGTATGCAGATCATTTATAGATACAAATACAACGGCCATTCAAATAAAATCATTTTATTATAAAAAATTTATTTAACGTTTAATTCTGCACGTAGCTCTCTAGAGCGCATTCTTTATAAAGATCTACTTCTTAAAACTTTAATGTTCTTCCACTAGATATTTTGATAAAGACTTTTTTAGTTACATAAGATATAAAAATCATGAAAATTTTCAAATTGGGGTCATTAAATAGAAAAACGAAATAAAAATAGACAGGTGGGAAACGAGTGATCGAATATGAAGTAAGGAAATTTACGTCTTCTGTATTTCATTTTATATAGCGAATATAGTAAATAAATAAATAAATTTTAAAGTATAAATTTTAAATTATAAATTTTAAAGTGTTTGTCTTTAACGGTTCAAAAAGTAAGACTATATTCGTTAGAGAACGCCACCTGTAGGAACACTCTTTAATCTTAAGTAAAGCTTGTACAGAGTTTTGTTTTTGTTTACTCACTTTGCAAAATTTAAAAATTCCTATCCCTTACCGCCCAAAACATATGTTTAAATCATGTAAGTTATATGGGCACACCCTTTATTTTTAGAATGTATAAGAATGTTTTTTTAATGGAACCAGGCTGCCCTTTAAATAAAAAAAAATATTTAAAATCGCTTCTGATGAAGAAGTTCTGAAGTTATAAATACGCAAGACCGCACCTAGGGAGCTTTTCCAGAGCTGCCTTTAACCACAATCACAATAATTCTTATTAGATTTTTTTCTTACAAAGTCAGATCTTTATTTAGAATTAAAAAAATTATTGGCATGTCTCAATCTGCGATTTCTGAATCATTTGCATTTTCGATACAAAAATTTAGGTTTTCATACAAAAAACAAAGAAATAAAAAATTTATAAATTAAATTTAAGCTGATATTAAAAAAAATCGATTTTTCATACCACACACTAAATGAAAGTTATGTATCCTTTAATTTCCAGATGAACACTAGATCGATACAAAAAGTTCAATAAGTAATTTAATGAATTCTTAAGTCGCCTGTAATTTTTAAATTATTGAATTGTGTTTACTACTTTTCTTTAATCTCGCTTTTGTTTCTAGATATTTGCCAGTGATATGAGTAAAAAATATAAACGTTGAAGTAAGGAAGCCTTGTGTATGCGGCAATTTTTAATAATTTTTTCCTTTTTTCCTCTTTTTTCCTATTTGTATATAAAAAGAAATACCCTTTGAAACCTTGACAATTTTTACAAAATAGCAAATGTTAGATCCTCTTCTTAAGCCCTTAATAAAAGAAAAATAAAAAAAAAAGTCCAATGATATGTATGGACAAATTTAATATGTCTTTATATATTTGAATGGTCTATAAACTTCAAATGTACGTTTGATGTTGCCAATGTTGAATAAAAAATAAAAAGATTTAGCAAAAGAAAAAAAGGAATAAAATGGATACAAGAATTCACTTATTAGTATCTCGCTCAGTCTATTCAAGTTAAAAGTTTTACCAGCACATGATTATTTATTACTTGAAATGTATTCAGTGGTATTTTTCTTTCCTCCTTCACTGATTTATAACAAAATTGTGTTCCTTTGTGGCTGTGATGCTGACGTTATACTCGTATGTGGTTTTTCTATAATCAAGTGAATATTCACCCGACTGGATTAAAAGATTAAATGGATTAAAAATCATCATCAAAAGTCTAGTTGTTAACAATTTTTTTCTTTCTTTAGCAGTTGCAGCAGCAGCCATGGGCTGTAGTTTGACAACGTTGTCCTTTATATATTTATTTGTTCATTTACATATAAAAAGCAAAAAAAAAAAAAAAAATAATAACAAAAACTGTTTTTAAGCTTTTAGTCAACAAATTAGATTTTGTATTTTGAAAAGTTTTAATTTAACGAACGTTAGATTTTTTCTAATTATTTAAATTCATAATCTTTTGTAAGTTATATGTTGTAGAAAAATATAACTGCTTTAAAGATTTAAGAATACAAACAAATAAGAAAATATAATTTACTAGCTACATAAAATTAAAATAAGAATAATCAAAATAATAATGGGAATATATTATTACTGAAAAAAACTTAATTAACACCCTAAGACTTTCAGTAGAAATATGGCAAAATATTACAAGTGAAATCAAGTACGGAAACCGACGGGTTATTACGCTTACAACAGTTTGGGAATTGAACTTATAAATCTATACAAATCAATATAAATTTATATAAATCGGATTTATAAAAAAAATATAAAATTCCATGATTGAAATATTTTCTAACAATCTACCGATAAAGATGACTTTTGATATTTTTGCAAGCTTTTTTATTATAAGTACTTAAATTTAAAATTATAATCAAATCGGTTATATGGACAACATATCATGACATCATTCCAGTTGAGAAGGGAAGATCGACGATTAAGTTTTTGTGACCAAAAAGTTAAGCTCGCCATCTTGTTGAATAAGTCTATCTGCTCGACTGATTTTGTCGCTGATTTAAAGCTCTTTCATGACGATCATATGCACCAGTTTTAAAGCATTTTTAAATGGATTTGTCAAAAATGGGTGTTTTCTAAAGCTCGAACGAAACTACAAAAGAATTAAAGTTCAAACAAACTATAATACTGCGTCCACTTGTTGACACTAATGATCAGTTAATCATCACGAAAACGTTGACGCTTGAACATCCAGATTTACTTTGAAACTAAGCCATCATCTCAATGAATAAATTATCGTTAAACTATGATACCTGTTTTCAGTTTTACGTAATTGCAAAAACGCAAAATTGCAACATATGTAGTGAAACCAATCTATAACAGATCCCACAGATTTTACTAGATTTAGAAAAATAAACCCTGGTGACATCATTGGATTACGTAATGTCATTCAAGACCATTATTAAACCATTCACCAAAATTTGGAGATAAACTGATTTTGAGAAATGAATCAATCAATTGCTGTCTAGCGTCAATAGATTTGACTCCTCTGGATTATTTTCCCGGGGCCAAGTAAAGTCATTGGCTGAAGGTGAACATTGCTTGTGTTGTTTGTAGCATTCGGCAAACAATGATCGAAATAGTAGGCCAAAATTAAATGTTGAGAATGGGCTTCCTAAAGAACTGCCGCGATAGAAAACTGCCCGAAATAATTTCTAAATTTTAATGCGATGTATTGATCTGACGAATAAAAAATTCATTTTTGGATAAAACTAAGTATTATTATTGATTTTTACAATTCAACGAATATTAACGGCCTTGAAAAAGCTTTCTCCAAATAAAAAAAAAAATGAACCAAAACGTTCTTTGAATGATGTTTATTTATGTCTGTCAACGATTATTAATGCATATTAAAATATCTATTAAGATGCTATAATATTTAGTAAATATTCCAACACTTTAAATAGATGTAACTGGATAACTAAATAAATTTATTTGTATTTTAAGAAACATCACAGATTTTCCAGCAGAATGAATCCCAGCGTCTATAAACGAAAATTAATTTATTTTCAAAACTCTGTTTAATAAAATTATATAAATATTCTTTATCTTCTTTGCCTCAAAACCTACTTAATGACATAAATTTGTTTTATTAAATTAAAAAAAGTAAAACAAGACAAAATACTTCAAATAAAATCATCTTTGAACTTGTTTTGTCAACTCAATTAAAATAAATTTTACATTGGCTTAGTTTTATTAATAAACCTCTTAATCTTAACAAACACGACCATAATTAAATCAAATATTATCTCTGTGATCTATAGCCTAAGGATATTCTGTTGTATTTTATTCAGGCTGCCTATGCCTACACTTACATTCATACTCTTGCTCATCCATCAGTTCCGTTTTATCTATAGACATTTGCAGTATAAAATGAAAAATAAATAAGATGAAAATATTTTGTCAAATTGAGTTCACATACAGCAGGAATTAGAAAATCAAACACCTCAACGCCAAATACAAAAAAAAAACATAAAATAAAATAATGCTGGCAACATAAAAGAAAGGAAACTCATTTTAATTCAATTGAACATATGACAAACAAAAGATAAAAGTTCAATTTCATAATAAATTTTATATGTTTTAATAAAACGATGTCTACAAGGATGATGATGAGAATGACGACAACGGCGATGACTATAACGGTGGTGTTTGATAAATACTAAGGCCAGAATCGTTTTGACTTCTTGCCAAAATGGAAATATGACAGCTTGAATTCTGCAGGGCTATTTTTTTTTTGTTCCATATCAGCTAAGTATATTAAGCATCGGTGTTTTTAAATTAAGTTGGCGTTTGTAACAATATTTTTAATACCCTTTACCACAGGTTGAAAAAGGGCTTATCTAAGTTAATCATTCTATTTGTAATTCCTATAATATATGAGTACATTTCCAACCAGATTGAGCGAAGCTCATCTGTCGACATGTGTTTGGGTTGAAATAAATTTTGCCAGGGTATTACAAGAGGTGGACAAACTAAATCACGCCTATCGATCAGACATATCTTCGAAAATTTTAATATTAAAAATCAGTAAGATCGGGTCACGTCTTTAAGAGAGCGGGGAATATAACACGCCTGGCTTTAACTTTTCCATATCATTTGGAACACATTCAGTTTATAGAAATACCTACAATCACAAAAAAAAAAAAAAATTATTATTTGGGGGGATAGTGAGTTAAAGAATAAGAAAACACCATTAAGTGAAAACATTGAAATTTTTTCGAGTTATGGGTTCCTAAACTTTTTGTAGAAAAGTACGCTCTTGCGCCATATTTGTTAAGAAGTCACTATGGGTATCATTGAAAAACTTTCGAAGGGTCTTTTAGAAAATACTAAATTTATTTTAAAAATACTAAGAGCCAATGACATTTTTATATATATATTTTTTTTAATTTCTGTTACCTCAATATTTCTTTTTTATTGCAGTTTCTTCACTACACCAGATTTACATTAGTTAAAGATTCGGCATAGCCGAATTTGATTTTATTAAAAATAATGATTTTTATATAATGTGGTGGCTAGTTTTCAACTCTTTATAAATAAGCCTTTGCTTTTCCTCTAAGATCATCACCAGCACTATTTTTGCAATTCCTTTAAACTTTGTTGTACGGTATATTATCGTCATTATTATTAAACCAAATGACTATGTGAAAAGAAATGTAAAGAATTTGGGTAACGCTTCTCTTGTTACCTGAGGAAGCAATAATCAATTAACAAGGAAATATAGTCCATATTTAGCAACAGTATTTCTTTTTTTTACTGTGAAAACAACAAATATCGAAAACATTATAAATCGAGAATAGTAAAAAAACGTTAATTGATTTAATTGTTGCTTTAAGAATATGGAATTTCCATTATTGTTGGTGGCATTAACTTTAAAAGACCAGATATTTAAGAAAATTTTTAATATCGTTTAAGGTGCCTTTAGACGACATGTTTTTCACCTATGACTTGTCAGATTTTCCATAACAAAATAAATATGGATCGTGTAAACGGCTTAAAACATTTCTTATGTTAAATACATATGTAAAAGTCATATGACAAATTTTCATTTAGAGCGTGTTCTATTTTTATAGGACAAAGCATATGACTTCCAGTGGTGCAACTTTTTCTTTCTTTACTTATACCGTTTTTAAATGATCAAAAAGTGCAAAAAGCACTAAAATCGTTGGAAGCAGAATAGAGTTGACATCTTTATTAGCATTAACAGAGTCGCTCACCAAACAACTGTTGTAAACATTGATTTACTTTGTAGGTTATGTCAGAAGTAATTTGCATGTACGTTTAAACGCAAAATTTAAAGCCATATATAAAAATTACTACTTTGATTAGTACATAAGAACTTACATGTGGATTTTCAAACTGACAAGTCATATGTAAAAAAAACATTTCGTTTAAAGGCACCTTTAGCTGTATCGGAAGTACATAGGAAAAGAAATGGAGACGAAAGAAGAAAGACAAACAAGATTAACTGAGCTTCTTTACGTTTTGGTTCTGAAATTGAAATGGGATATGATTAGGGCTTGAGATGAAATGAAATTAAGGCATTAATAGCCTCCCGCCTCACTCTAAATTCATGTTTTTAAACGTATGTACCATTAAAACGCCGCTTCTTTTCAATATCGGTTCATTATAAAATCACTTTAAAAAAGCAACAGACTGATTTAAAAGAGCAAATAAGAACTTTGTTGATTTTCCACTTTGAATAAACGTATAATTGTTAAATTCTTCTTTTCAAACGGTCTTGTTAAACGAAATTCAAACATTTAAAATTACACGATCTAAAGGGTCGTTTTTAATTATCACAATGATAAAGTTCACATAAAAAAGTGTTAAATAAAACAATTAAGTTAATACACGGGCTGTATGGCAAATAGAACTTTCTTGTAAAAATTGCTTATTTAATTGGTTATTAACATTGGACTCCTTTGATGTCAGCAGATAGAGTTATACTCTAAACAGTGATACATTTTAGTTGCTCTGCACCTTTAATGCTTTATTTTATGTTTTCAATCGTTTTTACAGAAAACTTAAAATGTCTGCCTGTTATAATATAGCAGATAAGATAATTATGTTTGTCGAAACAGATCTTCATGGTTACACCCTTTAAGTTAAGCAATTATTTAAAAAATAAAATTTGATGAGTTCTGTGTAAAATTCAAAACTCTGCTTGTTGCGGTTTAGAAGATAAAATTGCATTCATTAATTTAAGGCCATCCTTTAAATCAACGGTTCTCAAATGAGGGTCTGTAAACCCCTGGGGGTCCTTAGCAACCATCCAAGGGTATCGCACGAAGAACCGAAAAAACTGTGTTTTCAAAAATAATAAAAGTTTTATTTTGAACTTGGGCTTTAAAGGGGTCCGCAAAAAAAAAATAGTTTACTAGGGGTCCGTGAGCAGGAATTTGATGAGAACCCCTGCTTCTAATCTTAATTAATTATTTTAATGCTTGTCATTATAGTGAACATAGGCCTAAGTGGTGTACGCAAGTTTAAACAATTTATGAAAAAACCACATCTGTTAATTATTATTATTTGTTATTGTAATGGGCATAAAAATAAATTTTTGTTAAAATTTTAACAGTCTACCTATGACAATTCCAGAGATAGAGAGCTGTAACAGACAGACAAACATATATTGAAGCATTTTTATCCTTAGAGTACCGAACATTGAGGAAGCTAATTTCGCTATACCTACAAAAGCAGCAATTAAAATCTTAATATTCCAATTAAAGAAGGCTCTTTAAAAAGAGAAAAGAAAAATATGTTTTAGCAAATTGCATTTTAGTAAATAGCGTACAAAATAGTCTTAAACAATTTTAACATTTATTAATTTACAAAGTAATTTTTCGAAACCTAAAGAAAAAGATTCCATGCAGCGGCCTGAGAAGATGGTTATTTTCATTATATTAAGTTGACTTTTTGTACAGCAAAGAAATCATAGCATATAACAATAGCAGCCTATTTGGCTTCAATCCCAAAAAATAGAAACACTAAAAATAAACCAAGAAAAACTCAATAACGAAATAAATATATTATTTTATTTAGATGTTGGTATCTGTACTCTGTTCTTTATTTCATTTGTACTTTTTTTGATTTCTTTTGGCTGTTGAATGGATTTATGCCACTGGGGTTGTTGAATGAAATTCACACTTCGGCAATGATTGCTTTTTCACTGCATTAAATGAAATTATGTATATAAGACTAAGATGATTGCGGAGAAATACAGAGATGTAGACAATGAAAAATTATTGGTGTAGAGAAAAGGGGGACAGACGAAGTCGTAAAAAAGATGTTAAAATTATTAAACGTAAAATGATTGTTATACAATGGAAGATATTCGTAAAAACTCGTTAGAACGTAAGTAAAAACTGAATAAATGGCTGTTTGGTTGGTTGCTCAAATCCATGGGTTGGTTTGTTGAACATAAGGTGTTGTAATGATTTGATCTTTGCGAAAATTAAGAATTTCACTTTGGCAAATAAAGCACACAAAAATTATAATTTCGTTTATTTTTTGTTTTAAAGACTGACAAGTGTAGTGAGAATGTATGCATATTTTGTAGTTAACGTTTTACTGGGTTTGTGTATAAAACTATGTACGTATTTATCCATTTAATATGTTTTTTTTTTTTTAAATACAACAAGTGCTTTGTACTTTTACTCGCTGTATTAATGCCACAATGAGTTTTTCATCACATTTTAATTTCATGGTTTGCTTCCTCAGCACTTCGTGCTTTTTCAAATTTTCTCCAAAACACACTTTAATATCCGACCTTATTGAAGTGAAATTTAATTAATGTGACCAATATTTTTAATGAAATGAATTTAAATTGACAAAAAACAAAAATAAAGAGGATAAAAGAAAAGAAAGAAATGGTAACAAGAAGAACTATGAGCAAGATCAAGTCGTAATGGAAATAAGGTTGAACTTAGGGAAGATCAAGAAGAAGAGGAAGAACATGAGAAAAAAATAAAGAAGAAAAAAACTCCGAAAAAAAGAAAGCGAAATGGAAGCATAGGAAACGATGAAAAAGGAGGAGGTAGAAGTATTTATTTCAGAAGAAAAAAGAAGAAAAGGATAATTGGATTGATATGAGACTTATTGAAAATACAGTATTTTAAAAAGAAGTAGGACACTAAAGAGAGGAAAATTATAAACAAAATGATGATATTAGTTATGTCAAAAATAACGATCAATAAAAAACTAAATAAGCAAATAATTAGTTTTCTTTAAGCTTGAGACTAATTATTTAAAAAAATTAAAAAATTTCGATTAAAATAGAGAAAGAAAACTTTGAGAAAAATAAAAATAAGAAAAATAAAAATAAGAAAAATGCGATCCCAATCCTGAAATAGGTATCAACTAAAGTACTTATTAATTTCTTGGGTGAATTCAAAACAATCGGTATCAATTAATATTTAGATTGGCAAAAAGAAAAAATTTAAAAAACAAAAATGTGCACATTAGTCATTGTAATGATTACTCAGAATACAAAAAATTAAATGGTAAGTCTCGTTCGTTTTGTTTAATTGATAATGTGTTAGGTTAGGTTTCACAGATAGCCGGCATGAGAAACAGACTCACTTGGGTCCTAGATAATTCCTTTGTGTTGCCTAAAAATAAAAGGTGTGCAAGGACCTTCAGGTCTCCATATTACTACAGGATCCATCCCCAAACCTGAGGACCGGATAAATGAGCTTATCTTAGCTACATCATAGACAGCAGTCTCGGACAGTACAGAAGAGCCGCTCTGTTCCCATAAAGAGCTAAACAATGGAAGAGCAGATGCTCGACCGTTTCCTTCTCTTCCTTGTGTTGACAGCTTTTATAGAAGTTATTGTATAGAAGATTAAGTCTCTTAGAATAGGTACAGATAACAGAGTACCCCGTCAGTACAGCCACCAGCGTCCGCGGGAAAACCTTAGCAAATTTGTAGATCTCCTACTATCATACTGAGGCCATAATGTCCATAAACTTGTACAAATAACTATGTTTGATCATCTGTCCATCCTAAAAAGTTATCGCTGAAATACACCCCTTCATCCGTTAAGGAGTTTTTCTTCGTATATCTTGTGGTAACTAATCCACCCCACCGCTCTCTTAGTGACTAAAATGTTAGCCTTAATTATGCTAAAGTAATATATAAATATAATGGACAGCTACGTTATAAAGTAACATAATTTGGAAAATAAATAACTCCCTTCAAATAAATATTTATGGAGAATGAAAAACACTTCCTGTATTACTCGTTTGTGAATAAGTATGAGTTATTGTCATCAGAATGTTTAATTAGGACGTACACAAATTACTCTGTAGCGGTGTTATTCGATGCGGATCTACTTAAATCTTAACTCTGCATCAACCTCTGAATTTTAACTTTAACGAATGAGAAAAGAATCCCGGACACCAAAACCAATCACATGCTTATTTTTCAAAATGCGATCCATCTAATTTTCAGTAGCTTTTTCGTTGTGTGTTGCTATTTAAATTGTTGGTATAGATATTGTAACTAATAACATAATAAAAACGTTTACATCCACATGCAGCAGTAATGCGATATTTATTTTTCATGTATTACACCGCGATTAGGTCTGCATTATATAATATGCAGGTGAAAAGTTGTTTACATTATAGCGATGTCTAATATAAAACAAGTTATTTTCTTACACCAAAGTATATGCTTACATTTTTCTATCTTTAACACAAATTTTATCACAACCAGTTTAAACGCTTAGACATAATTAATAGCGAACCTTCACACATTTAAATTTAATGATTTTAAATAACTTTAAATTTTTTTCATTTCGCGCTATTATTAAATCAAGTTGGTCACATTATGACTTAAGCAAAGAAATTCAGTATTAAAATTATTGCTGAGTAATGATATTTTTCAAAAGCAAATCTAATATCATTCAGTAGCAACAACAACAGCAGTGGCAATAGCAGTTATATGTTTAGCAGCAAAAGTATGACCGCTGTAAATACAAAAATAAATACAAGGAATTCAAGAAAAAAAAAATCATGCAGAATATCAAATACGTGTTGTTATTTGATGCGAGTTTAATATCCTTCAAATGAAAAGGTCATTTTTAAAATAAAATTAAAAAAAAAGCATTTTAATTTTAAATGATATTTTATTAAAAAGTTATGAAAGGAATACTTTTATATTGTATCGTTGCTGCACTATTAAATTTCCCACTAAATGTTTGTAATAATATGGAAATATGTTCTTCTTCTGTCTACGTGTTTACTTCCTGCCAAAACAAATACTCATATTTTTAAGCCTGTATTTCAAAAAAGTTGTTCCGGCTTTAGCTATTCAACTGATAGGCAAGCGACTGATAGTCTAAGCTGAGAAGCGGATTAAGTAAGACCTCTCATGTGTTGTTTTCCCATTAAATCATTTCTCTGTAAGACTAATCATAATACATAACAAACAAGCGAACATAACGAAATCCAAATCAAAAATTATAATAAAAAATTAAAAAATTTTATATTAAAATTTGAAAAGTCCCAAAAATTTTGTTTTATTTTAACACAATATTTAAGCTTTTATTATACACAATTTTTAAATTATTTTGCGCTAAATTTTTGTTTCTCTGATTCCAAGAAATAATTTTTTATGACACTAAACATAAGAGCTTTTAATTGGTGTCACTTTTTTCTTCTATTTCCCTATATATTTTTTTAATTTTTTTATTAAATTCTCCAAGCACTTTGTCGTGATACCAATCATAAAGTTTCCATCTTTTTGTTTCCTTTGCCAAGCGTCGAAATTCTGTTTGGGAACAAAGAGACATAAACGTTTAAAAAATAATTGTAAAGAATTTAGAAAAAGTTTTCAGAGTACAAATTAAATTTCAGTTATTAAACCATCAATTCAATACACAATTAAGAAGTTCAAAGTTTTAGAAGGAAATAAGAAAACATAAAAGTAAACTTTTACATTATGTAAACTTTTCACAAAAGTGACAAAAACTTTGGCAACGTGTTTTCCAAGTTCTGATTGCTGTCTTAATTTTAAAAGGAAACTAAAGGTTTTAAGTAAAAGTTAAAGAGGAGACAAAAGCTTATGTTAGAATGACAAGATATTTAAAATACATATGGGGTGTGATTTTTTTAAAAAGTTCTAAATGTGTATGAACATATTTTTTTTTATTTTTAAAAGGTTTTTGCGTTCCATTTCAGAATTGTCATTCATATTAAGTGTTATTCTTTTTGCAATCTAATAAATTGAATTTAAGGTCGTTTATATATTTTATTATTGATATTTGATTTTTGTTTTTATAACATCTTTTGGGATTAACAATTATTATTAAATATTTTGCCTAATATTGCAAAGGCAAAATTTCTTTTTCTTCTGCCTTAAGATATGCCATAGAAATAAAATAATAATTTTATTATTAGCATCTTATATCAACTGCATCACCCTGTTTGCACTTAAGCTTCCATTGGTTTGAAAAAATACTTATCATCTGTTGTTATTACATGACTATGCTCCTTCGTATGAGTAATTTATTGTGTGATAGGATTAAGGCTAAATAAAGACAAATTTAAATTCACAATGCAAATTTATTTATATAATTTCTTAAACACGTTTTGATCAACTTCTTAAGATGCCTTTAGACGACTTGTCAGATTTTCTATAACATAATACATATGTATCGTGTAAACGGCTTAAAACATTTCTTATGTTAAATGCACATGTTAAAGTCATATACAAATTTTGATTTATAGCGTGTTCTATTTTTATAGAACAAAGCATATGACTTCCAGTGGTGCAAATTTTTCTTTCTTCACATATACCGTTTTTAAACGATCAAAAATTACAAAAAGCACTAAAATCGTTAGAAGCATGATAGAGTTGACATCTTTATTAGCATTAACAGAGCCGCTCACCAAACAACTGTTGTAAGCAATGACTTACTTTGTAGGTTATGTCAGAAGTAATTAGCATGTACGATTAAATGAAAAATTTAAAGCCATATGTGTCACATAACATAATCTTAAGGGTTAAATAGTATTTAAATAAATGATCTGGCAAGGCAATAATAGGCAAAACTTTGTATGGTATTCTTTTGTAAGAGATTGGCAGTTTTTAATAAAGTTATTGAACAGTAAAGACGTGTGAAATTCTTTGCTCGGACATCTTAACAAATTCAGAAGTGGGATGCCAATTCCAAAGCTGTCCTGGAATAGTATAATCGGAAAAAAAACTTATTAATCTCGGTGCGTGTGTCGCAAAAGAACAGAAAAGTAAAGTGTTTTAAAATAGAGCGTGTGTCGCTAGAAATTTAAAACAAAGCGTGTGTCGCAGTAAAGAAGAGAAAATGGATTTAACTATTGTACATTTAAAAGAAAAGTTGCAATGTCGTGGGTTAAAAACGTCGGGTAATAAAGCAGATTTGGTATCCAGGTTACAACAATTTAACGAAGAGAATCCTGATTTTGTGGAGGAGAGCTCCACATCGGAAAGAACATTCCGTGGGTTTGAGGAGGGTGCTACCCAAAACAACAATGATTCTCAATTGATGGAATTGCAAAAGAATATAAACCAGCTGATGGAGACAGTAGCTGCTCTGACGGAGAAAATTGGATCAATGGAAAAAAGGAAAAATTCTATTGAAATAACAAGCAACGACATAATTAGACAAGCACAAACTAATATAACAACAGTATATGATCACCCAGTAACAAGCGTTAGTTTGAATTCAAGCATGTCGCACAACAACAACACACAGTTCAGACAGTATTTGCCAATGCTCAGCAGCGAACAATTTTGTCCGTTAACTGTTAACGCCGCATCGACGCATACATATACACGCAACATTGCAAGTAGTAGTGCACAAAGAATCTCTTCGGCACAACATTACCAACATCAAGCATATAATTTGAATTGTAACGATGGAGAACCGATAACTGAAAGAATAAGAATAGAAAGGAATGAACAAAATGTAAGCGAAATAATGCGAATGTTGCCAGAGTTCGATCCTTGTACAAAGAATATTTCGTCAGTTAAATTTATTGAAAGAGTTGAACAACTGATGCGTGGTTATGGTTGGAATGAGTCTTTAGTTTTATTCGTTGTTCAAGGTAACTTAAAAGGAGCAGCTAAAATATGGGTTGATTCTCAGAAGGTCTTTCGTCGTTGGTTTGATTTTGTTGCTGCATTTCTGGCAGATTTTCCGTGTATATCAAATTCAGCAGATATACACATAGAAATGATGAACTCACACAAAAATAAAAATGAGTCGATCGTTGAGTATTATTATCGAATGTTGGCAATCGGGCGTCGCGGCGAAATTGATGATGGTGCAATCGTTAAATATATTATAAACGGGATAAACAATGAGGACGCCCGTAAAACTTTAACCGCCATGAATATAAAATCGTGTCATGTTTTATATGAAACGATGGTGAATATTTTTGATGAAACTAATATAAGAACTAGTCATCGCAACGAGCAACATCGGCAAACATTTCGAAGAAAATCAAATGATGAAAGGTTAAATAAAAGTGAAAATAATGAAAAAAGCAACACCGGATTAATTTGTTTTAATTGCCGTGAACGTGGTCATATAGCTAAGAATTGTTTAAAAGAACGCAGAGACTAACCGGTAGAAAAATTAACAACAATGACTCTGAAGTGGTAAAGCATCCGTCGCGTTCGGTAAATTTAATAGAAAAAGAACATAGTCGCGCTAAGGACAAAGAAATATTTAAACAAGTGAAAACTGCAAACAATACATACAATGCATTTATTGATTCGGGTAGTGGCAAGTCTTTAATTGCCAAACGGGTCGCCTTAATGTGTGATGGACGAGTCGAAAAGTGTAGAGAAGAACTATATGGATTTGCGGGCGGAGTATACATATGCCACGAAAAACTGTCGACAGTGTTGAAAATTGATAATGTGTATGTAGATTCTGATCTTTTGGTGATTGATGATAGTATAATGCAATATCAGTTAGTTATCGGAAGAGACATTTTATCAAAAAATCGTGTTATTATGGAAAACGGAAAGTGCCGAGTAGTAGCCCTAAAAGACGGAAAAATAGATATAAACGAATCACTTAGTGAAAAAAAAGCATCGTTTGCAAAATCTTATTGAAAACTATTCATCTTGCTTTGCAGAAAAGTTGAGTGAAATCGGTAAATGTGATGTCGTGAAAATGAACATTAAACTTAATTCGAATAAACCAGTGTCAAGAAAACCATACAATATTCCGATTCCAAAACAAAAGACAGTAGAAAAAATAATCGAAGAACTGCTCGAAACAGATATAATCCGTCCATCTACATCGTTATACGCGTCGCCAATAGTTCTCGTAAAGAAACAAAACGGAGAAGATCGCCTATGTGTCGATTACCGCGAGCTAAATTCAATTACGGAAAAGCAGCCATGGCCAATGCCAACGGTAGAAGGCGTTTTGCAACATCTAGCCGGTAAGAAATATTTCACTGTATTAGACCTAATGTCTGGGTACTATCAAATTCCTGTTCATGAAGAGGCAAGAAAATATACAGCTCTTATGACGCATAATGGTCATTACGAGTTCAACAGAATGCCGTTTGGGCTAAAGAACGCCCCATGTACTTTCCAGCAGATGATGTCTATCATAATTGAACCAGTTAAAGATCATCTCGTAAGTTACGTTGATGAAGTTATAGTAGCATCTGAATCGTTTGAAGAAAATATAATAAAGCTAGAAATTTTTTTGAAAATAATTAAACATCACGGCCTTACACACCGCTTATCGAAATGTTCGTTTTTAAAAAACAGTGTCAGATTTCTTGGTCATGAATTAAGTGAAAAGGGACTCAGTCCTGGTAGAATAAAAACAATAGCAGTGAAAGAGTTTCCAATTCCTACAAATGCAAATGAAATAAGACGTTTTATTGGTTTAACAGGATTTTTTAGAAAATTTATTGAAAACTATGTAGAATTTAAGTGGACTGAAGAGTGTAATGAAGCATTTACAAAACTAATACAACTTTTAACAAGTGAACCAATCCTGGATATTTATGATGTTAATAAAAAATACGAGCTGCACACTGATGCATCTTCAATCGGTCTGGCTGGTATTTTGCTGCAACACAGCGAAGGAGAAGTGTTGAAACCAGTCGCTTATTTGAGTCGGTTATGTCAACAATCAGAACAAAATTTCCATGCGTATGAGTTAGAAGTCTTAGCGGTGGTAGAATCCTGTGAGCGTTTTCGAACATATCTACTGGGAAAACAGTTTACAATTGTAACAGATTGCTCTGCTATATCCAGTGTAAAGGCATCAAAACTGTTGATACCAAGAGTCGCAAGATGGTTTTTAAAATTAATGGAGTATGACTATCGTATAATACATCGTGAAGGAAGTAAGATGTCTCATGTCGATGCCCTAAGTCGAGCCCCTTCAAATGCAACACAAAGAGAAATCATTTCGCAAGATGTCAGTGAGAAAATAATGATGATTAAGCCGTCCACTGATGACTGGGTATACATGATGCAACGAGAAGATGAGACAATAAGAAAGATATTTGATGTAATGCAAGGTCATGTAAATTCCAGTGAACAACAACAGTTTAAAAACGAGTACATAATTAAAAGAAATCGATTGTTCAGAAAAGGTAATGGTGAAGCACTGATGTTAGTGGTGCCAAAAGGTTTGAGATGGCGTGTCGTAAAACTTTGTCATGACGATGTCGGGCACCCAGCATTAGAAAACACTTTGAAGAGGCTATTTGAAAACTTTTGGTTTCCGCGAGCTCGAAACTTTGTAAAAAACTATTTAAAGTCATGTGTCGAATGCTGCTAGAGTAAGGAACCAAGTAGAAACGGATGCGAATTATATGGTATGGATATACCCAAAATCCCTTTTGAAGTAATGCATATGGATCACCTTGGTCCATTCGTAAGGAGTCGTCGTGGCAACGAGCATGTTTTAGTAATTGTCGACGCTTTAACAAGATATGTGATCCTAACTCCTGTAAAATCCACCAAAACAAAACCCGTAGTAGAGGCTCTGAATCAATTAACATCATATTTCGGAATGCCAAAAGTACTTGTTACAGACCGCGGCACAGCGTTCACATCATCAACTTTTGAGAACTACTGTGTAGAAAACAACATACAACATATTAAAGTCGCTGTAAGAACACCAAGAGCAAATGGATTAGCCGAAAGGGTGAACAAGTCAATTCTGTCATATCTTAAGTCTACAGTCAATGATGTGAAGGACTGGGACATCGAAATGAGAAGCGTACAATGGACTTTGAATACAAAAGTGAATAGTACTACAAAATATGCGCCCATTGATTTAGTTTTTGATTTTCCCGTTCGTGATATTTCTGGTAACAAGATATTAGCGGCCGTTCAAGAAACAAAAGACGACTTAAATCCGAGTTGTAATAATGAGAAACGAAACGACGCAATTCGCAATATCGAAGAAGCCAGAAAGGCATGGAAAATTAGGTTTGACTCGAAACACAAACATCCCTATAAATATAATGAAGGAGACCTTGTTCTACTTGAAAGCTCGTTACCTAGCACAGGAGAGTCCAGGAAACTAGAAGTAAAATATAAAGGCCCGTACATGGTGAAGAAGGTCCTGCGCTATGACCGATATGTTGTAGAAGATATAGATGATGCTCAGAGAAATCAGAGAAAGTTTTCAACAATTGCTAGCAGTGATAAAATTAAACCATGTCGTGTGTTGTATCCCGAAATTGATGATGCCTATGACGATGAGCAGTAGCGAAGACACTCGGGGACGAGCGGAAGGGTCAGGAAGGGCCGAGCTGTCACATAACATAATCTTAAGGGTTAAATAGTATTTAAATAAATGATCTGGCAAGGCAATAATAGGCAAAACTTTGTATGGTATTCTTTTGTAAGAGATTGGCAGTTTTTAATAAAGTTATTGAACAGTAAAGACGTGTGAAATTCTTTGCTCGGACATCTTAACATATGTAAAAATGACTATTTTGACATACATAAGGAATTACATGTGGATTTTCAAGCTGACAAGTCTTATGTTAAAAACATTTCGTCTAAAGGCACCACTAATAATGATCCTATGATCTTAATATTCACTTAATAACTAACTTGAATGGATTATTTTTGTGATTTTAAGATCGGATTTATTAGCTGATCGAACGCTGATTTTCAAAGCAATAAAAGTTAAAAATTGTTTCAATAAACTCGGACCTTTGCGTACTATAAAAAAGCATATTGAAAAGCACGAAGCGTAATAGTATCAACATCTTAAATTTTGGATAAAAGTATTGGTGAGCACTTGGCTTTTTATGTGATCCTGATTGAGCAAAAAGCATACATGATAATGAAAATAAAATAAAATTGAAGTTCTGAATTCAACTGTTAAGAGAAGGAGTAAGAAATATGCTAAACTTTAAAAAGGTCTATAAAATACATATTTTTTAATGGCCTGAGAACAAAAAGTAAAAAAAAAAACTAGAAGTTTTCGTTTATATATGAAGGTGAATTAAAATGGAAATCAGCAAGTACATTAGAAAATAATTCTTCAAAATAATCATATTTTTTTGGTTTTTAATGGCAACAACATGTTATAAAAATGTAAGGGTGCTATATTCGGCCATGCCAAATCTTAAATACCCTTCACCATATATTTATTGCCATTAGAAATTTTTTCCTATCAAGAAGTTTTTCTGTTCCAAATGCGTCAAAAATTGTAAGTGTTATTGTAGTGAATAAAAGTGGATGTCTTTACTACAAAGTATTCTTGCAGCTAGTTGTCTTTACTACTTTCTAATGACCAGTTTTACTAGCTGGAGGCACCCCAAGCAAAGCTTACAATTTTAAGCATTAACAGTATATAAATCTAATTTAGTAAAGTAACTCTAATCAAAAAACAAATATTAAGTTCTATATAAAATTCAACATAAAAATGTCACCGGCTCTTAATAGGTTAACCATTTTGTGGAAAACATTAGTATTTCGTAAAAAAATCCCTTTAAAAGCTTTTAAATTATACTCAAATTGACATTTAAAAAAATACGATGCACAATCCTACTTTCTATGAAGAGTATAGAGGACCATAACTCGTAAAATATGGGGTAGTGCCTATTTTTTCACGGATGTTTTTATTTATTTTTTAATGTTTTAACGCCTCATATATTTGTTCTTTATTGGAGTTGTTTTATTGTTCAAAATGATATGGAAAAAGCGTAGTGTTTAGCCCTTTGCCCCGAAGGACATGGACTGATATTGTTGCTTTTCAATAGCAATATTTTCCATTGCCATGGCAAAGTTGATTTCAACCCTAATTTTGACGGACAAGCGGACAGACGGACAGACGGACATATCTCAACCGACTTTGCTATGCATAAGAACTCAGAATATATATAATTAATAGAATGGCGAACCTAGATATACACTTTTCCCACCTGTGGTGAAGGGTATAATAAAGAATCTCATGGGACGGTTTACAGAGTTCCGCCATATATGAACAAATATTTGTCATTTCTTGTGAAATATTATAAACTATATCTGACGGATCGCTATTATTTAAATTTTTGTGAAGTTATCTTCAAAATTTACGTCTCAAAAAATAACTTTCTTAAACTGAACCAAATTTCATATTTACATATAGTGATAATAAAAATATTTTTTAAGATTTTTACTATAAAATTATTCAAACGAAGTTAATTTTTTTTTTTTTCAAATTTACACACTATTACAATTACCAATCTTTTTTTTTACAAATAGATATTTTTTGTAAATATTTTGCTTAAGAATTTGTTAAATTAACTAAAAACGTAGTTAAGAAATTAAGAAAAAAATCTGTTAAATTATAAAAAAATAAGCTGTTTAAACTCTGTCAATTTTTCTTTTATTTTACTTAATTTATTTATTACAATATTTTCTTAACGCATGAAGAGCTGAAGAATTTTTTTTAGAAGATAACTAATTATTTTACTAATATGAATTATTTTACTAATATGAATATGAATGCATGAAGTATTGTAGTTAAAGAAAATTTTATTTGAAGATACATGTTTTATAATTGATAGCCTTTGAAGTTGATTGTGCAACTAACACTGTATATAAACAGTGTCATGCAAAATAAAAGTAACAAACTTCATATTTCAGTTTAAACAGAAACATTTCATAAAAATTTTCATTAAAAACTAAGAGTTTGTATATTTTTGTGCTCTTTTATGACGAGTAATGGAAGAGGATTTTGAGCAGTGTAAAATTTGCAACTCTCTTAAAAAAATCTACAAAAAAATCCAAACGTAAAAAGAAGAGTGTACAAAACAAAAGCAACATGTGGTAAAATCATTTGCAAACAATTTTATGTTTTTGTTTTTTTTTTTTTTCAGAGAAGTAGCACTTCAAGCAATAATGCTATTTAGTTATTTTTGTAACCGTACTACATTCTTTAGGAAAGGGATAGATGATAAGACAGGTGATGAAAAGAGAAGGATAGATATAGCCATTTTATTGGTTATTTTACTTCGCCGGCGTATACGCTATTAAGAAGTACCGACGAAGGAGGCTGCATGTTTAATGTTAATTCTGAATACGTATTTATACCATTAAACAGAAAAAACATTTTTTATTTTTGGTTGCCGCAGGGGTTGAACCCTGGTCAACCAGTTTTGTAGCCAATGTATTTACCACTTCGACTACAGCAGCCTTTTGTTCACAAATAACGGAACATTTTTAATATAAACTAGTTCTTATAGGTTTAATAATTTTATAAATCATTTTCTAAATTAGTTTCTCTACGTTTATTGCACTGGTGTAACTTATTAGAATGGCCAGAGATAAATATTGCCAAACCATAAAATCTCAAATAATTAATGATATCGAAAAAGGAGAAAAGCAAGCTTCGGTTGCTAGGAAGTATAACATTAACAGACCTATTATTTGCAGGTTGATTAAAGAGTATAAATCGACAAGAAAGCTTACCGTGACACATTTAAAAGAACGTCCACGAAAAACTTCCAAGCGAGAAGATAGATTAATATATCGTATTAAACAAAATCCGTTTGCCACTTCCAATGAAGTTGTTTAAACTCTTATTTTAAATTAAGTTCGTAGACGTGCCTTAAAAAATAATTTTAAAAGTTACAGACCAGCAAAAAAGTCATTGCTAATAAGAAAACATATTCAGAAAAGGTAACCTCTTGATTTTGTTTGCTACTATTTGAATTAGTTCTAATACTTTTGTCTGCTTTTATTTATTTAGATTAAATCTTGCTCAAACATACCTCAACTGGACCTTTAGGAATTGGAAAACCGTACTTTTCGGCGATGAATCAAAATTTAACTTAATGAATTCAGATGGTATGTCCACAGTACGAGGTTTGCCTGCCGAACGGCTTGAGTCACAGAATTGTAAAATTAAATTTAAGCACGGGGGTGGCAACTTGATGGGGTGGACATGCTTCTCAGCAAATGGAGTTGGATCGTTTAACAAAATTGATAGTACAATGGACCGTTTCATGTATAAAGAAATTCTTGAAACGAAGATTTTTTCCTATGCTAAGTGGTATATACCCCTTCGATGGGTGTTTGAACATGATAATGATTCGAAGTACATATCGAGGTTGATCAAGGAGTGAGTAGGATTCAAGTTCTCGATTGGCTGGCACAATCGCCCGACTTTAATCCCATTGAAAAACTTTTTGGGATACTAAAAAAGCATATTTCCGGAAAACGATTTAAAAATCGTAGCGAACTCTTCAAATATCTAGAAGATATTCCACAGAATTTACTCGATAATTTAACTGAATATACGTCACGCAGATGTGCAGAAATTATTAGAAAAAAGGGATCATTTACAAAATATTAATTTGTTGCTTTTGTTTTGCACAGCTTTTTATAGGAACCTGAATAGTTTAATTTGATGTTTTAGTAAAGACGTAGTTTTAAGCATAAATAATTATGAAGTACTTATGATTTTTTGTTTGTAAAACCATTTTGATTCCAAATAAATTTATATTTACAAAATTTGTTGCTTTTGTTTTGCACAACACTGTATATATATTTGCGATTATTGCGCTACTTTTCTAATTTTAAATAAAAATGAATAATTTTTTGGCGAAAGTTAAACTATTTAGCATAAGAGAGGAGTACAGCCGAAATCAGTGGCAAAACATCATTCAACCAAAATCTCTTGATAACAAATTTTAAAGATAATAATATTTGTTTTTAAGCCTTTGTTAAGGTTTTTTATCTATCAAAGATATAACTAAAACTAACTATTCAGTAATGAAATGAGAATAATTAAACTGAAGAAATTTTTTTAAAGATAACAAACAGAAAAAATTTATATTTATCCACATTAAAATTTTCTATGTAATAGAACGTAAAATATTAAATTACATGTAATAATTATTACAATTTATTATAATTTGCCAATCAGTTTTTGGAACTCAGCTCGATACATTGATGAGACTTTCAACTACTTGGGATGACCACTCCTCGTTGATTTCTGTACTGAAGGTATAAATTATTTAAGGCAAGTAAAATAACAACACGACAAAATGCCTAATAATGAAATAAAATTGTAGGGATAATATTACACTTTCGCCTAACCTTATGCTAATCTTCCGACCACCATGCTGTTATGTAAGCATTTTTTAGTTGATATCATACCATCCGCCGTCATAATAAAGTCAGTAAATCACAATTCCTATTTTTCTGAAAATTGGTTGGGGATAATTTCAGCTGCAGAAGAGGCATATTTTCCCACTAACTTAAAAATATGCTGCGCACTTGCCATACAAACACCGTTTTACTATTAAGTTTTAAAAATTTAAAGATTGTGAGCAGATACCAACTTTATTAACAGTCATAATAATAAACAATGTAAAGAAGAATGATCAAGTAACCCAAGATGGCCACTCTATAGAGAGTAAATAATTTAATATTTTTATGAATTTAAGCTTTATGTTACTTTAGCAATAATAAGGATATTTTTTAGTTTACCAATAAGTTTTTAGTCGCTTAATCAGAGCCAGATTCGTTTATGATTATATACGTTGATTTACAGCGCAGCGATAGTCCTTGCTAGGATATAAATTTGTGCAAAAAAAACACTTAAGTAAATTTTTATCATAATTAATCAAAAGAATCGTGAAAGTTACAAAATTAAAGATTTCAAAAAGTTATTAAAATTAATAAAAAACTTACTTTAGTAAGAGACACAAATTTAAAAATTGAGCGATTTTTACCTGTGACTTTTATAGCAAAATAAATTTTATTCTACCAAATTTAAAGTATAACTGCACAAGATCATAATATATTTTATAAAATTCTTTCCTGTGTTTTTAGTTCTAAAAAATTCATGAAATCACACTCAACATGGGAATCCCATGACGACAGAATTCATTACGATCACACATATTTTTATAATCAAATATACAAATTCTGTTTTATATTTATATATAACATTTGACATAACCTTGACTTTCTGTTTATTTATAAGCAAAATATTTTCATATGCAACATGTAGCCCGGTTGGTCTTGGAAAATATTGACTTTACACATTTCAGTTCGATATTTTATTTATATTTTAACTCGACATCTTTAGCAATAGGGAGAGTATTTTATTTGTTTTTTTTTTTTTTTTTTTTTTTTTTTTTGTAATAAAAGACTTGTTGCCTGTAGAATGCATTGGAACATGACAAATAAAAAAATATTATTAATTTAGTTTTGTTGACATTTTTTAATTCCCAAAGCATAACTCCAGAGGCGCATAAAAAAGATTTACACATGTTTTACAGTTAAGGCTGATGAATTTCTTAAAATATCGATCTAATTATATTTATGTTTTGATAAAAAGCATTTTAACACAAAAAATACATGAGCATTCATTTGTTGTACTAATGAGGGAATATAATGACCCGTTGTAAAAACACAATTTATTTTATTTATTAATTTTTTTTTAAAGGACACACTAGACAGAACTGTTTAAAGCAGATCAGCGCCCTAAAAATCTTAACGTGACAATTTTAAAATAAATATTTACTGCCAGTCCTACGATGTCGCAATCGTTCGTTCGTTCGCACAATTACATTCAAAACATAAACAAATTCTTAAAAATTGTTTTTGTTTTGAATGTAATTATGCGAACGAACGATTGATTGCGATATCGTGGGACTGACAGTTAATGTTCTTTTGCTTTGTTTACACTGTGAAACAAAGAAATTTAAAAAATAAAGTCGATGGATCAGAAGGTTGGCTTAGTTGCTTCTATGGAATTATGCTTTAGTTTTTAAACTTATTGTTCGCACTTAGTTTTACAGCAGATATATTTGAAAAACTAACGTCATAAAGCAACACCCTTCATACATCGTTCTGTTTAAACTTTTTTTCCCACTAGGAGCTTAAATTCTTCAACTTGTCTTTTTTTAAGACCCACACAGGAGTTTTTTTACGCAATTGCTTTGCTTAGGTATCGCAAAGCACATTTAAATTATACCAAATAAACGCTCTGCGCTCTATACAGCTGCTGCTGCAATAGACATTTTTAATTTCCACCCAACTCTTTTAACATGGATCTAAATTTATAGAAAACTATTATTCATATAAACATGTCAAATTATTTTCCACTTTTTATTTTTATATTCCCGAAACAATTTGTTGTCATTCTCTTGGGCAAACGAGCACATTGTCGTTCTTTTGGCGTCATTTAGTAGAAGTGACTTCGTCACAGTTAATAATATTATTTGACCACACTATTTGCGATTTTAAATTTATTAAATACTCATTGGAGAGACTAGTTTTTTTTTGTATTTTTTTAATAATCACATCTCCCACTAACGTTGCTCACACATGCAAACACATGATGACAATGTTCCTTATTATGATACTGCGAGCAATAAAAAATATTATGTGTATGACTTGTTATAAAAATTTAAATTAAAGCAAATGTACGAGGGTTATTTCAAAAATTGTCCTGTTTAAATAAAAATAAAAAAAACCGTTGTAAAGGGAGATGTCCACCGAACTGAGCATTTTATTGGTTGAATATCATTAAGCTTACAGATAAATCACTCCTGAACTAAAAGCAGAGTTGTTTGAAAAAGTTTAACCTAAATATAGAAAGTCCACTTTAGTTGAATAAAGGGATGCGATTAAAAAACATTTTACTTTAAAGAGCTGATAAAAAAAAAAACTTTTTATTTATTAATTTTTTTATTAAATGAAACTTGGCCCGAAATAAATTAACAAAAAAAAAAAAAACAGATTAAAAGCTTCGAATAAAAAAATGGTTTATTTTTTTAGAACCGAGTAGATGTTTGGGATACTAATTAAGGCAACTAATAGAAGTCGGCTTCTTCTGTGCGACGCTTAATGGCGTAACTTATGGCATGTCCACAAAACGCTTGATAGTTGCCCAGAATCAGTAAATAGTTAAAACTTTGATTTCTCTTTTCAAAATTAAGAAAATGACGCAAGTTTTTCAAAAAAACCTCAATTGGGCCATTGTTGATTATTCAAAGAGGTTCAATGCTCTTAACCCAATGATATAAAAGGATATAACAACCATCACGATTACCTCCCAAAAGTATGATTTTTAGACTTTACATACACAGAAAGATCTAAGTATAAATTTCTTTTACTAAAATCCTTGTTCAAATTAAAAATACGATTCATACTCAAGTGATTCCAAAACGCGAAACCAAAATAAATAAATTAATTTTTGCATTACGTGTTCTGTACTTTATCCAATGGTTTCGGACCTACAGTATTTTTTGCCAATACGAATATATATTTTTTTCAGTGTAATAATAAAAACTGCCGTACATTTTAAAGTTTTCGCGCTCTTGAGAAGTAATTGGTGTGATCTTATGTCTGTTTGTTGATATTTTTCTAACATTTTGGAAGAACTAGAGTGTCATAATATGATTTGAATCGAAATTATTTTTGATCTAAATAAAATATAAAAAAAAATAAATGAAATAAAAAAAACAATTTGGCGGTAGTTGTTTTTGTTTTTTTTATATTTGTTTTCAAAACAAGCAAATGAAGTGGCTGTATTTTGGTCGCTGTCTCTCTGGGTAAATATTTGGAAATTTTTTTCCTTTTTGCTAGTTGTTGGAAAACCGTGCTAGTATAAAGTGCTATAAATATTTGCTTTTCTTTTTTCTTTAATATTTAACGTTTTTGTATTTTAATTCGCTTAATAAAGTCAAATTGTAGAAAAAAAATTAAATTGTGTCGTCGCAGCACACCCTCACAAAATCTTCTCACGATTTAAATGGCCAATGACACTTTCTCTGTAATTTTCTTTTTTAATATTTTTTTATTTTATTTACTAAAAAAAAAAACTGCACAGCAAGTGTAAAAATAAAAAAAAAAAATAATTTACTGTGCATTTTTAATGTGTGCATTTTCCATTAAAATTTACGTTCCATGTTCTTAAGTCACTCACTTGCAAAAAAGCAAAGTGTTTCTTCAGCGGTTCGTTAAATATTTTCTTCTGTCAATTGTTTCGGTCATTCACATAGTCGTCACGCGCTAAAAGTTCAAAAGTGTTTTTTTACGTTGAGAATGCAAAAATATCAACAAAAATAAGTGGAAATATTAAAATTAAAGAACTTTTCTCTAAATAAATTTTCCATGTTTTTTCTCTACATTTAACTGATTGCTAAAAAGTTCTTTATGGAAATTATTCTTAAAATACTAAAAATTTAAGAATAAGAAAATAAAAAATGTGTTAAAACCATTTAAATATAAAATTTAGTTTAAACTTGTGAATTTTTTAAATTGTAAAATATCATATGCGAAAAGCATAAATTAAAATAAAAACATTAGATATTGAAAAAAGCAAAATGATAACGAGGAATGAAAATTAAAAATATAAAAAAAATCTCGATTAATTATATTTTGTTAAAGCCGGAAGCTTTTTGTAAGTTAATTATTTGCAATAAATCCAAAATTATTAAACAAAAAAATTACTTATTTAGCACTAATATTCTTGTAAAAAAAAATTTTAATATATTTCTCAATTGTATCTATCATATTATATGAAGTTAAGATTTTGAAAAAAAAAATGCACGAAATAGAAAAACCTTATTTGTATAAATATATAATGTGTAAGTGTTTTGAAAAATTGCTGAACAAAAAGAGGAAGGATTTGCCAAAATCATTAATTCTGATTCCTACAGCCACGTGAAAGCCATTTTTCTGTATGTGCGATATAAATGAAAAAAAAAAAATTGAAAAAAAAACAATGGTTTAAGAAAAACATATTATGGTTGTAATATATGGTTATAAGCGAAACATTGTATTATTACATTTAATAGTAATACAGTTGCTGTTGGAACTATGCTATTTTCTAGCATAACAAAACAGCGATAAGTTCAAACATGATTTTGTTTAAAATATAAACATGTAATAATAAAAAGTAATAATACAAATAGAAACATTAAAAGGTTAATTTAAAATATCACAATATGAATGAAAATGTCATGTAATTAAATCATAATATGATTTAGTACGTGCAATCATTTCCTGAAATAAAAGGCATATTTTTATTGTTTTATTTATTAACGATTTGTGACAAAAGTTATTTAAAAGCAAAAATTTACATAAAATCAATTATTTGTTTATTATAAGTTTGTGAGTAATAATAAAGTTTGTACAGAAATTCACAAAAATATTTTACATATATTTTTTAAAATTTTTAGAAATGTATAGGAAACTTGTAAAATCAGGGATTTACTGACAATTACTGATTAAAAAGAATTTTGTCAAGTTTACTTTTAATCATAAAAAATAATATGTCATGGTTAAACTTAAAGAGGTCAGATTATAACGGTAAAAGACATGCGCCATATACTTCAATTTAGTAATTGCTCTTTTTGTTAGTTCAAAGTTTGAAAATGAACTACTTCAAAATTTAGTTCAAGGCTCTTTTAGTTCAAAAGTTTTGTCGACGTTTTCTTTAGTTTTAAAGCTCTTTTAGATCAAATGTTCTTTTCAAAATATGATGGCAACAACTCCGTAACATTGCCAAAACGAATGTTAAATAAAATGCGTCACAGCACAAATTTCACGTTCGAAATATTCAACAAAGAAACACAGTCATGGTTTCTACTTCGACTTGTCTGGTAGTTAAAATACAAGAAATAGTTTAAAAAACGAACTGGGTATACTTGAAAGTATAAACTAGTTCACTTAGTGCAATCGATGGAATTGTTAAAATCAACTAGTTCCTTTATAAACTACACAACTGTAGACGGTAACTTAGTCGTTGAAATGCTATTTATAATAATAATAAGTCCGCCAAGCTTAAGATGCACTCGCACACATTTGTTTTTTACCAAGTATGGAAAACCTTTTAATTTAATTATTTGTTGTTGTTTGTTTGCGTCTGCCACCAACTATGTTGCATTTATGGGCGTGGTGACCATATAATGATTAAACGTTAACAATAATATGTTTATTGTGACTGAACTATTGCTGAAAACAACTAAATTTGTTCGCCACAACAATACAATGATTCAGAGCGCATTATATGGTACTCGTAACCATATCACAAACATTTTTTTATCTGCGTGTGACTTCGGATGATAAGCTGGTATGTACAATTTTGGATTCAAGCTTCTTGACAAAGAAAAGGACCTGTTATATTTATAAATTATTTTTTATATATTAAAATAGTCTTTAAACAAACAAGTTTATGTTGAATATTTTCTGTGTTTAAGCATTTTTGTCCACAAGTTTCCTTAACATATATTTCCGTCCCCATAATGCATACCAAAGTCGATTGATCGATGTCCATCGTATCGTTTCTCCGTCCGTGGTCTTGTTTTTTAATCAACTTTGCCAAGACAGTACATGAGGTAGAGAAAATTTAAGTACGTCAAACGAACAGACTTCGTTTCGAAAATTTTGATATTGAAAATCAACAGTAATAACATGTCTTTCGAGACAGCAGGCAAAACAATACGACTGCCTCTAATTTTTCCATATTATTTGATACAAATCTAATACAGTGAAGTAACTCAAATAAAAAAAAGCATCAAGTTAAAATATTGGCGCCACCCATATTTTCCGAGTTGTGGACCTCTGAATGTAATTTGTTCGCCACAAGTATGCGTTATTTCAGAAAACATTATAAGGTACTTGTGGCCATATCACAACCATATTTTATTTGCGTGTGAGCTTGGATGACAAGCTGGTACAGAACTTTTCTTGTTCTTTTTGTATTTTCCCTTGTATGTTTTATTATTTTTTTTTTTTTACCAAAAAAAGATATTGATCCGAAAATATTATAATATTGTTATATTATGAATTTATTTTTTTATATATTAAAATATGTTCAAAGTGAGTGAAAAACAAAACAAAAGATTTTTATTCCGCAAAATTCTCTTTGTAGAACAAATTTATGTTAAGAAAATGTTGTAAATTATTAAGTAAAAATAGCCACATGGATACTTCAGGGACACTGAATAAATTTCTTCAAATTATTATATCTTATCCACGACCGTCGGTTTAACTTTGAAACCATATTTTTGTTGATAGAAGATTGATAGATCTTGTGTGCTTGGCCAATTTAAATACTCTAAGTTTTGACAACTGTTGTATAAATTAATTAGTTTTTTGTCAATCTCATACGGTCTTTTATAGGTAAACAAATACATGAAATAGAAAAATTCTGTTAAATATAGAACTTATAAATTTTTCTGATGACATATATTTTGTAAAAAAGTGGCAAAAGACCTTTTTTAAATAACTGACTCAATTATTTGTTTGTTTTTTCTTCCTTTCGTTTCTTAAACTGTCAAAAGTCGCTGACGTGTGCATATATACAACAACATAGAACAATCTATATTATTCTTAATGCGGATTTATAAACATAACCTTTCTTTTTAAATAATAACTTAACTATAACTTAATTATTGTAAAACAAAGTCCTTATATAAAAATATATAAAAATATGTGTATATGAACGTATACATAAAAAAATTATGTGCACAGCATTAGTCATTTAGTTATTTTCTTTTTTAATTATCTTCAAAAATGCTTCATACAAAGTAATTTTATTTCGTAAATTTGTAATAATTTTTTATATTTACTACTCATAAATAATCTGTTATTTTGACCTCGCTCTTCAAATGTCAATCTTCTCATTTAAATGTGAATAATATTCATTTGTTCTTTTCTATTATTTTATCATGGGAGACGTGGCGACGTCGTCTTTATCAAAAAGTATAATAGAAAACGAACATAAATTTACACATACTTAATTACATGCATAATATACATTCATACATACATATGTTTATAAATACATTTATTATCAAAAAAAAAAAGATCATATATTCTTGTCTGTTGTGCACAATAAACATATCAACAAAACTCACCGTTTAACACTACGACAGCGCAACACGCCACATAGTCTTACCCGTGGATAATGGTCTCCAATTGTGCATTACGTATTGTAATTTGTCATTTTTCTTATTCAGATAAATATTTTTATAGGTACTTTCGAATCAAAAGAATTCATAATTGTTTAGACACTTCGGTTTGTAACAATTTAAGAAAAATCAAATAATAGTGCTTTATGTGGTTGTGCCGAATCTTGTATATGCTTCACCATTATTATTTACTCAAAATATAGATTTTTTAGCTGAGTATTATTTTGAGATAATGAAGCAGTTTTCTATTGTATTTAGGTTGCTTATTTATTGGCTTGGAGACCGGCTTTTCTTTTTTGAAGCCACCTGGGTTACCGTTTAGTAATATTTACACTTTTTTTAATTTTGGTTTTTAATATATCAAAAAAAAAAATAATAATAAAGCAACAAGTAAGACCCAGCAAAAATACTTTCCATATAATGTCTTACTTTTGTGATTGCCAAATTTTGTTACTCGCTTACAAAACACATAACATTAGTTTGCACATAAAGGAAGTAGAAATTGAACTAGTTCTTTAAGTACGAAAAGGAATACCTTTAAATTCGTACTAATGATTATTATTATTTTCTGTAATAATAATTGTAAGTAGTTCTCAATAACTGATTATAAAAGTCTCATGCCTTGTTAAGTTGGGAAGTCCTTCCGCCAAAAATGCTTAATTCCACACTCGACTTCCTTTTTTGAAATTTTTTGCTGGGGAGTGCTTTATTTGGCTACGCTTAATTTCATATACCCTTCACCATATACATATGTATAACCATATGTACTTTACTGCAGATTTCAAATTGAGTGGTTAAAATAAAAATCGGCATAAAAATTATTTTCTACCATTAATTTTTTCCGTTTTTTTTTTCTAAATTGAAATTTTTGCTTAGGGTTGTCTGAACTAAGCGTATGAAAATATTGCTGAATCAAGTGAAAGCTCATCAGTTTTTCAACATAAACAACAACCACCTGCTGGGGTACCAACGAAAGTTAAAAAACTGTATGGAAAAATTAAAGAAGGCGATATATTTTCCCGCTGCTGATTTTTTATATTTAAATTTTCTAAACTATGTTTGTTTGATTGGCGTGTTTAAGTTTTCCCTAGCTCATGTAGTGCCTTGGCAAAGTTGATTTTAACCCAAAAACGGACGGACGTTGCTAAATCGACCTCGGTATGTTTTAGAACTCAGAAAATCTAAACTTTATAAATGATGTTATTGCATTTTATTTTTAATAGGGCTTTTCCAAATTAGTTTTGAATTGTATGTAAAAAATTTTACCACCTTTAACAAGTTTTTAGTTTACTTATAATTAAAAAGAAGTGTTCCTTTAAAGGAGCATATTCCAAAGTAGTGTCACGATATTACATTGCAGAATGAAAAATATTTAAAAACGAAAGAAGTTTTTACAAAGCGATTCTAACAATTTTAATATGAATAAAGAAGAATCCACGTCAGATTCAACTAATCATAAACGGGCTCCTGTTTCGCTATTTAAAACAAAACATCATTTGCGTCAGCAATTCTCTTAGTTTTATATTATAAATTTGATGTCAGTTTCACTTTCAATTCTATGATAAAGTTCGTGATAATCCATATTTTTGCAACAATCGTAATGTTTCAAAAATATTAAAGAACATGTATCGGGAAGGATGAAACTTTAATTAAAAAATTCGGCAACGTTTGATAGGGTCTGGAGTTACAAAAAAAATTTTTTTTATTTTTTTGTATGCAAGGCTATTAATGACTTATGACTTCTACCTCCGTAAGGTACACATCATTCGTTTATGCATAACAAAAAATTATTACACATTACAGTTTTATTACTCGTTTGCTAGATTTTTTTTATGCGCTTTACTTTTCTACAGATAAAAATTTATGTTTCACAGCTTTAACGATCAATTCAATTAAGGTAAGTGCGACATAAATACATGCAGCAACATGCTATATGCACATAGTAAAACCCATTTTATGTAGACACGTCATTAATAATGTAAATCTTAAGTGAAGCATAGTGCTCATCGTCAATGTTTATGACTTCAGTTGACCCCTATTAGGTGTAAGTGCAATGAATAGATTATAATATATTAAAGTTATAATTTATTAGGTATTAACTATTAAGTATAATGCTTTAAAAAGTCAGCAGTTTGTTATTTAAGAATAAGGAAATGTTTAAATTAGTAATTTTCCATTAAATTCTTAATTTTCAAGCACACAGATGTTTTTGAAAATTATATATAAGGTCACTTTATAATATTCTAATATGTAGTAGCTACATATGTTTAGTTTTTAGCTTTATGTGTATTTAAGTCAGGGTATGAAAATAAACAAAACGTACCGTTTGCTTTCATCTTGGTTTAGCATGTGAAGTAAGTAAAACACAGAAAAAATGATACAGTAAAAAGTTCTGTGCTATTTAGTTTTGTATTACTATGCTAGTTTTTTTTTTTTTTTTTTTTTTTGCTTATATTAGAAAATGTATAAACGCTTTTTATTAAACGCTTGTTTTGTAGCGAAAAAAGTAGGTGAGTGAGAAGCCAATTGTTACGTTTGCCGTCTTTGTCATTTAAAAAGATCTCATTATCAAGCACTATTATCAGGCTAGAACGTTTTGATTAGTATGAAAAAGAAATAAAAACTTTTCGCTTTGACTAAGTAGGATTGATTGAAATTTATTCTAATTATTTTCATAGATCTGATATTTAGTAAGGCGTACAAAATTCGCTTAAAATGTCGACATACTGTCGGTGAAAAATGTTTACATGAGCTTGGTAAATAAATGTAGATAATTATTATTTTACTTTTAAAAAGAGAGGAATATTATAAAAATTAGTTTCAACACTCGAAATAAAATAATTACATTATAGTCAGTTGCATTTTTTTAATTATCTCCGCCATAAGACATAAACTAAAATCACCTGCAAAATATATCAGTGAACTTTTAACAATTAAACATTTTTATTTTAATATATTTTTGTACCTCCAATTATTATTATTAATAAAAAACTTTGAAATTTAATTTAAGTACAACACAACAAATCCTCTTCAAGGTTTTCAGTCTACCTACTTATTAACCTTTTTTTAATGGATGAATTAAGCACATTCTGGTTTAAAATCTACTGGCTTTAAAGCTTCATTCAAAAAGCTTAAGAAGTGAACAACCCAAAAACACTAATTAATAATATCATGTCAATTTTTAAGTGCTTTAAAAATCAATACAGTTTAATATATATTGGTTTCGATAAAAAAAACGAAATCTCGTGAACGAAAATATTAAAACATTTAAAGTGTCACTCACAAAAAACACAAAATACACGTTTAACAGCAATAAATACATTTACAAATATTTTCATTACAAAATAAAAAACAGTTGTTGTTTATCCGACATGTGTCACGTTCCTTACAATTCGTCTCATTTATTTTCCATAATGGTCAATAATTACCGCAAACATGTCAATCCAAATTACATTGGTTCAATATAAAAATATATGTGTTTGCCTGATTGTGTATATAAAACTGTATGAGGGACCGATAGTACAAAAACAATAATAATTACAAATACAACCAATTTATCTTCTATACAGGCAAACAAATATATATACACATATAAATCACTAACACACAAACACTTATGTAGTCTACTTGAAACATTGTAGAAAAACTATTTATCTTTTAAATATTCCACATACATACAGTGCCTTACAAACGTACTTACATTTATATATTTAAGTAGTAAAGTTCGTGATATCCTTTCTTAATAGCAAACCAATATGTACGAGTAGAATCCAATCAACTACAGTGAGAAAGAAAACAAATACGTTATTTGTATTATGCTCAGGACAGGATTATAAATTTACCAAGAGGTTTAAGTTTTAGTGCCTACACTATTCAATCTTTTCCAGACAAAAACGAAAACTAAGTTAATTTAAAACAAGTTAAAGTGCTATATCCGGTAGTTTATAAACGAACTAGTTCATTTAAACGATTCCATCGATTGAACTAAGTGAACTAGTACAACATTTTAAGTACACCTAGTTCATATTTGAACTATACTTTGTATTTGAACTACCAGACAAGGTAAACTAGAATCCATGTCATTGCTTCCTTGTTAACTATTTCCGACATTAAGTTAGTGCTACCACGTAATTTAACATTCATTATGACAATGCTACGGTATTGTTGCCATCATATTTTAAAAAGAACAGTTGAACTCAAAGAGCGATTGCACTAAAAGTTGAAAGCACGAACAATACGTCAACAGAACATTTGAACTGGGAGTGATTTTGAACTAATGAGAGCCATTGAACTAATTTTTAAACTAGTATATTTTCAAACTTTGAACTAAAAAGAGCGATCACTAAATTGAACTACATGGCACAAGTCTAATATCCGGTTATGCCGAATTTTATATACCCTTCAAAATATTTGTAAATCTAGTATAATAAAGTATTTCCAATCAATTGAATAGAAAATGACAGAAGGTGGCAGAACATTAAAAAATAAGAAAAAAAATTTTGTACGATACATTATTTAACATAAAAATGTCATTGGCTCTTAATGGGTTAAGCATTTTTTTTTTTTAATTTTAGTTTGAACTGAAAGATCTCTGCAAATTCTTTTAAATGGTACCAATATCTTTAAAAATATGGTGCACAATCGTACTTTTCTATGGAAAGTTGAGAGGCTCACAACTCGAAAAATATGGACGATCGCCAATTTTTTTACTTTATGTTTTTTTTCTTACGTTTAAGGTCTCTATCATACACTTGTTTTTTATTGGGGTTACTTCATTGTTCAAAATAAAGGGTCATCCAAAAAACGCGCCTACATGTTTCTTTGAGATAAAACACAAACTATTTGCAATTTTTTCAAGCTGTTTTTTTATTAAAAGTATGATCCATTACAATTATAAGTGAAAAAGAATATCATTAAAATGTCCACCATGACTGGGTCTGCAGACATCAATCCGAATATCGAAATTTTCAATGACTTTCCGACATGTTGCTGGTGTTATTTCACGAATTGCAAATTAGATGTTGTTCTTTAGATCATTAATTGTTTGTGGCTTGTAAGCATACACTCGAATTTTCAAAAAACCCCACAAAAAAATCTAATTGTGTTAGATCACATGACCTTGGAGGCCAATTAAAATCTCCATTTCGTGAAATTTCACGCTGAGGAAATTTTGATCGCAAAAGCGTAATGTTTTCTCGAGTTGTGTGACATGTAGCACCGTCTTGCTCTAAATAGACGTCAGACACATCAAAATGATTCAACTGTGTCCATAAAAAGTCTCTCAACATTGATTGGTATCGCTCAGCTTTCACAGTAACAGCATTCTGGCATCATCTTCGAAGAAAAATGTCCCAATGATTCCATTTGCCCAAAATGCACACCAAACAGTAACTTTTTGTAGGTGTAGAGATTTTTCATGAATAACACGAGGATTTTCATCACCCCAGATACGACAATTTGGCTTATTGACGAATCCATCCATTCTGAAATGAGCTTCGTCACTAAACAAAATTTTGCTTGAAAACAATGGATCTGTTGTTCGTTGTTCAATAATCCAACTAGCGAAAATACCTGTCCATGGTTAATACTGTACTACCTTCTAATAAAACAAAATCGCTTATGTGATTTAAAAAGATGTCACGTGTAAAAATTATTTAGTGCTGACATCTAGGCGTCACATTTGAATGACCCTTTATAATAAAAAAACTAGAGGCAGGAGAGGTGTTTTGCCCGCTGTCCTTTAAAAATTTTGGAAACTATGTCTGATCGAATGGCGTATTTAAGTTTTCTCTAGCTGATCTAGTGCCTTGGCAAATTCAATTTCAACACTAACACGGACGGACAGACCGACAATGCCCAATCAACTCCGCTATGCATAAGAAATTAGAACTAATATATTTTATAGGATCGAAATGGATATTGTAGAAATTACAAACGGAATGACAAAATTAGTTATACACCCTGTTTTCACTTTTTGTGGTGAAAATCATCCAGAAAAAAGTTGTTCGTTAGAAAATGTAATTCAAAACGACAAAGGAATTTGATTTAATTCATAATTTTTAAATTACCTAAACCAAGGCTGCGACTTAAAACGGGACCTAATATTCCTTTATGAGACTGATTTTTATGAGAAGATGTGCCTATGTTAAGCGTTTTTTGAATTTTCTGAGTCATTCAAAAGTTAGATGGATAGATCCAGCAACAACACTAAGATGCTCAGCTCTCTAACTTTTAGAAAACGTTTTTTTTTTTTCGTTTGTTGACTCAATGACAGTTTAGGGCAGGGCAACGTGATTGCTGTGTATTTAAAAAGAAGCCAAAAATATTAATTGTGGATCGTTAGTGTCTGACAGAAGAACTATGATACCATGTTACAAGTACAGATTAGCATAAAATTTTGTTATGTGCTGTTTCTGTGTTAAAAGCCATCAACTGGTCTAAGAAATTGGTATGAAAAGCACTCAGTTTCATGTGTTATTTTCATATAAATTTTTTAGGCAAATAATACAAGAACAACACATTAAAGTTCTCAGTAATAACTTTTCCATACTTTTTCTCTTCACTGTTAATCCTTGAGTAATATTTTTGAACATTTTTTTTTTCTTTTTTACAGCATACGTATAAACGTTGAATATTTTGTTTGAATAGTGAGTGTGTTTGTTTGTGTGCATCGAATGTAGTATAATAATTTTAATCGGTTTTTACTACATTTATATTATTGGTTAACCAAGACATGTTGCCACATTAAATTATACATTTCGTGTTCTATATGGCTTTATATATATATATATATATATATATATATATATATACATGCATACATACATATTTACCAATAAATCTATATTTGTTTATTTGTCTTTAAATATCCTAAAAATAAACAACATTTTATCGTTACCGAAAGCATTCGCACATTTCCAATTTTTGATTTCCAAAACATTTTACCACTTTAGAAAACTTTCTCTTATTGATTCACTTTTGTGTATGTTTTTTGACCGGAAATTCATTTCAGACCATAATGTAGTGGTCTGTAGAAAAAATTGTAAGAAAATTATAAAACATTAGAAAATGAAAAAGTTATTTTATTTAAAATGTTTGCTGGAGTTTTTGTAACCGAATAGTAATTTAAAATTTTTTAATGTTTTATTTTATCAAAGAATTAACAAAATTTAATCAACAAAGTTTGTATCAATTTGTGTGCAATTTATTTTAAAAACAGATTTTAACTTAAGTCTATAATAACATTTTCACACAAATATATCGGTGCATGTGTGTTGAAGGATCAAAAGTTTTAAAAAAGGCAAAAATTCATTATAATAGGTTTTAGGCTTATAAATATAAATATCGGTAATTAAATTAATACATTTACACTTGTTGCCGAAAAAAATATTTTGTTAGTTAAAGATTCAAATGCATCTATATGTGGACGTTTACACAAAAAAGTCCAATTTGATCCGAAAATAAAAATAGCAATAATTAGTTATCTTTTGTTTCTTGCTCATATCTAGCCTTAATTTCGATAGCGAGATATCGGGTCACAGAGTTCATATTTTAGTTTTATCTTTTTTGCATAATAGTTTGGCACCTATGACGAAATTTTGAAACGATTTTTAAAGCAGGACAGAACGCTGTCAGATATTTATGTGATTAAATTGCACGATTGTGTATGATAGTGATTCCTGGCCGTTAAGTTATTATAAAATAATATTCTATTCAGATAAAAAATGTCAAATGGAGAGTAGCGTAACTTTATGAAACTTTACGTCAGATACCAAAGAAAGAGCAGTAAGAATTTTTAAATTTGTTAACTTTAAAAATAAACTAATTTTATTCCAAATCCTATCAAAAACGTTTATCTAGTACATCGTAGTAAGTTATCGAACTGTATTCTTTTAAGTTTTTTGTTTCTAAATTAACTTGTTGTGTCATATATCCAGTGAATAGGCAGAGTAATTTTATGCCACCACGCTTGCTATTCTTACAAAATTGAGAAACCAAGCGCAAAATCTCTCTTACAAAAAAATATTTTTTTTGTTTGGCCTTATCAAAAATCTTTACGCTGCACAAAAATTTTCTCTGAACATTACCTTTTAAAAAACGAAATTGCTACAATAGCAAGAGGTAGAGCGGATCTCTTTAAAACAAAGTTATTTTTTAATATATATTTTTTTTCGTAACATTCTTAAGCTTAAAGTAAGAGGTAATGAAAAATAGTTTGTGTTAAATTATTTTGTTTTTTTTTCTTCTGTTTGTTTATGTTGTAACCGTGAGTTATTTTAGCCGCAATAGGGTATTAACGTAATGTTGGTAATTTGGTGGCAGTACTGCTGCCTTAGGGTGCAGATGAGGATGATGAAAAGCAGCCTCCAAAGTTCTTTTTCTCTTGCTGATCAAAAAGTTATCCCGCCTTTTATTCGGACGCCAGAACCTCATCTGTGGAAACAGGATGTGCCGTGTGAAGCTTGAGGTTAACGTTTGTACTAGAGAGGCTATGCGTGATGCGTCTAGAGACTTGGATCCCAACGAGTACCTTTAGACGCACTATTTTCGCAACAGACAGAAACGATTGGAGATTCTATGTAAACAGCTTTCTATCCTAATGGAATATGCCAATAAACATAAAAATTATTGCGTGCAAAATTATGGTACAAGCTTTTAATTGAAATTATATTTACCCTTAGCGTAAATATTTTACCTTGACAATCACTAATACTTTCAATCAATAATACTCTTAATCTTTAATGAATTCTTTTAAGATAATCACCATATTTGGTCAGATGCTTTTGAGAAGATCTATCAGGAAATGCTAAAATTTTTTTAAAATGCTTTAACCATTAAGAGCCGATGATATTTTTATGTAATTTTTTCTTTTATTTTCGTAACTCTCTTCATTAAACTAGATAACCGAATATGAAATTCTTACCTAATAAAGCTGTTTTTAATAAAATAATAATTTATAACAAATATGAGAACGAAAATTTAAACAAATAATACAAAAAAACTAGAAAAATAAAAATTTGTAATTTTAAGCCCATAGCAAATAGTTAAAATAAAGAAAGGTTCCAAAAAGTTTAGATTTAAAATAAAAATAACAAAAATATCAAAAATATTTTCAGAGCTAAAAATTTTCGTTTCGGAAAGCTTTTTTGTTGTGGACCAAGGCTCCTTCTCGTTATCGAAACAGCGTTTATAACTTTAAAATATGTTAACTTTTGTTACCCTTTCTAATCTTAAAAGCTCAATGTATATTAACTATACTTTTATTCCATATAATGTTTCTGTTTTAAACGCTTTTCAAAAAAAAAAAAAAAATCATGTCCATTTGTAAGTCCTTTACCATAACCGGTTTAAATGCTGTTGCTTTTGCTCTTGTTGCAGTATTTATTTTATTTTGTCCTCTTTATTATTCACAATTTGTTTTCTTTCTTGCACTAAATTTTCTTTCTTTTTTTTTTTTTTTTTTTTTTTGAGATTCACTCACTCATTCTCATTTGTTTATTCTATAGGGTTTTTGTTACATTTTTCATTTAAATATTGTATGTGTGTCTATGGATAAGTATTTGTATTTGTTTATGTGTAATTGAATGTGTATGTGTTAAATAAAATGCATAGTGTTATTGTGTTATTTGTCATTGTGGTTGGTTAGGAAAAACCACTAAATTGTGTTTTGACTTTGTAACATTTTAACCACATTTCGGTGGCTCCTTTGAGGCAGTACAGCTTTTTTTCGGTTGTTATTGTTCCAGCAACCACCACTACCAACCACTCAGGCGCTTATATTTGTGAATACGTACTGAAACTATTGTATCCTAGCAACTTGACTTTTTAAAGTTTTAAAAGCAAAAGATAAATAAATAACAAAATTTGAGAAATTAATTTATCAAGAATTGTATGAAATGTAGAAACAGGACTAGAAAATTTGGTATAAAAATAATAAAAATTGAGGTTGTTAATTAAAATATTTCTTTTTGTATTTGGGATTGAGGATTTTTCTAAGAAATACTCATTTATAGATTTATATTTAATTAAACTCTTTAATATCATGATTTAAATGCAGCCTTACAAATGTTATGAAAATATGCACCTTATTTGCTCGACAAACAAAATGTTTTATAAAAGTCTAACATTTCAGACATTTACTTAATTTTTCAAACATTTTTTAGAGAAAAAATAGGAAAAAATTGTTACTTTTAAAACAAATTCCAACAAATCATACAAAGAAAAACATTTTTAAATAATTTATCACTTAAATTGAAACTGAACAAAACGTTTTGATGATGTGAACATAACAAATAACACCCACTTTCAAATTAATAAATTTTGAAAAAAGAAAACGAAAACCGAAATACTTCACAAACATTTTAAAAAATCATCTCATTAAGTGCATATGAATATTTTTAATGAAGAAAAAATTGTTAAACATTTATCAGTTGGTAATTTTTATTTATTAGTGTAGCAACTGTGTTGATAAATAATTTGTGTTGTTTATTGAAATGTTTACAACATTTTGAAAATAAAAAAATGTATCACATTAAATGCGACTTTTTGTGAAAGATATTACATTGGCCAAATCTTACTATATTTAAAACTGAGTTATAAATTTTAAATTGTTTCCATTCGTTTTTTAGATTATTTATATAATAAAGAACTTCCTCATTGCATCAAAGCAAAACTATTATTTCTAAAGACCCAAAGAAATATATCTCTATTTTTACAGAGTTTTTTTTAGCTTAAAAACGTTTTCTTAAAGAGTATTCATTAGACATTTCTGAAGCACTAGCTTAGCATCATTAATAATTGACTTTTCCTACAGTAAAATTTGCTTTAAATATCTGGAAATTATATATCAGTCAAATTCAATTGGTGGCAAGAAATGAAAACCTAAAATTTAAATTTTAGGAATCATTTTATCGAATAATCTCTTTGATAAGTTGTACTTTGCAAATCGGTTTTGCTATTTAATGTTTATAGTGCTACCAACTTTCCTTTCCTTTTAGTCACCTATTTTAATTATGTCATAAGTTTTTACATTTTCTATACACCTTCCTATGATTCGGTAAATATATGGGTTTGTTGACGCTTTAACTTTTCTAAAGCGGCTTAAACTTTTTAAAATTATATCGCCAGTAGCATCGTAGAACATATGTACATATTGAGTTGGTTAGTTTTCGCGCCTGTAAAATTTTTATAAAACGGAAGGAAAAGTTATTTTTCACTTTTCAAAAAAAAAAAAAAAAAATAGATTCTTTATTAAAAATACTTTAAACGAAGATTTTTGTTTTTTAGTTCTATAAATTGTTTTTAAGCAATCGAATCATATTCTATGACTACCTTATATATTGTTTCTCGGCTTAACTCTAGCCTTTACTTTTGACTGTAGTAATTTCGGTCTTGTGAGTGGTAACTGCTGAACTTTTTTTTTTTATAACGGAGTCTCTTTTAATTGCCAACATTTGCAAAAATTTTAGATTCCCCATGGCATTCACATTTATCCAGTGTCTGCCAATGATAATAAGCTTAATGACGGCCACAGTTTGACATACACACACTTATTTCTTGGTTTCCTTGAAAAACGTCCACATACATATGAAAGTTAAATTTTGTTTTTAAAACAAAGGTTTTAAAAAATTTTAAAATTAACTTAAACCATAAAATTAAATTAAAATAGTATTACTTTCTTTCATGTTCATCTTTACCAGATGATACTTGAAGTTTCCATAACCTTCAGCAACGCAGTAATCCAAACTAAACTAACCTTTATATAAGAACGTCTTACAGTTCGTTTTGCAGAGGGGTTCATTAAGCACTATACGAGCTTGCGCACAATAATTCGAGTTGAATGTGTCTACCTATTGTACGACCTTTGCTGCATACGCCATTTCCTAGAAAAACGCTGGGTTGTAGTCCATAGAAATTCACAGCAGATCTCCTTTTTTGTCTGTTTATCTTCTACTTTATTGACAGCTATGCGTGTGTGCACTTTAATCTTTTTCAACGTTATCTCGTGCATCCAGGTACAACTTTGTAGGGCAATGAGGAACTTAAAGCCATAGTAGGTTGATTGGTTTGTACATTTTATATATTTGGTGAATTTACTTACTTGTAGTGGCCACATTTCTTGCAAATATTGTAACATACACATCGTTAGCAAAAATAAAAAACCATGTAATGATCAAAATCCTAAAGTTTAATAGGAAAATAGATTTAGATTTTTTGTTAGGTTCATGGTTTTTCATTTTAGCTAACGATATGTATTTTCTAATCTTCGTAATATAATTTCTTTACTGGTGTTTCCTAAATCTCAATTAAAAGAAAAATTACTTTATTTGAATCAAGAGTCATCGAAAGTTTATTAAATTTGGATTCCAAATGTACATTTCCCGCTTGAAACTTATTGTTAAAGTAGAAGATAATCTTAATCTTTAGTACTGTCAGTTATTAGAAATACTAAACGTGCCTTTAGATGAAATGTTTTTTTACATATGACTTGTCAGTTTGAAAATCCACATGTAATTCTTTACATATGCCAAAGTAGACATTTTTACATATGGCTTTAAATTTCGCGTTTAAATGTACATGCATATTAATTCTGACATAACCTACAAAGTAAATCATTGGCTCTGTTAATGCTAATAAATATGTCAACTCTATTCTGCTTCCAACGATTTTAGTGCTTTTTGCACTTTTTGATGATTTAAAAACGGTATAAGTGGAGAAAAAACAAGTTGCACCACTGGCAGTCATATGCTTTGTCATATAAAAATAGAACACGCTCTAAATCAAAATTTTTCATATGAATTTTACATATGTATTAAACATAAAAAATGTTTAAGCCGTTTACACGATACATATGTATTTTGTTATGGATAATCTGACAAGTCATATGTAAAAAAACATTTCGTCTAAAGGCATCTTAAGAGAAACTTGATTGTAAATTATTATCTTTTAACTTTTTTATTGCTTTTTTCTGCAAACTTTATCTTAAAAAATCTCTTGCATCAAATAAATACATAAAATTATCTTAAACGAAACTAAATTTATAGTTAGAAAATATATTTTTTTTTAATTTTAAATCAACTCTTGCTTTATTTTTGTTTGTTGATGAATTGTTTTTGCTTAAGTTTTCTACTTAAGTTTAAATATTTATTTTTTGATTATTTTAAATAAATGCATATGTATGTATGTATTTTTCTGACAGTGAATAATTGTGATTATGATATGTGACAAAGTGATATTAATTATAAGTGATTTATTTGAATTTCAAAACGAAAAGAAATTTTAAATGTATTCATAGAAATCCATACATATATTGCGAGATTTAATATATATAAATTAATATCAACATATGTTTTTTGTAAGAAGGGTTATACATATATGTATATGAGAAGAGTTTAATAAATTTTGCTAAAAAAAATCTCTTCTTTATATCCTTTAAAGCTGTGACATAGTTTACGCACACACAGTTATATCGTAGATTCGGTGGGAGACTTCCCAAGTATAAGTTTCTGTTTGCACGAAGAAGGCATTACGTTAACAAAAAATACTTATTCTTGCGATTTCGCTAATTAAGTAAAATGCAAACCACTGTGCTTTATAAACCGGCTATTTCTCATAGTTCTAGGAAATATTTTACTTTTCAAAATCAAAGATGTGAATTAAAAAAAAATCTACTACGAAATGCAAGAAAAACAATATCTTCTGATGAACTGGCTTAAGCAACCAGTAAACAGCATACAGATACCAGCTTTTTCACCAACAAAAATTTTTATTTCTGTTATAAAATTGCAGGCATAATATTTTCAATAATGCTTGAATATACTTTTGATTTATAAAATTTTTCATAAATTAAAAATAAATTCATTTAACTTTAAGAATATCGGTCTTTTTAGCCTAACTTAATTATGAAAATCACCGAAATGGGTTTTTAAGAATGAAAGCATGTCTCGACGGCCGCTTACTTAGCTCTTCAGGAAACTTCTCACAAATATTTTAAACAAACTAAAGATTTGTGTCCAAACAATAAAGTAAAGACAAAAATTAAATTTTAAGCAAAAAACAATAATAATCAGCATTGGTTTTATTTTTCTTTATCCACTATATACGGCTGACTTTTTTCTGCTTTTTATACAGTTAAAGGGTGCTGAGAAATAAAATAGAAACAACATTTAAAATATCATAAAACACTACGATAATTTATTTTTGTTTTATGCACCGTCACTTGCACGTGCTTTTACCCTCGATAATAAATATCGGTGCTTTCAAATTTTTTTCGGTATAATAAGCAAGATATTTTTAAAGATTATTTAATTTAATTTTATGTTCCCAAGTTTAAATTTTTATTAAAGATAAGTTTTAGCATTTTTTAGGCTACATCTCTGCTACAGTATTTTTAAGTTTTAATGAAATCGCCTTCTGTATGGTCACGAATTACGCAAATATGATCAATAAAAGATTTAAATTTATTTTAACTTAAAACGTTTGTTTTGTTTTGTTTCCTTAAAGGTAATAACTGTTTGCAAGGCGTATTGATCAGGTCACTGCATCAGATCATATGGTGAACATATGTTTTAGCTTTTTCGTGTATTTTGTTTTTGTAAAATCTTATTAAGCTGTCAAACACATCTGGCAATATGTGTGTATGTATTTGTAACAAATAAGAAAGCTACTTAAAAATATTGAAATACAAACACACATATTGCCAGATGTTTTTGACAGCTCAATAAAATTTTACAAAACAAAATACTCGTGAAAGTTTATGCATTCACCTGGTATCAATAAGCATTGGCTGTTTGCATACATAGTCCCGATGACTTTTAAGAGAATCAGGTCTCTGAAAATAATGTTAAAATTTTTCAATTCAACATAGGCTTCTTTTGCTCTACATTACACAATCGCTGCCGTTGTAAAGGCACTAATCTCTCAAAAAATAATAAAAAGTAATAAATATCGTTTCGTTTAACATTTCTTGTTGGAAATTTCTGTAGAAAATCAACAATAGATTATAGTGTCTCATTCTTCTTTTTTCAGCAAATAAAGAAAGAATAGATTCTAATGTTTTATCAGCAGTCAAGTGGAGCTATATTCTAATACAGATTTAGCTAATTGCTGGGTTATCACAGCTACACGATGCATCGTATCAGTTTCAATAAATAAATTAAGAAACAAGAAAGCTATTAAAGCTTTTAAAGAGTGAAAAAAGTTGGATTTTAAAGTTCTGATAATTATCTTAATTAATTATCTATCAAAACACATTCTTAATATAATTCTTTCACTCTTTGAACCTATAATTGGGTTTTAAACCTGCAGCTATCTCTGCCATAGTAAATCAACTACAAAAGCTTGTTATTTATTTGAAAATTTATAACCAAAAATAAGCTATAACGAGGAAAGTCATCAAGCTTCGAATAAAATATATACAAATTTTCTCTTCTTCAGGATATGACACAATTCTTAGTTTACTTTTTTGTTGTTGCTTTCACATCTTCAAAAAAAACTTATTTAAACTACAAAATGTTTAAAAACGATAAAGCAATTTTAAGTGTCGATATCATTTATTCAAAAATAAACAATAAATTTTATTTTACAAATGAAAATTAAACACAATATATTTCATAAATCTTTTAAACGATTATTATCATTAATAAAATATCTGCCCCAGGTTAAAGTGTTCGATTTAAATGTCCTTTGAGAGCATGTTTATTTAAACATTAGAAAATATATTCTAGATACACATCAGTAAATTATATGTGTGTGCGGTTGATTGTGTGACTTTACAAATATGTGACTACATGTTTGTTGGATATTCTGTGTTGCTTAACAAAAACATAATGGGAACATGTTCTAAAACTTACTCTCGTACTTATAGTCACAGACATTAAATAAATATCTGGTAGGTGAAAGAAGACTTTCGTGATGAAAAAGAAAATAATAGAATTATTCCCAAGGAAAGGGTGTCTAAGACTACAATTTGTCTAATTCTGCTATAAACGGAATGTAGTATAAAGTTCTATCGCCGCATTGTGAAAGGCGTTGGATTCGGAAAAAAAGTATTATTCTAAATATATTATTTCTAAAAATATTTATGCCAAATTTTTATCGCTTGATGGTAATTTTTACCCACCTCCAATATTTATTAAATTCTAGCCAATACACATTGTTCGATCGAACAAACAATATAAAAACATGACCATGTATAATCACATTTCGCTTTCATTTATATTAAACTCACACACAATTTCAGACACACAGTCACACACAATGGAAGGCTGAAAGGCAGACGCACAATGAGCAATGATTTTGCACACAAAGTTCATTTGGTAACCCTTTAGTAACTTGACCATTAATGTTACAACAAGAAGAAAAAAACACAGAAACATTGACAAAAACAACAAGTGCAGGAACGGAAACATACATAAGAAAAGGGATAACAACCACTTCAAACAAACATAAAGCAGAGCCATGTTCAATAGTTCAATACTATTGTAAAATCCATTAAAAGAATATTGATTAAACGTTGCACGATTGTCTCCACAACTGCAGTTGGCTGTTGTAAGCAAGTAAGAACATATACCCAGCAAACACAACAGTTTCATTTAAGATAATTTTTAGGATTTTTCAAACTGCGAAATTTCTCTTATTATGAACTTTATCTCACACTTTTATGGAACAAAAACACTTTAGTAACATTTTTTTAACTCTAAGAATTTTGAGATTATTGTTGCTTTTTAATTGGTTGTTGAAAAAGTCTCTTTAATAAAACATTTAGTATTTAAGACTGTCGAAAAGTAAGTGTTCACTCTCAACATTCTGTGGCTCTTGCGAGAGTCCCGCAAGCCATTAAGCCACGACGGCTTCGTTTTGTAACCTACCAGTTTGTTCTAAATCAACTAGCGTCGATGTTGTTTTTAGTTGTTGCTACCGTCTTTACCAAACAATGCTCCATTGTAAATATAATAAATAATTAAATAAATAATTAAATTTTTAATTGGATCCAATTTAAAAATAAATATAATATTTTCTAAATAAATATTTAATTGGATCAATCAATTTCTAATTAAACTTAAAATTGAATCAATAAAAAAATATATAAAATTACAATCAGAAAACAACTAAAAGATTTAAAATTTTCAAGGATTCCATTCTGTGTTTGTATAACATTTATTCTCCTTTTAAAGTTTTTCCATCGAGAGTACTCAACAATAAATATGTTTCTCCATATTTATAGCGCTGATGACAGTTGAACTGAGAATTCGTGATCGATTTTTTATAAAAAGCAGATACCTCTACTAACCAACGTATTTGTTCAATATTTGTTTATTTTATTCACACACAAACCATACTGCTTAGTTGCGGAAATACCACACATTCGTGAAAAAAATATTAGATTTGGCTGTTATACAGGGTTAAGGCCTCATTAGTCTTTACTTTCTGTTGCTGTTCTGTGCCGTGCCGTTCTACTTTTTAAATTATTATAATTAGTTTTTCTATAACAACAAACAGCTGTTTATAATAAACAAAGAAAGCACAATATAAAACACAACAAAAACAACTACAATTACAATGACAAAAATTGGTTTGTTTCCAATTTTGCACTCACACTACCAAACAACTTTCAAGTAACTTAACGTTGAATTCTATTTTCTACTGATTCGAACGAAACAGAACGTCAAAGTAATAACAAATCCCAAATACATATTTTCCGTTTAACAGAAATTGATCAGACGATTCGTCCCGGAACGGAAAGTAAAGACTAATTCTGTCTTTAGCAAATTTAATTTTTGTAACAGCATAAATTTTAAAAATATGATTTTGTGTTTCCTGGGTGATCTGATATGTGTGTAAATGTATGGTCTTCGAATTAAATGTGAACAATGCACAGCTTTTACATTGTCTGCTTTTGTTACTGTCTCTTTGAAGTTCTTACAACGTTTTTGGTATTATCGTTGATTGGAAATTTTTTGTTTTGTTCAACAGATTTTAAAGCTTGAAAACCAATTTAAAAAGAAAAATAGAAGAAAATTAAACTTAATAAATACAATATTTAATTTTATATTAAAAATTAAAATATATTTGCGATACAGTCGACCTGAATAATTCTAACATTGAAAACAGAACTGTCTGTGCTGTAGTTTGAATGGCAGTTTCAAATAGTGATAACTTTTTTAACCTTAAGATTTTTATAAATCTTCTCTTTTCTTTATTTCTGAAGGAGTTTTAATTTGCAAAAATATTTCCACATTTTGAGAAGCAGCTATCACTGCTTAATATGGAAAAATATACTTACTTAGTTTTACTGCTTTAAAGTGTAAAAGAGGTATTGAACGCTCGTTTAACAAGTTTTTATTTAATATGGTGCGTTAAATGAATAAAAACCACCAGCAACGGTGAAATAAATATATCAGTTTAACTATTTGTTTTGGACTTGTGTAGTTCATAAACGAATTAGTTCATTTAAACCTATTCCATTGACAAAACTAAGTGAACTAGTTCATACTTTCAAGTACATCTAGTTCATTATCGAACTATACTTAGTATTTGAATTAACAGACAAGATGAAGTAGAATCCATATCTGTGTTTCCTTGTTGACTGTTGCGGACATGAAACTAGCGCTGCCACGCATTTGATTAAACATTCGTTTTGACAATGCCACGGTTGTGTTGCTATCATATTTTGAAAGGGCATTTCAACTAAAAGAGATTTTGAAGTAAAGGAAGTTTTTGAATTAAAAGTTGAAAAGTTCGAACAACACATCAACAGAACATTTCAACTAAAAGAGATTTGAACTAAAGAGAGCCTTGGAACTAAAATTTAAACTCATTTTTATTTAATTTCATTTTCAAACTTTGAACTAGAAAAACAATTTTTAAATTGAACAAAAACAAACTTATCGCATCTATTAAAGTTTTTATTAACTTTAAAATTATGTTTAACTATTAATTTAATTGATTCAATTATTTAGTTAATTGAAGTCAAGATTTGTTTTTGTATAAATGTATAATTCAATGAATTAAAAAATGTTAACAATATCAATCCGTATACAAACTTTTAGAGAAACAAATACTTTTTTCTGTGAGGAAATGTTGTGAGAATATCACAAAATTTATTCTATATAATCTACCGTGTATTCGTTTTATTAAATAAAAAACAAAACTGCTTTCAAAATATTAAACAACGAAGAAGTCTTAGCTTCAAAAACAAAACTTTTTTTACCACAGGTAAAGCATTCCACCTCTATTAAAGTAATTCCTTTTTAACTATCGATTGCAAGCATTTGTTGTTTTTTTTTACAAAAGTTGCACAAAGTGCTTTAAATTATTAATTTACTTTACTAACACTAGTGCCTTCTACAATCTTCTTACCACTTGCTTTTAATTTAAAATCAATTTTTTGTAGCCACGAACGTCTATTTCCTTCTTCACGCATTAAGTTTCGAGTTTCACTATTCAACAGAGCATTTTGAATTTTTGTAATAGTGTATGTGTGTCCCACGAATACTATAAATAAATTAGTGGCTGACCACCACCACTACCACTTAAATACATTTCATAATTATTTGTATTTTATTTAGTTTTAAATTTCTGCTGAAAGTACTCGTGGTAAATTTAACTACATTTAGTGTCAATTATTTTAAGCTGATTGTATGAGTGTATAGGAAGAGTATTAGTAGTTGTTAATGTGTCCACAAGTTGAAAATGTTGAAATATACATGAACGTACAGCTGTTTACACATACAGGCTTAAAGATATTCAGGTTATATTTGAAAATTCAGTGTAACTGAATCAATTATCGCCCATGGCCTCATTAATAAAAAAGTAAAATAAATGTAATTGGATCAGATTCTTAAATGAAAAGTAAAGTTTTAAAACCATATTTTCATAAAAAAAAAATTATTTTGAAAAAAAAAAAATTGAATTTTTTCTATAAATAATGATGTATGCATTAAAATTAACTTAGTCTATATTTTAGGGTCTAACACTCGTTACTCTTTGTGGAAACATTATAATGTTGGAAAAAAATTTAGCTTTTTTATACAATTTTACCAGGGACCACGGCTTTGTCATCGTTTCATTTCTAATTTTTTTAATTCAAATTTAGCAAAATGTGTTTTTAAATATTTATTGTAGAGATCTGTAGACAGCGTTAAAAACTTTTTACTTACAAAAAAAAAAAAAAATATGTTGACGACTGTTTTACTATCTCTATTTTATCTGGGAAATTAAATTTTTTTACGAAAAACAAGTATTCTATTTTTTAACCATGGTTGTAAGGAACCTCCTCGCAAAACTATATTCGAATCCACACCGCAGTTTGTACGTGATGCGAATACAGATAGACAGACAAAAAATTCCAGAATTGGGTGTTTTGTATTCCTTAATATTCATACAATTTCATGTACAGGAATGACCCCGTTGCTGTTTATTTATAAGTATAGATTTATTTTTAACAAGATCTTGTTAAAATATCTCGCAGAATTAAAATTTTTCACATGCAAAATTCTGTTTTTCTACAAAAGATAAAATTTTGGGCAAATGCTAAGAAAAAGAATAAAAATCTCTCAAAAGATATTTTTTCACAAATATTATTTTTGTGTCAAAAAAATAGTTTTCGCAGAAAAAGTACTTTTTTTTTCTTTATTGGAAAAAATGAATTATTTAAGAAATCTTAAATTTTGTTAAATCAATTTTTGTATAAAAATTTAAACGGTAAGTTTTTGTATAAAATTACTTCTAAGGCGAAAATATATTTTTCATACATCATAAAAAGAAACTGACCTTAAAAATTGTTTTTCTGTGATAAAAGTACTTTTTTGAGTAAATCGGTAGGGCTTATGCAAAACCAAATCTTTTCTAAAAATTGTGATCGTTCAAAATATTTCTTTAAAAGTAAGTAAATTCATTAAAAATAGTTTTTTTTCAAGACGATAAAATCTAGCCGATTGTTATTAAGGAAAAAATTCAATTCGGCTTAAGTTCAGGTATATTTTAAACTCTTTTAACACTATTTAAAATTTGCGGGGTGTAAAACTGTTGAAACAGAAATACGACGTCATTTCGGAATATCGACAGTAAAAGACGTTTAGTTTTTGTAATCAAAAATAAGGTCAGGCAATTAAATTATTATTTTATTAAGAAAACATTTTTAGACAAAATCATAAAAGCTTTAAACAAAAACCTGAAAAAAAATTTCTAAAAAACTTTTTTGTAAGCCTGTCTAATCTATGTCTATGTTTGTCTCTTAAAGTTAATTAAAAACAAATTAATGGCTGATAATATATAAACAGTATAAGGAGGTTCCTACTACTTTTATATTGTAATGTATATTAATTTTACTCCCATTTTTACACTAAAAAGTCGTTTAAAACAACCTAAATTTTTAAATAGTTAATGACTGTGAGTAAATAAAACTCTGTAACCTTCAAAAACTGTAGTAACCATCAATATTATCCTCAAACTTAAAAAGCTCTAACAAATCAATAAAAATAATTATTGTCAAATTAAACTTAAGTCGACCACCCACTTACGGTATTAATATAAAAAATATCAAGCCATATGTAGATATAAGAATAGAAAAAATGTACAGACACAAAATCAAACACACTCATACCTGTTTAAATAAGTGACCGATTAAAAACTTTTTTGTTGTACACACTTGTATAAATTTTGTGGTCAATTATTTGTGGAAGGTAGTCAGTCACTCATGAGTTATATCCTTCCGTTTGATACAAAATGTTATGTTCGTCAACACTAAATAGGAAAAATTTTAAGTAATAACGCTAAGTCGTTTGCATGCGAGGTCCAACCTAAAAGAAAATAATTGAAAAAACTTTTAATTTTTGCATATTTTTATAAAAAACAAATTTTATTCATACCTTAGTTTATTTAATATTTTTAAAATTATTTTTAGTTTATTTATTTATTTTTTCCACTTGCTGTCAGAAGCATAAAAAACTATAATTCAAAGTATATTGCGGTTAAAAAGCAGTGTTTTCCGGAAAGTTATACTTCTCAAGAAAAATAATTTATTGAAAGAACGATATTTTTGCACAAATTCCCTAAGCACTTCAGGTTAATGGTCCCTTTTTACCAAATGTAAAAAATAAAAAATATCCGTTTTATTTAAGTGATAAATATTTCACTAAAGACGCTTACTTTTCTCATTGGCTGAGTAGGTTTTTCTTAATAAAAGTCTAAAGGAGCATCCTTTAATAAAATTATTTAGACATTAATTTTTTTTTTTTTCATTGATTGCTCATAATCCATTTTTCACAAAAACTCTTTTTTTTTAAAGAAATTTTAATGCTCCAATAAATGAAATTAAGTTAAAAAACCCTTATTTCCCATAAGAAAAACATAATATAAAGAACTTGCTTGAAATAAATCATATTCTAACTGGTTTATTCTTCTTTCGTTAATCTTTCTCCAAAATAATTTTTTTTTTAACAAATTTCTTTTTAAAAACAAAATATAATAAATAAATATTTAAAAGTGCCCTCCGTTTTCCAAAAGGTCTTTATTTCCAAAAGAACCTTTCAGAGAGAAAGCCTTTTTTTAGGCAAAATGATTGATTCTTAGTTGCTTGTTCCTAATAAAGTGCTTTCCGAACAGAAGAATAATTCTTCCCAAACATTGAAATTTTCATAAAGATTTTCTTTTTTAAAATTAATTTTCTCAAAATGACTATTAAATTAAAACTACCTTAATCATATAAGTACCCTCTGTTTTCAAACTGTCGTCTTGGTTAGTTTTATACGAGGGCTGCTCTATATATTTCTGGCCTAATAGTGAAAATGCGAATATATATAATCAAAAATGGTTTTATTGTTTTTCGAAGTATTCTCCAGCATGATTTATACACTTTTGCATGCGCTCAAACCAGTTGTCGAAGCACTTTTTCCACTCCGTTTGAGACACCTCTAAAACATGGTTTTTGAACACTTCAACAGCTTCTTCTGGCGACGAAAATCGTTGACCACGCATTTTTTCTTGATGTGCGGAAACAAGAAGAAGTCATTAGGTGCCAAGTCAGGTCTGTATGGCGGATGATCTATTGATTCGACGTTTTGGCCGGTCAAACACGCTCTGGTTTAAGCCGATGTGTGAGAGCTCGCCTTGTCATGGTGAACAATGATTCGTCTTCTCTTGTTGGTTTTTCGAATTTCTCCGATGACTTCAGGCAAACAAATTGTAGTGTACTACTCTGAAGTGACCGTCCTACGTTGCTCAAGCGGAACAGTCGCCACTTGACCAGTTTTGCCGAAGAAACAGGCGACCATTTGCTTCGAAGTGCTTCTTCCACGAACAACTTTCGTTGGATTTTACTCGTCTTTGAAGACCCACACGGTCGATTGTTGTTTCGTTTCGGGCTTATACGCATAGATCCATGATTCGTCACCTGTGACGATCTTATAAACGTCTTTTGAAGCACCGCAATCGTATTTTTGCAACATTTCTTTGCACCAATCGACACGAGCCTTTTTTGTGCGGATTTCAAATTGTGCGGGATCCAACGAAAACAAACCTTTTTTACGGCCAGGTATTCATGCAGTATCGAATGTATGCTAGTGGAAGAAGTGTCCAAGGATGTCTCTATCTCTCGGTATGTCGCATATCCATCTTGCATTATGAGTTCACGCACGGCATCAATGTTCTCTGGCACAACAGCCGTTTCTGGAAGACCTTCACGGAATTCGTCTTTGAGCGAGCTTCGGCCACGTTTATATTCATTATACCAATTTTTCACAGTGCTATAGGATAGTGCTTCATCGCCATACAAAGATTTAAGTTCATCAATGCACTCTTGTCGTGATAATCCACGTCGAAAATTGTGAAAAATTATGGCACAAAAATGTTCACGAGTTAATTCCATTTTTTTCTATATTAATTTTTTCAAGTCACTGTAAACAACACAAATAATGGTCGTACGTCAAAACGTTTTTAGTACGATTATGCTTAAAAAGGACCAACTTTCCAATGGAAATGTCAGATTGCACTTGGCAGCACTCAGTATTGCCAGGCCAGAAATATATATAGCAGCCCTCGTATAGTCATTTTCCCAAAATATTTTTCTTCGCAAAGATTTTTTAAAATATATTTATTTTTATATTTAATTTTTATTAAATTTCCTTTTTCTAAATGATAATATTTACAATTTTTTTTGCTAAATTACTCACTGTTTTTTTTTGCTCGAGTTAAATATTGTTTGTTTTATGGTAACACGAATTAAGTATTTTTTCTTATATTTGGATATGGTTGCGGATATGAATATGGTTAATAATATTAGTTGAAATGACAACAAATTATAATTGTGTAAATCAACAATATGATTTTCATATAAGCATCAACCATAAAAAATTCTTCTTTATTTAAAAATACCTTTTTTAACATAGTACTATAAGTCCCCTTTTTTTTTACAAAAAATCTACTCGCCTTACTTAAAATCCTTAAATTCCAACAATATATAAAATTCTTAAAATACTTATTCATAAATAAGCTCTTTTCTTATCAACTTTAAATACTTATCAAAAAGGTAACTATCGACAAAAGTACTTTCTCTGTAAAATAAGCTTTTTAGGTACTTATTGCTTAAACTAGATTGTCTGTCCTCCTGCTATCTTTTAGTATTGTTTTATGTATTGTAGATTTGACAACTGGTAATCATTACTTATCGCCAGACTGCATTTCAAACACATTAAAATAAAAAACACATCCATTCGTACAAAGATATCGTTGGTTGTGATCCATTTGAACTGTACTAAAGTTAAAAAAGGGGGTGTAGAAATGTGTAATTGTATTAGTATAAAATGTTGTGAGATTTTTAAACCATACACATGTTTATTGATGTGTGTATTTATTTAAGTATTAAAAACCAATAGAGAAACTTCTTTATACCCATGTACTGTTTGGATTTTTTGTTTTTAAAGTTTTGTTAGTGGTAAGTCCTACCGCTATCACCTCCTTCATTTCCTTAACTTAATGATGACCATTTGGCCAGTTCGCAGTTTGGTCATTTTAACAAACCACATAAACGCACATGCCGAAACACTCATACACATGGCAGGAGAGACATACCATACAATTATTGTAGAAATATTTATATTTATTGAACCTATAAAGTTTAGTTTATATTTATTGTCATTATCGAACGGATATCGTTGTATTCTCGTTTATTAAAAGCATTTTATTTAAACCCATAAATCAATTATTTTTTTTTTCGTTTGAAATATATGTATATATTTATAATTATGTATATAAAATACATGTTCGTAGTAGAGACACTGTTTTACCTCTTTACCTTATCAGTATTGTAGATTTTATTAAAAAAAATAAAAAAATAAAAAAATGTTAACACTGACATTATTAAAAGTATAACAAATAATCAGTTCATACAAACTGTCACTATTATAAACAACTATACAAATTAAAAGGCAAATATATTTTAAAAATAAAAAACAACGTACTTTTCATAAAAAAAATAAAAAAAAATAATAATAAAATATAAAAAAATAAAAATAACAAAAATATATTGAAACAGATTTATTTTCTTAAAAATAAATAATTAATCTAAGAATAAAACAAAATAATTTTTTTATAATAAATTAAAACATAAAAAATAATACAAATTTTATGTGTATTTCTGTAAAATGACAGGTGCTTTTTCATAGTGTTTTCTCTTTTTTTATTTTAAATGCTTAAAGCTCTTATCTGAATATGAAATATTATTGTGTTTTATTTAGTCAAAAAGTCTTATCAAGAGATAAGTAATTGCTGTTGTCGTTAAATACATTAGTTTTTAGGGTAAGTAAAATTTTTTATCTATCTTATCAGTTTAGTTTTATCAGTTCACCTCATCAAATATTGAGAGCTTTTTTTTTTGTTGTTGAAAACAGCAATTTTTGGTGGAACCAAACAAAATTATTTATATTTACATACATATATTCTTCTTGGAAAGTAAAAAAATCGTATCACAGCTGCACTGTACAAAAATTGTTGCTATTTATGGTTTTAAAAACTTTTTGAAAATACTAATCCAAATTTTAAGGCAAAAAAAATTGATACGGGTTTAGACCTTTGATATTCTGTGAACGCCTCCACCGTTGAGTTTTTCACCTAAAAAAATGTATTTCAGACTGAAGTAACGCAAGGGGAATCTAGGGGTTCGTTGTAGAGGCGTTGGCAGTCCAAAATATGATTGACATATTCGGCTATGGAATAAGTTTTAAATAAAAGAAAATGTGTAACGACACGCATTTAGTGGCTAGGTCTATTCAAATGTCATCATTTAAAAACTATTCGCAAGAAATTTTTCCGAGCTAGAAATAAAAAAAGGATTTTCTTTAAATTTTATTTTTTTTCTTTAGTTTTTTTTTTCAATTAAAATTTTTTTTATTATCATTACAAAATCTAAAGACAAAGAAAATCTGTACACGGCTGGTACTGCGCAATGAGGGACTTAGCAAGAAATAAATGGAACTAATTTTTTTCTACAAGACTGAGTTAATTTTGATTGTGTTAATGCTTAATGTGGCTATAGAAGAGATGTGGTCCAGCTGTACTCTCCAAATTGCATAGAATATTTTCTACACAAATTTGCAAAATACCCACCCCACTATTCGCCAAATATATATTTTAATTTCATTCGAAAACAAATTTTATTGCCCTAAGTCTATTATTTTGTCAATAACATAATGATAGACCTTGAAGTCTCTCTTAAATATTTTTTATAATAACTAAAAGTTCCAAGAATATTAATAAGAAAATGTGTCATAATTTAAACATTAATAAACGTTAAACTGTAACGTTAAAATAAAAAAATAAAAACCCAATTAAGCACATGATTACATACATACATATTAAAAATAACTAAATAAAAATCTACAAGTAACATAAGCGTGTTGGTGACGCGAGTTTATATTATCTTAATTATTAACAACAACAAAAATTATTTAAAATTAATCATCAACACTTTTTAAAGAAGGTGCATTTTAAATTGTGATTCAAATCTTACTTTCATCGTTCTTTATCAACTTTTGAACTGTTATCTTATTTACAAATTATTAACAAATTGATATTTTGTAAAACCCAAAGTTGTTTATGTTACGTCAGTCAGCATTTCAAATATTGAATTTAAATAATAAAAAACTTAAGCAAACAAAAAATACGGAAATAGTTTTCTCTGTGTCATTTGTGTTTGTCAAACAAAATGAGTTTAAGTATAATTTACTTGTTGTTTGATTTTGGAGCAGAACCTGGTTATAAAACTTTTAATAATTAAAGAGATAATAATGCAGCAAATGTTGTCTTTTTATACGAGGGATCGACTAATTAATACAAAAGAAAAGACGTGGAAAAGACGAAGGAGTTTTGAGTTTTGAGTTTTTTGATTTCCAATTTCCTTTAAAGCGTTCCAATTAAGAGTGAAACTAATCCGGTAAAAAATAGATGATGCACCTGGAAACATCCAAGAGATTGCGCCATTCCCTCCCATATCAGATAGTTATATTATAGTGAAGTTATTTACTTTTTTTACAACAACATAGGTGTGTATATATGTATGTGTCTACATACATCTCCATACGTGCAAAAAGTTATTAAGGACCCATCTAAGTCTTATACATTATATTGCTTATTATTTTTCCACTATTTACCAGTCGAACACCATACAAAATGTAGTCAAATTTAATACAAAGTTTACGAATAAATATTAAATATTAGTATTTTTAGTTAACAAATTTAACAGCATTTTTATGCTTTAAAAAATTAAAAACACATTCCCACTTGCGATATTCATTTACTTACACACGAGTATACATCTCTGCTTCATTTTTATAAAAGAATATTTTTAAATAAAAATGCGGCAAATATGTTAAATATTATGACCAGATAATTTACTTATATAACAACGACATAATATTATGAATCTTATGTAAACACTACCTTATAAACAAACAAAACCAATTCATAAACCGTACATTTTACTAATGAGAGAATATGTACCGCTGATACACACGCACAAACACGTGCAATAAATTACAACAAAAAAGATTTTAAAAAAAATCGAAAACAACTACAAAAGGAAAATACTGCATTTAAAAATGGTAACTAAGATAACAATAAAAACCCACGACAAGAAAAAAATGTGGTTATCAATATTTGACAAAAAAAAAAAAAAAAAAAACAAAAGATAACAAATCCCTATCTTTGGATATGTGATAAAAATAATTAAAAAACAAATTGTAACAGCAGTTTTTAAAGAGAGGAGAAAAACACACAAAAAAACGAGGTTGGATACAAAAATATTTTAAAATTAAAAAAATAAAATTTAGCAACAAGATTTTACATTCCAAAATGGTACTAAAAAGTAGTATAATGTACTTTTTCTAAAACTCATTCTCAAACTTGCATAATGGATCCTTAAAAGTGAAATTTTTCAGAAGTAATTTTTTTAATATTTTCTTTCTAAAACACGTTTCTATACCCTCAACCACAGGGGGGAAAAGTGTGTATCTAAGTTTGTTATTCCATACATCATTTCCTACCCTTTTAATTAAAGATATTCTGAGTTCTTATGCATAGCAAAGTCGATTGAGCGATGTTTGCCTGTTCTTCCTTATTGGTATCGAAATCAACTTTGCCAAGGCACTAGATGAGCTAGAGAAATTTTAACTAAGCCATAGTTTCGAAAAATTAGCTTTTAAAAATTAGCAAAATCGTTTCATTTCCTTCGAGGCAGCGGACAAAACGACACATATGCGTCTAATTTTTTTATATCGTTTGAAACAAATATTTGGGGCGATAGAGAATAAAAAAATAAGAAAAAACATCAAGTGAGGAAATTGACGGATGACATCTTTATGTAAAATTATTTACAGTAAAAACATTTTTTTCTGGTTTTTTAATTCACTAAAATACTATTAAATTAAACACAAAGGTACTTCGAAAATCTTCACTGGAACTATATTTAACAAACCCTTTCAAACAACTTTTTTGGAATACGAGTAAAGCATTTTTATTTAAAAGTGAAATTAAAAAAAAAAATAATTTTTAAAATCGTGTTTTCTTTAAGGTATATTTCTAAAGGCATTTTTAAACAGCATTCAATTTGAAAGATTTCAAGAGGAAATTAAAATAAATTACAGTTTTTAAATTCCTTTTAATAAAGATCAGTTTTTAAAGTTTATTCTTAAATAACGTCCTTTGTTAATGAACATTTGCAAAGGAAGTTAAACAATGTATGTTTTTTCTTTAAGGTACGCTTGGAAAGGTACTTTTAAATAACTCTTCTGATATGTTATTTCCTTTTTTTATAAAAGACAAATATCAAAGGGAAACTTCTTTGAAAAATTATTTTTTATATTGTTTATTTTCAAAAGGTACTTTTTTAAAAAAGAATTTTAAAGGTATTTTTTTAAAGGAAGTTCAAGTACTTCTATCCTAAAATAAAATGTTCAATATTTTATTTTTACGCATAACTCTTACCACCCCATTAAGGTGCCGATTTAAAACCCCCTTTTTACACTGACCTCATACTAGTGAGTTCTTATCGAACACACACATTCTACAAACTAGATAATGAAACGTACACAGTGTGAGTGTGTTTATAGGGAGTAAAATTAGTGCATGAAATATGACAAAACGGTAAAGTTTGCACAGAGAGTTTTTATGAATGTATAAAAATTGTACATCTGTGTGTGTCTGTTTATGACTTGTACAGAAGAAAAAATTACCTATGAGTACATTGTATTAGTTTCTATTGAAACGAAGTTCGGTAACGGTTAATTTGTTTGTGCTCGTACGTTTTCGGAGTACTGTGATGTTGAGATGGTCAATTTTTTGTAATATTTGGTTTCAAGAAATTGATTTAGTGATCTTGATAGTGTAAAGAAATTTTAATTTAAAACAGAGACAAATTATTTTGCGTAATACTAATAAAAAATTTAATAAATCATTATTCAAATGATTTTCGTATGAATGCACGTATGTATGTATTGAATTTTTAAAATAAGGTAAAATTGTTTTTCTTAAAAAAAAAAATAAAATAGCTGCGAAATTTAAAATAAAAATAAATAATAAATTAAAAAACATGTTTTCAATTATTTAACAAAAGATTAAAAGTGTCTGTACATAATAAAGTAAATTATTCCAGTGAAGACAGAGTGTTGCAAAAAATAGTGTACGGTATAATCAAATGTATGAATTCATTTAGAATTTCGGTATTAGGAGGGAATTCATTATTGTTAACATAGAACAAGCAAAGCTAATATGTCTCAAAAAATATATGTAAATGTTTTAGGAGAACTGATGATAGAATCATACATATTTTATTATTAAAATTTTTGGAATTTATATAACGTTTATCACCAAACATTTTTTTGTTTATCGCCATCCGGAATGTAGTTCTTAAAGTTATGTTGATCTAGAAATTTAAATATCTTTGGCAAAGTAAATTAAATTAGCAGATTCATAAGAAAATGTTTATTAATTTAACAATTAAAATATTATTTATTCGAATATTTATTAAAAATAAATATCACATTTATTAAATTATAAATCATCAATTGTTATGTAAAAATAGTGGTTACTCTTTTCTGGTGAAATATTTGACTATTCAGACAGCACCTAAACCAAGAAAAAAATATTTCTCATTTATACTGGTTACGGCTACCAAAATAATACAACAATAAGATAAATAATATGTATGTGTAAGCTTTTCTTTAGATAGCAAAAATAAATAAATATTTTTTTTTCCCGTCCTCAAAAATAATAATATCGTGAACATATTTGAGCTGTGTTATGCGCTTAACCCCAATTAATATTAGTTAAATGTCCATATGATGGTCAGGTTCGAGTAAAAAAGTAGCTGAAATTTCGGATGAACGTCATTTTTTTAATATTTGGTTAATGAGCATTGATTTGCCAGTAAGTAAAATTTAGTTGCGATTGTATTGCTTCTATTGTCGGCAGTAGCGTAGTTGTCACATCGTATACATATGCCTTCTGTTTTCGAATAGCTATTCTAGGAAAGGCTTTATTTTTACATATGCAAACATTCAGGGCATTCCACCTTTTCGATTTGTTTTACGGTTTTCATTTCAACTCAGTTTCGTATTTTGGAATATTTTAAACTCTTTGCGTTTTTCTATACTTGGATTGTTGTCCAAAAAAGCATTAAACTTTACTTTTTTCATCTAAAACATCTTTCAGTTCACTTAGTAGTGGATCTGATGTAACCTCCCACGCACGTGGAGATATCGGTAACAAAATAGGAAAATAATTGAGAAATTTAATCTTACATTCGGTAAAAAAAAAAAATTCTTCATCCACTTTTATAAAGTATTTTTTTTAATGCAGTAGATTTATAAATTTTTGATGTTTTAAGAATTACTTTTTGATGCCTTCTAAAATGAAAAACATGCCAACGATGATGATATCGATATTTATACATTTACAGGGATGTTGATAATTGTTAAGAATTGGATATGAAAATGAGCTATTTAAGTTAAATTATTTCTTATTACTTCAAATAAATTTGCATAAAATATATTAAAAATAAAATAATAAAATAGATTAGTATAAAAGATTTAAAAATTTTACTGCCTAAACTTCGCTCTTCAAACCATTATTGGGAAACATACCCTTTACACGACACATGCTACAAGCTTCGATTGAACGTCTGCATAAAAACTGAAACAATATTCAAATAATTTTTTATTTTTGTTTACATTTTATACAGCTAGTTCAGATAAATTTGCAATAAAAATTACAGATGACAAAAATTATTCATGCTTCGCAAGTAGATTCAATATGAATCTACCAGCTTTTCTCTCAAAATTTTGTATGGCGAAGCAAGTTGATTCGCTCATGATTGCAGTGAGAAGCAAGAATAGAGAGCGAAGCAGGTGGAAACAAGATATGACTTTTTTAGGTTTCTAGCAAGCAAAATATTATTAATTTATTTGAATCGGGAGTAAATCTTCCTTAATTCCTATTCTGCCAACTTTTTTCATAAGTTCGCAGCTTGCTCTCTAAGAAAATCTAAAATTAAAAACAAGAATGGTCACCACTAACTAATTTTCAGTTTTGCCATTGAAAACCCCACTGTGCATTTTTGCTAAATTATGTGCATAATCTAAGATTCTTGTACGCACGTTAATTACAATTCCCATAAACGAGCAAAATATAATGCTACTGTGTTTATGAAATTGCCACCGTGTAAAGCTCACATGGACAATCATCTCTTTACATGAGCTGCACCTGTCAAGAAATTTGATATTTATTAAAATTATTGCCGATTTTAGGGCCATCTATGTCTATAAAAAGAAATGCAAGAAATATCGTTTTCCGGCGAGCTCTTTTATTATTATATTGATCATTAACGTAACTAAAGAATGGCCTTGGAAAAGCGATTGCCTATACAAGTCATGTATTAAAAATATTATAAGAAGGAAAACATTACCCGTACGGGTTTGCCTACATTATAACCCGGAGTAGCAAGATCAAAAATCATAAGGTTATGCTACCTAAAGTAATTTGTTCGGGCTTAAGTAGGAAACTGTAACTTATTTTCCCTTTTCCTTAGCTAATTATTCTTTTTTTTTTGTCGACGTCGCAACATGCTGTTGCAGTTCAATATGCTTTCCACTTTTTTAAATGCTTAATGATACAGAATAAAAAGAAAATTAATATAAAGCCAATTATTTTATAAAATAAACTTAAAAGTATTTATTTTGCCAATATATCCTTCTTTTGCCATCCATGCAAAAGATCTTTTTAATTTAAAACCAAACAAATTTAATTAAATTTCTACCAAATGTTTTTGCACGCCTGCGGAGAGACAATTAATTTTAGCTTGCCTTACTTAGACATTTTTTCTTCTTCATACAAATACCCAATTTGATGCACTGTAATAAGAGAAAACTTAATTAAGACTTAAAGCGTCACCTGCTGAGCGGTAAATAAATGAACAGCAGCAATAGCAACAACCCCTGACAAATTTTAATAGCATTCTAAGAAAGAATAATTAAAATTAAAATGTTTTGCTTTAAATGAATAGAAATAAACTTCAAAGATGATGTGAGTGCTAAAAAATATTGAGCAAAATTGTTTTGTATTAAAGCAAGAGATAACCCAATAACCAATAAATTCTTATAAAAAAATGAGCACAATTTGCAAGGTGAAATCTTAAACAAAAGGAAATACCAACGACAATAAGTAACAAGAAGGAAAAAATTAGAACAAAACATTTAGTTAAACAAAGGAAAACAACATTGACATGAAAATAAATTTAAAAAATGAGAAAAAAAGCAAAATCGTTAAAAATTCTATTACAAAGCAAATATGCTGCGTTCACAGAGACACCTTTAGTATTCATGTAGCCGTGTTAGATAGCCTCTATTTCCAATATCTTTGTGTGGCATTTTTTATATCGGTTAAGTAAGTAAAGTATTCACACACACACACACACACACACACACACAAAAGGAAGCTTAGTATTTATATTAAATAATATCGAAAGGATATCAATGTAAAAAGCTTTACCTTTATGGATGTAAATATACACACATTGCAGGTGTATCAGTATCTCTTATCTTTTAATAACGTTCACATCAATTTTATAAAATGTATAGACTTATAGAATCTCTTATTAATAATAACAGTAGTTACCGTTTGACATTTTGTGAAAAAAGAAAGTTTGTTGTGTAATTTTAAAGAGACTACTAATGAATGTTTTATAAAAACGCAGTCTACCTTTAGGCCCCAAAACCTTTTTACTTTAAGCTTAGAAAACCTTTGTTAGGTTGTGAATAAAAAGATTAAATTATTATTCGTTTAAAAAAGTTTTGAAATTTTTTCATATGCAATAATTTAAAAAAAATCCTCTACTTTAGTATTTAGTTGTCAACAGAAAAATATATTATTGATTTTTAACTACATAATCCTTTCTAATTACCACAAAATTTTCCCTAAAGTTTTTAAATAAAGAGAAGCTAAATAAAAATTCATATAATTCTTGCAAAACAAAACAGCCTTTTAAATAGATGTCAACTATTTGTCTATAACAGTTCAAAAGTCTTGCCACGAATATCAAATTACAGGAGAAATTGGTACACCCTTTAATAAAAGGGGCATTTTGAATAATTTTTTAAATTTTGGAAATACCGGTTTGAAAGGTAGGGCCATTTAGGCCAAATTACATCGATTGTGGGTGCACCCTTTAATTTATAAATTAAAATTATATACTTGTTGTTATAGTGGACATGGCAACACAACTTTGTTTTAAATTTCAGCTGCCTATCTATAACGGTACTAAAGTTCGGCTACATGCATCTAATTGCATCAACTGTTGGGACACCTATTAATTTCCAAATCCAAATATTTTACTTGTTGTCAAAGCCGACTAATAAATACGGGTTCTTTTTAAAATTCAACCGTCTGTCTATGGCGGTTTAATATTATGGCCATATAGACCAAATTAATTGAACTATTGTGGCACCCTTTAATTAATAATTTTAACTGTTTATGGTTGTCATTATAACGATCAAAGTATTCGACATTTTGTCCAATTTTTAAGTGTTTCTCTATAACGGTTCAGAAGATAAGCCCATGTAGGTTAATTTACATCACCTATGAGTACACCCTTTAATTTTTGATTTATTTTTGTACTAATTGGTACTATTAGGAACTATTATAATATGTAGTTTTCTTAAATATTAAAGTGGGCCCCTTTGTAGTTAACAATACACGTAAAAACACATATGTTGTATAGGGACACCATTTAGTTCTTAAAATTATAAACTGCTTTTCGAACGGGACCAATCCGTCAGCAAAGCTTTTTAAATAAAGAAACAATGTTTTAAATTGGTTCAGAAATGAATGAGCAATAAGGGCACAAACATTAAAAAAAATTTTTGAAGTCGGTTAAAAAGGTAGTTCGTTTTAATGAAATTAAGATTTTGCGTTACGTTGATTTCGAGAAATGGACTTATTATTGGCTTTCAAGGTCGTTCGAATTAACACCTCTTAATTATTTCTAGTGGGTTCCATAAAGTCACTTGTTTGCACTGATAAGGCAGCAACAACTGACAGATAGGAAGTCAGCAACGCTCGGAAAAGTGAAAGAAAAAATTGGTTGTCTAGAAAGTTCTTCGTCAGGTACAGTGCCTTAAATAATATTCAATTCTTAAAGCCATGCATTTACTATTCCTTAAAATCAATTCTTTTTAAATAAATTTAAGATTGCGCAATGGCTTAGATTTTTTTGCGTGACATTCAAACTCTTCCATTAAGTAAAGGATTTATAATTTAGTGTCATTTATGAGTCCGACAAAATGCGGTCTTTAACTAACGTCAAGCTTTAATACTGGCCCTTACATATGCTTAAAGATATTTCGGTAATAACTTGAATTCTTAAAACAGACATATTAGCAAGTATTTTTTTAATTTATAAAATCTTTCAACACTTGTCTTAGTCTTCTGTTCTCCAATTTTCGAAGAAGGAAAATTTTAAAATTAAAAAAAAGGTTTTAACGTAAATCAATTTTTATTTAAAAATTTGATACAAAATAAAACTTTTTCCTACAGTAAATTTTAAGATGCAGAACAGTCGAATGTTACACTGTGGCTTGATTTTTTTTAATCTATTAAATATTGGTGGCACAACTGTTGAACAACTACTAAAAGCTTCTTATATGTATAAGTTTATGCACATGCGAGGTTTTTTTTTAATTGTGTTGGAAAAACAATACGGCTGAACACATGTTAAAATTACAACTACATTCAATATTAAGCAGCATCCTTACAATTTCTTTCTAAAAAGCTTATTTTGTTTACTTTCTATTTTTATGACACAACTACCTACAGGTTGCTATTTTATTTTTTTTTTAGAGATAGAAAATTAAAACACATACACAACAGGATCTATAAAATACAATCACATGCAGAGCAACAAAAAGTAAAAGATGCAACCTGCAGACGACAACACTTTTCCAAATATTGAACATTAGTCGTTCTAGTGATGTGCTACGCGTTACATTGTCACGTCAATAATATAACATTTTCTATTTATCTCAACAACAGTTTCATCTTAAATTTGTTGCTTGTTTTCTATCTTTCTTCTGCGGCAAGTTTCTGCAAGAAACCGAACTTTTTACTTTAACTATAAAACGTGAACTTATAATATAATTTACAACAAAAAAAAGTTTTGCTACTAAAATGGTGTGTACATGGCAAAATCACAGGCATTAAAAGTTTAACACAAAAAATATTATTAAATTTACAAGGAGTAAACAAAATTTTAAATTTATGCTAAATTTCTAAATAAAGACAAATTATTTTGTTTAACTATGAAGCAACAGCTTTAAAGCAAGAGTTTGAAAAATTTGTTAATTATTGTGTAATTTGTAAAAACTTTGAAATTGGAGCAGGTCTTGATCATTGAAAATAAAAATCTGCTGTTACATCAGTTTTAAAATATTTTTTTTGGAGCAAAATTCCTTTCATTTAGAATAACTGAAAGTGATCACAAGCAATAAAAATGCTTAAGAAAGTTATTTTAAAAATTTACAACAAGCAAGAATTTAAAGTTAAGACAAAAAACCACTTTTGAAAATTGATTTTTTTAAATTAACAAGAAATTTATTAACGTGCCTTATCTCTTAATATCTGTATTAAAATAAACAAAAATTTAATTGATTTAAATATAATTTAAAAATTTGTTTCCTTTCTTGGCCGTACAATTCGCTAAACAAATGGATTGACAGAAAGTACTAACACATATGTGTGACGATTAATAAAGAGAACAACAAAAAAGTCTTTGTATTTGATTATGGCTTTAATTATGAATACTCCTCGTATTCCTAGTTACAAAATTATTTTTTTAGGTAGATTCATAATCCAGCAATCAACCACAAAAGAAATAATCGAGAGATCTCATATAGCACGACTTTGGATACCAATTGTTCATTTCTCAAAAGTTTTGGTCCAATTTTGATCTCCATAACTCACTATTTAAAGTCATCGTAGGGCACGTAGCGCAACCACATCTTACCCGGATCAATGTCGTCAGTATTTTCCAAGACAAAACAAGAGCATGCTATCGATCTCCAATGACCGTTTCGGGAGCTCCATCTTTGTTTTTAAAGAAGTAAGGTTAAATAAAGCCAAGCGGTCCATTTTTCTTGATATTAAGGAGTCTGTAGATTATTTTCAATCCACGTATGGCAATTTTGTTTATTAACACCCAATTAAAAGATAATTCTTTAAAAAAAAAAAATCGACTTCAAGACATATTTAGCCATCTGTCTATAGAAATTTAAAGGATACGCTTATATTGCTAAATTTATATCAATTATGGAAACACCCTTTAATTTCCAAATTTAATTTTTATACTTGCTGCTGTAGCGGACTTAGCATTACAGGTTCTTTGTAAACTTCAACTATCTGTCTATAGCGGTTCAAAAGTATGGCCACTCAGACTAAGTTCTGCAGCTGCAAACATTAAAAAAAGCAACATTCGGTCGAATTGACAACCTCCTTCCTGTTTTGAAGTTGGTTAAAAAATATTCCTCATCGCTGAACACTTGAATGATGCCTAAATAAATGAGTAACTTTCGAAATAATTTATAAGTTGCCAGAGCATACTGATCATAAATGTCTTTGAATTTAGTCAATTCTATAGGAATTAAAAAAAAAACACCCAGTATATTATTCTCCTGTAAACAGCTGCTATTTTTTTTAATTAGGCCAATCACACGTTTTGAGACCATAATTTTGTTTTAATCATTAATATATATTTAACTGCGTATTTCTAATTTATGTTGGTTTAATTGTAACAATCTTTTGTTGTTTTATAACTCAAGTATATAAATGTGTACATATATGTATTTAACTCGTTGTCAACTAATTAGTTAAATTGAAATCGAATTATTTGTTGTCTCACTTGAATTAACCACACACTCGTTTGGCTTAATTATCAGTCATTCTATAAACATAAATACATTCTCATACTCTTATTTACTGTTACCCAAACAATACAATTTATGCTCTTTAGTACTGCATACATTTTGTGGTAGATTAATGTCTATTGAAGTACAACAATTAACCAAAATGCATGTTAAAGTATTAACAATGAGAACTAGTGTTTGTTGGCATTTAACAGCGTTTTGAAAGAGAATACAATTTAATTATAAATTGTGTAAAATTAATGCAAAAAAGCAAGAATTTGAATTTAAATTTAACATACAGATAATTATTTTCATTTAATTATTTAATCAGAAAATACTGGGATCAGAAATTAATTTAAAAGTTTGTTTCTTTTCTTGACCGTAAAATTCGCTAAACAAATAGATTGAGAGAAAGTACTAATAATTATTTGTGACGATTAATAAAGAGAACAACGAAAAAGGTTTTGTATTAATTGTGGACTTCGTTCAACAATAAACTATTATTGATTGATTATGTAAACTCCTCGTATTCTTAGTCACAAAATTAGTTTTTTAAGTAGCTATATAATCCAGCAATCAACCACAAAACAAATAATCGCGAGTTCTCATATAGTACGACTTTGGAGACCTATTGTTGATTTCTCGAAATAGACTTTTCGTCCAATTTTGATGTCCATAACTCGTTGGTTAAAGTCGTCGTATGTCATGTAGCGCAACCACATCTTACCCGGATCAATGTCGTCACTATTTTCCAAGACAAAATCACAGCATGCTATCGATCTCCATTGACCGTTTTGGGAGCTCCATCTTTATTTTTAAAGAACTAAGGTTAAATAAAGCCAAGCGGTGTCAATATCACCTTACAGGTGATCAACTCGTCTGAAAAATATGAAATAACTCCAAAAACTGACTGCTTTTTATACAAATTTTTCAGACGAGTTGATCGCCTGTAATACTGCAACAGCATATTAGTTTATAATCTTCAAATAATATTAAAATGAAAGATCACATGTTGTTGGCATCTAGTAAAACCTTTCTATCTTGTGACCTTGATTTTTAGTTGATAGAAATTAAACTAAAAAAGTTAAACACGTTATGTGATTCTGACCATTTTTACAAATTGATTTAACAGTGCAGTGAAATTATGTCACAGTAGAATTTTATTCGATTAAAAGATTCAATAACAAGAACAGGCAAAAATGAGATGTTTTATAAAAGTGGCTCTAATGACCAAAATAAATTGAAATACAAGAGTATCTCGCATAGTACGATTAATCGGTTCCACCATTTTACCGTACTCTTTCGAACGGTACTTATCGAGACACTCGGGCACTATGCTTAATTAGGAAAATTTTGTAATTTTTCTTACATTTACGACGCGAGCCGCACGTTTTCATAATAACGTTTTTATTATAAAGGGAGAATACCAACAATTTTATGCTCTCATACTAAAAACTAATTTTAAAAATTAAATTTTATTATTTTTTAAAACAGTATTTTCCAAGAACAAATTTTTTCGGTAATTTCAAAACCGAACTTAAAAAAAATCGTGCTGATCGAAGCTGGTATATACGAGGTATTTCTGTATTTAATTATTTCCACTGCATATGACCAATAGACCAATAACGGCAGCAATTTGTTTTTATTTATTTTTTTTTTTGTTATCTTAAATGTTGTGAAAATTATTTGATTTAAAGTTGTTATCTTTCGTTACTTTTGCTAATAAAAATATTTTTAATTTTTTTTTTTAAATGAGTATTTTAATTTGCCGATTTTTCTTGCCAAATAAGCCGATTTCTTATCAAAATTATCTGGCATCCCTGTGCGCAATCCTCCACATTGTTGTTATTTTGTTTTTGTTTGACTCACTGAGAAGAACAAAACAAATCGAAAGCATAATGCTATAAACACAATGAAAGCCTACCGACCATCGACTACCGACTACAAAAGTAGCTGGCTATAAAAATAGTCAAGTCGTCAGCTACTTAATTCTTTTAACGACTACCAACCACTAACTACAAAAAAGAAACATCTGTTTTGACATATGTATTAAAGTTAAGCAAAACAACCAAAAAAACCAAAAAAAAAAATGCGCCAAATAAAAAGTAAATGAAAAATGTAAACAATGATTATTATTTTTCAATGGCGCCACTATAATATTTTTTCGCGTTTTTAATAGCGACATTTAATGTATTGCGTTTTTAAAACCACCATTTCATGCATTTATTGTATTGGCAGCACTAATCTGTTTTTTGTAGTCAAGAAAAATAGAAATAAGCCTAAGTTGGCTACGGGCTACAAAAGTAGCCGTGTAGTCGGTGGTCGTGTAGCGGCTAAAAGAATTATACTCATAAGCACGCATGTATTCTATTTTTGACATCTTGTCGTCTATGGTCGGTGGACATGATTGTGTTTATTGCATAAGTGTTGTTTTCATTAACTTCGTACTCTTTTTCGATATAAATAATTATTTTATATTTAATAACTTATTTATTTTTATACATGAGGTTTTTCCACTTCAAAAAGCAGACATTTTTTCTGTGCAAATTAAGGCATGTAAATTTTTTTTATTCTACTGTCGTACTTTATTTATATTTTTGTCTACTATGTCGATCTGGCTTGTTTTTTTTTTTTACGACGTTAGGTAGGTTAACAAACTAACACCGGCATCGTCACCACGAAATTCTTCTAACAACGACACTTGTACTAATTAATATCTGGTTTAGGCAGTATGCTCCTTTAACCCTCACAGCCATCAAGACCACAATACGCTGTTGTTTGAACTGAATGTAGAGCAACGGTATTTTGTTTTATCATTTTGATACTTTTAACTTAATATCCGTTAAAGGTCTTGTTTTCACTACAAAGGTGCCTTTACTTCCTCATTAATCATCACTATTCAACCACTGTTCCTTTCCTTATCGAGAATAAACTGCTGTTTTACATACATTCACTTTACAGAAACGCACCCGGCAACAGTTATCTGTTTTTTACTTTTCTTTTATATGAAAGGCTCTGTTAGGCTTTAAGCCATGACTTCTTATTAACCGAGCTCGCAGAAACATTTGCTTACGCATCCAACGAGTTTGCTTAATATATGTTGTATAACTTTATTCACATTGAATTCAGCGCTATTCATTTCCGCTTCGGATACAATTAAAAATACTTTACATAACATGTTCTTTTTATATACCCCACACTTTTAGGTGGTGGAAATAATAAAGTACTTAGAATGTTCACAAAATGTGATTATTACAACCAATTTCTTTTAAAGTTTGGAAAATACTCCTAGAAGTACAAAGTTTCGCTAAATTTGACACGCTTAAATCAATTCTGCAGAACATTGAGCAGAAAGACTCCGGCAATCACATATTAATAATATTCGGTTTTGACTTTATATTTTTACTAAAAAGGTAGCTGCATTTTGTTTACTGTGAGAAATGTAGATAAAAAATAAACTTTGTAGATTAAGATTTTATTATTTATTATTTATTTTACCCCAAGCTTTATAAATTTTATTTAAAGTTAAAATAACTCTTTTTTTAAATTATCTCTTTCCAGATAAATCAAAACAGAAAATGTATTGAATAATTGCCTGCAACTACCACCAGTGAATGTTGAATAACAAATAAAAATACTGATTAAAAAACAGAAATTTAAATTAATTATACACTGTGATAAAAACTCAACAAATCTGCTGAAAAAGTTAACAATTAAATATAAAGTTTATTAAAAAAATACATATAAAGCATTTTTTCAAATTAAAAACAACTAAAGTTTGTTTTGCTAACAAATCCATAACAAGTTTCAGTATAAAATAAAAATATTAAACTAAAAATGTTGCAATCCTTAAAATTGCGCACTGACAAACTTATGGATGCTTCAAATAATAGTGTGGATAACCACAATAACAATACAAATAATCTTGCTGTAACAACAAAAACAAACCCGGAAACAAATACAAATCCACTAGTAACAACTTTGGCAACATCAACAACATTGTTAGCGCCTGTCTTGGCACCTGTTGCTAACATTCCCGCTGTGGCTACAGCTTTACATGCTAATGGACTTAGTGTTTATAACAATATTAGTAACAAAAACAATAACAACAACAATAATAATAATAATCATATAGTTAACAACAATAGCAACAATAACAACAGTAATCATTTAAATAATATACACCACCTGCAACAATATAAAGCCAAATATATAGAACCTGCCATTAATGTAACAGCAGCAGCAAAAACTTTTCATCCTTATATGCGTCCAGTTTCTAAAAATACACTTTCCACCAACACCTCCTCACAATTATTAACAAACTCTTGCCCATCCCTGACAACTACTACAACATTGTTTCAAACAATTTTACAAAACCAAATAAATTCCACGGTTGTTGCAACAACTGCTGAACTGGCTGAAACAAAAAGTCCAACTAATACTTTGGCCACAACAGCATCAAGTGGATTATTAACTTTACCAACAGCAACAGCAGCATCATCAGCAACTTCATTAGCCAACAATAACAACATCAATAGAAACAGTAACATCATCAGCAACAACAACAGCAACAACATGGAAAACCAATCCTCACAAATTAATCCGTAAGTTTTATTCACTTTTAGTTTTACAATTTTTTTTAATTTTTGCAATTTTTCTGTAGTTTAAATTATTATTTTAAACAAAGTTTTTCATTGTCCCCCGCCTGTTGCATTTAATATTGCAGTTGGATTTAAATACTAAATACATTCTGTTTAACAAAACTACTGTTGAAAACTTTTATAACTGTACACGCCAACATAGATCTCATACGAAATGTAAGAATATTTAAAAAGTTTATTTTGTTTTTTTTTTAATTCTATGACAACTTTTAATTCAAATTGATTCCTTTTTTTAAAAGATATGAAAAAATTTAACGAATTGGAAATTGAAGTAAAAGAAGAATTTTCAAAATATTTATCACAACAAATATTTGATAGTAAAATATTATTCCAGCTTAAATTAAAGTATATCCAACAAATTGGCGAAAACCATGCTGGCAACCCAAGTTAGATTGGATTATAAAGAAAGAAACCCATCGTGGGTTATTCAATTTTTTTTTTTTTTGTTGGCATTGTTAAATTAACTAAAAATGTTTGTAGTTACATATGTTGCACTTTGTTTGCGATCACTTCATGTAATACTATCAGGGTTTGAATCGGTTTTAGACTTTTTTATGAATATTAGTAGCACTAGGGTCCGCTTAACTGCTTATTTAATTCTACAGAGACTTATTTCAATTTTTAATATTGTAAAAAAAGAATTCTTTACCCGAGAGTTAAACTTAATAATAAGCTGAAAAGGACGTTAAGCATAACAAAAAGTGACACAGAGACTAAGCCACCACGCAACCAAGCAAGAAGATACCCAAGTTAAATGAACAGATTTTTTTAAGAACTTAAAGCCAGATGGTGAACGCTGAAGAAAAACTAGATTCGATAAATTTTTAAACCCTTTTTTGTTAGATCAATCGCAGGGAGGTGGACTGTAAAGCGTAGAAAATAAAATAGATAAAGATTGACTTTGAACTACAAAAATAATTCCTTGGATAAAGTTAAACTTAACGTACTTGACGATTTTTCCTGATCGTTAATTTCAATTTCAATATTCGTTGTACTTACTGATGATGCCCAAAATCTGTTTAGTTGTATCTTTACATATAATGAAACATTATCGGAGTCATTTCTGTACGTGAAATATTTTTTTGATAATTTCAATGTTGGTATAGATAGTAATCGATATGGAATAAAAAAAACACATATTTTCGGAATTTTTGTCTTTGTATCCATCTGTATGTGTTCGCATCACATAAAAACTGCTAAATAGAATTAAAAAAAATTTTTAAGAAGGTTCCTTAGAACCTTGATTCAAATATAGAATACTTTTTTCTCGTAAAAATATATAATTTCGTACAGAAACTAGATTTAAATTTTTAACACTGTTTACAGAACTCTACAGCAAATGTTTAAAGGCACATTTTTAGAAATGATACGCCACACCTAATCGTAAATAAATTTAAAAATTATTTGTCGTCAATAACTGCCATTGTTGGAAATACTAATTTATAAATAAAATTTCAAGGAAATTCTGAAAAGTAAATAAATATATAAAATAGTTTTTGAAAATATGAAGGATTTAAATTTTAAATTCAATTAAGTTTTTATTTAATTCAATCTTTTATTTCACTAAAAATTAATAAAACAAGTACCCTCATTAAATTTAATCTTATATTTGTTATAAATCTCTTTGAAAGTTTGTTTATTAATTTATCCTTTTTTTTTTTTTTTGTTGGTCTCTCAAATAAATCAACAGCTAAATGACTGAACCGATTTTAATGAAATTTAAAACATGGGTATATTTCGTTCTCATGGTAAAATAGGGTGATAATATTTTCAAACAGCGCACCAGGACCACTTGCAATATTCACTTGATTCTGGTTGTGTACAAGTTTGTAGCTGCCTTTAATTTCTCTAAAGTGTTTGATAATTGGTATTCTATGTGCAAACGGATGGCGCCTGTGTATGCGCGTACATAAAAATACTAACCGAAAGTACACACTATAGAATTTAATAAATTATTTATGCTCATATAAAGACGTCATCTACTTGAATATATAAATTTAAATTCAATTAGAATCAAATGATATATTGTAAATCTAATCTTGATTAATATAAAATAAAACTCTGTTTGTAAATTTCATTGTTTCTTTGTTTGTTGGTGCGTCAATCAAGACAAAACGAAATAATCGATTTTAATGAAATTTAAAACATTTAAAACATAATTATTTACTTATGTAAAGGGTGGAATATTCTTTGTTTATTTAAAAAAAAAAAAGTGGAATCTTAACCGATTGCAACTAATTAAGTTTCTAAAGATATTTTAAATATAAAAATATAAATTTTACCTGGTGCATACGATCCTAGCTGATCCTAAACTGATGGATTTCTGACGTATTTATAGTAGATCCTCATAGCAAACAAGACTATAATATTTTATACGATGCCTACAAAAACCCCAAAATTAGACCCAGGTAACACTGGCTACAATAAGCCATTAGTAACTAAAATATCTGTGATATTTGCTTGCAGATATTGTTATAAAAACAACTGGGACGAACAGCTCTACGAATTCGTCGTCATACAATGCTTGCGTAAGCTTGACGACTGAAACTCAATAAGGATGTAGTCCTTTTTAATAAATTAATTTGAAAATATATTTTTTTACATGAGCCACCTACAAGAATGACCATGTATTTAAAAAAAAACAAACTTCATATAGTCTTTTAATTAAATAATTTTTAAAAAATAAATTTTCAAAATATAAAATTGTGGTAGTAAATGCCAGTGTATGCTTATTGATCAACAGTTATAATAAACAACGACTCTCTAGAAAAATAAATATTTCAAAAATATTCTCATATTCTATTTATTTTAAATAGTTATACAACAAAAAATATTACAATCGATAATTAACTCGTCGATAAATACAAAGATTGCTGATCACAATTTATAACGAAGTTTAGCAAAAATTGAAATTAAAATAAAAATATATTTAAATATCTATAAATTGAATATGAATTTAAAAGAAATAAAACACTTAAAAAAATAGAAAAACGAGCTCTCTACACAAAGATAATCGTCGTTTGTCTATATAAAATAGAAATAAACCTATCGCAAAATTTATTACGCATGATGAATTTCGTTTGACGCTTTAATTTTGTGTTTCTCCATATAAAAAATTGGTTTTATTCATGTCGTTCTTCCCGAAAATGTTAACAGCAAAAAAAGCTACTAAACAAAATAGGCACGCCAACAATGTCTTAGAAATAAATATAACGTTCAATTGAAGAATGGTTTTTGTTTCCTTTCTTCACTTAAATTAAATAACTTTTCATTGTGGCATGAGTGTCACTATAAAAAAATGACATTACCAATGCTGCTAAATGGCAGTAAATTGTAAAACAAACGTAAATTATTTTGCTCATTTAATTCATTTTTAACAATTTAAATATTTTCCATATTATTTTGTATTCCTTTAAATATTTTTGACATTATTTATTTTATGGTTTATTTATTATCTTTTACCTTAACCTCGGGCTATTTAATTCTATTAAGTAACACTTCTTTCTTCTCTTCTTTTATGGTATTTTTATAGCTTCAAGTTATGTTAGCAATTCACACCTTTTATTAATTTTTTATAGTCAATTTTATAGCATTTTTCTCTAGACTATTACAAGTAGAAAAAAGGTCCGCTGTTTTTTTTTTTTTTTTAACATAAAGAATTTAAGGCATGCGTGTAAATTGAGTTCTCATTTATGTCATTTAAAATTTTTATCAAAGTATAGAAAAACGAAAATAACGTAAATTTCTTACTTTACTTTTTCACACTCCTTTTATGACGATTTTTTTTTTTTTTTTGGTATTTTGGTATCAACGTCTTTGTACTCAAAGATGGATTAATAATTTGCATAAGAATTGTTTTATGTAAAACATAAAAATTCAATTTTCGTCGTATTTTAAAGACTGCAAGGTGTTCAGATCTTCTTTTGTTTCTGAGTGTTATTTTTGATTATTTTTTTTTTATTTTATTTTTTTAGCATGAAATGTTATAAAAAAAACGTAAATGTATTTAAGGATATAAATTCTATATAAAGTTGGGGTAAATCTAGTTGTATATGCTTGTGGGTTGTATGTGTGCGTCTAAAGTAAATCCTGCATATTCCCCAAATAAACTTAATTTTTCTTTTTAACAAATAAAAGTCTTTATTCCAGGTGTTATAGAGTTTAAATTGAATATTTTGCATAATTTACTAGTTTATATGTTAAAGAAGACAACAGAAAAATATTCATATTTATATATTTTTTTTATATAAAAGTTTATAAGTAACAAAAAATGTTATTAAAGATAATAAAGTAAGTCAATTTTAAATCGGTCTTAAGTTCTTTATACAAATATGGTTTCATTGAAATGGGATAGTTTTAGGGAAATAAAACAGAAAAATTATTATTTGCAGAGAACTACAATCATGAATTTATTGGCAACGAGCTAAATAAGACTGTAAATATGTAAGAAATAATAATTTTAAATTAAATAACAAAGGAAAGGATTTTTTATGGTTTTGCTTATTATCAATGTTTACTGATAAATTGTAAATCTTTTAAAGAAAAAAATGACAAAGAAAAATTTTGATAAAAACTATTTACAATTTCTTTCTCTTTTTCACTTTCTTTAATATTTAATCGCCGCTTGTTTTAATATATGATTAAAAATGTTAAAACAAATTTTTAGCGAACTAAGAAAAGTTTCAAACCAGAAAGAAATGCACGAGATTACGAAATGCAAATGGAGGATGTCAAAAATGTACGCAAGATTAAAAAACAATAAACGCAATATTTTTCTATCTTTTGTAAATTTTTTTATGGATTCAAAAAGTATGAGTGGTATAACACATCTTTGCTAAAGTCTTGAATTTCATGTTTATTCCTCGGTATGTATGGCGTGTACCACCGGCTTGTTAGAACCACATCTTTTTTATGTCTTTGTCATACTGTTAAGGCAGAAATAGGTCTGCTATATTCCCATGGTAACGAGCACCAGCAATAATTACTGACTTAACAGCCAAATTTTTGCACCAGCTGAAACTGGCACATTGTGAATGTAGTTTTGCATAGAATCGCCTTTCTGTTCTTTTTTTAAACTATTAATAGTTTTCTACTTTATTAGAAATTTTAGCCCAATTTCATGAGAAATTTTTGCCGCTAGGATTTTGTATTTCAAATAAAAAAAAAATATTTTTTTTTGTCAATATTTTCCCAATCGGCTTTAGTTTCATTTATTAATAAAATTTCTAAAAATTTTTAGAAACAAAAATTATTTACAAATGTATGCTGACGTATTCTAAAGAAAACATGAAAAGTTATATTAATTTAGTTTATATTAATTAAGTTTAATCGTGCTTAATTCCTTTTAATATAAATATTTCATGAAAGTAGCATATGCCATTCATTTTCGTTTCGCAGTATACCAAGGCTTCGGGAAATTTAAGCTATGAGAAAGCACATGGTCGATACCTTTAATCGCGACCTTTTGGTTATTTCCGAATGGGACCTGGCGAACAGGGTTCAGTTTTATACGTACTGCTGAACATGCTACCTCATCTGTAATTATGGGTGATATACATATTAAGGAATCAAAAGCTCTCGATGTTCTTGGCATGTAAATTTAATCCGATGTTCGTTGGAACAAGCATATTTTTCATGTCGCAAAAAAACATTTAAGTGCCTAAGTTTTTTGAAACGGTGTAAGAAATACTTTACTGATCTGATCTCCTTACTATCTATATCACGTTTGTCAGACCAAAAATGAAATACAACTCTCATATATGGGCCGGTGCTTCAAAGTCTATTTTGGAGTTACTAGACCTCGTACAGGAGAGAGCAAAAAAGCTCATCGGTGACAGTAGGGTATCCAGCTCTATTGAATCACTGGAGCATCGACGCAATGTGGGGCGTGTTTCACTGTTTTATCGTTACTACAACGGAATGTGCTCTTATGAAATCAGAGAACTTGTACCTGAAAACCGTAATTTCGTACGCCCAACGCGCTATGCATCAAGAGCGCATTCCTTTGTGGTCGATTGGCCAGTGAATTGCACTACGCACTACAGAGAAAATTCGTATTTAGTCGAACAGTTCGTATGTGGAATAAACTTCCCGCAGAGGTCTTTCCTGCCACTTTCAATGTGCAAAAATTAAAATCAAATGTCCACAAGCACTACTCCCTAATTTCCTAGTACTAGCACAATGCATTGCATTAATAGGGGTCATTCCCTTAGGGCTGGTCCTAATTAAAAAAAAATATTATTTTCATAAAATATTTATTATTTAAAACTACAAAATGGGCATATCCATATGGCAATTTCGCTACAGCTTATATATCTCATTAGTGGATTTTAGCCAAATTTTGTATTCAAAACTAGAAAGTCTATATCTAATGCCAAGTTGATTAAATTCAAAAAGAAAATAAAAACTGAATAAATTTCTTATACAAAAACACAGCAAACATTCAGTAATCACTTAAAATTTTTATACTACAGCATTTCTTTGTTGTTCTCTCCATAACTCATCATGGAAAACGTCCTTATACAACTGTAAATAACACTCTTTCTAAAATTTGTAGAAATTTAATTAGTAAACGAAAAAAATAATTTTTGGAGATCACTATCTCTACAAGTTGGTACACAAGTTGTGTTTAATTAAATTTGTGATTGAATAAATTTTTTAATTAATAAGAAAATTGTATTCGTATTTTTTATTATTATATTAATTAATTCAATTATTTATTTCATTAGAAAATTCTGTAATTATTTTTCAATTTACTGTATAATTAACTCCATTCAAAAATTTATTGAGTTTCAATCTGTAGACCCTTTAATAGGTGTCAAGAACTTATTTTGCGTTCTGTTATCTTTTAAAGACTGTTTTAAGGCAACTAATGAAAATGTTTTATATTTTTCTTTAAATTACCTGATTAAAATTAATAATAATTTGTCCATCTATTTTCGCACCATGACTTGCCAAATAGAAAATAATACAAAAAGGAATGCGCATTGAAGTCCTGTATTCGTATATGGATTCGATTGAATAAAAATTGCTTAGTTTAACATAGGCTAGGGAAGTGTAGCATACATCTAAGACAATGCCCTTTGGAAGTCTTAGAACTAACTCTGACTTTGTTTAGGATGAGCGCTGTGGCACAACGTATAAAGATCATCTTCACGTAAAAGTGACAGATTCTCATCGTATTTTTAGTGTAAAAACTAAAACCAACCCATACCACTCAAAATTTTGTCTAGTGAAAAGTTTGTGAGGTCCATACATCAGGGTCGTTGCTTATTTTAAATATACTTTATCAAACAATGCTCCATTTTAATATCGTCTTCCAAAGAAAAGTTATTAAAACAGGCTTCACTTCTAGAGATAAATTTGTCATTTATTTCAACGTTTTTCAGTCCGGCTGTTGCTTAAATTTAAAGGGGAAATGTTCCGTATAAAAATGCCTTTACCACAGAAAAAACCCTGGCTATAACCGTACAAACCGCCTTTTCTTTCTCTGCATTATTTCCGTCAAATAATACTTTCCGTTGCTTTGATGACCAATGAGTTTCGTTTATTTTATTTAAAAGTTCTATGATGAAATATTTGTTGCTGGCACGAAATATCATCTTGTCAGAAATAATCGATTATTAATAAAGTTAAGATTTTTCAAGCAATACAAAGATAAGACATCAATTGTCTAGTCTCCGTATTTATGTAGCGGCTCATTATTTTTACTGCTCTCGATACACTACATGCTTTTAAAATCTCTCGACTTCCTGTTATTCAATTTATATTGAATATAATATTTGTAAAAACTTCAAGTTGTATTTCATTTCGTATTTTAATGGTTTCTTATTAAAGACCTTGAAGATATTTGATTCAATCTCAAACTCTTAGCATATTAATAGATAAACAATTTTTTTATTATTCTCTGCTGTGTTCAATTATTTTATAAATTAAGAATTGCTTTCGTTACTATCATTAATATTATTAATTATAAATGACACTTTTGTAAGTTACCAATTCTTGTTGTTATTGTTACACAAATAAAACACTTAGTTACACTTCAGGAGCTCATAATGAGAATACAAAACACAAGAATAGCAAGAAGAACTGAAGTAGCTACCAAAAAAAACCAAAAAGAAAAAAGAAAACAAAAAAAAAATAAAATAAAAAAAAAAGACAAATAGCTAAAAATAAAAAACACACGGACACAAAATTGTCATCAAAATAAAACTTCATGACAACAGTATGTTATGGCAACAGATTTTTTTTAAAGGCAAAACTTTATATAAAGAAAACCGTTCCTTCATGTATTTTATACACTTATAAATGGACTTGATACACTAGTAAAAAAATAAATAACGAGGTATGACATGACCCACTTATTACAGCAACGAGGTGAAAAAAAAAACATGTACACAAGTCCATATAAGAAAACACAAATGATAGCGGCAATAAAACAACAACAAGAGAAACTTTGTAGTCTTACAAATTCTTTTTTTGTTATATTTAGAATCAACACCCATGACATGGTTTACACCCACCAAACTCAGCATGACCTGAGTTAAGGTTCTTCATGAATCGTATGTTAAGTGTTTTTTTCTATTTTGTGGGAGTAACATTTCTATTGACAAGTTATTGTGTGTTGGTAAATGAAAATATTATAAATAAAATAATATGTATGTATGTATAAGTATGTGTAGTACCTGTTTCCAACTTAAAAAATCTACTATCCTGGTACTGCGTGTTTTTTTTTTTCTATTAAATACAACGAATATTGTTCTGGTCATTTTAAAAAATTCTTGAAATGCTACGTTCGTAATAAGTCTAGGGTGATTTAGGTGAGACATAGGAAAAGCTCAATAATAATTTTATTTTATATACAAATGTATACACATATTTCTTAAGAGCCTTGTCTGTTCCTCAAAATCTTATACCATTATTATATCACTGTATCGTCCAGTTGGCAGAGATAAAAACGTTTTTAACAATGCAGCAGCTGTTCAAGTACCTCTTTTTATTTCTATTAAAACAAAGCAAACGGTTTTCGCGAATAATCTGTGTGGATTTGTGTCAGTAAAACTATAGAAGTAAATTTTCAAATATGCTTTTCCATACGTTCCTTTATCTACCCTATAGATCTTTTAAATTCATAAAATTAACAGTGTTTCCCATTTGATTTAAATCTTAGAAAAAAATTTTGTGGGTATAGAGTTTAAAAAATTTTGACATGCGGGATTTTGAAAATCGCAATTTTTAAAAGGTTTTTCCAAATTTTTGAAAAAAGTTTTATTGCGTTTACTTCATTTAGTATTTTTTAAATTTTATCATTTAAGTGGATGAAATCACAAACTATATTTTCCCAAAATAGATTTTTTTTTATTGATTTTCGGGCATTCACTTGATTTTTTTTCCTTCGAATATTAGCGTTCTTTAACAAATGAACAAAACCTCAATATTTGCAAGAATTTGGATTTTTAAATAAAATCGAAAATTCCAAAGTGGAACTGAATAATTTGTCGCAAATTTTAGTGTTACTATTTCCAACAGTAAGGTTTTTTTCATTTGCCATCTTTAAAGGGGACCCTTTTTATAAATAAAATTTTTCTTTTTATTTAACTCTTATTAAAAAAGTATTAAAAAAATGTTAATGTGAAGGTTTCATTGAAGAAATTGACATTTAATTTACTTAACACAAAATATAATCGTCTGTCATTACAATTTAATTATGACTTCTTGTATACAACCGCGACGGTTGGCCCGAGCAGCCAATTGCGATGACTCTTTCCCACTTTTGTGGCCACATAATGGACATAAAGCGGCGCATCTTATCCTTCGCTGGAGGTCTGGAGGCAAATTCACCAGCGCGAAACGTTTAATTATGCCGCTACCAAACTTTTCCTTCAATAAATCAATTGTTGTGACACATGTTACGCCATCTTGTTGAACTTGCAGCTCACACACAGCTCGGATTTTTAATTGATGAATGAAGAAGTTAGTAATCACAACAGCGGATAGTGACTGATTTGTGTCTTCTTCTATGCTACGCTTTGCAGTAGGAATGAAATCTTCTCTACCCACTGTACAACCATCCTTAGGATGCGTATTATTATATAGAGCAAACGTAGTGCGAAAACGTTTTATATTAAAGACAATGAACGTTCTGCGCAATACATATTTCGAACCATGATTTTCAATATAAATTTGCACAATTTGGAAGCAATGTTTAGACATAATTTTATTAATGTCAAATACACCTGAACATAAATCAATTGACAGCTGACAAGTTAGCCGCTAGTTAAAAAAGTGTGGCCAACTTAAATTTCTTTGCCTTTATAAAACACCCTTTATTAATTTTTAGCTATGCGGACATCTCTAAGTCTCTGATATAGATCTACTGATAGGAGATTTGCCAATCCCTAAAAATCCTGGGATTTTCCGTGTCACATCCCTAATTGCAATAAATCTCTTTAAATAGTATTTCGGCTTGGTCTGGCGATTAAAATTTAATGAAATATTAAAAAGAATTGTAAAAATATTAAAAATTCTTTATAATAACATTTTCGTTGTAATTGTTTTACTTTTTTGGTATTTTTGACTTATGAAACAAAAAAACAAAAAATCCTTATTATGTGCTCATTTGTATCCCAAAGTTGTTATTTATGTAGTCGCTGGTAAAATTGTATTTGTCCTAAAGACCATTTAAAAACAAGCCAACCGAATATTAAATTTATGAAAGGTCATTTTCTTGTAAATGAAATGTTGCTAACACTGGCCTACTTCTTTACATTATACGCCAACTTCCTACGAATTACACGAGTTTTTAAAACTCTCTGCAATCATATTATGATGGCATGTATTTTAAGTGACAGTCATCGCTGTCTTAATAGCTACTGTGTGAAGCATAAGTAACAGATATTAAAGAATTTTTATAAATTAATTTTGCAGATGTTTTTTTATGTCTTATTTGAAACTCGTTTTTCATTAAAAGTAAATTTGAAAAACTTCTTTCTGTTTTTTTTTGTCAAAAATGATAAATTTTCTTAAATTCATAATTTATTTATAATTATAAAATTTTATGTTCTAAAACAATAAAACTAAATAAATCAAAAAAGTAGCAAAATGAGTTAACTTTGCAATGAACGAAATATTTCAATTTCCTTCAAAAAAAATTATAAATTTTATGCAGAACCAAAAGCCGAATAATTTCAGAGTAAATCATTTGTTTACTTTAGCACTACACTGTAGTGCTAGTCATGCACTGTTTTGTTGTTTGCAATTGTGTTACCATTGTGACAAGAACACCATGACAAACTGGCATAATAAATTAGAAATAAAAATAAGACAAAGAAATGGCATCTTTAATATAATAATAAACCAAGACGTACACACACAAAGGTTTCTGTTTGCAAATATAAATTTGACTGCGTTCGCAGGCACTAACACAAGATAAAATTGACGACCTAAAATAGAAGCAATAGCCTGCGGGTGTTTTTCTCTAATTCAACCATTTTATTCTTGATGCAGATTATTAAAAATTAAATTTGTGCTTCTAAAGCGTTTGTTCGTTCTTTTATTTTTTGAGTTTTGTTAAGAAAATAATTTTGGTCCTCAAGAAATGATTTAACAACGAGATTTGATAACATGGATTAATGAAGAGAAAAATTAACTTCTTTTAAATCAAGTAAAAGAGTTTCAATTTATATACGCTTCGTGATATCTTGTTGAAAGCTAATGAATTAATGATTGACGTGCTGGAATGGCTTAAAATATTGAGGATTAATTGACATCACTGATTAAAAGTCCTTTTTTGTAATGTTCCACTACCAGGCCACAACTCATAAAATTATTTAAATGAATTCAAAGAACTAGATTTTGATATCACAAATCAAGTTTACTGTGGCACTAGATCAACTAGAGAAAATATAAATACGTAAATCGATCAGATATAGTGTCGAAAGAGATGCTATTGGAAATCAGCAAGATCGGTCCATGTCATTCGACGCAGCGGGATAAACACCACGCCTACCTCTTACTTTTCTATATCATTTGGAATAATTAAGTAACCAATAAAAAATATATAGGGCGACAGAGAATTAAAGAAAAAAAAAAAACACCAGGTAGAAAAATATATCCCAAGTTACGGACCTCTGAACCACTCAAATTTGTTAAAATATCCACACGGGTATCATTTAAAAGTTTTCGAAGAGATCTTTAGGGAAATTTTTAAAAGGCATTTCTTAAAATGCTTAACCCATTAAGAGCTGATGACATTTTTACGTATTTTGTTTTTTACTTTTTCTCTTACCTAATATATTTCACTACAGTGTTCTTTTTTCAGTTATTTTTGGGGACCATAGATATTTGCTACAAGAGAATATACAATGACCATAATGAGTTTGTTTAGTACTTAATTTGAGGGCACATTATTTAGAATATGATTATGACCAAACAAACACGATAAAGGAAGAAATAGAAAAAATAAAAATTATATAATAAATATAAAATGAAATCCATCTACAAACATTGATTGAGATTGTTGCAATTTTCTGAATGGACATTAACAAATTTATCTTGTCACTGTTTATTCAAGTACGAAAATATCATGACTATATTTTATAAAAAATTCCTTTGAATAATAAATGATTTAATTTGAATTTTTAAATTGGTGTTTTACTTAATCTAAAGACTTGGTAAAAACATTAAATGAACGTCATTATATTTAACGGTTTAATTTAATTGCTTTCTTGGTTTATTTGAAAAGAGATGATATAACCAAATAAATGTTTATTAATCCGGCTTAAGTTCACGTATACTTTTATTTGTAAATGTTTTATATTTATAGAATTTTTTAACTAATATAATGGAAATAAATAAATTAATTGCTTAATTTTAAAAATAAAATCGTTAAAAGTCTTGAAAATTGGGATTTTTTTTTATTGCGCTTGCCAAACACAAAGTAAAAAATTGAGGAGTAAATATTTATTTATTTTCGAGAAAAAAAATATTACAAGCTTAGAAAATAAAAACAAAACAATAGGCCACAGTTATGTGCGATTTTTGTATGTTACAAGTGATAAATTTATCTAAAAAAATTTTGCATAAAAACAACCGAGTGCTACCCAATCAAACATTTTTATACTACGGCAACATATAACGAGAAAAAACCTGATAACAAAAAATTAAATATAAAATTTTTATACCAGTTTTAGCGTCAATTTTGGAACACGGAAAATAATTTTTTCTTGTTGGCTGCATCGACAAGATTTGGAAAATCTATTTCTAATTTCCCTTAGAATTATGTGAATAGTAGTTTACGCCGGGTCTTACTCGCTTTTTTAGCATCAACTCTTTTGCATACTCAAATTATCTGTTATGTGGTCAGATGAAAAGAAAGCAAAACTCTTATTGCTCTAGTAAGTGAGAATATTGCAAGATTACGAGTATTCTAAAAGATGTTCTGAAACTCAAAAATAAAATGCGATGTAATAGGGCGAAATATGTTCGAAAGATTAAAAGCATGTGCTTCCGCGTATAAAAAATTTATAAATCCAGGCAGCTTTTATAAATATTAAATACTTTTTAACTACAATATAACACATTCTGTTACACAATTATTTTAATTATTTTTCCTCTTTTCTCATTTTTTAATAATCCATCCTAATGTACAATATTGGTTTCATTAAAAAAGCACTCCTCCACGTTTTTAATTTTACACAATACTACTACCCATCCGTTTATTACAGCTGCACAAAATGTTTGTTAATTATGGCTACAGATAAAATAAAATACTGCTATTTGTTAAATAAATTATTATTACAATTTCGTTATCATCGTCTTTTGAAAAAAAAAACCGGAAAAGACCAAAAACTGTTTAAAATATTACAACAATAAATGTTAACATTTAAATATTAATTTACGTATTACTCGTACTATGATGGCCCAAGTTAAAACAGAGAACATAAAATTACAAAATTTAAATCCATCCAATATTTTGCACACAACAAAACCGCATGAGATTTTCCCATTTAAAACTCAAACTCAAATACTTTGTGAATGAAAAAACTAAATGAATGAATAAAAAATGCGGAAACAAAATTTAAACCATTCCGAAAAATTAATACTTGAATTGTAACTATTTATAGCAAGAATGGGAGTGGGTGATATTAAATATCTTTTACTAGAGGGTTATTCTGTTAAAAGTGTTAGAAACAATTACAGCTTTAAAGAAAATTTCTGTTAGTAAATAACTTAAGAGAAAATATATCAAAAATATTTTTTATTTAATAGAATCTAATTCTAAAAATTATTTAATTCTATATTTTATTCTTAATTTTTTCTTTATGCCTTTTACTTCATCTTCACAATGTTACTTTGGCCAGCAGCCCACTTTAGATAACATGCACCTTGAACCCACTTTCCATAAAGGAACGTTGGCTTAGCCACATCAACCCCTAAAATTTATATACTAATTTTCTTACAAACCAATACTTTGCAAGTGTTTGGATCACGATTTCCTTGTTTCAACATGGAATAGCCTTAACAAAGAATTCTGCTCTTCCAAAATACAGATACGTTTTTGCTATACAAGTTGCATCAACGAGTTTTCTGGTATAAACGTAGTCTCGGCAAGTCATCTAAGGCGGCTACACAAAAAGTGTTCTTCCTTGTCTTATTTAGATACTCCGGAACTGCTGTCTTTCAGTGTATAATTTTTTAAATTTATTCATCATGTCTACTGTGCAATATTTTGTTGTTGTCTGTCTTTATGGCGCTGAAGGAAGTTGAACTCGTAATAGGTGAATATATTGTGGTCTTTATTAAGAGATAAACGAGTCTTTTCTTGTCGATTTTTCAGTTAAGCCATAAGGAGTTTAAAAAAACAGTAATGAAATCTCAAAGTGCAGCAAAATCGTTTAATAGAGACATATGAAAATAACCATAAAAGCCTCTGTTTTCAAAACCTACTGCACGAAAAATTTTTTTATGAAGATTCCTGAATTTCATTGTGAGTTCGTTGAAGAAAAAACACGAGACATACGCACTCACAAACCTCTACCAGGCTTCTTACTTCACTTCGCTATAGACCAAACCTTTTTCATACTACGGATATGCTAATGTATTTGGATGGCACTCTAAATCACGAAATCTTCAAATGCTCTTAAACTCATTGCTGCGTGCTTTCACGCAGGCATTCGATTGAACGAGCTACATCAAATAAAATAGTCGTTAATATCGAAATCAAGTATTAGAAGCTTTCGATCTTTGAGTTATATTTTCACTTTTCTATGTGACGTTCCGTTGCAAAGGTAGATTTTTCAGGTCCCAAAAAAGCATTCAAGTACCTTGGCTTTCATGGTGAAGGAGATACTTTACTCCATTTGATCTCTTTACTATCTATGACAATCTTCTTAGATCAAAAATTTAAAGTTGTTTTGGATTTATTCTTGTATTTATTATTTTTTTGCATTTATTCGACCAGGTACAAAAGAGAGCCAAGAGGCTCATCGGTGACAATAGGACATCAAGCTCCATCGAATCACTCGAGTTAAAGGAAAATATTATGAAAGCAGAGAATGTGTTCCTGGATCGTAATTTCGTGCGCGAAACACGTTCTATATTCAAAGTGCTTTCCTTTGTGGTAGTGTGGTCAGTAAACCGCACAACGCCGGAAAGTTTGTATTCAGAGGTCTTTCCTGTTATTTTTAATAAGCAAGTGTTCAAATAAAATGTCTATAAAAATTACTCTCTCTATCCTCTTTTCCACGACCTAATTTCTTAGCTCTGGCACAATGCGTTGCATGAGTATGGGTCACCTTTTGATTGCTAGTCCTTAAAAAAATATCAGACCAACGCGTGTGGCCTATAAATAGCTGGAATTCTATTTTGCTTTGATGGAAAAACTTCTTTTTTTAGAAACACCCTTTAATTATGTATACAAACATTCATTCATAAAAACATACACCTGAGGAAATCCTTTTAATTTTAAAGCAAAGCAGCAACAACAAAAAAGCAAAAATAAGCTGAGGAGGGCAGTGTTTAGATGTTGGATCAGAACTGTTGTATAAAGCATTTAAATAATATAAATTATTAATGTCCCGCGTGTATAAAATTTATACCGCACATGGATTTTGATACACTCTCATTCAAAAGCAAACACAGAAACATTTCAACTCACACATTCATTTATATAATTCATACAACATTAAAAGTTAAATGCAGTATTTGCTGCAGGCTTAAGTGGTTTGATATAGATTTTAAAAGCCATGTTTTGTGTTCGCTAGTTACTTTTTTTTTTTTTTTGTAAATATTTTTGTTTTCATTTTTTACAGCTGCAGCATAGTGATTTCCGGAAGTGTTAAAGCATAAATGAGTCTGTAAAGGAGAGAGCAAAAAAATATAGATATGAGTGTTTGTGAGATTGTGTGAATGAATACGAAATTTTCTTATTAAAGCTGCCTGTTTTTATTTGTTTTTGTTAGTCGGTATGAGAAACACTTTTAGCTTAGAATATTCATCCATTAATACGATCTCATAATTGCCGCTAGCATGACAGGGTATGGTCGAGTAGAAATAACTTACCTACTTCAGCTTATATTGACTATTATTAGAGTCGTTTGAGTCTAAAGGTGATATTTTGCTTAAAGCTAAATAGAACATAAATAATATGTTTAAATTTCTTTTATGAGTGTAATTCTAAGTAAGTACTGCGTTCGCTCGTTTTTGTTAATCAAGAGCGTCAATTTCCTTTAATATTTTTCCTGTTCATTTTTGTCGCTTAAATCGTTAGAAAAGTATAACCGTTTTTTGCTATTTTTGTGCTCAGATTTTTGTTCGTTAATTTGGAGAACTGTACGTGCATTAAGGACTTTAATATTTTTATGTTGTTCTTTTTTACTCCTTATCTCGCTAATAAATGAGTCTAAGGAAACAATTGTAAAACATTACGATGTTCTATACGAAAATAATAAAAATTGAATTTGAGAAAATAATTGTTTTGAAAATAGCAAATATAAAAGTATGAAAAGAATCTGCAGGATTCGAAATAAACGTGAAGCTGTTAAAAATGATAAATGGTGCTGAATTTTTTCTTAAAGAATTATGATTGTTTTCGCTATTGAAAATTTTAGTTAATTTTATTTTTATTTCAACCTGCCAGCTTTTAAGCACGACTAAACATTTTTCAACTTTATTTCCCTATCGCTATAATGGAAAGTAAGAAAAAACAAATATTTTTTAATGTAAATGGTGTTTCTTTTTAAAACCGATAGAAATTTAATTTGTAAATAATTGGATGGCAATAAAATTTGAAAATGATTTCAAGTATGTGGCCACTGCAAACGATACGCATTCTAAATGTCTAAGCTTAAGTGATTTGCTAAAGCATTTTTGGCCATATCTGACGAATAACGCAAAGAATGTTGGCCTCTAAGGTTTCGTGTGTTGCTTGTGTATCACTTTAAACCAGTGACTACTACGCGGCCTCATTAAAATTAATAGAGAGGTGTCAAATCACACGGCTTTTGAACAAATAACAAAGATTTTAATGCCATATTTTAATTCGAATAAGTCGGTGGTTTTGGTCACTGTATGTCACTTGGCGTCATGCTGTTTAAACCGCATATCACATGAGTCAGTGTCATCTATATTTAGGACAAAAATCATGTCTCATCATGCAGCGATGGTTTCCATTAAGAATAGCTAAAGCTTCAGCTTTATTTTTAAAAAAATAACGACCAGAGATGCCACCTGCATGTAAACCGAGACTAAAATTGCATTTTCTTGGATTTAAATAAGTCTCTAGATTCTTTTGTGGATTGGTTTCTTTGCATATGGAGCAATTTTGTGTTCTAACAAGCTCGTTGAACCAAAACTGAGCCTTAATGCAGAAAACAAAATTCGCCTCTATGACTTAAACAAATTGCTGACTGATTTTCACAATAAATCTGGATAATTTGTAAGTTTTTTTCAAACGCCAGAGTATAATGATAATAATTTTCAAAAAGTTTAAGCAGTATGACAGTTATTATGACAGTTTACATTTTCACAAATTCTTTCGAGCTTTAAAAAATACACGACATTTTGGAATTTTTATATATTCTCCTTGTTATTTTACAATCCTTGACACTTCACCTGAAATACAAGTAAGTAAAACAAAACCTAAAGCCATAACCTTAAATATTTAGATGTTTTTTTTATCTAAAGACATTTTAATTATTTATTTCTCACTTATGCATAAAACAATATTTAATTGACTCTTGTGACAACTTGCTAAAAAGCCTGTGGCAAAGTTAATTGCGTGCCATGCCTTTCTCTACAACGTTATTTCTTAGAATCATGAAGTTTAATTAATTGTGTTGAAAAATATGTTGGTGTAAGAGACTAATAAAATTAATTTAAATCGTTAAATGGTATTTCGTGAGGGTTTACTTAAATATGTCATGTGACTACAGAAAGTGAATGTGCAAATGGCACGGCACACACACTTTACTCTAATGTTTTATTTCTTCTTTAACACTTTCATTATTTTAGTTTCTTAGGTTATTAAGAGCAAGTATACTGTGAAATAATGTGATAGCCCTCAAGTATGCCTAAGGCTTTTCGTATTGTCATATTCGTGTCATTGTTTCAATTTTCATATTTTTAGTGGTTGGAAAGGGTGGTAAGAAAATCTATAAAAAATTAATTAATACGGGGAAAAAGGGAAAGTATGCAAGAAATGTAGGTTGTTTTTTATTTTCGTTTCACTTTAACAATGCAGTGGGGTTTTCAAATAGAGTTTTTTACTCGTTCATTGAAAATTTATAAATTTTTGTTTTTCTTAAAAAATGGTTTAAAATAATTATTCAATAAATAAATGTAAGAATGATTTTATGATATGTTGAAAGTAAAAATGTTTCACGTATAATTTCGTAATAATAAAAACCATCCAGGAAATATTGATCGATATAAAAATTTTTATAAAAAGCTAACAAAAGCAAGAGTTTTCTTCCTTAATTGAATATCTGTGTGAAACTACAGCTTTTTATGCAAATTTTCTTGACAAATTATTCTGGTGGAATACAAAGATTTTGTAAAAAATAAATGTTAAAAATGTTGTTTTAGAAATTAAAAGGGGCATTCTGAAAAAATAATTGAACAAGTTAATGTCGGACATATCACACATGCTGTTCGGAATGGTTTTAATTCCGCATCATTTGCGATCAATTTTGTATATTCAAAAAATGCTGAATCTTCAATTTTTTTGTTTGTACATGGTAACGGCGTCACATAAAGGTAAAAAAAGAGTTGATCTTAATAAAAATGCAAAAAATTGTAAATTTAAGAATTGTAAAAAAATTATAATAAAATCAATTCTTCCGAAAACTTTTTTTCTTTTTACCCAGGGCGAACAAATAATCTTTTTTTAGAATAAAAATATTTTTTTTAAGGTACAACGAAATAGCCTAACTAAGATTAATAAAAATTTATTGAAAGCAATTTTTTCTTAAATATAAAAAAAAACTTGAACAAAAAACAAAAAATCGAGAACAAAAAACGAATTCTAAATAATTTTTTTTTTAAGAGAAGTAGCACTTCAGGGTATAATGTCTATTTAGCTATTTTCGTAACCGTGCTACATTCTTTAGGAAAGAGATAGATGAGAGATAAGACAGATGGTGAAAAGAGAAAAATTGATATAGCCATTTTATTAGTTATTTTACTTCGCCGGCGAATATGCTTGTCGAGAAGGAAAATATTTTCAGTAGCGATTCTATAGAGAAAAAACAAATTTTATATTAAAACAGGAAGAAAACGAAAATTGATTTTTTTACAATGAATAAACTTTTCTTCCAAAAAAAAAAAAAATCAAGAATAAAAGTTCTTCGAAAATAACAAATTTAAAAACGAACGAAAAGTATTATAACAAAAAAAAAAATAGTATTGAAAACTAATTGACTTCAAGAAAAACTATTAAGTAATTTTTGTCAGTAAAATAAAAAAATTGTCAAGAACATTTTCGAAATATAAATACAACTCTTCAAAATCTTACACACACAATTTAAACACACGCACACATTTTCTAGACACCAGCTTAATTTTTCCATTTGTCCTTGAACTAATTATTTTAATAAAGCTTTTTATATTTGTTGTGCCTTGAATTCTTTATCAAAGAATTTAAGGCGGTGAGTGCATTTAAATGTAAAAGTAATAACGTGTTTAAGGGTTCTGTTTTTTATCCATAAAAAATTCTTAATTTAAGTATTAAATATGTTAATGTCTTTTTAACTAAGAATTTCAAAGATATTAAAAACAGATGTGGTTTATCTCAAGATTTATATTTTCATTTACTTTTCGTCCTTGTTAATATATTTTCCTGTTGTTGACATATTCTAAAGAATCGATTTTTAATTAAGGGACACGCTTAAGAAACTTTCTGTTTTATTTAAAGGAAATTAATCTACAATTAAAACTAAATCGATATTTAAAATGCTGCCGATAGAGAAAAACTTACGTGTAACGTTAGTTTGTACTTAAAATAATATAAAATGTGGGATATTAACATGTGTTTTTTATTATTTAAAACGGTTTTCTTTTACTGAATTTAACTAGAAACTTAAACTCTAATGTCATTTAAAATGACTGTAGTAATATGAAGCTTTTTACTGGTGTACAAAAGCTTTAATCAAGAATAGAAATTTATAATTTTAATGAGGGAAATATAAACTTTCTACACCATTTAACTTTTGTTTTTATACATTTTATTTACACAATAGCACATGCTGTCAAAGATAATGAATTGAAAAATTCTATTTAACCAGCAAATATTTGTTTTGGAATAAAACTTAACGCTCAGCAGAAATAAGATTAAAAAGCTAATTGTTAACGTAGCGTTAGTACTGATAAAAAATACGGTTTCGTTTTCATCATTTTATGAAGTGTATTAGTTTAAAAGCAAGAATAAAAATAAATTTAACAGCTTAAATCATGAAAATATGATGTTAGAACGGCCTAGCATGTTACCTCGAGAAAATAATTACCCAGCCTTCTTTTTATTTTAAAGAGTAGCTATCGTTTTATAAGTATAAAAGTTTGCTTTACAAACAATACAAATAAAAGTTCCCATGGTGCCAAAAAAATTTATATTAATTTTGCACACTCCACTGTGACAAACTATTTAAAAAGATGGCCAAAACAATTAAAAAAAGAGTTATTTTAACATCACTGACATTTTTTTTAAAGTAAACCCTTGACTTGAAAGCATTTATTTGATGTCCCTCCCAAATTTTTTCTTTACTAACTTAAAGACACTTAATATTCCTGTTTTATAATCAGCTTATAATTTATACTTTAAAAAATTTAAAAAATTTTACTGCGCATAATTTTTTCTTTTTATTGAATAATTTTTGTAAGAAATAAATAAATTTTAATTTTGTGTTTTGTAAAGTGTCATATCTAGAGATATTAAAAAAGGCATGAAATATTCTTATAATCTAAAATAAGGTTGAGAGTGCCTTTGAAACTTTATATAAGGTTCTTCCCTTTTAACTTTAAATTAAAAAAAAGAAATACATACGAAAATGATTTAGGGCATTTGCCAACAGCGGCTATTATTGACGACGCCCACTATGAAGTCTTATTTTAAGACCTTTATTGAATCACACTGACAGTATGTACTTACAAGGCTTCTATTTTTGCTGGTTGGTTAACTATGTAGCCACAAAGGAAATTATCGAGAGAAACCAAATCTCACGAACTTTTAGGCCAACTGAAATGTTTATTTCTCGAAATCAAATTTTGATTTTAATAAGTCGTGTAGGGCTTAGCGCCTGTTAAAAATACATTTCGCCTGGATCAACTTCAGCTATATTATGGAACAAAAATATATTGGTCATGGTACGGTAGCGATCTCCATCGACTGTTGCACTATTTCCGGCTTATTTTTATGAAATAAAGGTCAATGATAGCAATAGCATGTAAATCGTATCAAACTGTACATATTTTGGGTCTTATTGAGTCTGAAAGATCTTTTGTTGATTGGTTTTGCTCGACATGTAACAATTTAGCTTTTTAAGAAATATGGGAAGCAAAAAAAAAGCCTCATCTCTGAGCCATTGATTGATGACTGAACTTATAGTTGATTTCCAGAGATAACCCAAATATTTGGTATCCTTGTTTAAGTGTCAATCTATTTGCGGTAATTTTCCAGAGTATACAAATCATTAACGATAATAAATAAGCTCAGTTTGTCAGCTGGTTCTATAGAACTTAAAAAGCAGCCAATATATTTCTTTACATTTGTCAGAGCTATGCGGATTTTACTTAAAAAAAATTTTGCAAAAGTGTCCAACAGTGATCACAATACCAAACACTGGGTACGTAATATTATCTCCGCATTGATTCATACATGGTAAGATTATATCTTTATAGTTCATTGTTTTAATGGTTCCTTTACTTGGTTGTATTAATTTAATAATTTATCATTTTATTAATAAATTTTCCTTTATTTTAAACTGAAAAAGTATTCCAAGATGCTGCCGCAGTCAATTAATTAATTTAATTAAACTATTCCCATGTAAAAAGAAATTTTAATGTTTGCTGGGTGATTTATACGATGTGTATGTTTTTATCATGATAATATAAATTCTATAGACATAATTGTATTTTCGTACCAAAAAAGGTATAAATTGTTATGGGAAAACTAATCTAATCTGTTTGCGGAAAGAACAACAAACAATACAAAACAAACAATAAACCCAAAACTAAATTGAAATAATAATAATAATAATAAACAACAACAAAATAACTGAAAAAGTTATTAACAATTGATTCAGTAATGAAACGAAAATGTTGGTTGTATTAGTAAATTAGTTTTTAGTGTTTCACCACAACAAAATACAAAATAGATTTTCCGACAAAAGTTTAATGAAGTTGGAAAAACTTTAATCAATATATATTTATTGTATTTTATTTTATTGTTATATTGTTTGTTTTGATAGCAATTCATGAGTGAAAAGGATTTGATAAAATTAGCAGTCAACTAATTGACTTTTAATGTTTGTTTACCCCGTAAACCCCTAAAAAAGGTGTTTTTATTTTGTTGTTAATAAAATGAAATTTATTTTATATTTTATCTTACAGCTTAAATAAAACTTTAAATGATTTGGATAAGACAACTGAAAATATGGAAACTTCTACAGATGACAGTTTGGCGTTAGTGCCATGTCGAGCTGTTCGAAAATATTCAGAGGATTCCACTGACAACTTAGATTTAGAACGAAAAAATATTGATGAATTTTCCAAAGATCAACCTGATCCTGATACAATTAAGATGTTTGTTGGCCAAGTACCCAAGTCTTGGGATGAAGTAAAACTAAGGAGTCTATTCGACCAGTATGGCAGAGTTCATACATTGAATGTGTTGCGTGACAAGGTGACCACAATGAGTAGAGGTAAGACAAGAGAAAATAAAGAAAATTGATAAAATATTTTTTAAGAATAAAATTAATTTCTTAAGATCGATATTATTTATTTATTTCATAAAATATAGAATATATGCATAATGGTTTTAAATTTAGCTTGTTTTTAAAGCCGGTATCAATTAATTTTTAAAGAAATAATAAACAGCAAAATTATAATTATCAGTTTAAAAAAAATGTAAACATTTACAATTAGCTTAAGTTCAACTTTAAATTTGGAACCCATAAGATCATTTATGGAAGACGCTATTGCTTCCCAGTGTAACGGTTTTTTGTTTTTCTTTCTTAATGAGTTTTTTTTTCAGTAGAAAATATCAGTAGATTTTCATTAAAAACTGTGAAATTTAAAATTTAAATGTCGAGTTTAGGTTATTAAAACTTTTTGTAAAAACATATGTATGCTGATTTAAGCTTTTAAAATAAAACATATCCTCTCTCTTAGCATTCTGCCATAGGGCTCTTTCGAATTAAGCATATTTTCCGTTTCGAAAAATTTTTCTTATTTTGAGATATTTTTTCATTTTTTGCCCTTCTTCGTTATCAATTGTGAAAAATTTGATGAGAGCAGTAAAATTTTGATACTAGCAGAATTAATGCACTTTCAGGTTCAATACAACCTGCAGGGTTTTTCTTCCTATCTAACTACAATATAGTTATCTTGATTGTTCTTACATTTCCCAGCTAACGAATAAAAATAATTTTATTTTAGAACCCTCACTTTTCCCAAAATATTTATTCAAATTAATGAAATTTTACAAAGTTAAATAAAGATAGTTAACAATATGTTTTATTTATTTTAAAATTGCGTTTATTATCAGTACTTTTAGTATTTTAGACACAGAGAAAATTTTCTGCACTAAATAAAGGTTTTATTTAAATTTATATTATAATTATAAAATTATTATTTATTATTATTCAAATAAAAATTAAATAAAAAATTTTTTAATTTAACGAATATTCAGCCATGTCACAGAACAAAATTCCGTTCGGAAGTGGAATCGATTCCGTATTTTGCTTCTATAGAAAACGTAAAACGAAAAAAATTTTCGGAATGAAACCACTTTCAGTTTGCTATGTGGAATTGATATTTTGAGCATTTTGTTAACATAAAAACAATTAAAAACATATTTTTATAGGTAAGACTATTCTTTAACTTGCTTATTGATTTATTTTAATATGGTGTTATTAAAAAAATTAACTTTTTCTTAATCCTTAAAAAAAAAGAATAAAAAAACGAACGGAATTTGCTTAGAAGATATTCCGTACTTTAATTTTTTTTTTTTTTTTTTTTTTTGAAAAATTCCGTAGCACACAAACACGAAAAGGCACAACGAATAGCTAATTAAAAAAAAATTTTCTGCACATACTTTTTAACATCTAAGCGAGATTGAACAGGCACTGATGCCATTGTCGAGCTCGGAAGATCATTAGATATTTTTTTCAACACCATAATAAAAGCTTTATTTATCCAGTAATAGCTGTTTTTTGTTTTGCTACATTCGTTGTTATTTTGCCATATTTTGAACAAAAATAAGTGGTTTTGTATTTTCTTCTGTTTACTAAAACCGAACGGAATCTATAGAAGCTAAAACCATTTCGATCGGAATTATAACTTCGGAATCACTTCAATTCCGAACGGAATTTGTGACATGCCTGATTGATTAGTTTTTATTTTACTCAGTTAAAAACCTATTAAAATTTCAATCTTTATCCATATGAAACCTTTAATAGCTGCAAGGTCATATATCATTCTTGAAAATGAACTAAAAAGGTTAAATATTGTCAAATATATGAAGTTTTATAAGACTGGCATATTTATTAAGCAATCGATAGATTAATTCAAACGGTTGTGGCCATTTATACCTTCGCATAGCTTGTCGAGATAAACAAATTAAACAAAGTTCAGTAAATGTCTGCATCAGCTTGGCAAATCATATTTAATTGGACACTTTAATAAAAATGTGGACGTCCACATACAACAGCAAAGGCTGGAACAAAATATTAGGAAAAGGGAATATTACTAAGGCACGTGTTAAAATTTTAATACGTTCGCTAATGTTAGTTTCACATAATCTAATTTTAATTATATATGTCATATTTTTTCTAGTCGTTAGTTTTAAGTACAATGCGAAATTTCTGTAACGGCTGTGGTTTATGCAGAAAACTTAGAAAACAATTATTTGCAATTCACTTATTTGACTAAAGAGAAAGCTTGTTCAGGCTGCGGTATAATCATGTAGTTTATTGATCACAATTTTGTTTAAAAGATTATAAAGGAAGAATCTAGACACACTCTGCGTGTTATACTAATAACCAAAATTGAAATCTTTCTTTCCTCAGTGACCCTTATGAAGATTTGTATAGAAAGATAATAGTCAAGGAAATAAATACTACAAAGGATCAGATTTGAGTGGAAAGAAAATTTTTTTAATTAACATGTTAATAAGAGTGTATATCTCTTACAAGTAGACAATGAATAAATACTTGAGCAATCAGTACTTAAATAAATCTGCAGCAAAGTCAAGTAAGTGAGGATCTTTCTCAACCAAGTAAAAAACTCCTAACGCATAAAGGAAATCACCAAGCCCTAAATTCTGCTTTTATGTTTTAAACCAATCTTAAAACTAACTTTACGAATATAGTTCCACGTTTAATAAATTATTTCTTTCTCCTTTAAATGCATTTACATTTTTAGGAAAGATTTTTCTGAATGCATGAGTTGTAAACTTAAATTTAAAATCAGATCTTTCTTTCTACATAGAAAAACGCATCTTCTAACTGACAAAAAATTTGCTTCTATTTTTTAAAAAAATTTTATTTCTTGTTACTTATTTGAAATATATGAATTATATTTTCATCCCAAGGCAAGAACTAAATTTTTCGGACAGCTAAAACGGCTGGAAAATTACTCAATGAAGTTTATAGAGCAGAGAGTAAAATCTCTCAATAAATTGAAAATAATTAAATATTTTAAATATATTTAGTTTACATATTTATCTGGGAGCAAATTACGGCATTCTATATCGATCGAAATTTATATTTAAATTATACTGAAATTTCGATTTACGAAATCGAAAGCGTAAATTGCCCCCTGGTTTTTTTTCCTTTTTTGTTAATAGTTAGTCGAGATAGAGGCTTAAATTTCTTTTATTTTTTCTAATTTTTTTATATATGATAATGGTAATATAATTTGCTTAAAAATAAATTTAGGTAGATAAGCTGAGACCACAAGCTGAATAATCACTTTAAAAATTTAAAAAAGGGCTTAAGAAATTTCGGAACATTTTATAATTTATTATTTTTTTTTTTTTTTCACTGTAATAATTTGTAAAGCATTGAGTCTCTTAACCAATAAAATCTACTTTGAATACAATATTCCCACTCGCCACCTAATTCTACGCTTTTCCATTTCATATGTAACAAGTGTCATCAACTATCACATAATGTGTAAAACTCGATGAATGAAAAAAAATATTACGTGAAAGAACACATAAGGAAATAATCTAATATTTATAATCAAATATAAAATGCTATAAAACGATATAAAAAGAAAAATGTAATCATAATGTTAATAAACTTTTATTTATAGTTGAAACTATTCGCAAAGAAATATAATTAACCTGTGCGTGATTAGAATTATAGGAGTTTTGTTTATTAGAAACATACATAAAAATCACCTTGTGTCAATAATGGTCGTCTGCTCTTTACGTACATGCAAATATAAACATACAAATACAGAGAGTATTAACAGACGTTTATATATTTTTGCATAAAAAACCTACAACTACAAATAATAATAACAATAATAATAATAAAAAAAAGCACCAACTAATAAACCAGAATTCTTACAACATGTTTACATGCAATATGTTGGACATGTAGGAGTATCTCATACACCAGACGAAATAATTATAAGTACATGCGACACTTATTTTCAGCTTTAATATTTTATTTTTAATCTAAAAACTAAAGACATTAATTTTGGTATCCGCCACGTAGTTTGTTAAGTTTTTTTTATAAGAATCAGAGTTTTCTGCTTCTAAACTAACAGACGAATGCTCTATCCGCGAGTGTCACAAGTCAGTATGACACAAGCAAGTGCTGCAGTTAAATGGCTTTAATGCCCTATTAACTATTTTGGTCAATATTGTCTTACCTTCTTCACGTTCTCAATCTTTTCTCTATTAATTAAATGTGGCTGTAGATCCCGACATACGTAGCCCACTCACATGGTCCTTTGAGATTTTCAAAGATTGAAGGGTGCAAGAAAATCTAGGTTTTCTCTAAAGCCACACAGCGCATGTGCCACACCACTCCAAAGCTTTGATAAATGGCTTATTTTACTTACATAATAACCCAAAAAAGTCTCCAAGATGCTACAGCTAGGATTGCCCAAAAAAATTGCCTATGCCAGAGGACTTGCCCCTTCTTCTACTCATTCTACAAAAGTCTTTAAATGGTAGATTGAGTGAATCTTAAAGCATAAGCGCCAAAAGTACCGTTCCACTCAATACGACCATAGCAGTGCCTATTTGCTTTCAAAACGTTGGCAGCAGAAGCCTCAATACCACATAGATACTCCAGATTGGAATGTCTCCCCAACTCGCTAGGAGATGCTTGTCATTTATGGGAGCTTCAGTGACGGCAAATTTCAGAAGAAAACTTTCTCAACACTTTATTGGTTCTGAAATGAATGAATGAATGGAGAATGAAGGCGCCCCCTCGAACTCCAATGTCCAGTACACCATCAGATTAGAGTATCGTACAAAATTTTTAAAGGATATAAAATCAAAGTAAATTTTAAACTGAATATTTGTTTCATTCTGAAGAAATTTTTTAAGTTTTTTTAAGAACCATTTTACGGAATTTATATCGCCTTCGATCAGAATTGACTTCTGTAATATGGTTGACTATATTGCTTTCTAAATTATTGTCCTTAATCCCAAAGTAAAAAGTATCCTAAATTCGGTTGCTTCTTTACATAGAGGAAAGTATTCTTTATATTCTTCACTGTACCTATTTTGTTTCAACAAACTGTAGAACATTTGCCATTCTAATCACACTGCCACCTATAAATACATTCGCATAAAAAGTACATATAAAAACAAGAATATAAATGTTAATGTTAATGTGTTGTAATCTTACTTTTACATATCGAAATTAGAAATTTTTCTTACACTTTGAGCAACAACACTTTTGCCCTGGACATTTTTGTGAGGCTGATATTAAGGTAATTTGTGTTAAGACTTTTATGTGCATATTTCTTAGAGATGTTTATAAGCGATCGCCTTTCCTCCTGTCCACTAATAACATTTTTTGTATTTGTAAGAAGGTATAGGCATATAAAAATTTATTAGTTTTTATTTAGTTTTCTTAGAAAAAATTTTAATACTTAAACAAGATTGTTTATGAGAGGTGATAAAATTTTGTTACATAAAATTAGTTAACAAAACAGGATAGACTATTTGCGTAATATGAATTTAAAAAATTATTATTATTAATATTAATTCCATGTTTTGTCCTTAATTTGTGTGCAATGTAAGTTGTAAATTATTTTAAAACGTTTGTTTTAATGTGAACAATGTTATTAGACACAAGTCCCAATTCTGTCGCGTTATATCGCTACTTCAAGTAGATGTTAAAACTGTCTCAAAAGGAAGTTTTATTTATAAACAAAATATAATAATATTCCACTTACATAAACGCCATAAAGAGTTGACTACACACGCAAAAAGCACACATTATTTTTAACTTTTAGATTAATTATTAGTGGATATATTTTAATATTCAACGCAATAAATTTTTTTACTTTTTTTTAATATAAAAATAAAAAATTCTTCTCTATTATAAATTTTGAAATTAAAATTGTATCAACTTAAGTCACACTTAACCAAAAATTATTTTTTTAATACAGCAAGAAAATATTGCTTCATAATTTAAGAATATTCTTCCTAGTTTTTGTCGAAGCCATGGATGTGAGATTCACGTCCTAGTACTTTTACAGCAAATGTTTTTCCTTGGTAATACACAAAATATTTCTAAAAAGTAGAATAATTTTTTTAAGAGTTCGTTTTTCAATGCAGAGTTTTTCAGCTGGTTTAGATAGGTCCACATTTTACGTACTTTTGATACCTCTCCAGATTGATTTAAGTAAATTGTCTAGTATAACAAATCTTGTCTTCTTTATTTAAATAAATACTAATAACTTTACAACGAACAATTAAAGGGTGGTTTTTTTGCGCCCAATAGGACATAAGAAACGGTTAACTGTCAAAGAGTGGAGCCACTGCAGCCAGTACAAAACGTATATCTTCAGAAATATTAAATGCTTGCACAACGCACAGATTTACTTTAAAAATGACTTATTATTTCGGGCAACTTTTTTGCGATATCATGTTTTTGATAGCGCACATAATTGTTGTCATTCTAACTTTCTAAGCAAGCCATCTATCGAACAGTCGATAAATTTCATATTGCATACTTTTTAAATGATTTACCAATGTCAATACTTCGCAGAAAAGTACCTAGTGTAGAGAATATTTGAGCTGTAAACAAGCGAGTAGAAGAAGAACCAAATTTACTAATACATTATTAGTCGTAGAATCAGTGCTTTTTCCGCCTGGATGCGTATAAGATTCAGCTGCTGCAGTCGACCATCGTATTCCCTTTTATGTTAAAACTATATTAAATGATAAGGCCTATCATTAGCTTGATAAGCTCGTTCATAAACAAAATTTACTGCACATAGAGTACCATAATAGGCCCTACAGAATTGATTACATCTTTCAGACCGGAGTCTCTCTGATTTTCTTTCATGCAAAAAAATATCTTGAATTTACAACTGCTTTCAAAACACATGGTAGACAATAGTTTTTTCAGACTCGTTAAGATATTTAAGGGTTGCTTTACAGACTTCTTTAACTTTAATTAGAAACCTTTTGGTCACATTTGTATAAATAAAAGTTTTTCAGATTAAAAAACGATCATAGTATGATTTTGAAAGAATAAATGTAATCGTGTTTTGCAATATAATTGAATCGGATTATTCTATTGCAGTTCGTTTTCTATAAAAACGAAACCGTTTCTGAAGTAAAGTGAACTGATCACGAAAAATATTTCACTTTGTAAACCCAGTGTTATTACCATTCATTCAATATCTGTCCCACGACACGTATGAGTAACAAAATATTCATCATACGCCCTGTGTTTTTTTTTTTTTCTTTATAACTTTTATGAAATTTTTTTTCATTTAAGATTCATTTAATTTTATTCATTTGATAAAAACAAATTATAATTATCCTGTTTAATTTATATGTTGGCATTAAAAAATTATTTAATAAAGAGAAATCTTTACAATTTGCATGTTTATTTTAAAATTTATGTCTTTGGCCTGAGGATTATATAAATCCTTTTATTAAAATAAATGTTCTCGTCATTGTATGCATTTTTTTATACATAAAGTTGATTGTAAGTGTATGATTTTGTTTCATGTGCAAATAAAATTGCATGTTATTTGATTAATTAACATAAAACAGCTACAGCTAAAGTATTTATTTAAAGAAAAATAAATATAAAATATGTTTTTATTAAATGAATTTGTTTTTTTAGTTTAAGTTGCGTGTATTGAAAAAATTACTTGAGTTATACTCATGTAATTGAAGTATGTTGTAGTTTGTTGCCTTTCTTGATAACAGTCAACGTACCTTTGTATCTTGTTTAAAATTATATTTATATATTTAAATAAGTCTAGCTAAAAGCTAAAAGCAGAAAAAACAAAAAAAAAAAAAAAATAATAAAGATAAAATAATTTATTTATAGTTTATATTTGTGTTGTAAATTTCCTTTTTATCTGATAAATGTTAAAGTGTTTATGTTTGTTGTTTTATTTTTGCTTTTTGTGTTTTCTCTTTTTTTCATTATTTTTACAGGGTGCTGTTTTGTAACGTATTATACACGTAAGGCTGCTTTAAGAGCCCAGGATGCCTTGCATAATATCAAAATATTAGATGGGGTGAGTACAATTTCTTTTCATTAATAGTAACTAAAACAAACACTCATACCATATACACCTGTACCAATCGTGTGTTTATGGTTAGATGATTTGTAATGTTATAAATAAAAAACTTGCTTTAGCTGCAATTAGTTACTTTAATGTTTTTTGTTATTTTTTAATACTTGTGTGTGTCTTGTATTTCAAAGAACTTGAAATATTTCATTTGTGTAGAGTGACTAAATTGTTCAGTTATAAGAAACAAATATTGAAATAATTTTTTTTGAGCCATATGAAATTAATAATACAATTATATTATTAGCTATATAAAAATTTTCTTGCCGATTTTTTAATAGCTTTAGACTCTTTGCTTCGAGGTCATGCTTGAGATTACACTTCACTCCAAACACGATCACTTCAGTTTGCCTTTTAAATACAGATTTTGAAGTATTAGTGTGTATTATTGTAAGATGTCGAAATATCCAGATGAGAGAAAATAAATGGACCCGTTTAAAAGCAAAAATAAATAATTTTTCAAATTGATGGTCTGCATGAAGAAAAATGTATCTTGTAATTTTGTAATATATCGTTAACGAGGCAATGCTTGAATTTTGTTTATATTGTCCTTGCAATGCATTATGTCATATTTCCATTAAAGTTAAAATAAAATCAATTGCCATATATGCCAGATAGCTACCAAGATTATATCTGAAGCCTGAAGAGTATTGATGGCATGACTAATCTGAGAACGTAAAATAATTTAAAACTTATAAAAAGTGTGTGCTCTTTATAATAAAAAATATAAAAAAAAATAAATTTATATTTTGATTCTCCATAAAAAACCTGATTTTGCTTTTTGCTGTGGTTTGAACTGAGCTATAAAAAAATAACGAAAATATGATCCCTTGTTCGTAAACAAAGTGTATTTTCGACCAAATTGCATTAAAAATTCTCTTCTGTTTAACCAAGCTGTTACTCGAGTATTTACAAAATACAAAATTGTTTGGTAAAGTCAACATGCTTTATCATTATAAAGGATTTATTACTTTTTTCTGGAATTATTAGAAATTCTATGTAAATTAATATATAAAGATAAAGTGCAAAAATAAGACTAACTTTACCACAGTTAGCCAATTACCTCTTCTTTTTTTGTTGGGGGGGTCAACAAATAAAAAAATAATTTGTTAACTTTTCTGGACAATAATGTTTAAATAAGAATTTTATGTCAGTTCAAAAACAGCCTTATTAATATAAAACAACCATTCACACTATAATTTTCTTAAGAATTAACTTTAGTTAGCTTTATCTAAAATTATCAAGTGCATAGAAAAATTAATAACAGAAATTATTAGTTGAGCTATAAGGAGGGAAAATACATTTGCAATAAACTGAACTAATAAAAAGAGATATCTTTTTTTCGGATCTGTCGAAAAGTAATGCTTGATAGATGGGCGAGCCTTTCCATCAGTTGCGTTAGAAATTAAGTAACTTTATTATTTTAAGTTTAGCTAAAAAATTGTGAGAATTTTCCTGGATCGGCTGTGAAATGGATAGCGATATGCTTTTACCTTAAATAATTATTAAACCAGGAATCCAATGTGCCTAAATTAAAATAAATGAAAATATACTTATTTTTTATATTTTTTGTTGAGGAGGCCACATTAATACGCTCTCGCTGAAAACTAAAAGTCTGACTATAAATGTTTTAGAGATATAGACCTTTGACAGGCCGACAGACAGTGTTTTAGTTAAACAAATATTTGTGCCACCTAAATCTTTAGTGTATGTAATACAGTTAAGGAAACCAGTTCGAGATCACAAACTACTTAGAAGGATAAAACTAAAAAATTTTGGAAATACTTGCAGATGTGAGGTACTTAATTTTGGGATTACATAGTGCCATCCATGAAAAGCAGATTTTAACCAGCTTCAAAACTTAAGCTTAGATACTGCTCTCCTATATTCACCTTTAGATCACTCTGCGAAGCTCTTTACTAATGGCAACCAATTATTTGCAAAATATTTCGAATCTACCCTACTGGGTAATCGTCACATTAAATTTAAAAATCATAATTTTCTTAAAGTCTTATTTAGCTTATTTAAATTTATGTAAAAATTTTAGTCCATATTTATTTAATTCCTTTCATAAACTTAACAATTTAGCTACTCTTCCTAATAGATATTCTTTACTCATTAGCTTGAAAAAACTAAAACAAATATTGTGAATGCCTGTTATTAATATACTGTTGGCAAATTACTTTCTAGGAGTGATGTAAACTTATGAATTATTTTTCATTGAATGCATACTCATATTAATATACGTTGAAATATCACATATGAATTCATGTTAATGATAGACACTCTATTGAGCAAATTGTCAATTGCTAAGTGCTTCCTTCCCTTCTTTTTTAAAAAGGAAAACAAAAATTACACTTAATGAGAATCTTGTAAATACGCAGTTTTTCTTTATTTTATTCATGATGATTATGATGATGATGGAGATGTAGTTGAATGGTTGTTTAGTATTTCTTTTTTTTTTGTTTTTTAATTAACAATTTTTTTTTATCACCTTTACATTCTACAAAACAGCTTTTGCTTTTAATATAAAACTGCTTGTTAGTATTTAGTTTTTATATCGCAACATAGGCAGACAGATACATTTACTTTTTGATATTTGTTTCATAAGTAACATTTATTCTTAGAAATGTGAAAAGAATATGAAAAGTTAATTAAAAGAAAACCTTTTTTCAAATTAATGTTCTAATGAAAGTTTATAATGGGTTTTCTAATTATCTTTCTGCATGTTAATTAATAAAAACCTTTTTAAAGCAAAATTATCTTTTGTTGTGTAAAGGATATAAGAAATAGTGCTCAATAAAGAATTTAGATGAATTGAAGTTTTTACAATCAAATAGTGTTTTACAATCTCATTTTTTGCTCTTAAAAGAATCTTTACTGTAATTAGATCCTAACAACAATAAAAGATTTTTAAATGTTTTGTGTAAACCTAAAGACTTTAAAAATTTTTCCATCATTTTATATATGACCAAGACCAAAACAAATATCGTTCATTTTTGAAAGACAAATAGAGCGAACGAAACAATTGATATTTCGCTTTACTACTTGGTTTGTTATACCCATATAATATTTTTAATTACGCAAAATTGTTCGCTAAAAATAAGTATTACTAATAAAGCTTTGACACATTCTGTATTAGAAGAACCAAATATCTCAAAAAAAAACTTTGCTAGATTGCTTTCACAAAACGTTTCCATTTTACTTTTACAGAACTAAGTAGCAAAAACTTTTCAATGTTTTTGTGTTGCGAACAATAAAAAAGAAACCGAAAGCGAAGCGTTGCGATATTGTTTATTTTCATACTCTGACTATTTTAAAATATTATTGTTACCGCAAGTAACAACATTTTTCTTGTATTTTTGCAAATATTTTATTCAAACACTCATTTACGTAATTTTTCAATGAAAAAATATTTGAAGCATTTTTTTGTGCAAAACTATTTTACAAATTGAAAAATATTTATATTAAAAAAAATTTAATTTACTCATATTACAAGACGTTTAGCTTTAGAAAATTATTATAATATTTGTCAATGTCGTCCGTCAAGTGTGGTACCTTGCCATTTTGTGTAGAGATAAATCATTTTCTCTTCAAATAAACTCTTGTAAATGAACAGGAAATTATTTTTAAAATTCATTGTCAAAAATCCTGATTTACTTTGTTATTTCGAATATTTTCACTGCTAGCTAGAATTGTTTTAAATTTTTTTTATAACGCAAGCCGTGCTTTTAGACAATTCATGATTTGACCCAATTTTGTGAGTTAGGTCACGTGTCACCCACAGGAGAAAGAGCAAATCATTAGTAGCAATGTCTGAAAAATATATTTGGCTGGGTATTTCCCACATAATTTAGACCACGGTTGTTCTACATGGGACGCACGTTATTCACTTGTCATGTAGGCTCCAGATTTAAAAAGCCGTTTTTACAATCTAAATGGTAGTTCAACTTAAATAGGCAATTGAATTAGTGTAAATCTAGAAAAATTTTATTTAAATAAAATAAAAATAAGTAAGACTGCTCTGTTCGGTTAAACCGAATCTTATATACCCTTCACCATATATGTATAACCACATGTACCATTCTACAGATCTCCAATTGAATAAAACTCGGCAAAAGACATTCTAAGACTATTGTGTGAAAATTGTAAGTTTTGCTCAGGGTTGTTGTCCCAACTTAGTAAGTAAAAAGCTTGCTGTATCAGTTTAATGCCTTGTTGATTTCTCATCGATTGGTGTATTTAAATTTTCTTTGGCTTATCTATCATCATATTTATCATAATTACAGATCGATTTTGAAACTTAAAATATTAAGACTTGGTTTGCTTATAAAATTAGTTTTGAAAATTCCTTTACATTTTATTGTAGTCAAGTTTAATTCGAGTTAAAATATCCTTCGATTTTTATTAAATATCATTTTACTTAAACAGTCATTATTTTTTTTTTTTTTTTTCATTAAAGTAAAATGAGTCTTTTATTACTTAAGCTATTGTTGTGTTGATAAAGAGTCACATTATGAAAAGAAAATAATAATAATAAGATATGCATAGGAAAAATGATGCTAATTTAAGAAAAAGTTTTTTAATAAAATGGCCACTAATGCACATTAAGGTCTTTCATTACAAAATTGTTGTTTTATTTTATTTATGTTTAGTACTCTGAGCAAAGATTCTAAAAAAAGTTTGCAATACAGATTAAATAAAGCATTTGACATCAGCATTTTAATGAATTTTACGTAATGTAGCAATAATTTTTTTTTTTATTCTGCAAAATAAGTGAATCAAGGGAACCTATTTTCGCATTTGCAGGTAGAACATCAGTCCAGTCCATACAATGAACAGTAAGTGTAAGCGGTTTAGCGTCATTTCTGAGCAAATGGCTTTTATATATAGAAGAACTGCTATGATATTTAATAACAAAGATTTGGTGTTTAAACTATAAATCGAGCAAAATGTCTACATATAATATAACAATTTACATAAAAATCTAAGCAAATTTTTCAGAGAGATTTCAACCCTTTTTTCTTTATAATACTTTTATTCGCTTCTGAAAACATTTCAACTAGATTTACAATTAAAAGAAAAGCTATTTCTGCATAAGCTTCCCAAAAAGTAACAAAAAATTACAATAAGTTTTATTTCTAAGTGACTTTGCTCAGCAGCTCATATATATGGCAGTATATTGCTCGGAACTTCTATATTACCTTGCAACTTTTTTTTTGCTACTCACCGGATAATTGTGCGACATCGATTAAATGCAAAAAAGATGCCCAGAGAAAATTTTCTATGCTGAATGCCTTTCCAATTGTAACACTGACTTTTTAGTGTGAAGGTATATAAGCGAGCAAAGTTGGAATAAGAAAAAATAAAAAATAAAAGAATAATAAAAATAAAAAAATTTGGGTTACACCAGCCCAGCAAATATTGTCAATCTTTAATTTCATTTATTGTTCGTTTATGTTTCCTATTTATAATAAACAGAATGATTATTAAAGGCATAACACTGATTTTCTCACATACACCTTCATTGATTTAGATATTTTTCAATCCAGAAACTTGTTCCTATTTTAAAGCGACTTCTACAAAGGAGTTAATTTATTATTAATTTATTATTAATTATTAATTTTATTATTAATTTATTTTATTATTAATTTATTTATTAATTTATCTTATTTATGTTTGTGTACGCAAAAGAGTCGTTTCTAAACAGATTTTGAAAAAAAATTTTTTTTAATTGAAATGTAATACTAACATATCGGTCTTCTTAAAAATAAGTACATACAACACACATGATTTTTACATGTCTATTGAACTATCACAGACACCAATATAAAATTTTTGCAATGTTGATTTTCATACAGAGAGTAGTAAAAAATTAAACTTTAAATTTAAAGTTTCTCTATAGATGACATAATATGACTTACATATATGACTGTATCTACTCAAAAGCTATAGTAAAAAACTATGGAAACGAGTATAACTGTTTGGAATTAGAATTTAAAGGGTGTTACCATAGGTGATGCAATTTGATGTTTATTGCCTTATTTTTATTATCTTCAATTTTAATTTCATATACCATGACCACGTGCCCGTCTGTCTATTGTCAAGTCGGGTTTTCGTGCAAAATTTATTTTCTTTTAGTTGTACAAAAAAATACTTCATGCACATTTTTATTAATAAAATTTAAATTGACCATGTCATTGATGGCATAGTCTAGCGTCAGCTGTGATTTTTTTTCTATTTCTCTACTAATAAATGGATTTATTAAAGTCACTTAAAAATTTCCAATGTAATTAAAAATTCAGTTGCTTAATTTTATCTAGATTTTATGGACATAACTTTTGTTTATATTACTTTAAAAAAATTGTTCAAAAAATTTTCGTATACCAGAAAAAATACAAAATGATGAATAATTTAATATTCCATTTAATGTTCAGATGACAACTTTTTTTTAATTGAAAAAAAAAAACAGATATAGAATTTAAGTTTGACTCAGAAATATTGAAGTAAAGTAAAATCTCATTAATTGATTGTACTTAATAAGCTACACATTTCTAAAATGATATACACATATTATTAGCCTCCTGCTTCTTTCTTTTTTGTTGAAGAAATTCGTGAAGCCTTAATACTTTTACTTTACTTTCTCTTTAATCCTTTTTTACTAGAATAAAATAAATTAAATTAAGTTACAAAAATATTTAATAAAGAAAGTAGATAGTGAAAAAAGAAAGCAGTTTTAAAAATGTTCACAATGAAAAGTTAAAAAACTTAAATGGACATTTACATGTCATGTCAAGCTAGTTGACACATGCTATAGAAAATAGTTGTTACATATTAAAATTTTCACTTTTTAAGTAACATATTGTTTGCTTAAAATAAAAAATTTACATAAATATATATTTTTTATTAATGATTTGAACCCAATAAAAAGGGAGTATTTTGTCAGAAAAATATTAACAGAATTACTTTAGCAGCTGTATTATGCATATGCTCATACTAACAAATACTTTATTTACGTTATTTTTAATTCCTTTTTTTTCAATCAGTACGATGCTTTAATTTTCAGTTCAATTAGCTATAAAAACAGTATTCAAATGTTAAGCAAACATTAAAAGGATTTGGTTTTTTCCATTACGTTTTTAGTTCTGTTTTAAATGAAACCAAATAAAAATAACACACAAACTCACACACAAAAAACAGGTAACAGGCTTTTAACTCACTTTTGTTGTTTTTGAAAAGCTATTAAATGTTCTGTTTGCCTCCCTGAATCTCTCTTGAAATAATGCTAGCATTAATAGGGCTTCGTTTTTTTGTTTTCATTGAAGAGAAGGTAGATTTGATTAAATATTTAACTTACTTTTATGCCATTCACATTCACACTTTTATTATCTGGCAGCCATCCTGTTACAAAAAAAAAAAAAAGTTGAGGAAATTTTAGTATAAAAAGAAAAGTAGGTAAAACAAACCTCTATTGGCTGGACAGTTTCTCAAATCAAAGTTTCTAAATTGTACGTGCCAACAAATGCTAATTTAACTTGCAAACAATTATATGTTTCATATGCACAGACAGGCTGGACATTTATAGATGCAAGTGTCTACATCACTTAAATGGTCATTTATTCTTAAATCCACTTAACCAGTCTAAACCATTTTTCAAATAAAAAAGATAGAAGTTTAAAACACTTTTATAGTTGTGCACAAAGGCAAGCTCAGTTTTATGTACGTATGCGGACATTTGAATATTAAGGAATGACAACATTTCATTGTTATTACGAAAGCCATTACCACCTATCGCTTTTGTTATCATTTCACTCATTTCCTAAAATAACATTGTCTTTGTTTTTTTTTAGAATGATAGCATTTAATGTTTCTAATAAAAAAAAAGAGGATTTAAAATAATTTTCCAAAAAGGGCCTTTCCTTTTAGATCTTTAAGAATAGTTTTGTCTTTTATTTATTTATTATTTATTTTTATTTATTTATTTATTTTTTTGTAAAATCCCCTAGAAGAACTAATCATATCTCTGAAGTCTTTCATACTTTTCTTTAGCAAATTCCATTTTTTTAAGAGCAGCAAGAGTTTAAAAACCTAAAGTTAGACCAAGAAGGCTCTAAAACTTTATTTTCGGCTCTCCCCTTGTTGTGGCCAGTGACATAAAATATTAATTTAAAAATAACGTAAATATTAAAAAAGGGAATATGCATGTCAAATTACCAATAAAATATTTTTTTTAGTTTTTATCGGCAGGTGGAGGTATCTCTCCAATGTCATCCTCGAAATATCGATGGTTATAATTTATCTTTCTAGTGACTACTCTAATTAACCCCACCAGCCGAAAATATTAATATAAGTTAATTTTTGCAATTTAATACCTTTTAGAATTTATTTCATTTGAAAGTAATTAATTTTTCCATAACAATTAGTGATTCATAAAAAAAAATAAATTTTGTTTAAAATTAGAAGTACCCACGATATCGTCCGCAAATCATTTGTAATTTTTTTAAAATTAAAATTTACAAAACCGAATTTTTAGACATTTGTTGACGAGTTCTGTAAAAAGTGTTAAAAACATTCCATCTATAAAAATAAAATGTATTGACAACTGTTTTAGCACCATTATACCGATAAAATTGGGTGCCTTTACATTTGTATCTCTAGTTTCTTTAGGAAATGACATATTTTTATAAAAAAAAAGTATTCTATATTTGATCTAAGGTTTTAAGTCACATCCTCACTACATTTTATTCAAATTCGTCCAGCAGTTTTTACGTGATGCGAACACAGACAAACAGTGAAAAATTTACTGCCAGTCCCACGATGTCGCTATCGTTCGTTCGTTCGTTCGCACAATTACATTCAAAACAAAATCCAATTCTTAAAAATTGTTTTTGTTTTGAATGTTATTATGCGAACGAACGATTGATTATGATATCGTGGGACTGGCAGTTAAAAATAGGTGTTCTGTATTCCATATCGACTACTATCTACACCAATATCAAAATTGAAAGAAAAAATTTATGTACAAAAATGAATCCGTTATTGTTGTATAATATATATATAGAAAACTAGTTTTTTCACTACAATTATAATGAGTGGCATTTTTCTTCTTCTTCCGTTTCTCCAAAAACCACTTTTAAGTCTGAGGCCCCTTCTTCTAATAACAGCCCAATGCTATGCATTAAATTCTTTTGCATTTTAGAATGCCGCTCATATAAAGTATCTCAAACTTTTGCAGTGTCTAAGCATGCAAATACATGCAAATCGATTTTGTGACCATTTGACATCACCTCAATAATAACTTTAATTCGGAAAAGATTTTTCTGCTTTCTTTTTATCATTAGTGGCGTTTCCAAATCCAGTTTAGCCTTAATTAACTTCTTAATTTTTCTTTCTTCACATACAACATCCATCTTTTAACATGTTATGTATGACTAAGCAAACATTTATTTACAATTATTCAAAACTCATATACTTGTATCAACTTATGCAAGATGTGTAAAAAAAAACGAAAAAACAAACTTAAAGTAGAAAACTTAACTTGTACAGTAATTTAAATCATTTTAAGGATTGCGACTGCGTTTAATCTTATAAACCTTGTAACAAAAAAAAGTTTTATTTTTTTTTTTTTTTTATTTCGAACCAAATTTTTTATAGTGGCATTTCATAGTGCACAAGGATAATATGTCCATAGACATGGTGTCGTTTTTAGTATGGACATAGTGTCCACCCTTAAAACAACAACAGCTTCGCGTACCAAAGATGTCCATAAAGATTTTGTCCTTGGGCGTTATGGCATGCCACCTATTATATCATGAAAATTTAAAATAATATTTTCTAAAAATTTATATTAATAAACGTAGCTTTTCACAGAAAAAAACCCAATGCTACAAAACAAATATTACAAACCTCTTAAGCCATGAGGAGTCAATAAAATAGTTTGCAATTTATTTTACTTTCTAGAACATAAGCTTCACTTTATCGTTTTAAATATTTCAGTTTGTCGAGCTGTTTATTTTTTTAACATTACTTTAATTTCGCTTTTGGCCTAATATCCGGTTAGATGGGAAAAATACCCCTCTTTGTACTGGTAAATTTTTTAGTAAAACCATTTTTAAATCAAAGCAATAAATCAATGTTTTAAGGAAAATTATAGAATTAAGAAAATAATTTTAAAAAATCCTTTTTTATTTTTTTCATAATTTTTGTACATCAAATCTATCAGGCATGTCACATTTTCCGTTCGGAATTAAAATGATTCCGAAGTTAATATTCCGATCGAAATGGTTTAAGCTTCTATAGATTCCATTCGGTTTTAGTAAACCGAAGAAAGTTCAAAACCACTTATGTTTTTCCAAATTTGGCAACTTAACATCGAATGTAGCAAAACAAAAAACAACGGACTTAAAAAACAATTCAAATTCAAGAAATATTTGTGTTTCAGTGTGAATTGCTAAAAAAGTTAAAATAACAAATATCAAACATGCCCGGAGCATCTATAATTACAACGGCAAAAGAAAATAGAAGGAATATCGTTTATGTGCTGTCACTACGGAATTTTTTTAAAAAGAACAAAAGTACGGCAATATCTTTTAAACAAATTCCGTTTATTTTTTTTTTTTTTTTAATAAAGGATTAAGAAAGAGTTCATTTTTTTTTAAATCATGTTAAAATAAATTTATTTTGGATCAATAAGCAAGACAAAAAATAGCCTTACTTATAAAGAAATGTTTTGAATAGTTTTTATGTTAAAAAAATGATTAAAATATCAATTCCATACAGCAAACTGAAAGTGGTTTCATTCCGAAAATTTTTTTCGCTTTACGTTTTCTATAAAGGCAAAATACGGAATCAATTCCACTTTCGAACGGAATTTTGTTCTGTGACATGGCTGTATAATAGTACAAAGGTTATTAATATTACGGTCCCATCCTTACTTTCTGACTGAGTTCGTTTAGAAAATTTTACAAGAGATGATTAATTTCCTAGGTACAGCTGACCTACAACTTGCATAAAGTTAATACTGAGTTATTTAAGTATTTTGCCTTTAATTTACTTAATTTTCTTACATTTTTTATACCAAAATTTGTCTGATGAATAGATAATAATAATTCTGCTTTTCAGCAGAGACTTACGAATTAAAAAAAATCAAACTCAAGTTTATGACTTTGTAAAGATTTATTGACTCAATTGCATGTCAGTGTTTTACTAAGAGACTGCAGGGTAAAATTGACTTCGTTTGAAATACAAAAAAGAGAAGCAACGCGTTGAGTGCGATTCCCTTCACATATTTCTAGCAAAGAAAATTTTTTGCTTTATAATCAACCACACTTGGTTCTATCCCGGCAACTTATTTTACTTTGGACTATGTGTATCCGATCAAAATTCAGAAAATGAAATCTAGGCAGACCCTGACCAAATATATTTCTCTATTATTCGAGGTGTGAATTAAATGACCAAGTGCAAAACATCTTAGAACAGGCAGGTATAAGACCTAAGCAGACCTAAGGGCCTTTTCTAAATACTCTAATTTGTGTGAATATAAGGCTGTTGTAATCATATATTTTCTAAACGAAAATAAATTAAATGCCGTACAAAATGTTACCATGTGTTTGTTTAATTACTAATGTTAAGACTAAAAATGTTTATTGTCTGTTACATTTGTGGTCATTCTTTTGACGATTACCCAAATTTTTAATATGTGAGCATGCAAACATAAAACAAGGACGAAACACAAGTATTTCCTAAAACTAACAACAACAATGAGGACACATAGAGAAAATGACAAAAACGCATATATTTTAATGAATGATTTTCTAAATAAAACAAAGGGTTTATAAAGTATATAAATTTAGCCAGGGAAGAACCATTATACTGAATGTGGTAAAAATCTCTTACTCTCTCTCCCTGAAAAAAGGAACTTTAAATAAAGTAAATGGAGACATTATGGTAATTTAAGTGTACCAATCTTTATACAGGCTACAAATAAACAACCTTATTAGACATAAAATAGATGGAAGGTTTGAAATAATTTTCGATTTTAATTTTAACGTCTTGTAGCCAAACACCGTTTCTCTGTTTAGGACGTGAAGTTCTTATAAGTTCAAGATAAATAATTAGTACAAAGTAAATGAGTTTTTATATGTATGTCAAAAATTTTTAATAAAATAAATGAATATTTATTGTAAATATGTTTTTTTTATTTAGTTAAGGTCTGCTTATTTAGTCAATGCTTAACTTTATTTTATGGTCTCTTTATTTAAAGCATTGTTTATTTTTTTTTTTTTTTTTCTTAATTATGAGCTGAAATGTTTCATATTAAAACAAATGAATTAATAAAATAAATTCGGTTAGAGTCTATTTCTATTTCAATTTAAAATAAAGAAAAATTATTTTCAAATGTTTGGGAAGGTTTCCCAAAGGAAAAAAAAATTATATATAGAAACCAGCAGAATGTTCTGCTGCATTTTCTGGATCGCTGTATACATCATCAGCAAAAGTTTAACATTGTAGAGTGCAAAATATTTCTATTCATTTACTAGGACCTGGAATCAAAAGCAAGCAAATTTAAACACGTTCAGATCGCTCTAACCAGAAAGTTGTACCAAAAAAAACAAAAAAAAATAAAAAATAAAAAAAAATAAAAACAAACAAAAAATAATAATAATTATAAAATGCTCCAAATATCATAGTTATCTGATTGCTAATTGCTTAATAGCTAATTATTGGGAAAACTAAAGGCATCACATCATAGTGAATAAACATTTTTTCATGGTTTCACCGTGGCTCCAAGATAATCAAAAACAAAACTACTTTTATGAACAGCAGCTATGATTCAAGCAAAATTTTAGTTTCTTTAATAATATATGATGAATAATTAAACATGGTTACATTACTGAATAAAATATTGACCTGTGACCAGTACCAGCAACTACTGATATATTAAGAAAGTATTCACTAAGGAAAGAGACTTAGTACCAGCTTAAGACAAAGTTTGAGTTAAATATCGAAAGAAGGGCTTAAATAAATATATAAATTCTAAAAAACATTATTATAAATATATGTAAATTTTACATACAATTTACTTTTATAATTTTGTGGTCATGAACTTAAAAATCATATGTTTTCTTTAAGATTATATGCTATGACAGAAAATCCTCATTCATATATTTCTGAAAGAGGATTAAACATAAAATGAATAGCCGTTACACGTCATTAACATGTCTGTATGCATAATAAGTTTTGTTTTTATTTCCGGTGACCGTAAAATGTTTTGTTTACATTACAACGTTTCATTTAACATTTAAATAATGAAAATTGCCATTGTTTTGCACACAACTACAGATTCATATGTTGGTATAATTGTTTGAGTTGATTTTGTGAAATTTAGTATGTTTAAATGTATTTGATTTTTACTGTTATTTCTAACAAATTATTTACTGAATTTTAATAAAATAATACTGATTAGTTCAATAAATGAAAGAAAATATTTTAAAAAGTTATTTAAATGTAAAATATAAATTTTTTAAAACGATTAATAATATTTTTTTATTTATTTATTATTTAATATCTAAGTTTGGCATTCCGTTCCGACTCCATACAGTATATATATTTTGATTCCCTACGCATAGCAAAGTCGATTAAACAATGTCCGTCTGTGTTAGTGTTGAAATCAACATTATCAGGACACTAGATGAGCTAGAAAAAATTTAGATATG